>JAQNBH010000009.1:13039934-13639934 GCA_028752905.1 Cladorhizidae sp. MBARI D1340-BT2
AAGTTTGCCCCCCCCCCCTGGTATTTCCCCAGTGGCAGTGTTTCATACGGAAGGTTTTGTAGGGGGCAGGAAATTTTTGTACAGCCCAAAAATATTTTCTAATCTTCATTTAATAGGATTTTCAGTTGGTCTTGGGGAGAAACGTTTACCTGTGGGACAGATCAAGCAAGACCCTCTCAGTCTCTAGGCTGGATCTGGGGGAAATTTCCATTTCTGCTTTTGTACTTACGCCAGCAGCAACGCCCCCTTAAAGTTAATAGCTTTATTTTAGTGACAAAAATATTTCAATGAAAAAAGTGGGGAGGCTTTAGTCCCCAAAGCCACACCCATTATCTACATCCTTGTAATAGGGTAACAACAATAGAATCCGTCAGCCCTCTTCTTTACTTCCAAGATGTCAGGTCTTCGTTTAGTGTATTTGATCCTAAAAAAGTGCTTTCTCCAGGCCACAATTGATCTAACCTGTTATGGAGAAATACACTATCCTGAAGTATTATGGTAGCGATCTTCCAGCTGAAGCAGTAGAGAGTGTTAAGCCACTTTGATTTCCTCTGATATCACTTCGGAATGGCACAGCTACATCACTCAATAGCCCAAGGAAAATATGAAGGGCACGACTGAAGGGATTAGCCACTAATAGTATGCTCGTAGCAATGTTCTGTCACTTGAGCATCATAATGATTAATTCCTGTAGGAACTGCCTCCGTGGAACAGGAACTGCCTCCATGGAACAGGAATTGCCTCCATGGAATGAAGCTTCTCTCCTATGAAGATGATAGACACATGACTCAGAACAGCCTGGGGGAAATGAGTTATAATTTTTTTGATAATTTCCAAATTACTCGCCTGTGTTATCCATTTTTTTTTGGCAACAAAAAAATCCATTCAAACAACAATTTCATGAGAAATAACATATTAAAGTGTGTTCAGCATTTACACTGTCTTTAATAGTTCAGTGTCGGTTTAATTAAATTCATAGCATTTTTGAGGAACATTGAATTGCACTGTTAAAAGTAAATTTAAGTAGAAATTCCTAGTCTGTTTCTGTGCTTCGTTTTGTTGAGACCAATGTGGCTGAATAAACGTTCGGTATCAGCATTATAACTAGAATGGCTTTTGCGAGTTTTGCCAATGTGGAGTAGCGATACTCAGTTTCCAAGCAATCTTTGATTTGGCTGATTGCATGCCAATACTTATCCACCTCTGTGATGGCCTTGACTTTAGGAGGTAATGGCGACGTGCAGAAATCCATAAGTTCCTCTTGAAGGCTGGGTTTGTCACCAACTTGAACTACCTGAGGAACACACTCTGCTGCAGCAAGCACCTGACCAGCCATACTGTATTGTTGTAAGCCTGGTTGAAGCCATTTGAGATTGGAGAGTAACTTGTGACTCATAGGTAATCGTTTGACAGCTCCCTTGGCTGCAGCAATCCACCAAGCTTGGATAGTCTCCCTAAATGTTCTCTTATCTTCAGATGATAGTCCATCCTCTTCTTCAAGGTATGATAGTGTGTTGTGACCTACGAAAACTTCGTGTAAAGGGAGATACTCTTCTGAGTTATCAATACACACTTGTGAAACATGTTCAGCAGCACACACGTACTCAGAATTCATGAACCGCAACAGAAATTTTCGTATTAAGCCATCGAGCTCTTGGTAGAGAACATGAAGAATTGGAGATTGCTGCTGCATGTACCTGTTGAAATGATTAACAATTGGTATATAATGCAGAACATAGAAAGAGCAAGTAAGCTTTGGTCAGAGGCACAATTTTTACTCTTCTTACTACTGCCTGCTTATCCTCAGTACTTCGAAAGTATGAGAGTAAGGCTTCATATTGCTCGATAAGACGATTTACACAAGCTTCAAGGTTGAGCCATTGTGTTTGGCATGCTTTTAACAACTTGTGTGGCTTGCATTCCACAAAACTCTGAAATTCTTCAAACTGTCACAGCCTCCTTGGGCTCTTCTGGAAATAATACTATTCATCAGTTGTCAGATCTTCCAATTCATCAGGCAAGACTTTGCAGGCCTCATTTGCTATTAGTGCTGCTATGTGACAATGACAATGAAGAGCAACTAAAGCTGGCTGCTTACATCGTAACCGTGACATCACTGAATTTGTGCTCCTAACATTACATTGGCCCCATCTGTACCTAATCCGACAAGATTATCATAAAGGAGGGTAGTGGATTCTTGAAAATGCTTATCGATTGCGTTAAATAGCCGCTCTGCAGTTGACCTCTCTACACTCTCTAGGGCAAAGAAGACACATCTCACCTGTCCTTGGGTGTTATCAAAGAATCGAAGCATAATAGCAGTTTGTTGTGTAACGGTAATATCAGTTGTCTCATCAGTTTGGAGGCTGAAGTATTTAGTCTCTCTAACTGCTGCGGAAATGATTTTCCAACAATCCTGGACAATAACTTTCAACACAGCTGTTGCTTTAGTACGACTGCACTTAAAGTCTTTAGCAATAGAAGAATCAGGAAACATCAACTTGAATAGTTTGGTACAATGATCTCCCAATTGAAAGGCAAGATGGTGCTCTTCAAGGAAATATGCGAAGAGTACTTCTGCACGGATTACATAGACTCCTCTCTTATTGGCCCAAAGTAGGACTGTAGAGGCAGTACACCCACACCATCTTTTTCTGAGTGTTTGTGTAATTTCGTTTCCTGATGTCTCCTGAGATCTCTAGTACCACCTCTTCCAAGGTTTATATCACGAGAGCACTTCATACAGAAGGCAAAAGAAGATCCCTTTCTCGAAGTTGTGGCCCATGGGAAAGTCTTTGCATAATGGCACACAATCGCTTTTTTGCAGACTTAGAAGACCTGATAGATGTAGAGATTTGACAATTTGTGAAACCTCATTATCAGAGTCAGAATCCATATCTGAAGAATCTTCTTCTGGTAACCTTGAAGTACTGGGTTCCATCTCTCTCTGACACTCACTGTGAAAGATTCTAACTCTTGCACAAATCAGGCTTTTAAATACCCTACCCAACCAGATAGCTCAGGCATATTCCTGCACAGACCAGGTGACCACATAATAACACAGGACTGTGCAGGAATACTCCTGCACAGACCAAGTGACCACATTAATATTCCTGCACAGACCATGTGACCACAAAATGACCACACTCAGCTAATACCACAGAGAGTGGTTTTGAAATAGGCTGCACATGGCATGAAATGTCAAATTTTCTAATGGTGAAAAATCCAAACATTTATTAATCAATTAAAGGTCAAAAATCCAAACAGTTTGGATAAAATCCAACACTATGGCAACACTGCTATTAATGAAGATAGCCATTGAGTCTTCCTCCCCCCCCCCCCCCCCCCCCTCCCCCCAAAAATGTCTGATAACGACTTGGAAGAGGTCGTTCATGTCTGGAATAGAAAGCCACGACGCATTGTTGTATAAAACTAGTAATCTGAACTTGTAAACTCTTGACTGTTCACATAATGTTTTTCTGCCATTGCACACTAAAATGAAGTGTATATTGTTAAACCTCCAAGGGAGACTGGGGAATACCCTCCCTCCCGGATGACAGCATCCACATTGATGATGTGGTATGCATTAATTGCATTAATTTTCCTTCAGCCATTTTCCCCCTTTTCTTTTTCTATGGTGTCACTACCTTCATGCAGCAATCTAAGAAGATGATCGAGCTTGGGATCACGGGTCCGGAAGGGCACGAGATGTGTCGGCCCGAGGATGTGGAGGGGGAGGCAACTGGGCGTGCCATCATGCTGGCGAATCAGGTCAGTGCATTCCTTTTTATTGGTGGGAGGAAACAGGAAGTGAATTGTAAGTTGGTGAATGCTCTCCATTAGACCTATATGGTAAGGTGTGGTCAACAAGTGGAAGCATTGCTTATTTGCTGGGGTAGAAGAACGTGCGAAGGGATACTGAAAGTGTGAACGTGTGGAGTGTATTCATATGTGTGTGTGTGTTGTGAGGTGTGTGTGTGTGTGTGAGTAGAGTTGATAGATATTAATAATTTCATTTGGACTGCAAATGTTACATGTACATCTTATCGCGGAGTGTGAGTACTCCCTGTATTAGTTTGACCCCCTATTTCTAAATAAATCCCCTCTCCCCCAAGATCCAAACTCATTCCTAACTCAGCTAAAACCCATACTACAGCTTGTTAGCCATCTAAATGGTTTCAGCCAATATGAGTTATGTCTTGAATCCTTCGCTAGGACAGTAAACCAGCAATGCAAAACCCAAGGATGTGAACGAGATTTAATAGGTAAAGGGTCTTATGAATGCTTTTGAGGTACATTGATAAACATTTATTTTTTGTACAATGCGGTTTCGTACTGGACTGCTAGTTTTGGGTTGGGGGGGGGGGGGGGAGGAATTATCCAGGACTTGCTGGGGAGTGCTAGCCTGACTTTTAGTCACAGATGAAGATTGTGAAGATCCATCTTCGAAATGGACGAACCTGTGGAATCGCAATTATTGAAGGGCCTGAGCTGATTTTAATGGATTTTAGGACTTGAAAAAATTGCGTATTGTTTTATAAATAATGCTGCCTGCTTAATTTCCAAGTTCATATATTAACTCTACTTTGTCACTGTTTATTTAGAGAGGTGGGGTAGGGGGGTGGGGGGGGGGGGGGGGTTAAACATTAAAAAAATGTAATTTCCCTTTTGCTTTTTTTGTTGGCAGTTAATTTTGGTGCGAAGGCTAGTAGGTCTGTATAGTGGTGACGAATATACTTCTGTTTTCTTAAAATTTCACAGAGTGCCCATTACCACTTAAGGGTCAATAGTGTTTAATTTTTGACTGGCACAAATAAAAAGATAATCACTTACATGTATGTGCTTGTGTGGTTCTGTTACACAGCCTGTGAATGGAAAGTGGTGACAGGCACTCTGTGATTATAGAGCATTTTTTAAGGTGATCAGGACACAGTTTTTAAGGGAGTCGACTTGTCATCTCTGTACTGACTTACAAGCCTACATGGCATCCAAATCCTGGGGTGGGGGAGGGGGAAAGTCTTGCTGGTGGACAGGGAAATCCCAGGTCCAACTGTAAGAAGTAAGAAGCCCTGAACCAACATATATTTTTTTGTAAAAAAACTTTTTTTAAACATATTTTTTATTCTCAATGAACTCTCAGTTGATGTAGTAAATTATAACAACTTTCTCAATATTTAACTTGAAGTTTCTTCTCGGCGTCTCTGCTTGATGCTCTAGCCTCCATCAGATATGTCGATGAAGGCTAGAGCATTTAGCCGAAACATCGAGAAGAAACTTTAAGTTGATAGTTGAGAAACTCGTTATAATTGTTTGTCTTGTTTAGTCCAGCAACCACCTAAACAAGTTACTCAAAACTCCAGAACTAACTAACCATTTGTCTTGGTAAGTCTAGCAACCACCTAAACAAGTCACTCAAAACTCCAGAACTAACTAACCATTTGTCTTGGTTAGTCCAGCAGCCACCTAAACAAGTTACTCAAAACTCCAGAACTAACTAACCATTTGTCTTGGTTAGTCCAGCAGCCACCTAAACAAGTTACTCAAAACTCCAGAACTAACTAATCATTTGTCTTTGTTAGTCTAGCAGCCACCTAAACAAGTTACTCAAAACTCCAGAACTAACTAACCATTTGTCTTGGTTAGTCCAGCAGCCACCTAAACAAGTTACTCAAAACTCCAGGAACTAACTAACCATTTGTCTTGGTTAGTCCAGCAGCCACCTAAACAAGTTACTCAAACTCCACTGACCAATGGGTAGATGTTGCTATTTGTTACTATGTTAAGTATAACACGAGCTTATCTATTCACACATAACACAGATAGGCACAGACATCACAAGTGGTTGCTGCCTGGCTTTGTAGGAGGTCTGTGCTGTTAACTATCGTCACAACGAGGAAACAAACTTGTCACTTCTTCGTATGTAGTGAAAACATGCAGCTGCTGCTGACTCAGCTCAGCTAAACTCGATATTGCATGTGCACAAGCGTGTTCATTTTATGGACTACCGATTTGGGGGTGTTTTATTGAATTATTAGTCTCAGCAATGCATTGGACAATTTGGAGTTTTCTGTAGTAAAATTATGAATGATGGACCTATTGTACGCGAGGCATGTGTGGGAAAGAAGTAGGTAGATAGATAGATAAATAGATACGAGACCCTTGAAGACTGAATTTCATGGGGGTTTTAAATGATTTTTTGGGCTGCCAGTTTGTTACTTTCTCGAAAGATTCAAGGTATGCTTGCTTTAAAGTGTTTGGGGATAAAATTGGCTGAAACTACCGTTTGGGACAAGAAGATGCCATAATGAGTTTTATCTAAGATATTGTATCAAGTTGTTGTTTTTTTGTTGTTTTTTTTTTGGGGGGAGGGGGCGGAGGGGGGTGATCCATTTAAAAATAAGTGTCATAGCAATATCAGGAGTGCTACCGCATCCCACAATAAGGATGAGTAAGCACTTGTATATGAGTAGATTCATGGATGTGTGAGTAGATTCATGAGTAGATTCATGATGTGTAAGAGTAGATTCATATATGCATATGAGTAATTCACATATGTAAATGAATAGATTCATGCATGTATATGAGTAGATTCATGATGTGTATGAGTAGATTCACAATGTATGAGTAGATTCATGATGTATATGAGTAGAGTCATGCATGTATATGAGTAGATTCATGATGTGTATGAGTAGATTCACAATGTATGAGTAGATTCATGATGTATATGAGTAGATTCATGATGTGTATGAGTAGATTCATGATGTATGAGTAGATTCAAGATGTGCATGAGTGTATTAGATTCATGCATGCACATGAGTCATATATATAAATGAATAGATTATGCATGTGTGAGTAGATTCATGCATGTGTGAGTAGATTCATGCATGTGTGAGTAGATTCATGATGTGTATGAGCAGATTCATGATGTGCATGAGTGTGTATTAGATTCATGCATGCACATGAGTAATTCATATATGTAAATGAATAGATTCATGCATGTGTGACATGCATGTGTGAGTAGATTCATGATGTGTATGAGCGGATTCATGATGTGTGTGAGTAGATTCATGTATGCATGAGTAATTCATATATGTAAAATGAATAGATTCATGCATGTGTGAGTAGATTCATGATGTGTATGGATTCATGATGTGTATGAGCAGATTCATGATTTGTATGAGCAGATTCATGATGTGTATGAGCAGATTCATGATGTGTATGAACAGATTCATGATGTGTATGAGCAGATTCATGATGTGTATGAGCAGATTCATGATGTGTATGATCGGTGAATTGCATGAGTGTATTCATACATGCATACATGGGCAGGTCAACTGTCCAATCTACATCGTGCATGTGATGAGCAAAAGTGCCGCTCAGGCCGTCCTGCGTGCCAAGGAGAAGGGTGTAGTGGTGTTTGGAGAGCCCATAGCCGCAAGTCTGGGCACAGATGGTACCAATTATTGGAACAAGTGCTGGAGGCATGGGGCAGGTCATGTGATGGGTCCTCCCCTACGTCCAGACCCAACCACACCTACCTACCTCATGAACCTGCTGGCTAAGTAAGTATGCTACACTGAACGCAAGGCATGAGAGCATTAATTAGGACAGTATTAATGGCTTTTAGGACAGTATTAATGGCTTTTAGGACAGTATTAATGGTTTTTAAGACAGTATTAATGGTTGTTAAGATAGTATTAATGATTTTTAGGACAATATTATGGTTTTTAGGACAGTATTAATGGTTTTTAGGACAGTATTATTGTTTTTAGGACAGCATTAATGGTTTTTAGGACAGCATAAATGATTTTAGGACATTATAATTAGTGGTTTTTAGGACAGTATTAATATTTTATAGGACAGTGTTAATATTTTTAGGACAGTATTGGTGCACACTTTTCAATCATTAGATGAGTATTTTATAAATGTGTGTGCATGTGTGTGTTTGGTGTGGTATAGGTGTGTGCATGTGTGGTATGCGTGGTGTTTGTGCATGTGTGATATTTGTGTGTGTGTGCATATTGTGGAGTTTGTGTATGTGTGGTGTGTGTGGTGTATATATGTGGAGTTTGTGCATGCATGTGTGGTGTGTACATGTGTGTGTTAGTGATGTGTGTGTGTTGTGTGCATGTGGTGTGTGTGTATGTATATAAACACAAACAGAAGATTCACGGAATCTCTATGTCAAGAAACTAAATGAATGTAATGAAAGTTTGATCCACTGAGTATTTATCTTCCCTAGCGGTGATCTTGATACGACTGGTACTGACAACTGCACCTTCAATTCTAACCAGAAGGCTCTAGGCAAGGATGACTTCCGCTGCATCCCTAATGGCGTCAATGGTAAGAGGTGTGGTTTTGACAGAGTGTTGTTGGCGGGTGAAGCACACCTTCTAAATGGAGGGAGTGGCAGAGTTGTTTCCATGTGTCGCCGTTTGTATTGTTTGTCGTACAACAAAATATCAGTCACTCCTAAACATCGGTCTCCTGTCCTAAATATAAATATGAATGGTCTCCTGTCAACATAAATATGAATGGTCTCCTGTCCTAAATATAAATATGAATGGTCTCCTGTCCTAAATATAAATATGAATGGTCTCCTGTCCTAAATATAAATATGATGGTCTCCTGTCCTAAATATAACTATGAATGGTCTCCTGTCCTAAATATAAATATGAATGGTCTCCTGTCCTAAATATAACTATGAATGGTCTCCTGTCCTAAATATAAATATGAATGGTCTCCAGTCCTAAATATAAATATGAATGGTCTCCTGTCCTAAATATAACTACGAATGGTCTCCTGTCCTAAATATGAATGGTCTCCTGTCCTAAATATAACTATGAATGGTCTCCTGTCCTAAATATAAATATGAATCTCCTGTCCTAAATATAAATATGAATGGTCTCCTGTCCTAAATATAAATATGAATGGTCTCGTGTCCTAAATATAAATATGAATGGTCTCCTGTCCTAAATATAAATATGAATGGTCTCCTGTCCTAAATATAAATATGAATAGTCTCCTGTCCTAAATATAAATATGAATGGTCTCCTGTCCTAAATATAAATATGAATGGTCTCCTGTCCTAAATATAAATATGAATGGTCTCCTGTCCTAAATATAAATATGATGGTCTCCTGTCCTAAATATAACTATGAATGGTCTCCTGTCCTAAATATAAATATGAATGGTCTCCTGTCCTAAATATAACTATGAATGGTCTCCTGTCCTAAATATAAATATGAATGGTCTCCAGTCCTAAATATAAATATGAATGGTCTCCTGTCCTAAATATAACTACGAATGGTCTCCTGTCCTAAATATGAATGGTCTCCTGTCCTAAATATAACTATGAATGGTCTCCTGTCCTAAATATAAATATGAATCTCCTGTCCTAAATATAAATATGAATGGTCTCCTGTCCTAAATATAAATATGAATGGTCTCGTGTCCTAAATATAAATATGAATGGTCTCCTGTCCTAAATATAAATATGAATGGTCTCCTGTCCTAAATATAAATATGAATAGTCTCCTGTCCTAAATATAAATATGAATGGTCTCCTGTCCTAAATATAAATATGAATGGTCTCCTGTCCTAAATATAAATATGAATGGTCTCCTGTCCTAAATATAAATATGAATGGTCTCCTGTCCTAAATATAAATATGAATGGTCTCCTGTCCTAAATATAAATATGAATGGTCTCCTGTCCTAAATATAAATATGAATGGTCTCCTGTCCTAAATATAAATATGAATGGTCTCCTATCCTAAATATAAATATGAATGGTCTCCTGTCCTAAATATAAATATGAATGGTCTCCTGTCCTAAATATAAATATGAATGGTCTCCTGTCCTAAATATAAATATGAATGGTCTCCTGTCCTAAATATAAATATGAATGGTCTCCTGTCCTAAATATAAATATTGAATGGTCTCCTGTCCTAAATATAAATATGAATGGTCTCCTGTCCTAAATATAAATATGAATGGTCTCCTGTCCTAAATATAAATATGAATGGTCTCCTGTCCTAAATATAAATATGAATGGTCTCCTGTCCTAAATATAAATATGAATGGTCTCCTGTCCTAAATATAACTATGAATGGTCTCCTGTCCTAAATATAAATATGAATGGTCTCCAGTCCTAAATATAAATATGAATGGTCTCCTGTCCTAAATATAACTACGAATGGTCTCCTGTCCTAAATATGAATGGTCTCCTGTCCTAAATATAACTATGAATGGTCTCCTGTCCTAAATATAAATATGAATCTCCTGTCCTAAATATAAATATGAATGGTCTCCTGTCCTAAATATAAATATGAATGGTCTCGTGTCCTAAATATAAATATGAATGGTCTCCTGTCCTAAATATAAATATGAATGGTCTCCTGTCCTAAATATAAATATGAATGGTCTCCTGTCCTAAATATAAATATGAATGGTCTCCTGTCCTAAATATAAATATGAATGGTCTCCTGTCCTAAATATAAATATGAATGGTCTCCTGTCCTAAATATAAATATGAATGGTCTCCTGTCCTAAATATAAATATGAATGGTCTCCTGTCCTAAATATAAATATGAATGGTCTCCTGTCCTAAATATAAATATGAATGGTCTCCTGTCCTAAATATAAATATGAATGGTCTCCTGTCCTAAATATAAATATGAATGGTCTCCTGTCCTAAATATAAATATGAATGGTCTCCTGTCCTAAATATAAATATGAATGGTCTCCTGTCCTAAATATAAATATGAATGGTCTCCTGTCCTAAATATAAATATGAATGGTCTCCTGTCCTAAATATAAATATTGAATGGTCTCCTGTCCTAAATATAAATATGAATGGTCTCCTGTCCTAAATATAAATATGAATGGTCTCCTGTCCTAAATATGAATATGAATGGTCTCCTGTCCTAAATATAAATATGAATGGTCCCCTGTCCTAAATATAAATATGAATGGTCTCCTGTCCTAAATATAAATATGAATGGTCCCCTGTCCTAAATATAAATATTGAATGGTCTCCTGTCCTAAATATAAATATGAATGGTCTCCTGTCCTAAATATAAATATGAATGGTCTCCTGTCCTAAATATAAATATGAATGGTCTCCTGTCCTAAATATAAATATGAATGGTCTCCTGTCCTAAATATAAATATGAATGGTCTCCTGTCCTAAATATAAATATGAATGGTCTCCTGTCCTAAATATAAATATGAATGGTCTCCTGTCCTAAATATAAATATGAATGGTCTCCTGTCCTAAATATAAATATGAATGGTCTCCTGTCCTAAATATAAATATGAATGGTCTCCTGTCCTAAATATAAATATGAATGGTCTCCTGTCCTAAATATAAATATGAATGGTCTCCTGTCCTAAATATAAATATGAATGGTCTCCTGTCCTAAATATAAATATGAATGGTCTCCTGTCCTAAATATAAATATGAATGGTCTCCTGTCCTAAATATAAATATGAATGGTCTCCTGTCCTAAATATAAATATGAATGGTCTCCTGTCCTAAATATGAATATGAATGGTCTCCTGTCCTAAATATAAATATGAATGGTCCCCTGTCCTAAATATAAATATGAATGGTCTCCTGTCCTAAATATAAATATGAATGGTCCCCTGTCCTAAATATAAATATTGAATGGTCTCCTGTCCTAAATATAAATATGAATGGTCTCCTGTCCTAAATATAAATATGAATGGTCTCCTGTCCTAAATATAAATTTGAATGGTCTCCCATCCTAAATATGAATATGAATGGTCTCCTGTCTCTACTGTCCTAAATATAAATATGAATGGTCTCCTGTCCTAAATATAGGTCACATGTCCTAAACACAGATATATAAACGGGTACTAAATATGAACCGGGAGTCCTCCTTCTGCCTAAATTGAACCTTTGAACCAATGGGTCAAGTGTTAAATACCTCAGGTGTTTTTTAATGACCTTCCATAGTAAAAGAAAATGTCTACCTTTTTTTCTGTGCTTCCTGCAATAAGTCTAGACACGCGCTTCTTGTCCCTTCACCCGCCAACATCGTGCATTTGGTTTTATTACTTTGTTCTGTTATTTAATTTGTTTTTATTGTTGCAGGAGTAGAGGACCGCTTGTGTGTGATATGGGAGAAGGGAGTGGTGAGTTGTGTGCACAGTGTAGAAGGAGGAAGGTGTGAAGAGATATGTGTATAGATGGGGGATGGAGGAGGAGGATGTGTGACTGACTGACAGCCTATCTGCACTGGCACACTGGAACCTGCCCCCCTGGAACCTGCCCCCCCCAAAGTTGTGCTAAACTTCAACACTGCCTTTTTTTTTATCGAGTGCGAAGTATAAATGTCGAATGTTGAGGGGCCCAGTGCAGCTTGGGGAAGGTCCTGTCAGCAGAAAATAATGATCTGGGGCCAAAAATTATCCATCCAGACTTTTTTCTCTGACTCTAATCTGGCCCTGCTAGCTCAAACTGATTCTAGTACCTAGCCCTAGCCCTAGCCCTAGCCTTCGTGCTAGGTCAAGCTCCGACTGATTCTAGCTAGCCCTAGCTCAAGCTCTGATTCTAGTACCTAGCCCTAGCCCTAGCCTTCATGCTAGGTCAAGTTCTGACTGATTCTAGTACCTAGCCCTAGCTCAAGCTCTGATTCTAGTACCTAGCTCTTGCCTTAACTAGTCCCTGCTTCACGGGGAGTCAAACCGCTGAGTGTCTAGGTTTCCCCCTCTTCCTCGCCTCATATGGAGCCAAACCACAGAGTGCCTAGGCTCACTTCATGTGGAAGCAGGTTGCTGAGTGCCTAGGCTCATTTCATGTGGAAGCAGGTTGCTGAGTGCCTAGACTCACTTCATGTGGAAGCAGGTTGCTGAGTGCCTAGGCTCACTTCATGTGGAAGCAGGTTGCTGAGTGCCTAGGCTCACTTCATGTGGAAGCAGGTTGCTGAGTGCCTAGGCTCACTTCATGTGGAAGCAGGTTGCTGAGTGCCTAGGCTCACTTCATGTGGAAGCAGGTTGCTGAGTGCCTAGGCTCACTTCATGTGGAAGCAAGTTGCTGAGTGCCTAGGCTCACTTCATGTGGAAGCAGGTTGCTGAGTGCCTAGTCACTTCATGTGGAAGCAGGTTGCTGAGTGCCTAGGCTCACTTCATGTGGAAGCAGGTTACTGAGTGCCTAGGCTCACTTCATGTGGAAGCAGGTTGCTGAGTGCCTAGGCTCACTTCATGTGGAAGCAGGTTGCTGAGTGCCTAGGCTCACTTCATGTGGAAGCAGGTTGCTGAGTTCCTAGGCTCACTTCATGTGGAAGCAGGTTGCTGAGTGCCTAGGCTCACTTCATGTGGAAGCAGGTTGCTGAGTGCCTAGGCTCACTTCATGTGGAAGTAGGTTGCTGAGTGCCTAGGCTCACTTCATGTGGAAGCAGGTTGCTGAGTGCCTAGGCTCACTTCATGTGGAAGCAGGTTGCTGAGTGCCTAGCTCACTTCATGTGGAAGCAGGTTGCTGAGTGCCTAGGCTCATTTCATGTGGAAGCAGGTTGCTGAGTTCCTAGGCTCACTTCATGTGGAAGCAGGTTGCTGAGTGCCTAGGCTCACTTCATGTGGAAGCAGGTTGCTGAGTGCCTAGGCTCACTTCATGTGGAAGCAGGTTGTAGGCTTTGCTTCATGGGGAACTGAGTTATGCACTGGGCATCTAGCTGACCTAGGTATTGTTTTGACAGATATCCAGTGCCTTGGTACCCAATAGAACCACAGCTTTTTTTTTGATGTGAACATTTGCACTCAAACACAGTCCCCAGACCACTATTAGCCTGGACCATTAGCACTCAATCATCAGTCCCTGGACCACTATTAGCCTGGACCATTAGCACTCAATCATCAGTCCCCAGACCACCATTAGCCTGGACCATTAGACTCAATCATCAGTCCCTGGACCACTATTAGCCTGGACCATTAGCACTCAATCATCAGACCCTGGACCACTATTAGCCTGGACCATTAGCACTCAATCATCAGTCCACAGACCACTATTAGTCTGGACCATTAGCACTCAATCATCAGTCCCTGGACCACTATTAGCCTGGACCATTAGCACTCAATCATCAGTCCCTGGACCACTATTAGCCTGGACCATTAGCACTCAATCATCAGTCCCTGGACCACTATTAGCCTGGACCATTAGCACTCAATCATCAGTCCCTGGACCACTATTAGCCTGGACCATTAGCACTCAATCATCAGTCCCTGGACCACTATTAGCCTGGACCATTAGCACTCAATCATCAGTCCCCAGACCACTATTAGCCTGGACCATTAGCACTCAATCATCAGTCCCTGGACCACTATTAGCCTGGACCATTAGCACTCAATCATCAGTCCCCAGACCTGGACCATTAGTAGCACTCAATCATCAGTCCCTGGACCACTATTAGCCTGGACCATTAGCACTCAATCATCAGTCCCAAGACCACTATTAGCCTGGACCATTAGCACTCAATCATCAGTCCTCAGACCACTATTGTGGACCATTAGCACTCAATCATCTGTCCCCAGACCACTATTAGCCTGGACCATTAGCACTCAATCATCAGTCCCTGGACCACTATTAGCCTGGACCATTAGCACTCAATCATCAGTCCCTGGACCACTATTAGCATGGACCATTAGCACTCAATCATCAGTCCCTGGACCACTAATAGCCTGGACCATTAGCACTCAATCATCAGTCCCCAGACCACTATTAGCCTGGACCATTAGCACTCAATCATCAGTCCCCAGACCACTATTAGCCTGGACCATTAGCACTCAAATCATCAGTCCCCAGACCACTATTAGCTCTGGACCATTAGCACTCAATCATCAGTCCCCAGACCACTATTAGCCTGGACCATTAGCACTCAATCATCAGTCCCCAGACCACTATTAGCCTGGACCATTAGCACTCAATCATCAGTCCCCAGACCACTATTAACCACTATTAGCACTCAATCATCAGTCTCTAGACCACTATTAGCCTGGACCATTAGCACTCAATCATCAGTCCCTGGACCACTATTAGCCTGGACCATTAGCACTCAATCATCAGTCCCCAGACCACTATTAGCCTGGACCATTAGCCTGGACCATTAGCACTCAATCATCAGTCCCTGGACCACTATTAGCCTGGACCATTAGCACTCAATCATCAGTCCCTGAGCTCTGGACCATTAGCACTCAATCATCAGTCCCTGGACCACTATTAGCCTGGACCATTAGCACTCAATCATCAGTCCCTGGACCACTATTAGCCTGGACCATTAGCACTCAATCATCAGTCCCTGGACCATTATTAGCCATTAGCACTCATTCATCAGTCCCTGGACCACTATTAGCCTGGACCATTAGCACTCAATCATCAGTCCCTGGACCACTATTAGCCTGGACCATTAGCACTCAATCATCAGTCCCCAGACCACTATTAGCCTGGACCATTAGCACTCAATCATCAGTCCCCAGACCACTATTAACCTGGACCATTAGCACTCAATCATTAGTCCCCAGACCACTATTAGCCTGGACCATTAGCACTCAATCATCAGTCCCTTGACCACTATTAGCCTGGACCATTAGCACTCAATCATCAGTCCCTGGACCACTATTAGCCTGGACCATTAGCCCTCAATCATCAGTCCCCAGACCACTATTAGCCTGGACCATTAGCACTCAATCATCAGTCCCTGGCCACTATTAGCCTGGACCATTAGTACTCAATCATCAGTCCCCAGACCACTATTAGCCTGGACCATTAGCACTCAATCATCAGTCCCTGGACCACTATTAGCCTGGACAATTAGCACTCAATCATCAGTCCCTGGACCACTATTAGCCTGGACTATTAGCACTCAATCATCAGTTCCCAGACCACTATTAGCTCTGGACCATTAGCAATCAATTATCAGTCCCTGGACCACTATTAGCCTGGACTATTAGCACTCAATCATCAGTCCCCAGACCACTATTAGCCTGAACCATTAGCACTCAATCATCAGTCCCTGGACCACTATTAGCCTGGACTATTAGCACTCAATCATCAGTCCGCAGACCACTATTAGCCTGGACCATTAGCACTCAATCATCAGTCCCCAGACCACTTAGCCTGGACCATTAGCACTCAATCATCAGTCCCCAGACCAATATTAGCCTGGAACATTAGCACTCAATCATCAGTCCCTGGACCACTATTAGCCTGGACCATTAGCACTCAATCATCAGTCCCCAGACCACTATTAGCCTGGAACATTAGCACTCAATCATCAGTCCCTGGACCACTATTAGCCTGGACCATTAGCACTCAATCATCAGTCCCCGGACCACTATTAGCCTGGACCATTAGCACTCAATCATCAGTCCCTGGACCGCTATTAACCTGGACCATTAGCACTCAATCATCAGTCCCCAGACCACTATTAGCCTGGACCATTAGCACTCAATCATCAGTCCCCAGACCACTATTAGCCTGGACCATTAGCACTCAATCATCAGTCCCCAGACCACATAGCCTGGACCATTAGCACTCAATCATCAGTCCCCAGACCACTATTAGCCTGGACCATTAGCACTCAATCATCAGTCCCCAGACCACTATTAGCCTGGACCATTAGCACTCAATCATCAGTCCCCAGACCACTATTAGCCTGGACCATTAGCACTCAATCATCAGTCCCTGGACCACTATTAGCCTGGACCATTAGCACTCAATCATCAGTCCCCAGACCTGGACCATTAGTAGCACTCAATCATCAGTCCCTGGACCACTATTAGCCTGGACCATTAGCACTCAATCATCAGTCCCAAGACCACTATTAGCCTGGACCATTAGCACTCAATCATCAGTCCTCAGACCACTATTGTGGACCATTAGCACTCAATCATCTGTCCCCAGACCACTATTAGCCTGGACCATTAGCACTCAATCATCAGTCCCTGGACCACTATTAGCCTGGACCATTAGCACTCAATCATCAGTCCCTGGACCACTATTAGCATGGACCATTAGCACTCAATCATCAGTCCCTGGACCACTAATAGCCTGGACCATTAGCACTCAATCATCAGTCCCCAGACCACTATTAGCCTGGACCATTAGCACTCAATCATCAGTCCCCAGACCACTATTAGCCTGGACCATTAGCACTCAAATCATCAGTCCCCAGACCACTATTAGCTCTGGACCATTAGCACTCAATCATCAGTCCCCAGACCACTATTAGCCTGGACCATTAGCACTCAATCATCAGTCCCCAGACCACTATTAGCCTGGACCATTAGCACTCAATCATCAGTCCCCAGACCACTATTAACCACTATTAGCACTCAATCATCAGTCTCTAGACCACTATTAGCCTGGACCATTAGCACTCAATCATCAGTCCCTGGACCACTATTAGCCTGGACCATTAGCACTCAATCATCAGTCCCCAGACCACTATTAGCCTGGACCATTAGCCTGGACCATTAGCACTCAATCATCAGTCCCTGGACCACTATTAGCCTGGACCATTAGCACTCAATCATCAGTCCCTGAGCTCTGGACCATTAGCACTCAATCATCAGTCCCTGGACCACTATTAGCCTGGACCATTAGCACTCAATCATCAGTCCCTGGACCACTATTAGCCTGGACCATTAGCACTCAATCATCAGTCCCTGGACCATTATTAGCCATTAGCACTCATTCATCAGTCCCTGGACCACTATTAGCCTGGACCATTAGCACTCAATCATCAGTCCCTGGACCACTATTAGCCTGGACCATTAGCACTCAATCATCAGTCCCCAGACCACTATTAGCCTGGACCATTAGCACTCAATCATCAGTCCCCATACCACTATTAGCCTGGACCATTAGCACTCAATCATCAGTCCACAGACAACTATTAACCTTGACCATTAGCACTCAAATCATCAGTCCCCAGACCACTATTAGCCTGGACCATTAACACTTAATCATCAGTCCCTGGACCACTATTAGCCTGGACCATTAGCACTCAATCATCAGTCCCCAGACCACTATTAGCCTGGACCATTAGCACTCAATCATCAGTCCCTGGACCACTATTAGCCTGGACAATTAGCACTCAATCATCAGTCCCTGGACCACTATTAGCCTGGACTATTAGCACTTAATCATCAGTTCCCAGACCACTATTAGCTCTGGACCATTAGCAATCAATCATCAGTCCCTGGACCACTATTAGCCTGGACTATTAGCACTCAATCATCAGTCCGCAGACCACTATTAGCCTGGACCATTAGCACTCAATCATCAGTCCCCAGACCACTTAGCCTGGACCATTAGCACTCAATCATCAGTCCCCAGACCACTATTAGCCTGGACCATTAGCACTCAATCATCAGTCCCCAGACCACTTAGCCTGGACCATTAGCACTCAATCATCAGTCCCCAGACCACTATTAGCCTGGACCATTAGCACTCAATCATCAGTCCCCAGACCACTATTAGCCTGGACCATTAGCACTCAATCATCAGTCCCCAGACCACTATTAGCCTGGACCATTAGCACTCAATCATCAGTCCCTGGACCACTATTAGCCTGGACCATTAGCACTCAATCATCAGTCCCTGGACCACTATTAGCTCTGGACCATTAGCACTCAATCATCAGTCCCCAGACCACTATTAGCCTGGACCAGTAGCACTCAATCATCAGTCCCCAGACCACTATTAGCCTGGACCATTAGCACTCAATCAACAGTCCACAGACAACTATTAACCTGGACCATTAGCACTCAAATCATCAGTCCCCAGACCACTATTAGCCTGGACCATTAGCACTCAATCATCAGTCCCTGGACCACTATTAGCCTGGACCATTAGCACTCAATCATCAGTCCCTGGACCACTATTAGCCTGGACCATTAGCACTCAATCATCAGTCCCCAGACCACTATTAGCCTGGACCATTAGCACTCAATCATCAGTCCCTGGACCACTATTAGCCTGGACCATTAGAACTCAATCATCAGTCCCCGGACCACTATTAGCCTGGACCATTAGCACTCAATCATCAGTCCCCAGACCACTTAGCTCTGGAACATTAGCACTCAATCATCAGTCCCCAGACCACTATTAGCCTGGACCATTAGCACTCAATCATCAGTCCCCAGACCACTATTAGCCTGGACCATTAGCACTCAATCATCAGTCCTCATACCACTATTAGGTTGAACCATTAGCACTCAATCATCAGTCCCTGGACCACTATTAGCCTGGACCATTAGCACTCAATCATCAGTCCACAGACCACTATTAACTTGGACCATTAGCACTCAATCCCCAGACCACTATTAGCCAGGACCATTAGCACTCAATCATCAGTCCCCAGACCACTATTAGCTCTGGACCATTAGCACTCAATCATCAGTCCCCAGACCACTATTAGCTCTGGACCATTAGCACTCAATCATCAGTCCCTGTACCACTATTAGCCTGGACCATTAGCACTCAATCATCAGTCCCCAGACCACTATTAGCCTGGACCATTAGCACTCAATCATCAGTCCCCAGACCACTATTAGCTCTGGACCATTATCACTCAATCATCAGTCCCCAGACCACTATTAGCTCTGGACCATTAGCACTCAATCATCAGTCCCTGGACCACTATTAGCCTGGACCATTAGCACTCAATCATCAGTCCCCAGACCACTATTAGCCTGGACCATTAGCACTCAATCATCAGTCCACAGACAACTATTAACCTGGACCATTAGCACTCAAATCATCAGTCCCCAGACCACTATTAGCCTGGACCATTAGCACTCAATCATCAGTCCCTGGACCACTATTAGCTCTGGACCATTAGCACTCAATCATCAGTCCCCAGACCACTATTATCCTCGACCATTAGCACTCAATCATGTCCCTGGACCACTATTAGCCTGGACCATTAGCACTCAATCATCAGTCCCTGGACCACTATTAGCCTAGACCATTAGAACTCAATCATCAGTCCCCAGACCACTATTAGCCTGGACCATTAGCACTCAATCATCAGTCCCTGGACCACTATTAGCCTGGACCATTAGCACTCAATCATCAGTCCTCAGACCACTATGACCATTAGCACTCAATCATCAGTCCCTGGACCACTATTAGCCTGGACCATTAGTACTCAATCATCAGTCCCCAGACCACTATTAGCCTGGACCATTAGCACTCAATCATCAGTCCCCAGACCACTATTAGCCTGGACCATTAGCACTCAATCATCAGTCCCTGGACCACTATTAGCCTGGACCATTAGCACTCAATCATCAGTCCCTGGACCACTATTAACCTGGACCATTAGCACTCAAATCATCAGTCCCCAGACCACTATTAGCCTGGACCATTAGCACTCAATCATCAGTCCCCAGACCACTATTAGCTCTGGAACATTAGCACAGTCCCTGGACCACTATTAGCCTGGACCATTAGCACTCAATCATCAGTCCCCAGACCACTATTAACCTGGACCATTAGCACTCAATCATTAGTCCCCAGACCACTATTAGCCTGGACCATTAGCACTCAATCATCAGTCCCTTGACCACTATTAGCCTGGACCATTAGCACTCAATCATCAGTCCCTGGACCACTATTAGCCTGGACCATTAGCCCTCAATCATCAGTCCCCAGACCACTATTAGCCTGGACCATTAGCACTCAATCATCAGTCCCTGGCCACTATTAGCCTGGACCATTAGTACTCAATCATCAGTCCCCAGACCACTATTAGCCTGGACCATTAGCACTCAATCATCAGTCCCTGGACCACTATTAGCCTGGACAATTAGCACTCAATCATCAGTCCCTGGACCACTATTAGCCTGGACTATTAGCACTCAATCATCAGTTCCCAGACCACTATTAGCTCTGGACCATTAGCAATCAATTATCAGTCCCTGGACCACTATTAGCCTGGACTATTAGCACTCAATCATCAGTCCCCAGACCACTATTAGCCTGAACCATTAGCACTCAATCATCAGTCCCTGGACCACTATTAGCCTGGACTATTAGCACTCAATCATCAGTCCGCAGACCACTATTAGCCTGGACCATTAGCACTCAATCATCAGTCCCCAGACCACTTAGCCTGGACCATTAGCACTCAATCATCAGTCCCCAGACCAATATTAGCCTGGAACATTAGCACTCAATCATCAGTCCCTGGACCACTATTAGCCTGGACCATTAGCACTCAATCATCAGTCCCCAGACCACTATTAGCCTGGAACATTAGCACTCAATCATCAGTCCCTGGACCACTATTAGCCTGGACCATTAGCACTCAATCATCAGTCCCCGGACCACTATTAGCCTGGACCATTAGCACTCAATCATCAGTCCCTGGACCACTATTAACCTGGACCATTAGCACTCAATCATCAGTCCCCAGACCACTATTAGCCTGGACCATTAGCACTCAATCATCAGTCCCCAGACCACTATTAGCCTGGACCATTAGCACTCAATCATCAGTCCCCAGACCACATAGCCTGGACCATTAGCACTCAATCATCAGTCCCCAGACCACTATTAGCCTGGACCATTAGCACTCAATCATCAGTCCCCAGACCACTATTAGCCTGGACCATTAGCACTCAATCATCAGTCCCCAGACCACTATTAGCCTGGACCATTAGCACTCAATCATCAGTCCCTGGACCACTATTAGCCTGGACCATTAGCACTCAATCATCAGTCCCCAGACCACTATTAGCTCTGGACCATTAGCACTCAAACATATTACCCCAAAAAATTCCAAAGACCTTGACCTGGGTGGAAAAAAGAACAAGAAAAATGGGAAGTGGGAAAATGTCATTAATATTTATCATGATTGGTTAGATTAATAATGGTAATAAAGTTATAGTAATTAATTTCTGAGTCATATTTAAGGAGCACATATTATATACATAACATTTAATAATTGTCATATAAATAGTTGTCATTAATAAATAAATAATAAATATTAATGACATTTTTCCCATTCTTACCATTTTTCCTGTTCTTTTTCCCGCCCAGGTCAAGGTCCACCCAGGTCAAGGTCTTTGGAAATTGCATGCTCGTGTATTACAAAATAGGCATTGAGCCACAATTGAAATTGGCTTACGGTTAGTCCAAACCTATCCATCACACCCTCCTCATTCTTGGGTAGTTCCCCACTAACAAGATTAATTAAATCAACAAACATTTTGTCGAATGTACGGGTTAAATGTTTGCATTTTTTTTAAAGTGGCAGAAGGTGTAGAAGAAGTTGCTATTGGCGGTGCGGTAGTAGTCCTCTCCTTTTTCGTTGTCATCATCATCTTCTTCATCAGACGACACCACATCCATTAAAGATAATTCATCATCTTCCCTAACTTCAACAAGTCTATCTCATCTCGCAGTTTTTTAATTTTTTTTATTTGTCAATGTGTAGGATCTTCTGAATATGCTTCCTCTTCCTCTTCTTCTGATGCTACTTTTTGTGGGTCTCATTGCATGTGATGGTCAGCTTCCTTTGGTCTTGACGCCCAGCTCCAAGCAAATATTGCCACATTAAGTGGAATGCAGATATGAACATATCTCCAAAACTCAGAGCTCGAACATGGCTAGATGCAAACGCTTCTTTATACCACTTCAAGATTGTTAGACAAGATACAATATACATGTGTAGGATGGGACGTTTGCGTTCGATGCATCTCATCCTTTTCCTTCCATCAGGTATAAATGTACACTCTGAGAAAAATGGTCTGGCCTTGACACACACTGTCCAACCTTTTTCGAAGCATTCCTGCCATGAGCAACTAGAGCTCGTCCTTTTTTCACTGTTCTTGTCCCAGTATTTCCCTGTTCTTGTCCCAGTATTTCCCTGTAGCCTGCCAAAGATATTACTTCCAATCATTATGTGACCTTGACCTAGCACTTGAGCATCTCATGATTATCCTTCCAGGTCCATTTTTGACTGTTGAATTACAGAAACTTTCACAGTAATGTATGTCTAGGTCATTCAATTTTTAAACCATCTGTCACTTCCAAGATAAAGTGCAAGATAAAGTGCATGTAGTGGTTTCACTTAGTTCAGACGGCTTGAATGCAATGCCAAATATTTCAATTTCACAGGAATCAGCTTCTTTGGCTTGCAAGGCAGCTTTTGCTAAATCAAGCGATCGTTAGCAAATATTTTTTCCGTCTGCATCTGGGGGATCGACAGCCGAAGCTCCTGATGTGGCAAACATACACACATAAATCAAAATTCATCGTTTTCTTGTTCCTCTTCTTGCATATCTTCTTCACTCTCATTGCCCTTTTTGGATGACATCTTTATAACACGGGATTCAGATTGGCTGTCAATCTTGTTGATCCAGTATATTGCCCTATTGAAGTTGTTCCATCCAAGAAAGACGGCATGTTGGATGGGTATGCGATTGTCAATTGGTATTTGATTGCACGAGAACCTCTTGCTGGTGCGCAACGACTCTTGTATAGACCATTTCTAGGGTAGATTTTGTGTGCACTGGTGAAAGTTTGACCAGGACATTTGTACATCACATTTCTGGTGTGCTGATGATGATGTCTACCGTCTCTGGTGACACATTTTTTGTGTAGGATGCAGTCTAGATTTGTTGACTGGCAACAGACCATACGAAACTTCCATCAGATTTCTCTGTATCAACTCGGGTCTGTCTCCGTAATAATCAATTGCAAACATCGTTCTGTAGTTCTCTTGTGTAACTCATCCAACTTTGAATTTGATGCCCAACACGTATTTAGGGGGGCTGACATACCTGAGAGTTCCATACCACCATGAATAATTTTTAATGTTTGCATTCAAGCCATGTTATGTAGTTTCCCTGATTTTAAAAGAATGGACAAGTCTAATTTATTCATTGAATATATCGTGGAAAGGGACTAAGACGTCCAATCAATTGTCTGGATGACTGACGAAATTTAAGTAATCTCTGATGGTATTACTAGTAGGTTTGTTGTTAAATGAGTACACAGTAGCTGATAGCTTTTCTGTTGCTCCAACTTCCTTGATATCCAACACGCTGTCACCAGCATCTTTTTCTTTTGAAGGCACGAGGATCTTGGTTGCTGGCATGGCCTCCCCATACTTATCATTTGCAGGTGTGCAGGGACAGTCCGGCCAATCGCATTTCTTTGCTTCAAAGATAATGTCTGATGGGTAAATAAATGTTTGACAAGGTGACCTGCTGCCTGAACACAAAGACATGGTATCCTCTTGTTCATTATGGAATCATTGTTTGAGAAATAATTATAAATGATTTCATAATTATAAGGTTTAGGCAATGCGTTGCCTGGGACTCTCGGGTAAGCATGAACTTTTGTGTACATTCGTTCTGCACATACTGCTATGCAATTATCTGCAGGCAACTCATTGCAGGTCACCACAACGTGAGGAGGATGGATCAGAGGAACCATTGTGCCGTGCACGTCCACCGTTGTCACACTTCCTCCCATGAGCTACAACATCAGAGTTCTCTTTCCTTTCAGCCAGAACTTGGGAGCTTCGTCAAAGAGAACGACTGGATGGTCTAGACAGGGACTTCATCTTTCCAACTCCTTTAGCAGAAACGTTCAGATGCCCCACTCTGTTTTCCCAATTTAGCCACTCGCTGCCCATGTTTTCCCCACGTTGGGTTCCACTATAACAGTGCTTCTCAACCTTTTTTTCTCCTGTGCCACATAAGACAATTTTGGAATGAGTGTGTGCCGCACCGGCAATCAGTGCGATGACTGAAACTCCTTCTGCTCATTCATGATGGCCTTGAAGTCCGGCTGCAGATGCGTCGACGCGATCCTGAGAGAAGCCAGCAAGTGGGCGTCCGTGAGAGCATTGCGCTTGTTTGACTTGGTATTCTTCATCTTTGAGAAGAACTGCTCTGCACAATAAGTGGAGCCAAAGAGAGAGACGAACTTCTGAGCATTCTGGGTCAGGTTGGGGAAGGTGGCGTGGGGCAGGCTCTTGTAGAAGTCGACCAGTTCCTTGCCAAGAAACTGTCCCTTGAGGTCGAGGCTGGCCTGCAGGTCGCACAACTCCAACTGCAACTCAATCGGCGCCTGAGACACGTCGAAGTTGAACGGCACACTGAAGAGCTCGAAGTCGGTGTTCCTCGCGCGGAACTCCTTGAACCTCGTGTCAAACTCCTTCTGCAGTTTGCAAATCTACAATAATATTATACTACAGACATTCTCACTAACATCTTAAATTGTGTCAATAGAAAGTAAATTAAATGCAAATATTAGCACATACTTACATATGCTTCATCACTGCTATCGGCCGTAAGGCCTGTACACACTGCACAAAAGGAAAAACATGAATGCTCTACAAATGTGATCTGAATATGATCATCCCTTATCTATCTCGGCCGCGTAGCACAAGCTACTGAACTCGCCGCCATCGTGCTCCTTCTGGCTCTTGAGGGAGGGGAAGTGGGCCAGGTTTCCTCTTTCGAGCTGAACTTGCCACAGCTGCAGCTTGGTCTGGAAGGCCTTGATGTGGGCAAACAGCTCGTGGACCAGCTTGTTGCGGCCTTGCATAGCCACGTTGAGGGTGTTCAGCTTCTCGGTGATGTCAACGAGGAAGGCGAGGTCACAAAGCCACTTTTGATCCTCCAGCTCGGGTGCCGAGATGCCCTTCATGGCGAAGAACATGGACAGCTCCTCCTTGAGGATCCAGAAGCGCTGCAGCGTCTGTCCCCTGCTCAGCCAGCGCACACCGGAAAAGTAGATGACATCGCCGTAGCTGGCATCCAACTCCAGCAAGAACTGCCTGAACTGCCTGTGGTTCATGGCATGGGAGCGGATGTGATTGACATGGCCGACAACCTTACTCATCACTTCCTTGAAGCTGACATCGAAGATCTTGGCACAGAGGGCCTCCTGGTGGATGATGCAGTGGCACCACACCAAGTGCTCGTGCGACAGACCCTGGCGGTCCAACTCCGCCATCACATGGCCCTGGAGGCCGCGACCCGTGCCCAACAAGGACGGTGCGCTGTCCGTGGCAATGCCGATGAGGCGATTGAAGTCCAGTTTGGCATCGTTCATGACAGCCTTCAGCTCGTTGAAGATGTCTTCGCCCGTGGTGCTGCTCTTCATGGAGCGGACAGTCAGCAGCTCCTCCGTCACGTTGAAGTTGGTGTCGATGCCGCGCACGAAGATGGCCAGCTGGGCCGTGTCCTTGACGTCCGTGGACTCGTCGAGGGCCAAGGCGAAGTAAGAGAACTTTGTTGCCAGGGAGTGGAGCTGCTCGGTCAGGTTCTTGGACAAGCTGTCGATCCTTCTTGTCACTGTGTCATTGCTCAGGCTGATCTTGTTGATGACGGCGGCCTTCTCAGGGCACATGACGTCGAGGGCAGCCAGCATGCACTCCTTGACAAACTCTCCATCTGAGAAGGGCTTCATGCGCTTCGCAATGATCGCGGCCACCTTGAAGCTGGCCTCCGTGGCAGCCTTGCTGGTGTTGCCCTGCCTGACGAAAAGGTTCTGTTGGCGGCCGAGCTTGTTCATCAGCTCCTTGGCCTTGTCCTCACGCTGCGGTCCCGCCAGACCATTGTAGTCCTTGCTGTGCTTGGCATCGTAGTGCCTCTTGATACAGTCTCTTTTGGGCCAGGACACCTTCTCATTGCAGATCAAGCAGATAATGTTGCCTCTGTCTTCCACGAAGAAAAATTCGTTGGTCCAGCACTCCTTGAATCCGCGGTTCTCCTCGGCGATCTTTCTCTTCCAGGTGGGGGCAGCCATACTGATGGGGGTGGAAGTGAAGGAAAAGGTGGAGAGGGGCACTTTTCCAACGTTGTTGATCAATTTTATGTTTCCTCCCAGTGTTACCAACTTCAATGTTTTGATTTGTACTTTTCTGCTGTTTCCGGTTAAAAATCAGCGTTACCAGATTGATCGTTAAAAAACGTGTGCGTTCTTAAAATAATGATTTGATGATTGTTGCCTAGTATAGCGCGACGGCGGTTGCTGCTAGCTGTGCCGCACTCAGACGCTCACTGTGCCGCATGCGGCACATGTGCCGCAGGTTGAGAAGCACTGCACTATAAGGACAAGGCATTTCTTGTTATTCGCAGATTCCCTTGATCTCGTCAGACGAGCCATCTGAATCATAAAATCGTCCTGCATGGTGATCCATTCAAACCAATCAAGGCTGGTTGTGAATGGCATGCTAATGAATTTTGTCCTTCAGTCTATATAGCAGACTTGTTGAGAAGATGTACCTGAAATATGATTCCAGTGAGTTGGGTGAGCAACAACCCATCACAACCCCCGTCATCATATATCCTTTGTCTTGGATCTATCGGAGATCTCATGCCATCATTCTCTATCCATTTTTTTATTTTTATCTTTTATTCATAAAGTGTACTTTATGCAACTGCCTCATATGTGCTTGTGTTCTTATACACAATTCAGCTCTGGTACACTTTTCATCGCCTGGTTCGTTGGCCTGTCACCTACTCCACTCAAATTTTCTTTTAGTATGTAATCAATCAATTTGACATAGTCAAAAACTTCTAACCATTTACTGTTTTTAATTTGTCACCCTCCTCACAAAAGGCTTTGCATAGCATCACTTGAATCTTCTAAGCTTAACTGGAGGGTCACAGGCAATCTCAATGTTAACGTGTGGGTTGCTTCCAGTATCACCTTCTTCATAAGACGAGGTGCACTCAAACGAACTTAAACATTAATTTTGGTTAGTTCCTTAGATAAAAGATGATACATTGTAGATTGTACTTCAACTCTCTTTGAATTGCTCATGTCCATCCATCCATCATTTGCAGATAGCACAACATTATGCTTCGGAATAATCAGTTGTGTAAACCATTTCCTTACTCACGATGATACATGCGTGCATGGTCAATCACATTTATATACACAGTATGCCAATCTAACTTGATCAACACTTTCTTGAAATGACGCAATTTGTTAGCATTAAAGTAAGATTTTTTAAGCAAACATCTACAATCTCAGTCTTCAGTCTTTACATGGGCTTCAACAACGTCGTTCAACTACTAATTTTCAAATCAGATTGCAAGAAACAGAAAACAGCGAATGTTGAAACTCGCTTTCAACTGATTTATTGTTAATTGCACAGATTGTGAGCCATACGAAATTGGAAAATTTGATGACTAAAGTCACAAAGAGTCATTGGAAATCTTGTATGCTGGCATAGAGGGTCTATATGCTTGGACAAACAGAAACCCTTTACCAAAAGATTGTAACAAAATGTATGAGATTCTATCTGATGAGCTAATGTCTGACAGCGTTTCCCTTGTGGATTTCACAAATGATCTACTGGAGAAGAAATGGGCACTTGTCTTAAAAGAATAGTGGAGAAAATGCACTTGTGCTAAAAAGTACACTAAATTGGACTCCGTTCATACATCAATATAATATTGTCCTAACGATATAGAAGAAGATTGCCACAAAATTCAAGCATCTGTAATGGCAGAAGTCAGGCGTCCTGCAAGGGAAGTTTGTACTCAAAAAAAACATCGAATGCGTACAGCATAATGCAAGAAAATGGAAGTCTCTATTCTTGCATGACAACAAGAGCAGTGAAAAAACTGCACAATCTTTCAAACAGCAAGTATGCATTTCCAATAGGCCGCGGGAACATGTATTCTTTTGTTACAAAGAAAGTGTTAACATCAGACCCATGCTGGAATACATTGTCAAAGTCGTTACACTTGTTGGTCCAGACACCAATAAAGTAGTGAGTACCATGGCGGTGGCTGCATTGACTTTGCCAGAAGCAGTGGATAACTACACAAAATGGTTCAGCAACCCTTAGGCCATAATTGGTTTGCACTGTGAAATTAACTCGGTTAACAAGATCAAGAGTTTATTTTGTCAACACAAAGACACAAAGTTTGGGAATGCTACCTGGAAGCAAATAAAGCATCTCATACATGCAGCAAATAACGAAATCACACCAGGGATGGATGCCTATGCTATAGGTGGTACTCTTATAGATCAAGGACAAGAAGAAGTTCAGTTTGAAAACTTGTTTTGAAAACTTGTTTTGAACCTCTTCGAACTTTGTCTTCTAACACTGTAGAACAAGAATGCTTTGTCACATGTATAAAAGTAGCTAAAACATTTTGTTGTTAATTTTATTAGAATATTTATTTTTCAAATCCAACTGAACAATCAAAAGTTAATTTGATTTGAGTTCCTTCTAATACACCTATATAGTGCCCAGCTTTGGGACATGTCCGTGGAGCATGGGGAAGTTTTGCAGAGCTGGTAAAGGAGGAGAAGTAAGTGGATTGCAACTCCTCATCGGCACAGTCTAACAGAACCCCATCCTTGAAGAGGAAGAGGAACTGACATGTTGGGAACGAAAAATGTTATGCAATTTTTCTTGAAAGTCCACTCTGATCACATGGCATAAAACAAAGATAAAACTGAGATTACCAGACAATAGCATATTCGGACATGTTAGGGAGTGTCTGTGGGTCCCTGATGTAAGTGTGCCATGTATGTGTGCCATGTACCAAAAAACACCTGAGCTGTTTGGTTAATTTGGTAAAGGGATCAACTGCTTTCTTTTGGTGAAAATTTCTCCCCTTCCTTTTTAACCGAAAGAATTTTTTTCTCTTGTGGCTTCTGTTAGTGCCAGGTCTGGTGCATTGTTTGACATTGTAAAATAATAATGTTTTAAACATTTGTAGAATAACATTTTGTTGTTAATTAACTAATCATATACTATATCATTAAGATATATAGTGTGGTTGGTATCTAGTTCCATCACATGCTTCTCTCGTGATCCATCACATGACATGGTGGACATATTCTCTTATTTCAAATCTGGTTCCCAATCCCCACAAGAAATTTAATGTTGATTTCGTCGAATCTGCTTAGAAGAGGACCGTCCATGGTGTCCATCAATTGGAAGGTGATCATGACATGAGATAGATACTTTCCGATCAATTTGTTCATTTTGAGAATGTTGGGATCGTTGTCGAAATTTGTTTTCATCCATTCGTCCATGCTGTTCGTATATTCTTTGTTTTTGATGAACGATGGGCAATGAAGTAGTCCTCGTGGGGATTCTTCTCCTTTTTGTTTTCTTACTTGAGATTGTTTGCATCCGTCAACTTCTTCAGCCATTCGTGTTTTTTTGGCTGGTTCAATTTCAACATTAACTTCTACTTTGCTTTTCTTTTTGAGCGTTGTTTGCATTTTGACAACTTCTCCGTGTGACGTGGGTGAAGGTTAAATGAAGGTTAAAAAATCGTCTTCAGACAGTTCCTCTAGAAATTTTTCTAGTGATGCAGGCTGTACATATATATCAGTGATATCTTGGAGAGTCAAAGTTGATCCTGCCAATAACTGGGTGGCGGTGGTATGTTCCTTCTTTGAAGACTGGTTTGGGCGTTTAACTTCTTTTTGTTGTTAATCCGGCTACATGGTATTTTAGTTTGCTGAGTTTTGCAAAGCATGCGATGTCATCCTCGGTAATGAAATTCAATCCATTGATTAGCTGCTGCAGGTTGTCCAGTGATTGCATACCAGATAATTGCCATCGAGAGTGCAGTTCCCAAGGAAAGGAAAATTATTAATTCGTTGTCTTTTCTGGTTTTCTCGAGTGTTTTCAGTCTTGCCAGTGAAGAAGGAAAGGCATTGCACGAAGAAACTATTAAGTGGATCCATTATGAAGAAATGTTGGGCGAATGGAGTGAGCTGGTCTTTTATATACAATGGGAGAAGTGTCACCTCTTCAATTTTTATTAATAGACACAAATTACGAGAAATTTTGCACTTTTGTGAAGATAACAATGAGAAACATTCAGACAGCCATTGCTCTTTCACTTACTTGTTAATACACTTAAATTGTGCTAAATTTATAAGAATTCTTATTGTCCGTCCTTTGAGTAAATAAATTAGGCCATCATTCCGCCAAACCATTTTCTACTACTCGTCTTCTATGGAAGTCTATCCTGAATATCCAGAAGCTCCACCAGCTCCTCTTACTGAAGCTACCCAAGAAGCTACCACCGAGTCACAAGGTCCAGGAACTACCCAAGAAGCTACCACCGAGTCACAAGGTCCAGGAGCTACCCACCCAAGAAGCCACCACCGAGTCACAAGGTCCAGGAGCTACCCAAGAAGCTACCACCGAGTCACAAGGTCCAGGAGCTACCCAAGAAGCTACCACCTAGTCACGAGGTCCAGGAGCTACCCAAGAAGCCACCACCAAGTCACAAGGTCCAGGAGCTACCCAAGAAGCTACCACCGAGTCACAAGGTCCAGGAGCTACCCAAGAAGCCACCACCTAGTCACAAGGTCCAGGAGCTACCCAAGAAGCTACCACCGAGTCACAAGGTCCAGGAGCTACCCAAGAAGCTACCACCGAGTCACAAGGTCCAGGAGCTACCCAAGAAGCCACCACCGAGTCACAAGGTCCAGGAGCTACCCAAGAAGCTACCACCGAGTCACAAGGTCCAGGAGCTACCCAAGAAGCTACCACCAAGTTACAAGGTCCAGGAGCTACCCAAGAAGCTACCACCGAGTCACAAGGTCCAGGAGCTACCCAAGAAGCTACCACCGAGTCACAAGGTCCAGGAGCTACCCAAGAAGCTACCACCGAGTCACAAGGTCCAGGAGCTACCCAAGAAGCTACCACCGAGTCACAAGGTCCAGGAGCTACCCAAGAAGCTACCATCAATTCACAAGGTCCAGGAGCTACCCAAGAAGCTACCACCGAGTCACAAGGTCCAGGAACTACCCAAGAAGCTACCACCGAGTCACAAGGTCCAGGAGCTACCCACCCAAGAAGCCACCACCGAGTCACAAGGTCCAGGAGCTACCCAAGAAGCTACCACCGAGTCACAAGGTCCAGGAGCTACCCAAGAAGCTACCACCTAGTCACGAGGTCCAGGAGCTACCCAAGAAGCCACCACCAAGTCACAAGGTCCAGGAGCTACCCAAGAAGCTACCACCGAGTCACAAGGTCCAGGAGCTACCCAAGAAGCCACCACCTAGTCACAAGGTCCAGGAGCTACCCAAGAAGCTACCACCGAGTCACAAGGTCCAGGAGCTACCCAAGAAGCTACCACCAAGTCACAAGGTCCAGGAGCTACCCAAGAAGCTACCACCGAGTCACAAGGTCCAGGAGCTACCCAAGAAGCCACCACCGAGTCACAAGGTCCAGGAGCTACCCAAGAAGCTACCACCGAGTCACAAGGTCCAGGAGCTACCCAAGAAGCTACCACCAAGTTACAAGGTCCAGGAGCTACCCAATAAGCTACCACCGAGTCACAAGGTCCAGGAGCTACCCAAGAAGCTACCACCGAGTCACAAGGTCCAGGAGCTACCCAAGAAGCTACCACCGAGTCACAAGGTCCAGGAGCTACCCAAGAAGCTACCACCGAGTCACAAGGTCCAGGAGCTACCCAAGAAGCTACCATCAATTCACAAGGTCCAGGAGCTACCCAAGAAGCTACCACCGAGTCACAAGGTCCAGGAGCTGCTCAAGAAGCTACCACCGAGTCACAAGGTCCAGGAGCTACCCAAGAAGCTACCACCGAGTCACAAGGTCCAGGAGCTACCCAAGAAGCTACCACCGAGTCACAAGGTCCAAGAGCTACCCAAGAAGCCACCACCGAGTCAGAGGTCCAGGAGCTACCCAAGAAGCCACCAACCGAGTTACAAGGTCCAGGAGCTACCCAAGAAGCTACCACCGAGTCACAAGGTCCAGGAACTACCCAAGAAGCCACCACCAAGTCACAAGGTCCAGGAGCTACCTAGCCCTAGCCCTAGCCCTAGCCCTAGCCACCACCGAGTCACAAGGTCCAGGAGCTACCCAAGAAAGCCACCACCGAGTCACAAGGTCCAAGAAGCTACCACCGAGTCACAAGGTCCAGGAACTACCCAAGAAGCTACCACCGAGTCACAAGGTCCAGGAGCTACCCACCCAAGAAGCCACCACCGAGTCACAAGGTCCAGGAGCTACCCAAGAAGCTACCACCGAGTCACAAGGTCCAGGAGCTACCCAAGAAGCTACCACCTAGTCACGAGGTCCAGGAGCTACCCAAGAAGCCACCACCAAGTCACAAGGTCCAGGAGCTACCCAAGAAGCTACCACCGAGTCACAAGGTCCAGGAGCTACCCAAGAAGCCACTACCCAAGAAGCCACCACCTAGTCACAAGGTCCAGGAGCTACCCAAGAAGCTACCACCGAGTCACAAGGTCCAGGAGCTACCCAAGAAGCTACCACCAAGTCACAAGGTCCAGGAGCTACCCAAGAAGCTACCACCGAGTCACAAGGTCCAGGAGCTACCCAAGAAGCCACCACCGAGTCACAAGGTCCAGGAGCTACCCAAGAAGCTACCACCGAGTCACAAGGTCCAGGAGCTACCCAAGAAGCTACCACCAAGTTACAAGGTCCAGGAGCTACCCAAGAAGCTACCACCGAGTCACAAGGTCCAGGAGCTACCCAAGAAGCTACCACCGAGTCACAAGGTCCAGGAGCTACCCAAGAAGCTACCACCGAGTCACAAGGTCCAGGAGCTACCCAAGAAGCTACCACCGAGTCACAAGGTCCAGGAGCTACCCAAGAAGCTACCATCAATTCACAAGGTCCAGGAGCTACCCAAGAAGCTACCACCGAGTCACAAGGTCCAGGAGCTGCTCAAGAAGCTACCACCGAGTCACAAGGTCCAGGAGCTACCCAAGAAGCTACCACCGAGTCACAAGGTCCAGGAGCTACCCAAGAAGCTACCACCGAGTCACAAGGTCCAAGAGCTACCCAAGAAGCCACCACCGAGTCAGAGGTCCAGGAGCTACCCAAGAAGCCACCAACCGAGTTACAAGGTCCAGGAGCTACCCAAGAAGCTACCACTGAGTCACAAGGTCCAGGAACTACCCAAGAAGCTACCACCGAGTCACAAGGTCCAGGAACTACCCAAGAAGCCACCACCAAGTCACAAGGTCCAGGAGCTACCTAGCCCTAGCCCTAGCCCTAGCCCTAGCCACCACCGAGTCACAAGGTCCAGGAGCTACCCAAGAAAGCCACCACCGAGTCACAAGGTCCAAGAAGCTACCACCGAGTCACAAGGTCCAGGAGCTACCCAAGAAAGCCACCACCGAGTCACAAGGTCCAAGAAGCTACCACCGAGTCACAAGGTCCAGGAGCTACCCAAGAAGCCACCACCGAGTCACAAGGTCCAGGAGCTACCCAAGAAGCTACCACCGAGTCACAAGGTCCAGGAGCTACCCAAGAAGCTACCATTACAAACAACGAGGCAATAGAATTTTTATGGTTTGATCCTTTGAACCATGACCTGCAACAATATTTGACTGAGTGCTGGTATGCCGACTGGACCACTATTAGTCTGGACCATTAGCACTCGATCATCAGTCCCTGGACTACTATTAGCCTGGACCATTAGCACTCAAACATCAGTTCCTGGACCTCTATTAGCCTGGACCATTTTTGGTGTGGCAGTTCCAATGTGCCGATATTCACGGGCCCTTTAACTGATGAACGCCGACTTTATTTGTGGTGTGTAGTAATCATTATATTTTTAGCTAAAACTTTTTTTAAACTTCTCAAACTGTTTATATCATTAGAATGGAAATACAATAAGCTGCAGTTGGTATAAGCATCAGCTCCATTGAGGTAAGCAAACAAAAGCTACGCAGCGCCATGTCTATAAAACCTACAGCAGAGAAGTCCATCCAGGAGCGCCTCCTTGCTCAAGAGCGAAGGCATCCAGAGTGATTCCTGGCAAGCATAGGTACCTATGTTGCTTTTCCACCGAAGAAGAACTTAGCAAAAGCCAGGAAGAGACTGCTATTTGTGATCGTCAGCCATAAAAAAAAAATTTTTTTTGATTTTTGCTTCCACATCTGTCAAACCAGAAGTAAAGTTATAGGCAATTTTAAATCAATCAAGTCGTCTATTGGGCATGTGCATGTGGAGTGGGCACCTAATACATGTACAAAAAAATTGATTTAATTTTTTTTGTCCGACAATGTCAGAGTTTGCGCCATATGGCGCTTACAGCTGGCGTTTAATTGGTTAAGGAGGGTGTGTGTTGGAATGGAGAGCGCAAAGTTGTCCTGGGTGGGGGGGAGGGGGTTATGACAAAGTTGTTCCTGGGGTTCCTGGGGTGGGTGAGGGGGGGGGGGGTTATGACAAAGTTGTTCCTGGGGTGGGGGGGGGGGGGGGGGGGGTTATGACAAAGTTGTTCCTGGGGTGGGGGGTGGGGGGGTTATGACAAAGTTGTTCCTGGGATGGGGAGGGCGGTTATGACAAAGTTGTTCCTGGGATGGGGGAAGGGGGGGGGGGTTATGACAAAGCGGGTTATGACTTAGTTTTTCCTGGGGAGTTTTGACGACTATTGTAATACCTTTGCACCTTTTATGTTAGCATTCTGGGAAGATGGATGCATGCAGGTTTGTGGCCACCACTAGCACAGCAGCTGCTAAGATCTTCAACATCTACCCTCAGAAGGTAATCCATGGAGCGTGTGTGTGCATGTATGTGTGTGGGTGGGTGGTGTTGGTGATTCGCACTGAAAGTGGAGGGAATGAAGGATATAGTGTGAGAGTCCAGTGGGGAAAATGAGGATTTGGAAGGAAGTTTTAAAGGAGACAAATTGAGGAAAAAGGAACTGAAGGGAGGGATATTAGGGATGTTAGGGGTGCTAGGGAGGATGTTAAGGGTGGTAAAAGGATGTTAGGGAGAGAGATCTGAGTTAAAGGGATTAGACAGAAAGAGGGAAGTTGAAGTTGTCTTATAGGAATGTGTGTGGAGAGGAAGAGAAATCAAGAAAGAGAAGAGACAGAGCAGAAAGAAAGTGTGCCATCATTACCCTCTTATGTTTGCAGGGTGCCATCATGGTTGGGTCTGATGCCGACATCGTGGTGTGGGATCCAGACAAGGTCAAGACCATCTCTGCCAAGACACACTACCAGGTATGACCAAAGTGACACATTTCTGTCAGTGATTGTGTTAGTCTGAGGAAAAGATGTTACACTCACTCCTTCAGTGTGTGTGTTAGTCTGAGGAAAAGATGTTACACTCACTCCTTCAGTGTGAGTGTTAGTCTGAGGAACAGATGCTACACTCACTCCTTCAGTGTGTGTGTTAGTCTGAGGAACAGATGCTACACTCACTCCTTCAGTGTGTGTTAGTCTGAGGAACAGATGCTACACTCACTCCTTCAGTGTGTGTGTTAGTCTGAGGAACAGATGTTACACTCACTCCTTCAGTGTGAGTGTTAGTCTGAGGAACAGATGCTACACTCACTCCTTCAGTGTGTGTGTTAGTCTGAGGAACAGATGCTACACTCACTCCTTCAGTGTGTGTGTTAGTCTGAGGAACAGATGCTACACTCACTCCTTCAGTGTGTGTGTTAGTCTGAGGAACAGATGTTACACTCACTCCTTCAGTGTGAGTGTTAGTCTGAGGAACAGATGCTACACTCACTCCTTCAGTGTGAGTGTTAGTCTGAGGAACAGATGTTACACTCACTCCTTCAGTGTGAGTGTTAGTCTGAGGAACAGATGCTACACTCACTCCTTCAGTGTGTGTGTTAGTCTGAGGAACAGATGCTACACTCACTCCTTCAGTGTGAGTGTTAGTCTGAGGAACAGATGCTACACTCACTCCTTCAGTGTGTGTGTTAGTCTGAGGAACAGATGTTACACTCACTCCTTCAGTGTGTGTGTTAGTCTGAGGAACAGATGTTACACTCACTCCTTCAGTGTGAGTGTTAGTCTGAGGAACAGATGCTACACTCACTCCTTCAGTGTGAGTGTTAGTCTGAGGAACAGATGTTACACTCACTCCTTCAGTGTGAGTGTTAGTCTGAGGAACAGATGCTACACTCACTCCTTCAGTGTGTGTGTTAGTCTGAGGAACAGATGTTACACTCACTCCTTCAGTGTGAGTGTAGCCTGAGGAACAGATGCTACACTCACTCCTTCAGTGTGAGTGTTAGTCTGAGGAACAGATGCTACACTCACTCCTTCAGTGTGAGTGTTAGTCTGAGGAACAGATGCTACACTCACTCCTTCAGTGTGAGTGTTAGTCTGAGGAACAGATGCTACACTCACTCCTTCAGTGTGAGTGTTAGTCTGAGGAACAGATCCTACACTCACTCCTTCAGTGTGAGTGTTAGTCTGAGGAACAGATGCTACACTCACTCCTTCAGTGTGAGTGTTAGTCTGAGGAACAGATGTTACACTCACTCCTTCAGTGTGAGTGTTAGTCTGAGGAACAGATGCTACACTCACTCCTTCAGTGTGAGTGTTAGTCTGAGGAACAGATGTTACACTCACTCCTTCAGTGTGAGTGTTAGTCTGAGGAACAGATGTTACAGTCACTCCTTCAGTGTGTGTGTTAGTCTGAGGAACAGATGTTACACTCACTCCTTCAGTGCGAGTGTTAGTCTGAGGAACAGATGCTACACTCACTACTTCAGTGTGTGTGTTAGTCTGAGGAACAGATGTTACACTCACTCCTTCAGTGTGAGTGTTAGTCTGAGGAACAGATGCTACACTCACTCCTTCAGTGTGAGTGTTAGTCTGAGGAACAGATGTTACACTCACTCCTTCAGTGCGAGTGTTAGTCTGAGGAACAGATGCTACACTCACTACTTCAGTGTGTGTGTTAGTCTGAGGAACAGATGCTACACTCACTCCTTCAGTGTGTGTGTTAGTCTGAGGAACAGATGCTACACTCACTCCTTCAGTGTGAGTGTTAGTCTGAGGAACAGATGCTACACTCACTCCTTCAGTGTGAGTGTTAGTCTGAGGAACAGATGCTATACTCACTCCTTCAGTGTGTGTGTTAGTCTGAGGAACAGATGCTACACTCACTCCTTCAGTGTGTGTGTTAGTCTGAGGAACAGATGCTACACTCACTCCTTCAGTGTGTGTGTTAGTCTGAGGAACAGATGTTACACTCACTCCTTCAGTGTGAGTGTTAGTCTGAGGAACAGATGCTACACTCACTCCTTCAGTGTGTGTGTTAGTCTGAGGAACAGATGTTACACTCACTCCTTCAGTGTGAGTGTTAGTCTGAGGAACAGATGTTACACTCACTCCTTCAGTGTGAGTGTTAGTCTGAGGAACAGATGTTACACTCACTCCTTCAGTGTGTGTGTTAGTCTGAGGAACAGATGCTACACTCACTCCTTCAGTGTGTGTGTTAGTCTGAGGAACAGATGTTACACTCACTCCTTCAGTGTGAGTGTTAGTCTGAGGAACAGATGCTACACTCACTCCTTCAGTGTGTGTGTTAGTCTGAGGAACAGATGCTACACTCACTCCTTCAGTGTGAGTGTTAGTCTGAGGAACAGATGTTACACTCACTCCTTCAGTGTGTGTGTTAGTCTGAGGAACAGATGCTACACTCACTCCTTCAGTGTGTGTGTTAGTCTGAGGAACAGATGCTACACTCACTCCTTCAGTGTGAGTGTTAGTCTGAGGAACAGATGTTACACTCACTCCTTCAGTGTGAGTGTTAGTCTGAGGAACAGATGTTACACTCACTCCTTCAGTGTGTGTGTTAGTCTGAGGAACAGATGTTACACTCACTCCTTCAGTGTGTGTGTTAGTCTGAGGAACAGATGCTACACTCACTCCTTCAGTGTGAGTGTTAGTCTGAGGAACAGATGCTACACTCACTCCTTCAGTGTGTGTGTTAGTCTGAGGAACAGATGCTACACTCACTCCTTCAGTGTGAGTGTTAGTCTGAGGAACAGATGCTACACTCACTCCTTCAGTGTGTGTGTTAGTCTGAGGAACAGATGCTACACTCACTCCTTCAGTGTGAGTGTTAGTCTGAGGAACAGATGCTACACTCACTCCTTCAGTTTGAGTGTTAGTCTGAGGAACAGATGCTACACTCACTCCTTCAGTGTGAGTGTTAGTCTGAGGAACAGATGCCACACTCACTCCTTCAGTGTGAGTGTTAGTCTGAGGAACAGATGCTACACTCACTCCTTCAGTGTGTGTGTTAGTCTGAGGAACAGATGCTACACTCACTCCTTCAGTGTGAGTGTTAGTCTGAGGAACAGATGCTACACTCACTCCTTCAGTGTGTGTGTTAGTCTGAGGAACAGATGCTACACTCACTCCTTCAGTGTGTGTGTTAGTCTGAGGAACAGATGCTACACTCACTCCTTCAGTGTGTGTGTTAGTCTGAGGAACAGATGCTACACTCACTCCTTCAGTGTGAGTGTTAGTCTGAGGAACAGATGCTACACTCACTCCTTCAGTGTGAGTGTTAGTCTGAGGAACAGATGCTACACTCACTCCTTCAGTGTGAGTGTTAGTCTGAGGAACAGATGCTACACTCACTCCTTCAGTGTGAGTGTTAGTCTGAGGAACAGATGCTACACTCACTCCTTCAGTGTGTGTGTTAGTCTGAGGAACAGATGCTACACTCACTCCTTCAGTGTGAGTGTTAGTCTGAGGAACAGATGTTACACTCACTCCTTCAGTGTGAGTGTTAGTCTGAGGAACAGATGCTACACTCATTCCTTCAGTGTGTGTGTTAGTCTGAGGAACAGATGCTACACTCACTCCTTCAGTGTGAGTGTTAGTCTGAGGAACAGATGCTACACTCACTCCTTCAGTGTGTGTGTTAGTCTGAGGAACAGATGCTACACTCACTCCTTCAGTGTGAGTGTTAGTCTGAGGAACAGATGCTACACTCACTCCTTCAGTGTGAGTGTTAGTCTGAGGAACAGATGCTACACTCACTCCTTCAGTGTGAGTGTTAGTCTGAGGAACAGATGTTACACTCACTCCTTCAGTGTGAGTGTTAGTCTGAGGAACAGATGCTACACTCACTCCTTCAGTGTGAGTGTTAGTCTGAGGAACAGATGCTACACTCACTCCTTCAGTGTGAGTGTTAGTCTGAGGAACAGATGCTACACTCACTCCTTCAGTGTGAGTGTTAGTCTGAGGAACAGATGCTACACTCACTCCTTCAGTGTGAGTGTCAATATGAGGAACAGGTGTTACACTGTCGTTTCGGGTAACATGATGGCAGCCCACCAGCTTCTACATTAGTCCACAACCATGCCAGATGAAGGCTTTACCTCCTCCAAGGTTAAGTATATACTAGTTGCACATACCTGTCTGAGAAGACTCACGGAAAGTTGCCCTATAGTAGTTCAAATGTGGTATGCCTCTATGCAGCATAAGTGCCAGTCTTCTCTCCGCAAACTCCACAGCTTTAAGCTCGAAGAATGTAGTCTTAGTATAGCCCAGACAACTGGGGCTCTAGGAAAGTGATAAACATATTAATATAATATTTAATATAATATTAATATAATATGGAAAGATAATATGAAAATACTGTATAAATACTGTATAAATATAATGTTAGTATAATAATATAAATATAATATTAATATAATATGTTAGTATAATATTTAATATAATATAAATATAAATATTAATATAATATTAATATAATGTTAGTATATTAATATAATATGAATATAATGTTAGTATATTAATATAATATGAATATAATGTTAGTATATTAATATAATATGAATATAATGTTAGTATATTAATATAAATATAATGTTAGTGTAATATTTAATTAATATTAATATAATATAAAGTATAATATTAAACTAAATATTAATTTAAAAAATGGAGACTAAGGTTCACAAATATAGGCCACAAAGATCCAGATGACCCTTTACCTTTTATATACCAAATATTAAAAAAATATTTAGCTGTACACAATTTTTAAAAGGTAAAGGATCTTCTAAATGTTTATGTTTATGGTCCACCATTGAAAGTTCTAGCTTCTTTTCTTTCCCCGCCATATATAGATATTGTATATTGGCTTGACCCCTACTTAAAATGATGGGCACAAAAACATACACAAGAAAGCGAAGTTTATATCTCAGCTAAAACTCACCGTGGCATCTCCTTAGCATCATAATGGTTTGGTTTCTGCCAATTTTAGCTCCAACAAGAGTTCCTGAGTGCCTTGAATCCTTCGCCAAGTGTGTAAACAGGCAGGCTAAAATACCATTAAAAACCGTGAAATTCAGTCTTCAATATCTACCTATCAATCCACCCCCACCCCACAATGCATACAATATGTCCATTGATTCTAACAGAAGTAGCAACAACAAAAATAAAATAAACCCTGAAAATTGGTAAAAGATCGCCAGTACAATAAACTCGCTTGTGCTTGCAATATCAAATCCAGTTCACGCTTTTGCTATATACAAAGAGGCGATCTGGTAGTTTCCTCAGAAGCATCCTCTTATGACGTAACAGCATAGGTCACCTGCACTAACCAGAAGTCAGTGGTGGATAGTGATGCAGATGCTTCAGATAGTGAGGATGAAGATGAGGAAGAGAATGAAGTTGAATGAAGCGTAATAAAAAGTGACAGGAACTTGCGATAAATTACGTATCTAATGGAAGAGCAAGATATAATAAAGTGCTTGAACTGTCAAGCCATGGCGATCCTCACGAACATCACCAGAGGCTCCGTCATTTGTTCCTGTATTTGATTGTTATTGTAATTGTAAGCTGATTAGATATTTTTAATCAGCTGCTGCAATTATAAATTAAAATAATATTTGCAAAATATATATATTTTTTACTTCAGCTTTTTTATGAATATGACACAACATAATTTACACATAATTTACTAAGCTTAAGGACAACTGTTTTTGTCGTTTGGCCAGATCTAGCCATGCTCGCTGCTTTGACATGGAGCAAGACAAACTGCTAGACGAGGTTCCACGCTAAGTGGACGGTGTATATTATTTGTGTGCACGCCCAAAGAAATTTCCCCCCACAAAATGAAAAAATATGTCCAATGGATTACCCCCCAAGCATTTCTGTGGGTGGAGTTTTTTGTAGCATTCGGTTGACCGGTGGGTTCAGATAAGTGGCCTCTTACTGTACGTACTTCTTGTTCCATTTTTATTTTTATTTGTCTAGCTAAGTTGTCTAGCTAAGTTTATATTATCTCTATACATATACCTGGATAGCCTTTTTCAAGAATTGAAAAGTTTCTCAGGATAACCCCTCCCCCATACACACGCACACACACAACAGACACACACACAACACATGACATTAAAAATAAAAATAAAATTTAAATACATTACACGACCTTCTCAATAGTCGACTTGAAACATACTCTCTCAATGTTTCGACTAGATGCTATAGCCCTCAATTAATTTCTTTATCTTATCTGAGAGTTTGTGAGAACGTATATATTCTCTGGATTACCCCCCCCCCCCCCCCCCCCCCCCCCCACCCAAATGAAACAAGATTTAGCAAAAAAATATATAAAAGCACCTTTTGTAACACCAAATATATAACACCAAATATATATATTTGGTGTTCATTAGTAAAGGGTTATAAATTTTGTGATCTTCATTTGGTAAATTCATGTTCCATTTCTTTTTTGACAAGTCAATCCAATTATATATAATATGTAATATATATAATATATTATATAATAAATACATTATATAATATAATATATTATATAATATATTATGTAATATATAATATATTATATAATAATGTGACGGGATCTGAGAAAATAGCCCACTTGGAGCAGAGTATTGAATTGTGCTATAGCTAAAACCATGCAATTATGAATAACATTACACTTTTTTTTATTACCTTGCCAGTATAATTGGTCTTTCCTCTACCTCTGTGTCAAATTTGACCGCTTGAAACGGCTGCTTTCATGCCAAGCGTGGCCTCTAAAAACTTCTACTTCTCTTTTGAGTTCCGCGTATACAAAATTGAAGTTTTACGTAACACGGAAGTGTGGGAATTTCCCGCCTAGATTCCTGGGTTCGAAGTGCATTACCACAGTAACAAAAGCCATTGTTTTATCTATGGATGGCAAAGCAAGTGCTGAGGATACCCCTAGAGCTGTGAATGCTTTGCTTCACCTTTGTGGTGAGGACCAGCAACCCTTACTTGATGTTATTGAGGATTATTTCACCATGGGAGACTGTGCAGAGAACTTGAGTGATGAGGATGAGGATGAAAATGATGAATGTATGTACTAGCACAGCATTTATAAACCATTTTTAGGTAGTATAACACAGTCGTAGAGTAACAGAAATAGAGACACTAAAATAAAATATTGGAAAGGAAGGGGGCTTAATTTTCACAACAACCATGATAGGGAAGTGGGAGACTATAATTATGATGAAATGCATTAATGAATATTACAGGGAGTGACGATGAAGAACCTGCGTGCAATATTGGTTTGATAGAACCTCTAGCTGGAGCAGGGTCTGAGATCGAAAGTGATGAGGAGGAGGGTAGGAACGACGAAGAGGAAGAGATTGGCAGAGATGAACAAGTCCTTGAAGTACTGACTCAGGTACAATATTTAGCAGATGTAGAGATCGAGCCAACAGTATCTAACACAATGGAGAAGGAACTTGTTACTAACTTCATGGATGTTGGATGTGGTTGTGAGAGGTGGCATGGAAGAAACTGTTCTCTGCAATTTTCTGTGCAACACACCTGTGACATTCGTTCGCAGTGTGCTTCCCTCTCCCGCAACGAGCTGGATATGGCCCTGCTTGGACAACTGATGGCAAATCTAAACTTTAGTGAGAATGTGTCCACAGATTGTCGTCACTTCCTGACAAATAGGGGGGGAAAACTACTCAAAATATCATCACCACGGTCAACAAATATGTCCCAACATGTTTTGCTTTTTGCATACTATTGGTGAAACACACTTAAAGAACCTGGTTGAGGCCTTCAAGGTAAACCGACTCTCACTTCGAAACATCAAAAGGCTCCCGAAACATGCACTTTTGCTTTCTTCTGTGGAATACGTTGTCCGTATTCTGCTAAACTATGCTGACCAGAATGCTCTTCTTCTGCCTGGTCGCACACCAGGCTATATATAGCAGATCAGATATAAAACTTTTGCCATCTAGCGTATAAAAGCGAGGGTGTATCATGAATCTGCTGAGTCTGCACAATGTGTTCATGCTGCTGCATACTCCACTTTCTGTAGGCTATGGCGGTCACTCCTCCAGCAGTGATAATAATGAAGCCTATGTCTGATTTGTGTTGGACTTGTCAGCAAAATAGTACAGCGCTCCTTTGAGCTGCTAACTGTTCGGATGTTGAAAAATCTGCTACCATACGAGAAGCTGAAGAGCATCTCAGGGTTGTCCAGCTAGAGAGGTCGTTCTACAAAACTGTGTGTGATAACTGTAGGCGACAAGTGATGAGTTTTTTCTCGGCATGTGGCACATTTTCACCACCACCTCCTCACTCTAAAGTTCCTTCCAACTCGAACAATCTTGCAGTGCACTACTCATTCGAGTATGCACAGCAAGTCCACTACCCATCTCATCCTCTGCAGCCCGGCCCGATCTTTTTTTGACTCCAAGAAAGTGCAGTATATTTGGAGTGAACTGCGAAGCTCTCCCTCGACAGATTAATTTCCTTACGGATGAGGCTGGGGACTGTGGAAAAGGAGCGAATGCAGTGGTGAGCCAGCTCCATTATTTTTTCGAACACCATGGTCTTGCCGAATATGAAGTTTTCCTCCATTGTGACAACTGCACTTGTCAAAACAAAAACAGCTGTGTTATGCAGTATTTGATGTAGCGATGTTTGACTGGAAGGCACTCAAAGGTAACTCTGTCATTCCTCGTAGTTGGACATACTAAATTTGCGCCAGATTGGTGTTTTGGCCTCCTAAAGCGACACAAAGGACTAAGATTGGCAGCTTGAAAGATATCGCACAAGTTGTTAATGACTCGGCTGTGTGTAATGTTGCTCAACTTGTTTTGTCCGAGGATGAGACAGTTATTGTGCCAACGTTTGATAGGACTGACTTTTTTGCCCCTTACATGAAAAAGGTTCCTGGAATAAATCACTTTCATTTTGATTCCACGAATGTATGCTAAAGATTACATAGATATGTAGTGTGTACAGCTAAAGGTTACATAGATATGTGGTGTGTATGCTAAAGGTTACATAGATATGTAGTGTGTATAGCTAAAGGTTACATAGATATGTGGTGTATATGCTAAAGGTTACATAGGTATGTGGTGTGTATATAGACAAGCTAAAGCTTGCTTAGTCTTTTCCTTGTAGAGATGGTATAGCCATATATAATAGTAGTAGGCAGAATATTCCACTAGATACATCCATAGTTCATAAAACCAGAGGGAGTGTATATAATTAATTTTTATACAGTGAAAGCTATAGGTAGCTTCCTACAATTGTAGATCATCTAATAATTATAAGTTAATTCACGTACAGTGAAAGAGAAAGCTGTAGGTAGCTTCCAACAGTTGTAGAACAAGAATAAAAATAAATAATATAATAACATCTCCAACACAAACCTGAGTGATAAGTCATGCTGCAAACAACCTTACCAGTGAAAAAGGGTGGCCTTGGAATTAGGAGTGCAGTTCATATTGCACCATCATCTTATCTAGCTTCTGTTCAAGGATCAACTGACCTAGTCCAGCACTTGCTTCCAGAACCACTTCAAGGTTGCTCTACTCTTCTAGTAACATCAGCTCTGTCATGAGCAATCCCCTCCTCTCCCTCCTGCCTCACATCATCAGAAAGTGTGGGACCATCCAAAAGTACAAGCCAGAGCAGATTTCCTACTTGTTGAAGCTCCTGATGCTCAGTCCAGAGCTCGCCTCATTGCCACCTCTGCTACAGAGTCTGGTGCATGGTTAAATGCCTTGCCTGTCTCCTCTCTGGGTTTGAGAATGTCTGCTGACTCCATCCGCATTGCCATAGGCCTCAGACTGGAGCCTCATTATGTCAACCCCATCAATGTGAACATTGTGGAGATGCCGTGGACCATCTGGCTACCCATGGGCTTAGTTGCAAAATGAGTCAGGGCAGGCACTCTCGACACGCTGCCATCAATGACGATCACTGGTGTCTGCTAAGATCCCTTCCCGCCTTGAACCCTCGGGCCTAATGAGATCAGACGGGAAGAGACCTGATGGCATGTCCATTGTTCCATGGTCAAGAGGGAAGTTCCTGGTCTGGGATGCTACATGTGCAGACACTTTTGCGGCTTCAAATATCAGGCTGACGGTAAACAAACTCGGTGCAGTAGCAGCAAAAGCAGAGGATATGAAGATGTCAAAGTACTGCAACCTAAACTCATCCTACCTGTTCATGCCAGTGGCAGTGGAGACCTGTGGTGTTTTTGGCCCCAAACAAAGGTCTTTATACGAGAACTTGGACGTCGCCTCAAGACAGCCACTGAAGATAGAGACTCATTTCAGTACCTGCTACAGAGGATCTCAGTCGCAATTCAGAGGGGAAATGCAAGTTCTGTTTTGGGGGCAATGGGACAGCAGATGGGATTGATGGACATCATTTATATAATAATTTAAAAAATAGTAAATATCTTTTATTGTTATCATATGTTTTATATTATTATTAGGTATTGGATTATACGACTATTGTTAGGGCTTGGAAAATGACTAGGATTAGGACTTAGACAATTACTAGGATTAAGGCTTAGACAATTACTAGGGTTAGGGCTTGGGCAATGACTTGAGTTAGGGCTGGACCCATGACTAGTGTTAGGGCTTCAACAATGACTCTGATCAGGGCTTGGACAATTATTAGGGTTAAGGCTTGGACAATTACTAGGGTTAGGGCTTGGGCAATGACTTGAGTTAGGGCTTGGACCATGACTAGGATTAGGGCTTGGACAATGACTCTGATTAAGGCTCGGTCAATGACTAGGGTTTGGGAATGGCTAGGGTTCGGACTTGTACAATGACTAGGGTTATGCCTTGGATAATGATAAAGTTAGGGCTTGGACAAGGACTAGCAATAGGGCTTGGACCATGACTAGGGTTAGGGCTTTGATAAGGACTAGCATTAGGGCTTTGTAGTATGTAGCTAAAGGTTACATAGATAATAGTTGTCCAATGAGCGGCGATGGTATCTGTACAATCAGATCAGGCCGTTTTGTCCAGACCAAGACAAGGACATCACTTGCCGTCTGCCTGATGAACCAAGGCCCACCAGTAGAGCTGGTATTCCTACACCACTGTCTCCAACTCTAGACACCAACGATACAAGTGTCCCAGCACTGGCGAAGAAGAAGCTTATCTGTAGCATCTGCAAACAAGCAGAACATAACAGCAGATCATGCAAAAAGAACAATTAAACTTGCTTGTGTACATTTCACTTCATAACCATTTTTATTATCTTTTTTAACTTTTGTACTGTTTGCTGTTTATTTCAGTACCATCAAACTTTATAATAGCTAGCTAGGAAAATAAAGGTAAATAAAACTAGAAGCAAACAAGCTATAAACACACACAAACTATGAAACTTCCATGCTTACGAGTTTTGACGCATCCTGGGCTTTAGAATCTTCGTTGCTTAATTAAGAGTTTTGACACACCCTGGGCTTTAGAATCTTCGTTCTCTTTCGTCATCAACTAGCTTCGTAACTTCCTTAATTCTTGCTCAAACTAGCAGAATAACTGTTTTCTTTCTATAGCGAAGTTGGATATACGCCCCTTTTTTAGTCTCATGTGCAACTCTCTAACCACAGCACAAAGTATACGGAATCGACCTGGTTGAAGTAAACTGCCATTAAAAACGTCGTTTTTCTACGCTTGGGCATTTTTCCTGGATGTGTTTAAACAGTCATCACATCCTGGCAACGGTAACACCTAGAGCTGATGTCACTTTGAAGGTAATTGAATGCACTTTCATCTAGTATTATAAACTAAAATTTGATGATCTGGTCAGATCCTGTCACAATTATATATATTACATAATATATTATATATTACGTAATATATTATATATTTATTATATATTGTAATATATTATATATTTATTATATATTGTAATATATTATATATTACATAATATATATAATATATTTTATATAATATATAATTACATAATATATATAATATAATATTATGTAATTATATAATATATTATATATAATATATTATATATAATATATAATATATTATATATTATGTAATATATTATTAACCTTTTATCCCTCCCCTGCATATGTTGCAGTTTTCCCCCCTAAATATTCTGTGCTGAAATGGGTGTGTGTCTTATATGCCGTAAAATATGGTATATAATTTAATACAATATATTATATATTATTATATTATATTATATATAATATATTATATGCATATTATTATGTAAAACATTTTTTTTTTGTCTTGTTTTTTATTGGGGAGATGTTTTTTGGGGGGGTTTCTCGTCGAGCAGCCCTTCAAGATGTTGATCAGGATGAATTAATCAATCTTAGTGGATGCTAATCTCACCTGTCTAATTTTAATCTTGAGAATGTTTCATCTGTCCAGGCCACCACAAGCACAGCACAGTTGTGCACTCAACTAACTCTAGAATGTTTCATCTGTCAAGGCCACCACAAGCACAGCACAGTTGTGCACTCAACTAACTCTAGAATGTTTCATCTGTCAAGACCACCACAAGCACAGCACAGTTGTGCACTCAACTAACTCTAGAATGTTTCATCTGTCTAGGCCACCACAAGCACAGCACAGTTGTGCACTCAACTAACTCTAGAATGTTTCATCTGTCAAGGCCACCACAAGCACAGCACAGTTGTGCACTCAACTAACTCTAGAATGTTTCATCTGTCAAGGCCACCACAAGCACAGCACAGTTGTGCACTCAACTAACTCTAGAATGTTGCATCTGTCAAGGCCACCACAAGCACAGCACAGTTGTGCACTCAACTAACTCTAGAATGTTTCATCTGTCAAGACCACCACAAGCACAGCACAGTTGTGCACTCAACTAACTCTAGAATGTTTCATCTGTCAAGGCCACCACAAGCACAGCACAGTTGTGCACTCAACTAACTCTAGAATGTTTCATCTGTCAAGGCCACCACAAGCACAGCACAGTTGTGCACTCAACTAACTCTAGAATGTTTCATCTGTCAAGGCCACCACAAGCACAGCACAGTTGTGCACTCAACTAACTCTAGAATGTTTCATCTGTCAAGGCCACCACAAGCACAGCACAGTTGTGCACTCAACTAACTCTAGAATGTTTCATCTGTCTAGGCCACCACAAGCACAGCACAGTTGTGCACTCAACTAACTCTAGAATGTTTCATCTGTCAAGGCCACCACAAGCACAGCACAGTTGTGCACTCAACTACTAGAATGTTTCATCTGTCAAGGCCACCACAAGCACAGCACAGTTGTGCACTCAACTAACTCTAGAATGTTTCATCTGTCAAGGCCACCACAAGCACAGCACAGTTGTGCACTCAACTAACTCTAGAATGTTTCATCTGTCTAGGCCACCACAAGCACAGCACAGTTGTGCACTCAACTAACCTAGAATGTTTCATCTGTCAAGACCACCACAAGCACAGCACAGTTGTGCACTCAACTAACTCTAGAATGTTTCATCTGTCAAGACCACCACCACAAGCACAGCACAGTTGTGCACTCAACTAACTCTAGAATGTTTCATCTGTCAAGGCCACCACAAGCACAGCACAGTTGTGCACTCAACTAACTCTAGAATGTTTCATCTGTCAAGACCACCACAAGCACAGCACAGTTGTGCACTCAACTAACTCTAGAATGTTTCATCTGTCAAGGCCACCACAAGCACAGCACAGTTGTGCACTCAACTAACTCTAGAATGTTTCATCTGTCAAGGCCACCACAAGCACAGCACAGTTGTGCACTCAACTAACTCTAGAATGTTTCATCTGTCAAGACCACCACAAGCACAGCACAGTTGTGCACTCAACTAACTCTAGAATGTTTCATCTGTCAAGGCCACCACAAGCACAGCACAGTTGTGCACTCAACTAACTCTAGAATGTTTCATCTGTCAAGGCCACCACAAGCACAGCACAGTTGTGCACTCAACTAACTCTAGAATGTTTCATCTGTCAAGACTACAGCAAGCACAGCACAGTTGTGCACTCAACTAACTCTAGAATGTTTCATCTGTCAAGACCACCACAAGCACAGCACAGTTGTATACTCAACTAACTCTAGAATGTTTCATCTGTCAAGGCCACCACAAGCACAGTTGTGCACTCAACTAACTCTAGAATGTTTCATCTGTCAAGGCCACCACAAGCACAGCACAGTTGTGCACTCAACTAACTCTAGAATGTTTCATCTGTCTGGGCCACCACAAGCACAGCACAGTTGTGCACTCAACTAACTCTAGAATGTTTCATCTGTCAAGACCACCACAAGCACAGCACAGTTGTGCACTCAACTAACTCTAGAATGTTTCATCTGTCAAGGCCACCACAAGCACAGCACAGTTGTACACTCAACTAACTCTAGAATGTTTGCATCTGTCAAGGCCACCACAAGCACAGCACAGTTGTGCACTCAACTAACTCTAGAATGTTTCATCTGTCAAGGCCACCACAAGCACAGCACAGTTGTGCACTCAACTAACTCTAGAATGTTTCATCTGTCAAGGCCACCACAAGCACAGCACAGTTGTGCACTCAACTAACTCTAGAATGTTGCATCTGTCAAGACCACCACAAGCACAGCACAGTTGTGCACTCAACTAACTCTAGAATGTTTCATCTGTCAAGGCCACCACAAGCACAGCACAGTTGTGCACTCAACTAACTCTAGAATGTTTCATCTGTCAAGGACACCACAAGGACAGCACAGTTGTGCACTCAACTAACTCTAGAATGTTTCATCTGTCAAGACCACCACAAGCACAGCACAGTTGTGCACTCAACTAACTCTAGAATGTTTCATCTGTCAAGGCCACCACAAGCACAGCACAGTTGTGCACTCAATTAACTCGCATTAAATGTTCCAAATCCACATGTACACGTATATATATAATACAGTACAGGGTTTACAAGGAGCTTACTTGGTTTTATTGTAGGTCTGTGGTGTTGACTATTGTCACAAGAGTAAGATTATCAGTAAGCACAGCTGATCGCTTCTTTGCAGTGAAGACAAACATGTGGCAGCTGCTAGCTCAATATTACACACACACACACACACACACAACACACGCAGGAGTGTTTATTTTTTTATTATGCTTTATCAATAATTAGTACATGTATTTGTATGCGTCTTGTGGCAATGATTGCATGCAAGTCGAAGAAGACAGATCCTTGAAGATGGAATTTCATGGGGTTAAAAAAAAAATTAATGTTTTTGGGGGACCTATATATACAAGACCTATATATACAAGGGCCGCTAAAAATGTTTTTGGGGCCAACATTGATGTTTAGGCTGTCAAGAAGATTCCAAAGTAAGTTTTAGGTGAGGTATATAATATGAGCTTTAAAAAAAATTATTATTTGGCTATTGGCATCCACCATTTTGAAATGGGATATAGCACACTTCCTGACTCTTGCATGGACCACAAGTAGCTGACCTGATAGTCTTCAAGGTCGTTTGTCATCGTATGGTAGCCTCGTCATATTGTACCAACTTTCGTAGTTACACGTGCTCAGAGCAGCTGCTAATAGACTTTTATTCATCTCAACATTTCTTGCACATGAGGAAGCGGCTCAGTAAATGCTCGACCATTTGTTAACTTTGCTGAGCCCCGAGCTAAACCCAATAAACAAATCAAGGTGATTGTCTTTACCACCTTTTAAAATTTTGCTTAATCCCAAAACAAATTTGTTGTTGCAATCTTCTGGTGTATAATTGTTATGAATGAACCTAATATTATGAATGAACCTAATAGTACTCGGGTGTAAAGGCATTAATGTTTAAATTTTTTAACTTTTTATTTCTTTATTTTTGTCAAAATGAGTTTTAGGAGAGTTTTGTTTCTGTGTGCTCCTGGCAGGCACCATTTTGAAATAGGTATCAAACCAAGATGGCACCTGGATGAATCATGTTTGGGAGTGCAGTAGCACTATTGCTCTGACCCTATTTTGTAAAATGGTGAATGCCAAAAATAGATTTTAAAAAACAATTAAAAAAACAATTAAAAAACAATTAAGTTTATATCTCAGCTGAAACTCGGGGAAAAAATCCACGCCTTGAATCCTTCACAAAGGCAGTAAACTGATAGACCAAAAAAGCATTCAAAACTCTTATTCCCTCCCCCATATATATCTTGTATCAGTAGTTTTACTACCAGAAGACGCCAAATTGTCCAAGCCACTGATCCACTTCTTGATTCAGTTAAACTCACTCAAAATGGGTAAAGGTCATCAACAAACAAACACACTTGTGCACATACAACATCGAGCCATCAACTGTGGGTGTGTGTGTGGGGGGGGGGAAGGGACTCAGCATATTTTTATGCTTTGGAATTTGGAATGCATGGCACGTGTAAAAACTATAATTAAAAACTATAATTAAAAATAAAATATTTAATATATTGTACAATCTGGCTAGCTCACGTGCTACAGTTGTCTACTAGCAAAGAAGTGAGTAGTCAGTGGCTATGCAGATAATCTTGTTCTTCTAAGAGAAAGCCAAGTAAAAGCAACCCTAGAGCAACATAACAGCCTGGCCTAGCAAACTATGCATAGACTTGTTTGTTCTTACTTGTGTATCTAAACACAGCCAACATCAACAACAAGATAATTATAGTACGAGAGGATTTGTGCTGCATATTCAACAAGAAAAAAACAAAGTTAGAAATAGCGTTTGAAAGTGCTCGAGTCCGAGAAGGCAGTAAGACATTAGTGTAGTTTCTTCATTCCTCAACTATCATCAACAAACAGAATTGACCTGACAAGATAATGAAAACAAGACTTTTTAATTCCTATATATCTCTCGGCTTTTTGGCGTTTATGGTTTTAAATGGTAAAGGGTCATCTAACTGCCTTGTTTCCTTCAGACTGGTTCAATATATTTGTTGTTGTAATTAATTATGGCCATGACCTCTGCAGGCAGTGGACTTCAATATATTTGAAGGAATGGTTTGTCATGGAGCCTCTTCTGTGGTGATCACTCAAGGAAGGGTCGTACTCCAGAATGACAAGGTCGGTGCACATTTTGACATTCACACGCTGCCTTCTTTCAGGCGACCCGTTTCCTAACTTTGTATGGGATCATCTGCACAGTGGTTCAATAAAGTATGAGATCATCTGCACAGTGGTTTAATAAAGTATGAGGTCATCTGCACGTGGTTTAATAAAGTATGAGGTCATCTGCATGCAGTTTAATAAAGTAAGGTCATCTGCATGTGGGTGGTTTAATAAAGTATGACAGCATCTGGTGGTTTAATAAAGTATGAGGTCATCCACATGTGGTTTAATATAGTTTGAAGGCATCTGCATGCAGTTTAATAAAGTATGAGGTCATCTGCATGTGGTGGTTTAATAAAGTATGAGGTCATCTGCATGTGGTGGTTCAATAAAGTATGAGGTCATCTGCATGCAGTTTAATAAAGTATGAGGTCATCTGCATGCAGTTTAATAAAGTATGAGGTCATCTGCATGTGGTGGTTTAATAAAGTACGAGGTCATCTGCTTGTGGTGGTTTAATAAAGTACGAGGTCATCTGCATGTGGTGGTTAATAAAGTATGAGGTCATCTGCATGTGGTGAGGTCATCTGCATGTGGCGGTTTAATAAGTAGTCATCTGCATGTGGTGGTTTATTAAAGTATGAGGTCATCTGCATGTGGTGGTTTAATAACGTATGAGGTCATCTGCATGTGGCATTTTAATAAAGTATGAGGTCATCTGCATGCAGTTTAATAAGTATAAGGTCATCTGCATGTGGTGGTTTAATAAAGTATGAGGTCATCTGCATGTGGCGGTTTAATAAAGTATGAGGTCATCTGCATGCAGTTTAATAAAAGTATGAGGTCATCTGCATGTGCTTTAATAAAGTATGAGGTCATCTGCATGTGGCGGTTTAATCAAGTACGAGGTCATCTGCATGTGGCGGTTTAATAAGTAGTCATCTGCATGTGGTGGTTTATTAAAGTATGAGGTCATCTGCATGTGGTGGTTTAATAACGTATGAGGTCATCTGCATGTGGCATTTTAATAAAGTATGAGGTCATCTGCATGCAGTTTAATAAGTATAAGGTCATCTGCATGTGGTGGTTTAATAAAGTATGAGGTCATCTGCATGTGGCAGTTTAATAAAGTATGAGGTCATCTGCATGCAGTTTAATAAAAGTATGAGGTCATCTGCATGTGGTTTAATAAAGTATGAGGTCATCTGCATGTGGCGGTTTAATCAAGTACGAGGTCATCTGCTTGTGGTGGTTTAATAAAGTATGAGGTCATCTGCATGTGGTAGTTAATAAAGTATGAGGTCATCTGCATGTGGTTTAATAAAGTAGGTCATCTGCATGTGGTGGTTTAATAAAGTATGAGGTCATCTGCATGTGGTGGTTTAACAAAGTACGAGGTCATCTGCATGTGGTGGTTTAATAAAGTATGAAGAATAAAGTATGAGGTCATCTGCATGTGGTGGTTTGATAAAGTATGAGGTCATCTGCATGTGGTGGTTAATAAAGTATGACATCATCTGCATTGTGGGCTTGTGGTGGTTTAACAAAATGGTACATTTTCTCTGTATGTATCAGCTTAAAGTAGAAAGGGGGTGTGGTCGTTACATCTCTCGGCAGCCGTACTCCTCTATTGTGTACGATCGAATCCTTCAGCGTGATAAGGTCAGCTATTCAATGTGCATGTGTCATGTGCATGTTAATGTGTGCATGAAATGGTGGACTTGTGCATGTGCCAGTGGTGTGCTGGACTTGTGCATGTGCCAGTGGTGTGGTGGACTTGTGCATGTGCCAGTGGTGTGCTGGACTTGTGCATGTGCCAGTGGTGTGCTTGACTTGTGCATGTGCCAGTGGTGTAGTGGACTTGTGCATGTGCCAGTGGTGTGGTAGACTTGTGCATGTGCCAGTGGTGTGCTGGACTTGTGCATGTGCCAGTGGTGTGGTGGACTTGTGCATGTGCCAGTGGTGTGGTGGACTTGTGCATGTGCCAGTGGTGTCCTGGACTTGTGCATGTGCCAGTGGTGTGCTGGACTTGTGCATGTGCCAGTGGTGTGCTGTGCATGTGCCAGTGGTGTGGTGGACTTGTGCATGTGCCAGTGGTGTGGTGGACTTGTGCATGTGCCAGTGGTGTGGTGGACTTGTGCATGTGCCAGTGGTGTGGTGGACTTGTGCATGTGCCAGTGGTGTGCTGGACCTGTGCATGTGCCAGTGGTGTGGTGGACTTGTGCATGTGCCAGTGGTGTGGTGGACTTGTGCATGTGCCAGTGGTGTGGTGGACTTGTGCCAGTGGTGTGGTGGACTTGTGCATGTGCCAGTGGTGTGGTGTACTTGTGCATGTGCCGGTGGTGTGCTGGACCTGCAGTGGTCAAGTATTACAAATGTTTTGCAAACCCCTCCCCCTTCCCACCCCCAGGTATGTGTTCCAAAGAAGGTCGAGAGAGAACCTTACACTGGACCGGTTGTTGAGATACCATCTCAGTAAACTCCTAGTTGAGATACCAGCTCGGTAAACTCCTAGTATTTTACAGATTTCACAATCATGCTACGTACATGGAACACTTTTTCATCAAAAAAAGAAAAGATTGTAGAATGTATATATTATATACTTGATGGAATAATTTGATGAAGCTGAGGGATTTGTAGATGATTAATGCAACAGCATATAATACATATATATACACACATAATATTACATTCCTTGTACCCTCCTCTATATACACCCCCATCCCCAAATACATTCTATTGTTCTAATTAAGACCTTCCTTTTCCAGTTCAGGAGGAGTGTGTGCGTGTGTTTCAGTGATTGAGGAGTTGTTCCTGTGAGAGGGGGAGTGAGGGTGGTGACGTTGGCTAGAGTGGTGAGGAGAGGGAGAGTGATATCTGGGACGCTTTGCATACGAGACACCATCGCTATGGTAATTGCTGGCGCTGGTGTGTCTTTGTCGTTCTCCGTGGTGATGGGTTCTGTGCTGGTAGCCATCAGGACCGTCGTGAATGTCCCTGTGGTGATCGCCATGACCACTCCCTTGATGTCTGTCACTGCGGTGCTTATCTTCATGGTGATAGTCGTCATGGTGATGATGTCGGTGACGATGATGGGACTCGGCGCTGCGTCGGTGATCGTGGACTAATTGAGTTTCTTTGTTGGCCATGCCCCCTTCAGACACATTTGTCGGACGGCTGTGAGATTTCCACTCTTTTACACAGTAAGGGTCAGACGATTTTAAATGGGTGTGTCCACCAGAGGTGTGGGTGTGGCTTGGGTTGTCCTCAGGCGGTACCTTCCTGGCACTGTGCTGTTGCTCCTTCTTTGGGATAGAGGGCAAAGTACACTTCTGGAGACAAAAAAAATACACCCACACTTGTTACAACCTAATAACCTAATAATAATAATAATAATAATAATAATAATAATAACCTAATAATAATAATAAATAATAATAATAATAATAATAATAATAATAATAATAATAATAATAATAATAATAATAATAATAATAATAATAATAATAATAATAATAATAATAATAATAATAATAATAATAATAATAATAATAATAATAATAATAATAATAATAATAATAATAATAATAATAATAATAATAATAATAATAATAATAATAATAATAATAATAATAATAATAATAATAATAATAATAATAATAATAATAATAATAATAATAATAATAATAATAATAATAATAATAATAATAATAATAATAATAATAATAATAATAATAATAATAATAAATAATAATAATAATAATAATAATAATAGTAATAATCCTCATCTAGGGCTCCAGGAATCACACTCAATTCCAACACTCAGAATCTCTTCGTCTTTGAGAACGGAGGCACTCCCACTGTGAGTATTCTTGTAGACCTACTACATGTAGTCCAAATGTAGCTTTTGTTTGCTTGCATCTCTGGAGGAGATTTAATTAACCAAACTACATCTTGCTCTATCTCCATTCTAGTAATGGAAAAAAGAAAGGGGGGAAAGATTCTAGATTTAAATAAAATCTTGACCGGACGGGTGGTCGTTACAAACATGCTTTCTACATGGTGCACACTAATGACTAAACTATTTACAGAAGTTGACAAAACCCACTGACGTAGCATCTTCATAATTATGGAGTTTCAAGAACACAAGGTCTTGTTGCTGGATGACACACGAGGAGCCGTGCAATTTCCATTCTTGCTCACCTTTGGGGTAGCAAACTCCCCAGACTTCCTTGCCTTCTTGTAGATCTTGTGGAGCTTCTGAGGACTGGCCTTGGTAAACTTGGAGACAAACACCCACAGATTCCTGATGACAGCAAGCAACAATAAAATATTCCTTTATTGCAGAGTGATGCACACACACACACATACACATATACAGCTCTCTAGTCTCCACACCACATACAGCTAGATCTCTAGTCTCCACACACTGCTACGCCACCTGGTGCACACACTGCTACGCCACCTGGTGCACACACTGCTACGCCACCTGGTGCACACACTGCTACCCCACCTGGTGCACACACTGCTACGCCACCTGGTGCACACACTGCTACGCCACCAGGTGCACACACTGCTACGCCACCTGGTGCACACACTGCTACGCCACCTGGTGCACACACTGCTACGCCACCTGGTGCACACACTGCTATGCCACCTGGTGCACACACTGCTACGCCACCTGGTGCACACACTGCTATGCCACCTGGTGCACACACTGCTACGCCACCTGCTACGCCACCTGGTGCACACACTGCTATGCCACCTGCTACGCCACCTGGTGCACACACTGCTACGCCACCTGGTGCACACACTGCTACGCCACCAGGTGCACACACTGCTACGCCACCTGGTGCACACACTGCTATGCCACCTGGTGCACACACTGCTATGCCACCTGGTGCACACACTGCTATGCCACCTGCCACCTGGTGCACACGCTGCTACGCCACCAGGTGCACACACTGCTACGCCACCTGGTGCACACACTGCGATGCCACCTGGTGCACACACTGCTACGCACCAGGTGCACCCACTGCTACGTCACCTGGTGCACACGCTGCTACGCCACCTGGTGCACACACTGCTACGCCACCAGGTGCACACACTGCTACGCAACCTGGTGCACACACAGAAACACAACCTGACCGATAGCTAGGTAGGTAAAAGGTCTTCCACTAACAAATGTGTGTCTTGTGACAAGGCACATAATGTGGATTATCTTGTGGGTTCATGAATCTTGTTAATTCCAGAGCGCCAATCTAGTTATCCTTCCCATCTCCATACCGAAACACCTAAAAGGACATGGGATCACAAGATTCAAATGTTGGGTGGCAAACAGCCAAAACACAACTAACGAGATTCATGAACTTGCAAAACAATCGTCACCCACACCTCAGCTGGTGCATCAAGTAGAAAACTCCATGACAATGTCAGTTGGCCAAGCCACACCCCAGCATATATAGGGATTGGTAAAGGGTCCACTTTCCCATAGATGGGGGGGGGGTCATAGGTAGACCTCACGCAACATGCTTGGTATGGACAATTGGATATTACCTCTTCACCTCTATATATAAGCACACCAATGCAAGGATCGTATCCAGGCATTGTAATATGCCAGGACACTTACGTCTTCCAAAGCGTTGTGTCCTCTAGGCCAGAGACAAGGCAGGAAGAAATGTGGTCTCCTATCTCTATTAGCACCTGCACGAGACAATAACAATGAAGGTCATGCCTTGCATGTCCGCCATATGTGTCAAGAGTGTGCAGTGTGGGGTGTGCTAAGTGAGTGCTTGCAGGGATTCATTTAGGGGGGGGCCGACTTGGAACCTTTTTGGGGCCCCCCTTGGAAATTGTATTATTAAAATTCATTAGAACATCTTTAAATAACCATCATGCCCCCCTTAAGTTGCCCCCCCCCCCCCCCCTTTGGACATTTTCTAAATGAAACCCTGGCTTGCCTGGTTAGGTTGATATAATAAGTGAAGATATCTGCGAGATTTCTCCCCACACAATCGCACACCACGACTTTCACACACACACACACACACACACACACACACACACACACACACACACACACACACACACACACACACACACACACACACACCACCCTCACACCTGATCCATACCTCCCACCTTCCCCCCATGCCATCTTCACCTGCTTGAAGTGGCCTGCAGTGGTTGGATCTTTCTCGGCATCCTCCTCCTTGGGATGGAGCTCCATCATACACTTCTTCACCGGCTTCAACAACGCCCTGCACTGCAAGGTACAACACATGCCGTGTAAAAGCCTCTGGCTGTCGAGCAGCACAAGCATCACCATGTGCTCAACACCTTAATCCAAGTGCATTCTTATACAGAGCCAATTTGTCCAACTGTTCCCTCTAAGTAAGCATTGATGAGCATGTATTGGTTCAACTTGAAGGATGGCAGACTGTTGCCCTGCAGTCAGGAGAGCTGTCATGCGTGGGGGAAAAAGTTGACATGTCTAGCCCCCAGCAATGGAAGAAACACTGACCCTCACGTAGGAGACATACACAGTCACAACATGTGCCTATCTATCAATGGCCAAGAGTGAAGCAGAGTGTCTTACAAAAAGCACATGCTTAATAGCACGGGCTGCATTTAGCAATCAGCATGTACAGCACACAACAACCAATCAAGCCCCACCCACTCACTCTCTGGAAGGTGACGTCGTCTAGCTCAACTTTCCCTCCTTTCTCCAACTCTGATGGCAGTTTATCTCTCTCCACAGCGTCCTCTCCTTCTTCCTCGACACCGCCCTCTTCTTGATCGACATCACGTCTCTTCCTCTTTCTTGGAGAGCTGCGTTCACCGGGAATGACTACGCATCCTTTTCTACGAGTTTTTCCTCTGGCTGAGGACACTGTCACCTGAGCCTGCTGAAGCTTCTTGGCTTGAAGGGCAGCTCTGCGCTTGGAGGACGAAGGTGAAGCCACACCTACCGATGTGGCCAGCTTCTTCTTTCTGATCCGAGAAGATGAGGTGCGTAAGCTCGAGGAGGTGGCTGTGGACTCTGCAGACTCCTCCTCTCCATCGTTGTTTAAGACTCGCCGGGAGATGTTGACAGTGAGGTGAGAGGCAGTGGACTTGGGTCGCCCTCGCTTCCCTCTGCTGTTATATCTGCCAGTTTCGATGCTGGCCGCGCCTTTAGCGGACGAGGTCAAGCGCGAGGAGTTGGAGCGGGACTTCTTTGAACCCTAAATTATGAACAATCTTATTGAACTTCACAATTAGCAAACTTGACATATCCTTCCCAAAAGGGTCACAGTTCAACATAAATAGAGAGGTCACAGTCCAATGCAAACCGTGAGGTCATAGTCCACCACACACTGTGAGGTCACAGTCCACCACACATAACGAGACTATCAGGGACGGCCTCTCATTACTAACCAACAGTACATGATGTCACCCGACTCAGCACAACCAACACTTACTTTTATCCTCATCTTCTCAGCAGCTTCGGCCTGCAGCAACTTGAGGAGATATTCCACCCTAGTCTGTAGGTGAGACGCCTGCGGCTTCACGCCATCCGTAAGGAGGATCTTATTGGTCAGACCCAGGTTGGGGTCATCCCTAATACCCTCCCAGTTCCCTAGTCCATGCTCATACACACCAATTAGCAGCTTTGCGTCATCCACCGCTGTCCACCGCACGGTCCCCCACTGCACGGCCTTGGGCCGACTCAAGATGCGGTACCTTCAACAATGCAATGAGATAAGCATAACGACAGCACGAGCAGCAGCAACAATGCCCGCTCGGTGAGAACGAGATCAAAGCTTTGTCTTGTTGAACGTAGAGAGGTCATCATTTTATTACAACCACACACAGAGCAAGTATCACTTATGACCACTTCTCACTTTTACACAATAACAACACCTCCACCTCCCTATGCACTTCCTCCTGACGGTAACACCCATCCGTCACTTCCTCTTGATGGCAACACCCCTCCCTCCTCACTTCCTCCTGACGGCAACACCCCCTCCCATCTCACTTCGTCCTGACAGCACCACCCCCTCCCTCCTCACTTCCTCCTGACGGCAACACCCCCTCCCTCCTCACTTCCTCCTGACGGCAACACCCCCTCCCCCCTCACTTCCTCCTGACAGCAACACCCCCTCCCTCCTCACTTCCTCTTGATGGCAACACCCCTCCCTCCTCGCTTCCTCCTGACGGCAACACCCCCTCCCTCCTCACTTCCTCCTGACAGCACCACCCCCTCCCTCCTCACTTCCTCCTGACGGCAACACTCCCTCCCTCCTCACTTCCTCCTGACAGCAACACCCCCTCCCTCCTCACTTCCTCTTGATGGCAACACCCCTCCCTCCTCACTTCCTCCTGACGGCAACACCCCCTCCCTCCTCACTTCCTCATGACAGCACCACCCCCTCCCTCCTCACTTCCTCCTGACGGCAACACCCCCTCCCTCCTCACTTCCTCCTGATGGCAACACCCCCTCCCTCCTCACTTCCTCTTGACGGCAACACCCCCTCCCTCCTCACTTCCTCTTGATGGCAACACCCCCTCCCTCCTCACTTCCTCTTGATGGCAACACCCCCTCCCTCCTCACTTCCTCCTGACAGCAACACCCCCTCCCTCCTCACTTCCACCTGATGGCAACATCCCCTCCCTCCTCACTTCCTCTTGACGGCAACACCCCCTCCCTCCTCACTTCCTCCTGATGGCAAACCCCCCCCCCCTTCCTCACTTCCTCCTGACGACAACACCACCCCTCCCTCCTCACTTCCTCCTGATGGCAACCCCCCCCCCCCCCTTCCTCACTTCCTCCTGACGATAACACCACCCCTCCCTCCTCACTTCCTCCTGACGGCAGGGTTGGCAGGAAGCACATACGACAGAGCTGCTAGCTCCTCCTCCCGACGCAGCAGAGAGCTGGAGTTGACGGTCACGCCGCACAGACGCAGAGATGCTCCTTTGTCCTTCTTGGGGTCGTACTTTACCTCATTCTCAATCCTGAAGCAGCGTTGAACAGGTATGCAAAGTCACAAATAGACAACAAGTCACATGATAATCACATGCACAAGCAACAGTTTGCTGATTCAGCAGGGAAGATTCAAGTAAGACCCTTCGACGGAGATGGTAATACTCCCTGTAATCCTCCGAGAAGTTCAGAGAGGCAAAGAGCCATCTACGTCTATACTAGTTTCAAATGGCCAATTGTGCACCGACTGGTAAAAACCGGTAATACATGTATACAGTTGATGCATGTAGTGGGGACTCGTTGCTCTCTATGTAGCTCTATGTCTACATACAATATTAATATACTGTATACCAGTCATGATTATAAATTATTTTTAATTGGTAAAGGGTCATCAACACAGTACACTTTTGCTTCATTTCCTTTTCGACAAGTTCACCAAATGAAGTTGCTTGTTTTAACATCAACATTCTTTGTTGTTTCTAGTTGATTTATTGTTTGTTCTTGCAGCCTCCTTCACGTCACGGGGAGAGAACTCTGTAAACCAAACAGCAGAGAGAGAGAGACAAAGACACCAGCATTAGTGTCTCCTTGTATATAACTTGTTCCCTCGTGTTGTACGCTGCTCAAGTCGGTACATGTCTGTTGTTTTGTCATTAGAGCCAGACTCTCTCTTGATAGAACATCGGCTAAATCATCCCTCAAAGACTGCTAACATGGCAGATGCTGTTTCTCATCTCCCGCTTGAGCACACACACACACACTTGTATCGCTTAGGTAGCCTGCTTTTCACTTGAACTTTTGTTTGGAGTTTCTCATGAGAAAATCAAGTTCTTTGCAGTCACAGTCACACTATACAGATGCATAGCAAGTAAGCTGCTTGTTATTGGGTTTCGTGTGTGTGTGCCAGATGAAATTACTCTTGTGATGACTTTACCAACATCATTTTCCACAATTGAGAAATGGAGTCGTGGATGTGCATTGAACCTCCAACTGGACCGATTGCACACAAGTTATGCCAGGAGGTAAAAGAGAAGTGTGGTCGATCCTTGAAGATGAATTTCGAGGGCTTCCCCCCCCTCCCCCTTCAGTTTCTAGTTCTGCCTGTTCGCCATCTTGAGCAAAGGATTCAAGGCACGCTGGAAATGCTAGTAGTAGCCAAAACCACAACACTTATGACTGATAAGAAGCTAGTTTTAGCTGATACATGTTGTTGTTGTTTTTGGGGGGGGGGGGGGGGGGGGGGATTAGATATCTGCCATTTTAAAAAGTAGTTGGAAATATATATATATATATATATAACATTGTATATATATTAATACTGTACATATATATAACACTGTACATATATTATATAACACTGTACATATACATAATACATATATATATATAACACTGTACATATATATAACAATATAACATTGTGTATATATATTATATATATAACATTGTATATATATATTATATATAACACTGTACATATATATAACATTGTATATATTTATATATATATAACACTGTACATATATATAACATTGTATATATACATAATACTGTATATAACATTGTATATAAATATACATAATACTGTATATAACATTGTATATATATATTGTATATAATATATATATATATAATATATATATATATAACATTGTATAAATACAATACTATATATAACACTATATAACACTGTATATATATATATATATATATATATATATATAGAAAAGTACTGGGATGGCTAGTCCTACTGCAGTTTCATGCTAATGCAATCATCATTGTCCCTGATGATTGCATTAGCATGAAACTGCAGTAGGACTAGCCATCCCAGTACTTTTCTATATTTAATAGCTCTGCCTTAATACAGCATTGAGCACTATTTGTAGCCTTCTCAGCAAACTACCTTCTAAGTATATATATATATATCACTATACAATGTTCTCCCCAGGATTTTTTTAGGGGATATTGGCATGTCATGTAGCGGTCTAATCAACCATGATGGTCTGTGCTTTTTGGTCTTGTATTCATTATTGTGTTAACATGTTGCAGGAGTTGCACTGGACTAGACATAATATTGTCGCATATAAAAGAGCTATGAATCAGTACTGTATCGTGCAACAAGCAGCAAGTAATACAATGAACATACATACTCGACAAATTATACTGAAGCCTGAATGCTCATAATATAATAGAGAATGTAATTTTCTTGCAGTATTCCACGGGTGAAGTAACTGTTGTGTACTGTTTACTATGACAATTCTGGAAGAAATGGTTCCATAAACATCAAGAGAGAGGGGGGAAAAGGAGACTATTTGGGCAGAAAGTGATGGATATGCTACAATCGCTCCTAGGCACTGCACCATCGCCCCAAATCCAAGTCAGCCTACCGTGATGTAGCACTCACTCTTCGCATACTTCACTAAGCTCTGCCTTGTTAGAGTCGTGCGAGGCAAGTTGATCCATGTCGCTCGGCCGATGGCGACCTCCCTAGGCCTACGATTACATTATCAGCAGAACGAACAACTTGTCCACCCTCCAACTCGTAACATCCAGGGAAAGTTCAACTTCCTATGCCAGCCATCCTGTGCTTGTTTGAGCTCTGCTAGGAACACCCTCGCTGGACTTCTACGCTTCGGTAAGTCTCGTTTACGAGACAGGAGCTATTGCAGAGCTAGAACTGCTGCAAATTCACCAACCACACCCACAATACGTATAAATGAAATTATATTGCATCAGTTTGACAAAAATGAACTTTGAACTGTAATAGTATCGATAAGGTCCATCAGTCGATATGCCTTCAATTTCGAACGGATATCGGACCGATACGCTTAAACGCTCTGGGGAGAACATGTGCATGAATGTGTGTACGTGCGTACACATCGATGTTTATTTCTTTATGGTTGGGTCAAATTCCATTGGGTCTTAACGCCATAACAAAGCGCACTTCGCATATCAGCTAAAAATGATTTTCTCTTGCTGGCAGCAGATTACCTCATGAATGAGCTCCCCAACTCTCTGGCTCTCTAACTTTGGCACGTGCCTGCACTTGAAGTGCCAAGAGCAACATACACGCTGTAGATAAGAGGCTGCACTGAAAACCTTGGCTGCTTGGAGCATGCATGCAATCACTGCAGAAACCAGCAACAATCAGGTGGGCAAAATAATGGCCGACCTTTAGCCCCTGGCTCAATCAAAATGCTATGGAGGACACAAGGGCAATGGTGTCTTGTCAAAAGCAGTTTTGGCTGACTTCATACATTTTGGGAGTGCTGTGCAGGGACCATCACATGCATAAGACAGTTTGTTTGGATGTCCTTTACCAGGGAAGGAAGGGCTTCAAGTAGCCAAGAATGAAACGAAACGCCATGGCAGAGATCATGGCAGAGATGAAAGTTTCCAAGAGCCAGACAATTGTGGCTGGCCACATACTGAGAGAACTTTCTCAAGCGGTCTGAAGTAACGAGCCTCAGAGATTTGGTAAAGGGTACATAGTGCGCTCATGTTTGAAGACCATTACACCGAATATGTTATTGGCAAAGCAAAAATAACTGCTGCAATACCCTTGCCACCATCTGCACCACCATCTCTGAACTCAAACCTCGATCCAACAGAAGGAAGGCAGCCAGCTCCCACTGAGGCAAGCCTGAAGTTGTGGAGATGATGCAGGACTACACACCTACAATACTTTAATCTCTGAAGTGGTAGAGATGATGCAGGATTAGACACCTACAATACTTTAATCTCTGAAGTGGTTAGAGATGATGCAGGATTACACACCTACAATACTTTAATCTCTGAAGTGGTGGAGATGATGTAGGACTACACACCTACAATACTTTAATCTCTGAAGTGGTAGAGATGATGCAGGATTAGACACCTACAATACTTTAACCTCTGAAGTGGTGGAGATGACAGGACCTGCCTAATTGCCAAGTTTTGTGGTATTTTAGCACATATGCATACAATGAAGCTACAGAATTCAAGACAGATATCCCAACACAGGAGCAGAGAGTTTTGAATAGAGGCAAAGGCATCCCAGCACCGGAGCAGAGAGTTTGCACAAGTTTCCTAGCACAGGAGCAGAGAGTTAGGCACAAGTTTCCCAGCACAGGAGCAGAGAGTTTGGAATAGGGCACAAGTTTCCCAGCACAGGAGCAGAGAGTTTGGAAGTTTCCCAGCACAGGAGCAGAGAGTTTGGAAGTTTCCCAGCACAGGAGCAGAGAGTTTGGAAGTTTCCCAGCACAGGAGCAGAGAGTTTGGAAGTTTCCCAGCACAGGAGCAGAGTTTGGAAGTTTCCCAGCACAGGAGCAGAGAGTTTGGAAGTTTCCCAGCACAGGAGCAGAGAGTTTGGAATAGGGCACAAGTTTCCCAGCACAGGAGCAGAGAGTTAGGCACAAGTTTCCCAGCACAGGAGCAGAGAGTTTGGAATAGGGCACAAGTTTCCCAGCACAGGAGCAGAGAGTTTGGAAGTTTCCCAGCACAGGAGCAGAGAGTTTGGAAGTTTCCCAGCACAGGAGCAGAGAGTTTGGAAGTTTCCCAGCACAGGAGCAGAGAGTTTGGAAGTTTCCCAGCACAGGAGCAGAGAGTTTGGAAGTTTCCCAGCACAGGAGCAGAGAGTTTGGAAGTTTCCCAGCACAGGAGCAGAGAGTTTGGAATAGGGCACAAGTTTCCCAGCACAGGAGCAGAGAGTTAGGCACAAGTTTCCCAGCACAGGAGCAGAGAGTTTGGAATAGGGCACAAGTTTCCCAGCACAGGAGCAGAGAGTTTGGAATAGACCAGCAAGCATATGTGCCCGTGTAGCTTTCCTCGGCTGTTCCAAGAATCAGCAGTAAAGGCCTGGAAGATGCGATCAATGACGGCAGTTGCAATCGTCATCCATTAAAAACAAACAAAAACTCTCCCTCCCCGTCCCATCACACCCACCAGATGCCCCTCCCCATCACATCCCATCACACCCACCAGATGCCCCTCCCCATCACGTCCCATCATACCAGATGCTGACTATTTCAACATCAGAGTAGTTTTCAGATCAGGAAGCCTTCAAGGACACAACTTATTAGAGTGAAGGATGAGTTACCAACTAGTATGCACACATGCATTGTGCACCGCAGCTGTGGGAAGTACTACATAGGGGAGACCAACAGAAGACTGGAGACAAGAACGAGAGAACATCAAGATGCCTGTAGAAAGTGTGCCACAGAAAAGCAATTGCTCACGTGCATGGGACAATCTTGTGGGAGGAAGCCAACGCCTTAGACCAGTGACAGGAGCTGCTAGTCAAAGAGGCATTATCCAATAGCCTAGCAGCAGAGTGTGAGTGGTTCAATAGAGATTGTGAGGACTTCCCTGGCTACTAGGTGGCCACTCTCAACTTGCTACAACCATCACAATATTAATTATCTGTAAGTATTTTGTAAGTAAATGTGTAAATAAAATAATTAACAAAACTAATTCATTAACTCTTCTTTATTTCCCCTTTAACCCCTTCATTGCCACCATATCCTGTCGCGTGCATCACACATGTGCCAGGGCGTGGTTTGCATCATCACGTGGTGGATAGCGCTATACATCAACCTCACGTGAGTCTTAGCATCTCATTATTCCTGCTGGAGGTCTAGCCAAAACGTCGAAGGGCAAATTTTCATGATTCTAGTTAGCCTCATACGTAGCTAGCCACAGTTAGTTCAGCCACCCAGGCAAGGGAAAGGGTTTGCAGAGGCCAAGCACAACTCTTGTCCACTTCATGATGGCAGTGAGGAAAGCAGGCCTTGCTAGAGGAGAGAGATGACATCTCTAAGTTGAAACTCACCAGTTTAAAGAACTTGCTCATGAAATCATACAAAACAATAGGTCGTATAGTGGGTGTCTTTCAAAGGCTTTCAAGTGCACCGCTAATCTGCAAAAATTAGTGCTAAATGACAGGGTCAAAGAACAGTCGAACATGGATGGCTTCCAATTCACAAATACCTCCCACATGAATTCTTACAGAATTCAACACCTGCAAACATTTACCTGCGTCAAAATCCCCCCCCCCCCCCCAACAGCACATTATAATCAATGCAATCTAATTAACAAACAGGTGATCTATGAGAGTCTCTCTAACGTACGCTCGAGTACATACTTGAGTCTGTGCTCCTCCTCTGCTTGCGTAGCTCCCTCCCGGAGGACAGTCATCAGTCGCAGCAGCTCTGACAGAGACTTCTCCTGCAGCTCAGCATCAGCAGCAATGGCCTCCAGCCTGTAGCACAGAATGCGTGGCAGAGGAGGGTGAGTGATCTCAGGCCACATGTATGCAATCATACAATTAATCAGCCCCGTGTCCAGCAGGGAATAAACTTCCACCGAGAGATAATTCAGTCAATACTCATGTGTGCCTTGCATGCACATGTGTCTGTCTGTCTGGAACATGTGTCTGTCAGTCTGTATGCACATGTGCCTGCATGCACAAGTGTTTGTCTATCTGCATGCACATGTGTGCCTGCATGCACATGTGTCTGTCTGTCTGCATGCACGTGTGTCTGTAGGAACTGGAGTCCTTGCCTTGCTTTAGGGTTGATAAATTTCCTGTAGCTCTTCACGAAGCGACGTATCTCGGTATCTGTGAATCCCTGTATGTTCCTGGTGATGGTGGTGCAGAACCCTGCAGAGGAAGCTGCAGATGAGGTGTGGTCTTTACCGGTGGGTGGAGCCCCAGATCTTGCGTTCCTTGTCTTTGACCTGTCAGAAGGTAAATCTTCTGATTGGTTGGAACCGCCTTCACAATAATTCTAGAGAAAATAATGTCAGCTGTCAGTTTGCTACGCCCTCAATATGTGCATGTGTGTGCACATGTGTGTGTGCATGTGTGTGTGGTGCACGTGTGTGTGTGCACGTGTGTATGTGTGCATGTTTGCGTGGTGCACGTGTGTGTATGCACGTGCATATGTGTGTACATGTGTGTTGTTAGCAACAAAGATACATCCATTGTTTAGAAGACACAAAACAATGACCCTTTACCACACAAATACTGGGCCAGTTTTTAATGCTGGGCGAATGTATAAAGGAGAAGGAAGGAACTGCGAAGGGCAGTTCCCCATTTTCCAAGCCCTGCTGGTTCTACTCTCCCTGCAAACACTTCAAGCTCACTGGGACCGCTTCTGGGGCATTTTTAAACAACTCACGACAGTACAGTCAGTGTCTTGGTAAAAATAAATTTTAGCCGAGTATAGTCGAAGGTGTTATAGCCGAGTGATTTTCAGTTCCAGCTATGTAGCTTTCAAGGCCTGCTGCGTGACTTACTCTCTCTGCAAACACTTCAAGCACACCAGCAATGTTTCTGAGGAACTTCAAACAACTGAAGACACAGTCTTGGTCGAAATAAATTTTGGATGAGTGAGTTTAGCTCCAGGTGTTTTAGTTTTAGCTGAGATATTAGAATTTTAAGATTTGAGGGAGGGTCACTACTCTTTTTCCAGGTCAAACAAATGCAATCCTCGCTAACAACACTTACTTTATTTAAACTTTACAGTTTCTCCTTTTTGGAGCCAACATTTCAACCAAAGTACTTCGGTCTTCATCAAGGCTAATTGAAATTTAAAAGGCATTTGATGTCGGCTGAAAATACGCACACATTTCCCCCCTTCTCTTCCTTCTCTCAAAGATGCAAATTTAGACGGCAAAAAAAAAAAAAAAACGAGAAAAAATACTCCTCTCTTGCCAAGTGTAAAACCACTTCTTTTTATCGAATCTATTTCACTGCCGCTGTAGGGGGGGGATGTTAGATCCGAGAAAATATACTATTTGAAATGTGGCAGAAGATCTAGCAGATCTTTGAGTTCCTCTTCCCAAAGACAAGCATCGTACTTCCACAGCAACATCCGAGAAAGATCCGCAGCTTCTCTTCAAAGCAGCCATCGCTCTCATCTGAAGGTAACACTCACTGCCAACAAGGTCATGGTGGTGAGTGTGGCCTTATAAAAAGTTGAATTAAATAACACACTAATTTTTTAGAAGCTTCAGCACCATTCAACTCTTGGAAGCCAACTCATTGTTAGGATGCTGTTTTCAGCCTTCCAGGCACTGGGGTGTGAAAATTATTGTCTATAAGGTTGAAGCATACCACTCCATAATTGTGGACCAGTTACGCCAGGAAATATATACGACATCGTCGTAAATGGGCCTGCAGTCGTGCGGTGTGTGACTCACCATTAGACAGCGTGACGCGCACACCATCCGCTCTCGATAAGGTGGAGTACAACCACGATAGGCCAAGACTGCACGGAGAGAGCACGATGGGAATGCCATCAGGTTCTCCGAGCGTCCATTGAAAGAAAGCTGTCCATACTCGTCTGCAACAAGGAAGAGACGATGCAATGGTGTAGAGCATGATGGGAATGCCATTACACACCATCATTAGATGCAGGTTCTCTGAGCGTCCATTGAATGGTGTGCTGCCGAAACAATTCTTCTTTAATTTTTTAAATGCACACAAGAAGTCCAGTGAGAGAATAATTTTGTTGCCGGCACTAGAGCTATGGCCATTCATTGTGAATTACAAGTATCATTCTGCTAGCAGTTGGTCCCAAGATCAGCCCAGTTCTTGGGCCATTGCAAGTGCCTTTCAATCTGATGATGAACTGGTAATCATCTAGGCAAATCTGATGATGAACTGGGAATCATCTAGGCACATCTGGGGAGGAGGCAACCGGAGTAGACGAGAGCGGATGTTCCTCAGATGTTCTTTTAGGTACTTTTAGGTGGTTTTACAAAAAAAATCTTCAAATGTATTCTTGTTGTTGCATCATCACCACCACTGCCACCATCACAACCACCACTACTACTACTACCACCACTACTACTATTACTACTACCACCACCAACACCACTACTACTACTACTACTACTAGAGCATGTAAACCCCCAAAACAAAATGAATGTAGAAATTTTGGATCGTCATGACAACCACTGATTGGTAATCAGTTACAGGCCAAGCCGGAAAAATTCGCAGCAAGAAATTAGGAGCTGAGTGGGGGGAAAAACACCTCATCGTCAACCAAACTGATCCGGCTAGTGAATAGAGGCGTCTGAATTGATTACAGCAACTTCAATACTAGTCCAAGCTTCCCTTTTTGAAGTACCTTTTTAACCACCTCACCCTCTGCATTGACAACTCCTGCACCACATACTTACACTGCCTATATGCACAACTATCTCTGTTTCTCACTTACAAGTGGCAGACTGTCATCAGCAGTCCTTCACAAGATGTTAACTCATTCACTTCTTTCAAAGAAGCATTGTCATCATCACATCTACTGGATACAAAGTACTGACACTGACTGTAACTTGTATTGCGCTGACTCTAACTTCACTGACACTGACTGTAGCCTACACTGACACCGACTGTAACTTATACCGACACTGACTGTAACTTATACCGACTGTAACTTCACTGACACTGACTGCATTGCACTGATACTGACTGCAGCTTGCACTGACACTGACTGCAGCTTGCACTGACACTGACTACAGCTTGCACTGATACTGACTGCAGCTTGCACTGATACTGACTGCAGCTTGCACTGACACTGACTGTAGCTTGTGCTGACACTGACTGTAGCTTGCACTGACACTGACTGCAGTTTGCACTGACACTGACTGTAGCTTGCACTGACACTGACTGTAGCTTGCACTGATACTGACTGCAGCTTGCACTGACACTGACTGCAGCTGACACTGACTGCAGCTTGCACGGCACAGACTGTAGCTTGTACTGACTGATACTGCTGGAGTAAGGAATGGGCAGGACTACTGTAGCTTGTACTGACTGATACTGCTGGAGTAAGGAATGGGCAGGACTACTGTAGCTTGTACTGACTGATACTGCTGGAGTAAGGAATGGGCAGGACTACTGTAGCTTGTACCGACTGATACTGCTGGAGTAAGGAATGGGCAGGACTACTGTAGCTTGTACTGACTGATACTGCTGGAGTAAGGAATGGGCAGGACTACTGTAGCTTGTACTGACTGATACTGCTGGAGTAAGGAATGGGCAGGACTACTGTAGCTTGTACTGACTGATACTGCTGGAGTAAAGAATGGGCAGGACTACATGTATAGTGCAACTACATCATTTGCAACGTGTAGCTGTTTATAAGTCACAACACACACACCACCAACACTATAAAACACTGCACAGGTACGCTCCACAGAGCTACCAAACTTTGAGTTCTTCAAGCTATCACTCTTTGAGTGGCTCAACACCCTCAGTTCCACAACATGGACAATTGCTGTAAGGAAATACACTCAAGAGAAACAAAGCTAGAACTTCCAAGAGAGCGTCAGAAAACCAACTTGCCTTTGTGCATCCGAGAAGAGACAGCCTAGCTGACTAACACAGCACAGAGCTGTTTGTACGCACACACCGCACAGAGCTTCGCTGAAGAAGAGACAGTCGAGCAGACCAACACAGCACAGAGCTGTTTGTACGCACACACCGCACACTCACACAGAGCTTAGCATCGCTGGAGAAGAGACAGTCGAGCTGACCAATACAGCACAGAGCTGTTTGTATGCACACTCACGCCAGAGCTTAGCATCGCTGGAGAAGAGACAGTCGAGCAGACCAACACAGCACAGCTGTTTGTATGCACACACCGCACACTCACACCAGAGCTTAGCATCGCTGGAGAAGAGACAGTCGAGCAGACCAACACAGCACAGCTGTTTGTATGCACACTCACGCCAGAGCTTAGCATCGCTGGAGAAGAGACAGTCGAGCTGACCAACACAGCACAGAGCTGTTTGTATGCACACTCACGCCAGAGCTTAGCATCGCTGGAGAAGAGACAGTCGAGCAGACCAACACAGCACAGCTGTTTGTACGCACACACCCGCACACTCACACCAGAGCTTAGCATCGCTGGAGAAGAGACAGCCGAGCAGACCAACACAGCACAGAGCTGTTTGTACGCACACTCACACCAGAGCTTAGCATCGCTGGAGAAGAGACAGCCGAGCAGACCAACACAGCACAGAGCTGTTTGTACGAACACACCGCACACTCACACCAGAGCTTAGCATCATTGGATTTACTCAGCCCCTGATGGTTTAACATTGCCCTAGGTTAATGCAATGTAAGTACAGATAACACATTCGGTCTGTTTTACGTATGCTGGGTAATGCACGGCTGGGCCAAGAAGATCCGCAGTGACATTCTCCTAATTACAGGACGGCAGGTTCCACTCTCCACGACTGGAGAACCAATTTGTAATCAATCAAATAACAAGAATAATGCCGAGTAAACAGCCGTGTCACACTCCTTGAAGACCTCATTGAACAGCACAAGTGTTGGTAGGAACACCATGAATGGGCCGGGCGACATTACCAATGGCAAGCTTCAGGACATGCAAAATCAAAACAACTCCGGGGAAAACAACAACAAAAAAAACAACAAAAAAACAACAACAAACAACGGGGGAAACAACAAACAACGGGGGAAACAACAAACAACGGGGGAAACAACAAACGGGGAAAACAACAACAAAACAACAAAACAACAACAAAAAAACACTCCTATAATTTTAACAACCTTTTTTGTGCCGGGTATGGGGTCTCCCCCACACAAACACTGTTATCATAGAGAAATGAGTGGCACCTTCCCAAGACTTGTTCCGTGCCTTTCAAGCTGCACGAAATCCTAGAATTGTTAGATTGCATTACCCTAGTCACTGCTCTAATTCCTAGCTACAGGCCTGGCCTTAGCCACACACACTCCCCCGGCTCTAACCCTGATCTAGCACTGGGCTTTACATTATTGATGATGTAATGCTAAGATTGTGACATGGAGAGGGGAGGGGCAATTGCATGTGATGTTCCTTACAGACTCCCAACTGGTGCTAAGTTGCAATCTGAAGCCCTGCAACCTGAAACAGAGAATGTGCTCGTGGAAGTGTGGCTGAGGTTTTTCCAAGATTGAAAGCAGCTTCCCCTGAAGATGGGAAGCACACTAGGAGGGAAGTCATCAGCCAGATCTTTGTTGGTGTCTCAATACTGAAGGGAAGAGACCAATGCTAAAGCAGATAAGAACTTCAACGTCTTACAAAAGCGATATTGGTACGTACTTCCTGGCAGTTTTTGTGTTCAGAATGCCCCTTTACCACTTGCATATCTCTCCTCGATAACTATATGACAGTCACTTATTTTTCTCTATTATACATATATACTATAGAACTATATACTATAGAACCAGCTCTCTTACAGTCGCTGTCTGAGAGAGTAGCACCAATAAGTGGCCACGTGCAAGGAGTTGCATTTTGACCTTATCTCTTGACAAATGGTGTGTCCACCTCCACAGCTAGAGCGTTAAGGAACTGACAGCTATGCCATAATGATGAGACTCCACATCACAGCTAGAGCATGTTGAGGACCTGACAGCTATGCCATAATGATGAGACTCCACATCACAGCTAGAGCATGTTGACTGACAACTATGCCATAATGATGAGACTCCACATCACAGCTAGAGCATGTTGAGGACCTGACAGCTATGCCATAATGATGAGACTCCACATCATTGGCCCCAACGCTATTAAACTATGCAGCCAGCTCTCTATCTCACCTCGACCCATTGAATCTGTTTCTCGATCTATCCTCCTCAACTAAGACAACCACTTCCTTGCTCACGTGAGCTTGTTTTATTGAAGTTGGGGACTCGTTCATACCATACATCCCGCATACAGAACTCCCCAGAGTGAGGGCTCCCTTTGCCTGTCAATGAACTAGGTGAATGAGAGCCTCTGCATATAACAAACCCCGGTTCCTGCCTGCAGCATCACACAAAACTGATGTGGCAAGAGCTATCAAAAACACAATCTACAGTTAAATTTCCACGCTTTATCTTTTATTTATTATTATTTTTTGTGTGTGCTTAACTGTCCCCTTGTCTGGTAGCGACATGCAGAGCGATCGTCTTCACCTCTTCAGTCCCGTGGCCTATGTACTGGGGAAGGGGGGGGGGGGAAGGGGAGGAAAGGAAAACAAAAGATTTTTTAAAATTAAATTTGCATTACCAAATAAGTGTTGTCCTTCTGGAATCTGACTAGTCCAGGAGCTGCTGTGCACTAGTATGGCTGGAGCACTTCCCCTCGAAAGGCAACAGCTACACCGGCTGAGAGAGCTAGTCCAGGAGCTGCTGTGCACTAGCATGGCCTGGAGCACTTCCCCTCGAAAGGCAACAGCTACACCGGCTGAGAGAGCTAGTCCAGGAGCTGCTGTGCACTAGCATGGCCTGGAGCACTTCCCCTCGAAAGGCAACAGCTACACCGGCTGAGAGAGCGACACAGCACAATGTTCCAAGGGGAGGGCGGCTTCCAATGTACAGGAAAGCATTGGAGCTCATAACTTCTGTACACTAAAAACACTTGACCTTCTCTGATATCAGCTTAAAATGATCACAGAGGAACGCACATTTTCCACCAACTTGCTCCCACCTTCTTCAAGGTGAACCCTCATTGCCATTGCACGTGATCTTGGTATGTGTAGCTCAAAAGAAAGACACATCATGCTCTAAGTGCTTTTCTTTAAGTCCAACAGGAGGGACTGAAATGCACCGAGATATGGTCGCTAGTCACCAAGCCAAAGAGTGAGATCACAACAGGATATTCAATTGTGTCCACCAGATGGTGAACATGGCTGATAAAACTCTGTGTTTTGATAGCAAGATGGGGATTTGGCCTAGTACTAAGTCTGGGATCAACCCACACTTATCACCCCACACGTATCACCCCATATTATATAACCCCAATACCAGTTAGCGGTCACAATACATAACAAACACTGCAACCCCTACCAGGAAAAAAGACCAGCACTACTTCACAAAGCCAGTGACTAACCCCCTCCTCCCCCCCCCTCCTCCTCCAATGCATGAGGGATGCGGGAGGGAGGGTTTGAGCAAAAGTAAAATCATGGAAGCATTGACAAAAAAAAATTAATTAAAATAAATATATCTATATATAGAAGAACTAAATACATGTACTCCTTAGCAAGCTACTCAAGTAATGCGCTAAGAAAATGCAGAGGTAGAATTTGTTAGGCATCAGTAATATTTATGCAGCGGAAAGCTTATTTGCAAGCAAAGATTAATCCACACAGATGCAGTTCCGGTGCCTGCAGAAAACCTACCTGTAGAATAAATATTACTACCACTCCCGTTAATAATGTCGAAAATCTCCTCAAGATTACGAGCACGTTTCTTAAGAGGATTTATTTGAAATCCAAGCTGCTCAAGCCCTCTCTCCCCTACACAACTGTGTGTTCGTTGGATTCCCCAGGATACGTGCATCAATGTTCAACATTAGCCTTTTTTAGTGGATGCCTCTCGATGACTTCACACAGTTTCCCACTATTTAGTCCTGTACCCTGCTAATTGCCTCATGTTAATTGCCATGCCATAACAGTCTCAACAGGAAACACTTCAGTCTAGCTAGTCTTATCAGGAGTAATGCCCTTCATTAGTTATTACTTATTAGTCACTGCAGCAGAACACTGAGGATCGAGTCGTCTTCTTTTAAAACTATGTACCATAAATCCTTTATTTGTACGTCATGGACATATAAATAGAACTTTGATACACTGCAATCCAGGACAGAAGAATAGAGTGATGCATTTAGTATATAGCAGCAGCCATTTTTTCAGAAGATTTATTTATTATATCAGAGTAGTAAAATTCCTTGCTGCACTACAGAAAAAAAAGGGGGGATCCCTGCATCCACTCGGGAATCAGCTCACAACAAGTAAAGAGGTGTGGCTAAAAAGAGGAGACCGAAGTTCACGAAATGTTCGTCATTTCATTATCTCAGATGTTCAATGGCATCATCAGTGCAGTTGTAACGCCAGCAGATGTCTCTGGAGATGAGATGGAAGGAAAAAAAGGAAGAAAAAGGGGGAAAAAGCACGAAATATAACATGCTCCATTTTCAAGTCCTCTACAAGCAGTGCTATCATAGTAACCTCCAACAATGGATGGGAAAGTGGGACGGGGACGGCAGGAAAAGTCGACTTCTGTCACACCTGCGACAATCCTGATTGGCATCTAGAATGGAAAAGGGTTGGCAGTTGCTGAATACTAACACGTGAATACTGATCCTGATCTGCATGGATGCCGTGGCTGACACGACACCTGCCAGGCTCAACAGCCAGAGCAAGCAGCTGTGACAGTGCATGACTAAGCAACACAAGGAAGGAAGCAATAATTGCTTCTGATAATTAGAGGGACACCAGAATGACGTGACAACTTCAAAGAAAAAATGAAGAGATAGGTCTTGACGTTGCTATGGACACAGGTTCACATCACTAAAGTCAGAAGAACCCCCACGTAGAGGAAACTTAAAAAGATGTTCTTACAAAGTTGTGCATTGGAAAATAGCCAGTGTACCTTAGAAACACTAAACTCTGGCAGGAATTTTTGGTTACGTTAAATGTTTGTGTACTCATTACAAAAGAACAACTGAAAGCCACACCCATAATAATAATCAGATAATTGGCTGATTCAAGAAAGCCTAAGCAGAGCTATTACACCTCCTGCCCCTGATCTATATTACACCTCCTGCCCCTGAGCCTAGTAATCACACCTTCTGTCCCTGTTACACCTCCTGTCCCTGACCCTAGCTATTACACCTCCTGTTCTACCACTTTTGCCATGCCCTGGACATTTGTCTACCGATAGAAATAAGGGGGAGGGGGGGGGGGAAAATATATTTAAAAACCCTCTCAGTTCACATAACAAAAATACAATGGCTTCTCTCAATAATCAACTTGAAATCTACTCTCTCGACATTTCAATTATCTTCAAGCTAGAACATCTTAGCACAGAGTATTTCAAGTTGATCACTGAGAAGGTAGTTGTAAAAATTTTAAAAAAATTAAATAAAACTGGTAGAAATAAAACATGCCAACCAAAGAAGACCATCGTTGTGCTAAGACCATCGTTGTGCTAAGACCATCGTTGTGCTAAGACCATCGTTGTGCTAGACCATCGTTGTGCTAAGACCATCGTTGTGCTAAGACCATCGTTGTGCTAAGACCATCGTTGTGCTAAGACCATCGTTGTGCTAAGACCATCGTTGTGCTAAGACCATCGTTGTGCTAAGACCATCGTTGTGCTAAGACCATCATTGTGCTAAGACCATCGTTGTGCTAAGACCATCGTTGTGCTAAGACCATCGTTGTGCTAAGACCATCGTTGTGCTAAGACCATCGTTGTGCTAAGACCATCGCCGTGCTAAGACCATCGTTCTGCTAAGAACATCGTTGTGCTGAAGCAGGAAATAATAATAAATTAAAAATAATTTAAAGTTACTTCAAAATTTCCTGTTCAGTGGCACTGCTGGGAATCTATGCTGGGAATCTACACTCCATGTTTCATCTCGGGATCACTAGTTAGCTACAAGAACAAGAATGTTTTATTTAAAAACAAACATGAAATGATGGATCATTTTTCATTTTATTATTTATTATTTTTAAAGCAATGTAGATAACAAATTACATTGTGTAGGTGACCCAATATTGGTGTATGTGATTTTAAATGGTAAAGGGTCATCACATTTGTTGTGGCCACTTGGTGTGGCTTCTACCTCGAGGAGAGGGAAGCTACTATTAGACAGTGTCGCTAAAGTGAGGAAGGTGTTTATTGGTCTGGCGCACCACGTGGCAAAGTATATAACACTTGGCAACAACTGAGTCGGGACCCTGTGCGAAGCAAGGTCAACTACAACACAGCAGAGATCTTATGAGAGCTTCTAGCAATCGCCTCCTAGAACCATTCCGAATCCACCAACATCTTGGCTCGGGGGCACAAACCAGCAAAGCCGGAGGCTGTAATGGTGGGTTCAAAGTTCAATCAATCACCCAGATTGCAAGCAGCAGTTGTTTTCATTGAGACCAGAATGGAGGGGGCCGCTACCAAAGGAGAGCAGCTGCTTGTCGAGCAAATACGTTAGGCAATTGTTACACTTTTTTGTACCTACTGCGCAAGTGGAGCCAGGGTTTTTTATATTAAAATATTAAAGCATAATCATTTGCCCCCCCCCCCCCCCAGATTTGCACATAAGGGTTTAACTATAGCTGGTTTGAAAATTGTGTCCCCCCTCCCCCTCCACTTAATATTTATGCTTCCTCTGCATATGTATTGCAGGCAAGTTATGCAAGGGAAGCAAAAGAGATAGATAGATATTTCAAGGTTATATTCAAGAGTTTTATTTTCTCTCCATATACGTGTGTATGTATTCTATGCATGCTAATTCTACCTACCAACTTGACTCCACACACACACACACCATAAACCTTTAACCCTCTGTCTCTCACCATTATCCTACGTACACACGCATACACACATGCACACACATATGTACGTACCCGAACCTTCCTCCTGCGAGGAGGAAGGTACAAGTCGAGCTGCTCCTTCGTCTTCTCCTCTTCGTCAATCTTCTTCCGAGCCTCTTCCGGAATCAGTTCCTCCCAAGATTTCTCCACCCTTTTCTTCCTCCTCTCCCCTGTGCCCTCCTTCTCCAATGGACTCAACAGGAACGAACCATCAGTAGGTGTGGTGGGAATGGGTTCTGCCAGCTCATCTTCGTCCACCATAAAGCTGGCCACCTTGAACTGAGAGAGGAGGTCATTGTGGGAGGAGTCTTCGGAACTTGTCTGCATCTCGGCCCTGCTCAAAATATCATCAATGTCCATTTCTTGCAGCTCCTTGTCACCTGCCCCTCCGGCCGCACCCTTTTCCATGTCGTCATTCTTGAAGAGTTCCTCTGTCCCAAACTTGAGAATAGCGCTCAATTCATCCTTGTCAAATGGAACGAACCTGGAAAAAATGTTATACCTCAAGGGCGGGAATTTTCTAGGTCTATAATTTCCACGTCACCCACACACACACACACAACACACACACTCCCACATGCACACACACACAACAAAACGTCTGAAAGTGAATATTAAAAGGCTTAAGATGTGTGGCCATTAAAATGGGTGTGGTCTTTCACATGTGTCACAGGGGGTGGGGGTATTTCTTTTGTCTATATTCAAGTTGTAGTGTGTGTGTGGGGAGGGGGGGGGGGGCACTCTTGTCTCCACACCAGAGTGTGAGTGTGTGTGTACATGTGTGTGTGTGTGTGTATGTGGGGGTACTCTTGTCTCCACAGCAGTGTGTGAATGTGGGGGGTACTCTTGTCTCCACAGCAGTGTGTGTGTGTGTGTATGTGGGGGTACTCTTGCCTCCACAGCAGTGTGTGTATGTGGGGGGTACTCTTGTCTCCACAGCAGTGTGTGTATGTGGGGGGTACTCTTGTCTCCACAGCAGTGTGTGAATGTGGGGGGACTCTTGTCTCCACAGCAGTGTGTGAATGTGGGGGTACTCTTGTCTCCACAGCAGTGTGTGAATGTGGGGGTACTCTTGCCTCCACAGCAGTGTGTGAATGTGGGGGTACTCTTGTCTCCACAGCAGTGTGTGAATGTGGGGGTACTCTTGTCTCCACAGCAGTGTGTGAATGGGGGGTACTCTTGCCTCCACAGCAGTGTGTGAATGTGGGGGGACTCTTGTCTCCACAGACAAGAGTGTGTGAATGTGGGCGGACTCTTGCCTCCACAGCAGTGTGTGAATGTGGGGGTACTCTTGTCTCCACAGCAGTGTGTGAATGTGGGGGTACTCTTGTCTCCACAGCAGTGTGTGAATGTGGGGGTACTCTTGTCTCCACAGCAGTGTGTGAATGTGGGGGTACTCTTTGTCTCCACAGCAGTGTGTGAATGTGGGGGGACTCTTGTCTCCACAGCAGTGTGTGAATGTGGGGGTACTCTTGTCTCCACAGCAGTGTGTGAATGTGGGGGGACTCTTGCCTCCACAGCAGTGTGTGAATGTGGGGGGACTCTTGCCTCCACAGCAGTGTGTGAATGTGGGGGTACTCTTGCCTCCACAGCAGTGCATGTGTGTGTGGGGGGGGGGGGGGGGGGGGGGGAGGGAGGGGGCACTCTTGTCTCCACAACAGAGTGTGTGTGTGTGTGTGTGTATGTGGGGTTGCCAAAGCTTTGGATTTCATCTGCATAAGAGATTTTTCTTATACATACGTATCCTTCATACGTATCCTTGCACTAACAGGGTTTCATTTAGAAAACTGGATTCTAAGGAGGGGGCACGACGTCTAAGCTGTGACATATAACAATTTCCTCGCTCCCACACCTGCTTCCAGCCACACCCTTTATCCCTCCTCCTGTGCTCACTTGCTGGGCTCGGAGTTGTTCGACAGAACGGTACGTCCCGTGGTGTCCATACGCTGGATGACCAGATGATCCAGCACCATCTTCTTCTTGGCCCTCTCGATGATGTCCTCCTCCACACTGTTCTTGGTCACCAGCCGATAGATATTCACCTGCACAAGAACACACGTCACAGAACCACAGATGCCAAGGAAGAGGCAGATGTGGAATACAGTAATTATGCATGAGTAATTAAATCAATCCACACTTCCTCTTAATCAATTGACCGCCAACTTTAATATGTGGCTATTTATAAACATATATATAGCTATATATATATGTTGTGTATATATATGTTAAAGCCATAGTGCTCCAATGTTTGTACACTAAGCACATCCAAACACCTGGACAAATTCGAAGGAAACCAGCTCTATACAACTAAAGAGCAGAGAGTGAATTTGAAGCCAAGAAACTTCAGAATTTCCGTGATAGTCATCAAAAACAAGTGTTACTATCGTCCACCATTCCAGTAGCACCGTACACACAAAGGTTTGCAGAAAAGAAGCTGTTCCCTCAACGTGATTGAGGCCACCATCCTGACGGATTTTTACTGGAGAAGGTGCTTCCCAGAGACGTCCCTTCGAGTTCAAGCAGCAACAGTTTCTTGTCTTAACTCTCCTTCGTCGTCGCCATTAATCGAAGGCCAAAGTCAAAAGCCGACACACGAGCTAGACCATTTACAAACTCGCATTGCTGTTAAGAATTGGTCAAGAATCTGGCTCATGAGACTATTCAGCATGGAAGCAATGGGAGGGGCCGGAGTCGGCCTGACATCGCTGTACTGTTCCCCGGGACAACTATGTGTAGGTATATCCCACGTCAGAGCCAGCATAAAAAATTTAAAAAATTAATATTTATAAAAGGCATCGGCATCAAGACTGTTGTTCTCAATGCCAATAATCTCTCCATGATTAGAGATAATCGTATCCTACCCAATCTCCGCTGCTTAATAACTAAAACCTCCACTGCCTAATAATAATAATACTTCTGGCCTACAAGACTAAAATCAGCATACTTCGCATGGACAAGCCCTCCCCCTCCCCCCCCCCCCCACACACAAGAACATGACATAACCACATAACCAATTGACTGCCACAAGCGCCTACGGGTGCAAACTCAGACATCATTCATACACACACACACAAAAAAAAAATATGCAAGAACTCAACACAGACTTTCATTTTTAACAAGCACATGCTCAGTTGACCGCAGCCCTAGCCCTAGCTGCTGTATTGACTGACTTCAAATACGCATAAAACTTTATGGTTTGACGTGAGGAGCAGTGAGCAAAAATGGGGGGGGGGGGGGGGGGGGGGGGTTTAAAGACTGGTGATCGTCACTGTTTTGTGCTGGTCTTACTGCTGCTTCTAGAGGCCCTACTTTGGAGAAAAGCTGATACACTATGCTTACCTGGAATCTCTCTCCATCACTTCATTCTTGTGGATGAGTTTCTTTAATGCAAGTTTTGTTGTGGATATAGAGACGTAGCAATGAGTAGCTTTTGTTCGCTTACCTCAAAGGAGCTGATTCTTATGCCAAACTGAAGCTTCTTGGATGTGCATTCAAAATGAGTTGAAAGGCTTATTCTTTGGGGGAAGTGACAGATATAAACATTACTCTATTTAAATAAAGTCAGTGGTCAATTAGTTAACGTTTGCTCCCTAAGTTCTGTAATTGCTCAGTTCTAAATCACTTCCACGATGCTAAAACAGGAATATTACCATTGTAGTATCATGCTATTTGGCTGGGGACGAGTCAGTAAACGTATGCATTCAGCAATGAGCATGGTCAATCAACATGCCAACAAGTAATCCATTAACAGATATGTTCACACCTCCCACACATGAATATTCACTGATGCACATAAGGTTCGCACCAAATACCAAACAATAAGACTTACTTAGCAAGACTACACCTAGCCAAAGCGCCAGGAAAAGGAGATACCTCTGCCAGTCAAATAAATATTAATTAATAATATATATAAATATAATTGGCTCCATTGAGGAAAGCAAATCACATGTTAGGTCATGTTAGGTCACATTATAGCAAAGAACAGGTCTCCTTCGTCAAGGGTGAAGGGATTTGGGCTTGGATTGGTTTTCAGTAGGAATGCACAGGTACTTGTGCAGCCTTCATCAGCAGAAAAACTTCGGGGGAAAAGCACAAGATCAGCTTGGTAGAGACAACTGGCAGTTGCGTTATCAGTCATAAAAATAATGAAATCAGTCTGCACCCCTCAAACATCAGCTTACTAGGCATGTGCCGGCTAAATACGATTAAATCTATATTATTTATTATTTTATTATAATAAGGCATTTAGCACAAAGGGTTCAATACACACACTTAGTGATATAATATATATATATATAGTGCAAACAATATTTGAAGAAAGAGAAATTGCTCAAAGGTACAACACTGAAACAGACGAATTCACTCTAGATAAGTGGAAGGTAATTGGCATTCCATTTGCCACACAGAGAGCACTGACCCAGAAGAGTCACATCACACATCTCTGTAGAATGTGTGCCGACTTTCAGGCTTCGCTCCTGAACAGGCTCAAACGTGCATGTGTGTATGGAAACAGTCATCACATTCACTTGCTGCATAATTAGCGAGCCCTATTGCCGGGCGTGGCATGTCTATGTATAGGTGCACTAGTATAACATATAAACGGCTTACCGCCTTTAAATTAAGGGAGGGGGTTAACTCTAATATATTGTTGCTGTTGGCAGTCATCTTGGTGCCAAAAGATAGCTTGCCTTCAAGAGCCTTCCACTTTATGTAGACTAGGAAGTCTGTCAAGTGGTGACAAGTAAAAGCTGTATCCTGATCCACAAAAAAAAATTCTTTAAAACCACGGAGTGCCCATTACCACTTTTCATCCACAGGTTGGGTAACATAACCACACAACACATTAAAAGCGAAGTCTCCCCCCCCCCCCCTCCCCAGAAGGTAAATGGAAGATCATGGTGTTGCTGTGTTTTTTTTTGTTGTTTTTACTGAAAAGCAAGAACCAGTGGCAAACATTGTTGATGTGTAATAACTTTTGACTGGCACAAACTTCCCGCTCACAATGAGGTCATGTGCTTCTGTTACACAGCCTGTGCTGTGATTTTAGAGTATTTCTAAGGTGATCAGGGTACAGTTTTTTTCCATGTCATCACTGTACAGATTTATAAGCCTACATTGAAACACATGGACCTAAAATTAATGTCAAATAAAAAAACATTATGAAGGTTACAAATTTCGGGTACTTTATGTATGAAAAAAATTTAATTTTAAAAAAGAAGGAAAAAAGTTTTCCCCCACCCCCTCCCTTCCTTAAAGGGGGGTCACTTTTAAACTGGAAATGGTCGTCATGGTGAGTTACTGGTCGAGAATATGGCAGCAAATGGAAGAAAGAAAACTGACTACACAGGCAAGTGAGCATTGTTAATAAAAGGTTGCTGGAGTTTTGTTCTGACATAGCTCAATTCATCAACATGTTCTAGCCATAGAGGTGGGATACGCCATTTTTGTCATGGTGATGCAAAAACTATTATCAATCTTGGTAAGGTCAACCCACGTACTGTCGCTCTTACAGACAGCGAGAACTGGCTACATAGTTGGCATACACAGGAAGGGTTAACTGGTCATTGGAGGAGAGATGCGCCGATGATGTGGAGAGCACACCAAGCATGTCAAGAGTGCAAACTCTCACTTCAACAAGTTCATGTCAGCTTCTGCATGATCTTCCCTCTAATACTCTGAGATTTCCTGCCAAAACCACTTGCTGATGACCTCTCACTCTTAGTGTAGTGTGCTTCCCATCCTCAAAGGAAGCTGCGTCCAAATACTGCCACAAAACTCCTCTCACAGCCACACTACTACAGATGCACATTTCCATTCCAGAATCTACCATCCATGGCACGGCATCAGGACGTTCAGCGTTGCGCACCGGCTCGGCATCTGCAAGCAGCACGTAAATACTCGACATACAACTCTTCGTGACTTTGCCATATCACAATCCAAGTATTACAACATTATGAGGACATCAAGGCTGTACATCAGTGCTGTGTTAGGCGTCAGCAAGGCTAGGGCTAGGACAATATCTGGAGCAATGTGATCTAACAATACTAGGACATCAAGTTTTGTCCTATAGGGCATCAGGCTAAAATTCTCTCTCTCTTTCTCTCTTCACCTACATATGCAAGACTGTTATGTAACCAACTAGCCAGCTGTGCAAACTGGAAGAGTTGGAATCTGTGCAAGGAATGAATGATATGCTTATGTGTATTTGTGTGTGAGAGAGTGTGTGTGTGTGTGTGTGAGTGTGTGAGTGTGTGAGTGTGTGTGTGTGAGTGTGTGTGAGGTATTTTCAATCTAGGACTTCGCTCTCCACTCAATGCCTTGCACTAATTTCTAGTGCAAGGCATTTCCAAGCTCTTAGTTTTGCCCCTTAACGAACATTTATTTGAGGGTAGCTTTATTTTTTATTCGTTGCTTAGCAGGCCAGCACGGATGGTTGAAAAATAACCAAACAAACAAACAAGAGCACAAAAGAATGAGATGGAACACACACACACACACACACACACACACCACACACACACACACACACACACACTGGATAGTTGGTAACATAACAGCTGGGCAGGTTGTGAAACAGGTACGTGTGTTTTGAACTAACTGAATGTGGCTGAGAAAGGAAGTTGAGTCAAGGAGTACAAGGTGAACAGCTTCTTCTAGAGTGAGGACAACCGAAAGAAACTTTTCCTACTTCCATGTTAAAAGTATGTGTGATCATGCCCAGCAATCAGGGAACTTTTCCTACTTCCTGTGTTAAAAGTATGTGTGATCATGCCCAGCAATCAGGGATGGTTCAACTGCCCAGCATGGCATGCCAGAGCTGCATATTTCTCATTGACTGACTATGCAGCCAGTGCTCATATCAACTTGCTGTCAAAGCAGTGCAAGCAATAGAATGGCATGTTGCAATTGTGCTCCACAGTTGCTGATGCTTCCACAGTGGCCGATGCTTCCACAGTGGCCGATGCTTCCACAGTGGCCGATGCTTCCACAGTGGCCGATGCTTCCACAGTGGCCGATGCTTCCACAGTGGCTGGCTTCCACAGTGGCTGATACTTCCACAGTGGCTGATGCTTCCACAGTGGCTGATGCTTCAACAGTATTGGCTGATGCGCTTCCACAGTAGCTGATGCTTCCACAGTGGCTGATGCTTCCACAGTGGCTGATGCTTCCACAGTGGCTGATGCTTCCACAGTGGCTGATGCTTCCACAGTGGCTGATGCTTCCATAGTGGCCGATGCTTCCACAGTGGCCGATGCTTCCACAGTGGCCGATGCTTCCACAGTGGCCGATGCTTCCACAGTGGCCGATGCTTCCACAGTGGCCGATGCTTCCACAGTGGCCGATGCTTCCACAGTGGCCGATGCTTCCACAGTGGCCGATGCTTCCACAGTGGCCGATGCTTCCACAGTGGCCGATGCTTCCACAGTGGCCGATGCTTCCACAGTGGCTGATGATTCCACAGTAGTGGCTGATGCTTCCACAGTAGTGGCTGATGCTTCCACAGTGGCCGATGCTTCCACAGTAGTGGCTGATGCTTCCACAGTAGTGGCTGATGCTTCCACAGTGGCCGATGCTTCCACAGTGGCTGATGCTTCCACAGTAGTGGCTGATGCTTCCACAGTGGCCGATGCTTCCACAGTGGCTGATGCTTCCACAGTAGTGGCTGATGCTTCCACAGTGGCCGATGCTTCCACAGTGGCTGATGCTTCCACAGTAGTGGCTGATGCTTCCACAGTGGCCGATACTTCCACAGTAGTGGCTGATGCTTCCACAGTGGCCGATGCTTCCACAGTAGTGGCTTATGCTTCCACAGTGGCTGATGCTTCCACAGTGGCCGATGCTTCCACAGTGGCCGATGCTTCCACAATGGCCGATGCATCCACAGTGGCTGATGCTTCCACAGTGGCTGATGCTTCTACAATGGCTGACATAATAAAATGTGACGACTTTAAGGGGGGACATCTGCATTTTAAAAAAAAATTTTTTTTTACCTGTGGTTACAACTTTAGAGCTCAGTAGATTCTGCAAACTTCATGGTATGGACTTGATATATAGCTCAAAAGATAGGTCTCTCTGTGTGCTCTCTTTTGATACTAAAATATGTTTCATAGGTATAACTATAGGCAAGTTACTAGACCCTAAAGCGGAGTGACCACAAAAACCTGAAGCGCTCCAACCTCCATAGAAACCACTCTGAGGTGCGAAGTGCAAAAAAATTAAAAATGGTACGAGTGGCTAGAGGAAGCTCTAGAGTACACAAGGAGTATATTGAGCAGGCGTGAAAAATTTATTACCTGGTCAAGCGCGCGGTTGGAAAATTGAAGGCGTCGCCTCGTCAACGCCTTCAATTTTCCAACCGCGCGCTTGACCACGTTAATAAATTTTTCACGCCTGCTCAATATACTCCTTGTGTACTCTAGAGCTTCCTCTAGCCACTCGTACCATTTTTAATTTTTTTGCACTTCGCACCTCAGAGTGGTTTCTATGGAGGTTGGAGCGCTTCAGGTTTTTGTGGTCACTCCGCTTTAGGGTCTAGTAACTTGCCTATAGTTATACCTATGAAACACATTTTAGTATCAAAAGAGAGCACACAGAGAGACCTATCTTTTGAGCTATATATCAAGTCCATACCATGAAGTTTGCAGAATCTACTGAGCTCTAAAGTTGTAACCACAGGTAAAAAAAATTTTTTTAAAAAAATGCAGATGTCCCCCCTTAAGTAGGTGGATGCTTATGGTGGCAATTCCCATCGTTGCCGTAGTGAGCAAGGACCATGTGTTAGCTGGAGGAGTCAAGCTTGTGGGTGTAATTGGGCCTGGGTACAGATAATGCAACACATGGACAACTGTGCCAATGCCCGACTAAAACCACTTTGCTTCTCCAGCTGGAAGTTGAGATGGGAGGGGGGGAGGAGGGGAGGGGGGAAGAGGGGGAGGGAGGAGGAGGAGGAGGGGGAGGAGGGGGAGGGGGAGGAGGAGGGGGAGGAGGAGGGGGAGGAGGGGGAGGAGGGGGGGGGAGGAGGGGGAGGAGGGAGAAAAACAAACAAAAGCACGAGTCGCTTCTGCTGGTTTGTGACTTCTCCATGATTGCTACTGTTTCAAAATAGGTGAACCTGAGTTTCCACTGCATAGCAATAGCATGCCGAGGAATTTTTTTTTACAGTCCCTGACTATGTGCCATTTCTACCTCTGTGAAAAAGTCGTCCTCGCTCTTTTGTCAGCCAGTCCTCTCGATTTCTTCTTTTTTCCACGACAACCATTTCCTTGTTAAAGTAAACATTTTGTTAAAAGACGTGTGCCCGTTCATATTTGTTATGGGAGAACGCAAGGTACCTAGAGGGGTACATCGCAATTGCAGCACACGCGGAGACACAAACTTTTCCATCCAACTTTCCCCCAAAAGACACACATAAGAGCAATGCAGCTACAAGGGGAGAGAGATGCCAGTCATGTGAGGCTTACTAACATCAATACAATTCAGCCACAAATAAACAGAAAAAAAGATTCATGGAAACTGCATGTATTAGTCACGAGAGTGTAGAAAGGATGAAGCCAGGCATGTCTTCAGCTCATCAGGCAATACCTTGCTTTCATTTCCAGTGTGATCTCAGTGCATGTTTTAAAATAGAACAAAAGCACAACCAGGAATGTCCAATACTCCTTTCTATCATGCATTAAGCATCAGGCTAGGGCAGGAGTAAGCCAGACTTGGGGCTAAGGTGGCTGAGCTAAGACTAGGGCTAAGACTGGGGCAGGAGGCTGAGCTAAGACTAGGACTAAGACTGGGGCTGGAGGCTGAGCTAAGGCTAGGACTAAGGGTAGGGCTAGAAGGCTAAGCCAAGGCTAAGCTAAGGCTAGGGCTAAGGGTGGGGCTAGAAGGCTAAGCCAAGGCTATGGCTAAGGGTAGGGCTAGAAGGCTAGGGCTAAGGCTAGGGCTAAGGGTAGGGCTAGAAGGCTAAACCAAGGCTAGGGCTAAGGCTGGGGCTAGGGCTAAGGCTGGGGCTAGAAGGCTAAGCCAAGGCTAGGGCTAAGGGTGGGGCTAGAAGGCTAAGCCAAGGCTAGGGCTAAGGGTAGGGCTAGAAGGCTAAGCCAAGGCTAGGGCTAAGGATAAGGCTAGAAGGGCTTAACTAAAGTTGAGAAGGCAGAGGCTACTGGTCTTAGCTACGGCAGAGGCTAGTAGTTTAGATAACACTGGAACTATGTTAAGGCAGAGGCTAGTGGTCTTAGCTACGGCAGAGGCTAGTGGTTTAGATAACACTGGAACTATGAGCGCTAGTTAAGGCACGCTAGTTAAGGCAGAGGCTAGTGGTCTTAGCTACGGCAGAGGCTAGTGGTTTAGATAACACTGGAACTATGAGCGCTAGTTAAGGCAGAGGCTAGTGGTCTTAGCTACGGCAGAGGCTAATGGTTTAGATAACACTGTAACTATGAGCGCTAGTTAAGGCAGAGGCTAGTGGTCTATGGCAGAGGTAATGGCACTGGAACTATAAGCTAGTAACTAGTGGGATTGGCTAAAGCTGGGGCTAGAGTTGCTAGGACTAAGACTGGAACTAAAGGAGGAATTACCTGCTTTGTCTGACCGATGCGATGGGCCCTGGCCTGAGCTTGAAGATCGTTCTGAGGGTTCCAGTCTGAGTCAAATATAACGACAGTATCAGCGGTGGCCAGGTTGAGCCCCAACCCCCCAGCCCTGGTGGAGAGCAAGAAACAAAAATCCTGAGAACTCTCGGAATTGAAGTGGTCAATGGCATCTTTACGCTGGTCACCACGAATAGAACCATCCAATCTCTACAGACACAAGACAAAAATGGAGACAGCAAAGAAGTCATTCTTGTGGCTTGTCCGTGTATGGTACCACTCGCAACACTACCAACAAATCCACATTCGGTATAGAGGGATTTTTTTGAGGGTTAAATATTTGCAGATGGTGACGATTCAAACAGTGAAAATTGCAAATGTTAAACCCTTTAAAAAAATCTCCTTATCACTACAATGAAAACAAGCAAAGCATCATTGCTCAGGATAAACAGTATTCTTCAATTACACACACAGGGGCGTGTGCTAGCGTGACAAGTTAGGCTTCTTTTCACACGTGAAAAAGGAAAAGGGAGGGAGGAGGGGAGATGGATAAGAAAAACAGTCTGGTAACTTTTTCAGGCGTTTATGGTTCTGGTCAGAATTTTCATGACAACCCGATCGGTCAAAGTCCTGCACACCCACAGGATCTCAGCATAAGACAACTAGAAGAGCAGTGATCCATGTCTTGCGACCGTGACATTGTCCACACCTACACAAAGTCGTTAAAACCTGCTAACCACAGTCGGGCTTGCAAAGTAGGTTGTGCATATAAGATGCACAGTCTTGCTCAAGCTGGTTCTAAATGTCTTCGTCATGATTCACTGGTCACATGAAGATCTGCAATCACTGGCAAAAAAAAGTCCATTAAGCTTTATCTAATATTTAGGTAATGTTCACTAAGCGTTGTCTAATATTTTGGTAATGTTCACTAAACTTTGTCTAATATTTTGGTAATGTTCACTAAGCTTTATCTAATATTTTGGTAATGTTCACTAAACTTTGTCTAATATTTTGGTAATGTTCACTAAGCTTTATATAATATTTTGGTAATTTTCACTAAGCTTTGTCTAATATTTTGGTAATGTTCACTAAGCGTTATCTAATATTTTGGTAATGTTCACTAAGCTTTATAGATCTAATATTTTGGTAATGTTCACTAAGCTTTGTACAATATTTAGGTAATGTTCACTAAGCTTTATCTAATATTTTGGTAATGTTCACTAAGCTTTGTATAATATTTAGGTAATGTTCACTAAGCTTTATCTAATATTTTGGTAATGTTCACTAAGCTTTATCTAATATTTTGGTAATGTTCACTAAGCTTTATCTAATATTTTGGTAATGTTCACTAAGCTTTGTATAATATTTAGGTAATGTTCACTAAGCTTTATCTAATATTTTGGTAATGTTCACCAAGCTTTATCTAATATTTAGGTAATGTTCACTAAGCTTTATCTAATATTTTGGTAATGTTCACTAAGCTTTATCTAATATTTTGGTAATATTCACTAAGCTTTATCTAATATTTTGGTAATATTCACTAAGCTTTATCTAATATTTTGGTAATGTTCACTAAGCTTTGTCTAATATTTTGGTAATGTTCACTAAGCTTTTTCTAAACTATTTTTTAAATCTTGGAACAAAAGACTCGACCCTTTACCCACCCCTTCCCCCTTCTTGACATCCACCATATCCTACGAACAAAGATACATGACTGCATGGAGAGTTAGTTAGACATGTGACGTCATGTGATCGCACCTGAAAATGAAAGTGCCTGTAACTCATGTACTCGGCCAGTAGGTCCAGCATGCGCACCATCTGAGAGAAGATGAGGACCCGATGACCCGTCTGGTTCAGACGGACAAGCAGCTTGTCCAGAAGGTAGAGCTTGCCACTGCCTCTGATCAGTGTCTGGAGCACAGGACAAGTGGACATGACAACACCAACAACAGAAATGGTGTATTAGAACAGTAGTAGTAGTAGTAGTAGTAGTAGTAGTAGTAGTAGTAGTAGTGTAGCAGTAGTAGTAGTGTAGCAGGAGTGTAGCAGTAGCAGTAGTAGTAGTGTAGCAGTAGTGTAGTAGTAGTAGTAGTGTAGCAGTAGTAGTAGTGTAGCAGTAGTAGTAGTGTAGCAGTAGTAGTAGTGTAGCAGTAGTGTAGTAGTAGTGTAGCAGTAGTAGTAGTAGTTGTAGCAGCAGAGTGGTAGTAGTAGTAGTAGTAGTAGTAATAGTAGTAGTAGTTGTAGCAGCAGCAGCAGAGTGGTAGTAGTAATAGTAGTAGTAGTAGTAATAGCAGCAGAGTGGTAGTAGTGTAGTAGTAGTGTAGTAGTAGTAATAGTAGTAGTAGTGTAGTAGTAGTAATAGTAGAGTGGAATGATGATGATAATGATGATAATAATAATAATAACAATAATGCATGTGTGTGTATATATAAATATAGTATATATACCATATTTCGAATGTGCCTTTAATACCTCGATTAGACCAAACACCAGTAGGAAGTGTGAAAGCTCAAGAGAAAATGCTGTCAAGAGCGGGCAAAGAAAGCTTTGTAACCGGTCACCACTGAAGTGATAATTCAACCCTTCAAAAGTTGCGGCATTTCAGTCGAGACAGATGGGTCACATGATGACAGCATTCACTGTTTAAAGCATCAGAAAGTGCTGCAGCAACGTCGCTAGCGAGACGGACAAACTCCTCAGAAAAGGTGGGACAGACTGACAATGACAAACCCTTCGCAAGCGTCGGAGCTGACCTCTGAAGAAGGCAAAACTAGAAGAGGACGATGGCTAGAGCACGAACACTACTACCATCAATAATTGCCACCTGTTAGAGCTCAGGTGATCTGGTGCAACTATTATGCGCATGCTGCTTAATCATGTTCAAATAACAGAGGTGCCCTCAATTAGAACAGGCCCCTGGAACAGTATACACAGTTAGGCAGCTCATGAAATTAGTAGAACTAACGCATTCTAATTGAGAGGCAATACGACATATTATAGCAATAAATAAAATGGACAGCAATAGCCATGCCAGATAAACAGTACTCCCGACTCTTGCCTGCATAAAGCCCACTAACGAGTGTTCCTCGCCCTCACTACAACTTGACCCTTCTCCTAATCCCCCCCCCCACACCCTATCCTCCCTCACCATGCCCTCTCCTCCACACACACACACACACACTCCATCTCCTCCCCAATACCATTTCCCTCGCACCTGCAGCTTGTCCTTCTCCTGGATCTCGCTCTCATCCGGGGAGCGCACAATCCAAACGTGGTTGCAGCACTTCTTTAGCTCCATCATGATGTTGATGAAACCAGTGATGCTTCCCTTTACTCCTTTGCTCAGCGCTTTGTAGTTCTTGGACAAGATCCACCTGCAGGGAGGAAAGAAAGAAGAAAGAACTGAGAGGATGAAGATACCATTCGTGCCGAGAGGTGCTCTGAATCAGCGAAACTTCCAAATTGGCAATAAGGGAGGAGGCATTACAAATATGTGTGCACGCGTGTGGGTATGTGAATTGAAGGAGTTATTGCATTACCTCTCGTGGAAGCTAGAGCATCTAGCCGGAACATCGAGGAACCATTTTAAGTTGATTATTGAGAAAGCCATTGTACTTTGCTAGATGTAAACTGAGAGTTCGTTGGGAGCTAGTGCATCCTCCATTGGTCGAACCTTGAAAATTAGTTGCTACAAAATCACAAGTGACCTCCATCTGACCTCGCCATACCACTCTATGTTGATGATCTGCTGTGTCTACGCCTCAAAACCATCAAAACCATCAAGAGACTGCCTCAAAACCAACGAGCAAAGCTACATCCTTTGTGTGAGAATAGTTCAAAGTTGGGTCCAGAGAATACATATTTCATGGATCTCATTATGTCATCTCCTGTTGTAGGCAAGACAACTGTGCGATAGCTCCTTGCTGCTGTGGGGGATCCCTCATATCTGTGGATGTTCCAGTGCTGTCCAGTGCTGTCCAGTGCTGCTGTGGGGTGTCCCTGATATCTATGGATGTTCCAGTGCTGTCCAGTGCTGTCCAGTGCTGCTGTGGGGGATCCCTGGATATCTATGGACATTCCAGTGCTGTCCAGTGCTGCTGTGGGGGATCCCTGATATCTATGGATGTTCCAGTGCTGTCATGTGCTGCTGTGGGGAACACCTGGATATCTATGGATGTTCCAGTGCTGTCCAGCTGTGGGGTGTCCCTGGATATCTATGGATGTTCCAGTGCTGCTGTGGAGAACACCTGGATATCTATGGACGTTCCAGTGCTGGAACCCTTTTATGGATGTTCAAAAGCTAAAGGTTGTTGCCCTAGCCATGCATCCCTAGCTGTAGCCAGTATTAGGTAGCCACGACGATTGAACTCCCTACATGACCCAGGGACTATCCATGCATGACTAACCATAGGTCAAATTACATAATGCATATTAGCTAAGTGCCCAGATGTGTTAAGTGCTGTGATTCTTAGCCACAACTTACTTGTGTTTTTTTTGTAGATACATACCACACCCACAATACTCCCATCCACCCTGCGCTGTACCTAATACCATACCCAGCACTGTATGCAGTACCATCCAGGTAGCACATTAACCAGTACCTTATAGAGCACAGTAGCCAGTACCATATCCAGAACAGTTCCCAATAGCACATCCAGAACTATACCCAATACCGTAATCAAGGATCGTACCAAGAACCACATGCTGTAGCATATCCAACAATAAATCCAGTACCACATACAGAACTGTACCCAGTTCCATATCCAACACTGCACTCAGTTCCATACATAAGTGTATCCAACAAAATACCCAGTATTACATCCGGGATCATACCCAGTACTACATCCAGGATCATACCCAGTATCATACCCAGTACTACATCCGGGATCATACCCAGTACTACATCCGGGATCATACCCAGTACTACATCCGGGATCATACCCAGTACTACATCCGGGATCATACCCAGTACTACATCCGGGATCATACCCAGTATTACATCCAGGATCATACCCAGTACTACATCCGGGATCATACCCAGTACTACATCCAGGACCATACCCAGTACTACATCCGGGATCATACCAAGTACTACATCCGGGATCATACCCAGTACTACATCCGGGATCATCCCAGTATTATATCCAGGATCATGTCCACGTATCCAGAACCAGAATTATATCCGGGATATAGAACAGAATTACGGGATATAGAACAGAATTACAACCGAACAAAGGATTTCCTTGATAAATGCTAAGAAAGATGAGGGGTGCGGCTTAACCATCTAGCACGCTTGGCAGCAGAATTATATCAAGCCTGGCGCTCCAAGGGATATTAGCTAGAAGTACAAACTGTCTAGAAGATACCTTTACATTCAGAAGGTGCTTTATTACAGAAGAATTAGCGTGGGAAATATCCATGGATTGCGTACCATGTAATCTAATCATCCTAATGGTGGCATGTGGTTGATTACAGGCATGATCTGAGATGAACTCAAGGATCATCAGCCCTTACTACCTCCTGTAGTTGTTCTGTATGGCCTGATTTGTAACTGGTTGTGCAAGGCCACAGTTAGTCAAGGAGAGAGAAGTGGCTGCATAATCATTGGAGGAGAGAGAACTGGCTGCATAATCATTAGAGGGGAGAGAATTGGCTGCATAGTCAGTAGAGGAGAGAGACTGGCTGCACAGTCAGTAGAGGAGAGAGAACTGGCTGCACAGTCAGTAGAGGAGAGAAGACTGGCTGCACAGTCAGTAGAGGAGAGAGAACTGGCTGCACAGTCAGTAGAGGAGAGAGAACTGGCTGCATAGTCAGTAGAGGAGAGAGAACTGGATGTACAATTATTAGCTAATTATTAGCTGTCAGAGCAAAGAACTTGATAAGTCTGAAAGGAGAGCAGAGGAGAAAGAACTAGATGCAAGGTATCTGATGATGGGAGACAGACTTAGACATAGAACAGCATAGAATGAAGACCTATCATGCACGAGTCCAGCTGCAGAGACTGTGGTGACCAATTCCAGAGGCCAGTTTTCTGAAAGCAAAGTCGCTGAAGCAAAGATGCTGAAACTTCATTCAGACAGGCCTGTTGCACAGTCCTCAATGAACTCTGTTTCAGTTTGCTACAATGCAGTTACAAGTAGCTTAGCCAAAGCTCTACTCTATCACCTTCAGCCACAAGAATGCTATTACAGTAATAAAATCTCGTAACCAGTTGTCAAAAGGGGCCCAACTACCTTTTCTGAAGCACTTGTGAATGCATCATTTGCAACAGTGCTAGGTCATCGGGCTTGGCTAGGCTTCTCCTAGACAAATGCTTCATTTGTTCCCAGTAATAACTACGCAAATAAGTTTTGGTTGAGTCTGTGCCACATCCCTAGATCCTCCCTCACATGGCAGGGACTAACAGTCAGCTGTAGCCACTTACGGACACCCCAGGTTTAGCCATACATGGCAGGGACCAATGGACACCCCAGGTGTAGCCATACCATACATGGCAGGGACCAATGGACACCCCAGGTGTAGCCATACATGGCAGGGACCAACGGACACCCCAGGTTTAGCCATACATGGCAGGGACCAATGGACACCCCAGGTTTAGCCATACATGGCAGGGACTAACAGCCTACACTGCACAAGCCAATGTGCATTAATGTGCATTGGTCGCATCCACACTGAATTCGAGTTAAAATAATGCGGATTATTCTGGTCCACCTTGATAGGTGGCTTGATGCAAATCAGAGCAACAAATATTCAAATATATAACTATGCAAGTGTGTGTTGAAAATTGTAATAGAGTTGAAGAGACTTGTAAACAGCATGTAGCAGCTAGTTACAATGGCAACCACAAGTGCATGTAATAGAGTTGAAGAGACTTGTAAACAGCATGTAGCAGCTAGTTACAATGGCAACCACAAGTGCATGTAATAGAGTTGAAGAGACTTGTAAACAGCATGTAGCAGCTAGTTACAATGGCAACCACAAGTACATGTAATAGAGTTGAAGAGACTTGTAAACAGCATGTCGCAGCTAGTTACAATGACAACCACAAGTGCATGTAATAGAGTTGAAGAGACTTGTAAACAGCATGTAGCAGCTAGTTACAATGACAACCACAAGTACATGTAATAGAGTTGAAGAGACTTGTAAACAGCATGTAGCAGCTAGTTACAATGACAACCACAAGTGCATGTAATAGAGTTGAAGAGACTTGTAAACAGCATGTCGCAGCTAGTTACAATGACAACCACAAGTGCATGTAATAGAGTTGAAGAGACTTGTAAACAGCATGTAGCAGCTAGTTACAATGGCAACCACAAGTGCATGTAATAGAGTTGAAGAGACTTGTAAACAGCATGTAGCAGCTAGTTACAATGGCAACCACAAGTGCATGTAATAGAGTTGAAGAGACTTGTAAACAGCATGTCGCAGCTAGTTACAATGGCAACCACAAGTGCATGTAATAGAGTTGAAGAGACTTGTAAACAGCATGTCGCAGCTAGTTACAATGACAACCACAAGTACATGTAATAGAGTTGAAGAGACTTGTAAACAGCATGTAGCAGCTAGTTACAATGGCAACCACAAGTGCATGTAATAGAGTTGAAGAGACTTGTAAACAGCATGTAGCAGCTAGTTACAATGGCAACCACAAGTGCATGTAATAGAGTTGAAGAGACTTGTAAACAGCATGTAGCAGCTAGTTACAATGGCAACCACAAGTACATGTAATAGAGTTGAAGAGACTTGTAAACAGCATGTAGCAGCTAGTTACAATGACAACCACAAGTGCATGTAATAGAGTTGAAGAGACTTGTAAACAGCATGTAGCAGCTAGTTACAATGACAACCACAAGTGCATGTAATAGAGTTGAAGAGACTTGTAAACAGCATGTAGCAGCTAGTTACAAACAAAGTGCATTAAATTAGCTCACCTTGAGCATGCCAATTCAGCATACACAGTGTGGTTCCGTGCACAATCAAACAGAATCTCATTACAGTTCTAGGCTATGGAGACAAAGTCTAGTGAGCACACAACAGACATTACAGTGTGACTGCCGGAAGGGTGCAAGTGTGGACAGTAAGGGTATGGTCAGGTACCTCTCAAAACAAGCTTTTCATGTTCTTCACAGATTTACCAAACATAAAGATCCTGATTAACATGAGAATGGTGTGTAAAATAGTGTGTAAAATCTGTAAAAAATCTGGTTTCCATGTCTGGACACGAACACAGACTTATAAAGAAATACCACATATTCTCTAATAGGAACAGTGGTTACTATTTACTTCTGTCCAATCTACCTGCCATTACTATTGGAAGTGTGGTTACAATTGGAAGGGCGGTTACTATAACCAATGAGACGGAGCTAACTGGAGGGCTGTTCCTAATAAAGGATGCAGTGAGCATCGGTATCATTTGTCAACAAACACCTCCATTCAATCACTTTGTCTTGCCATGCTCACCTGCCCTATAAGGCTTAAATGCATCCATGTGTTAGTGTCGATGTTGAGAATTGTTGCGCCAAAAAATGGACCACCCAGACCATTTTTGACCCAAATCCAGCCCTGGCATATCTCTTATTCTAACACCCAGCCCTAGCCTCTACCCCCAAAATGGACCAGGGCCAAACCACCCAGACCATTTTTGACCAACATCTAGCCCTACCATAGCTCTGATTCTAGCACCCAGTCCTAGCCTTTCTCTGGACTCTACACTAGCCATGAAGAGACTGCTGTCAGTGGGTGCCAGAGCCTAGCCTTGTAGAGAGCCCTAGCTACTGAGTGCCCGGGCCCTGCTTTGTAGGGAGCTGAGATGGCACCCACTAAGCACCAAGATCCCATTTTGCAGCTGTGTCTTACACTGTTGACATTCACCCAATTACTAGCACGTGCCTGATACATCAACAGCACAGGTAGAGCATCTAAACAAACTCTCACCAGACATAGATAGTGCAACAAATGACTTTCTCGACAATCAACATAAAATCTTCTCTCAGTATTTTTGGCTAGATACTCTAGCCTTCATTATTCCTGAAGATCGCTAGAATCTAGCCGAGAATATTTCATGTCAATTATCGAGAGGGTTATGCATTTCAGTAGATGGTGCTGTAGATAGATGTACCTCAAACAGAGTATTGTTTACCCCAGAGATGCATATAAATCTTCTAGGTGCCAGAATGTTATCGGTCTGGCCAACGGATTAAGCAGTCAATAAACTATGAAGCATAGCCAGACTATATCAAGTTACAGAATAAATTCCACTGGTTGATTGCTGGCGTTACACGTATTGTAGAATATAATGCATCAGGAAAAAATGTGAAGGCAAAGGGAAAAGTGGTTCATAATGCATGCCCTGGAGATCCCACCCTCGACAATTATGCTCCTCAAATAGTTTGTGTACCTTATGCTATTGAGTGAAGCAGTAAGTGCCTTTGGTTGGACCACCGCAAGCACACTAATAATTGCATTACAATGTGCATGCTCATTAGTGAACATCGCTAATTGCAATGCCATGAGGCAGTTGGCTGTGTGCGGTAATATGCAGACTGCCTCCTCAGAAAAACAACCCTGCCGATTAGCAACACATGTGCCAAGATAAGATTAGGTTAGTTATTGGAAACCCTATGTAATTAAGAGTCCTAATGGCTAAGGAAAATCTGCTTAATCTAGTCGATGAGACTGCATGCAGCATTATTGAATTAACAGCTATTTTAGAAGGTGTTATAATCTGTGAGTAGGTGTATAAGGCAGGCAGGGTAATTGACACGAGCCTGCAAGAATTTAAACCAGGGGCCAATAATACTCTTGAACTAGGTCATGACCAATCCACCAGTTACCTTTTATAGACCTCCCCATTTCTATTCCATCATGTACCCATCAGAAAGTATTTCAGAAATGTAGGACCAGATTGCCGGAAGTAAGTCGACAACACATTGTCCACATGCACAATACAACTGAGTACTGGCACGCTGCTTAACACTGTCCTATCTATCCAGAGTCAGAGTAGGGTGGGGGGGGGGGGGAGAGAGAGGAGAAGATTCTGAAACTGTCCAAGGTGTATGAGCTTGAAGGGCAGGTCATTCAGAAAATGGGTATGCCACATCTTCAATTTTAATGCGACTTAAACCGCGCCCTCAGCAAGCACTTGGAATTATTCACTATTGAGATGTATGTGTCTCTAGTTACAACCAGCAAGAAGCTTACGAGCGACACCACTAGCTTCAAGCTTCTGGTTATTTCCTTTCCTGAAAAGAATGGAAATTGAGGTGCAGAGAAATTGTCCTGCTGTTCAGCTGTGCCAAGTAAGAGTCCAGCCATCCGCATGCTTGTGTGTGATGCAACAATAGTTCTTTACATACTTAAAATGAATACAAGGTATTGTGCGGCGGGCGAGGGGAAGCACCTCGTTGAGCCGTATGTTTCATGCACTTGTATATGAAGCTTTGGCTTTGTCAGATTACACTGCTCTGGCCATTGCCCAAGCTCTAGATACTGCCAAGGCTCCACCCCAGACGAAGACCTAATCTAGCACCGACCTTTGATGTTTAGATTGTGATATTAACAAGTAACCAAGAACTCAAATTGTGCAATATCAAAGTGCTTGTGGAAGCGTGGATGACAAATAGCAGCTTCCCTTGAAGACAGAGAAGCACTCTAAGTGTGAGATACCCAGCCACTGCTTGCTGGCAGACAAGAAAACTGTCGGAGTACCACCAAAAGGAAGGCTTTGCAGAACCTTTTGACATCTTGTTCAAGAGATGACTTACACTCTCGTACTGTGCAGGTGTTCAGTATGCCCTCGCTTATTTCTTCTCTACATACCAACTAAGTAGCCACTTCTTTATTGTACTCACTATCTGAGAGAGAGGCAGCCATTGTTGGAGGTGCACGCAAGGAGCCGTGTCGCCACCCATCTCATTTCTCACACCCTCAAGACAAATGCTGTATCCACTTCCATAGCTAGTCGGAGTTGAGAAATGAAGTAGCCATGTCATAATGAAATTCCATCACCCTTGCATGACACCTATCAGCCTGTTCTCACTCCAGCGCAGCCAGTTTTCTCTCCTTGATCCCAGTATCTTGCAGCCAGGCATTTCAACCTTTCCCTTCGCTCACCACTTCCAGTTTACGTAAGCCCATTTCATTTTTAAGCGTGGGTTGACACAGACCCGTTCAGCCTGTGCAGCAAATGCAAAGCTTTCCGTCCAACCCACGCGAAGGCTTTTTCGCTCGTCAAATAAAATGTTATCAAGCAAGCAATTAATAAGGGGTGTGACTTACATATAAGCAGAACAACTAACATTGTACTGCAGTGCTAAGCAGATGTGCAGACTTTTACCCAGGTGCGATACAACTCATGCCAAACTTGCATATCTGCAGCTCAAATCTAGGCCACGCACGTTTTGGAGGACTCGACTTTCTGCACAATTGTTTGAACAGCTGTTCGTGTAGTAAATGAGAGGAGTTCTGATTAAGACAATGGTGTCCAGCACTATATAGGCTATTTACATGTGTGTGTGTGTGTGTGTGCGTGTGTATGTGTGTGCGTGCATGCGCTCTCTCCTGGCACCTCACCGCTGTCTTGCAGTGCTGCACAACTTGCTGCTCTGCTCTCCCCTGCCATGTCTATCAGGGTTTCATTTGGGGGGGGGGGGGGGGGGGGGGGGGGGGGGGGGGGGGGGGGCAACTGCCCACCTTGGAAACTTTTCCCCCCCCCCCACCCCCCCCCCCCCTTTTGGAAATTGTATTATTAAAATTCATTAGAAACTTTGTCATATCTTTAACCATCATGCCCCCCCTTAAAATCCAGATTCCTCCAGTTGCCCCCCCTTGGACAATTTTCTAAATGAAATGCTGTCCATCTTTATTTCTTATGCACATCTAGACAGTACTGTTGTCATTCTCTCCCCTAGCCTCGCCTCCATCCTCAACCAGTTTCCCACATTCCTCTCGGTAGTTCAGCTGTTTTGTGCTGGTTCCTCCCGCTCAAGACCGCACAAGCATGTGGGGAATATGGTTACTACTGTCCTAGTTGGTGCATGCGCACTTAGAGGACCAATGACATGATGTATGGTGAGACGGATAGAGATGGATATGTGGATAAATAGAGTTTGAAAGATAATAGAGATAGATAGATAGATAGAGATGGATAATTGTTTGAAAGTTAATAGAGATAGATAGATAGATATATAGGGATAGATAGATGGATAAATAGTTTGAAAGATAATAGAGATAGATAGAGATGGATAGATGGATAAATAGTTTGAAAGATAATAGAGATAGATAGAGATGGATAGATGGATAAATAGTTTGAAAGATAATAGAGATAGATAGAGATGGATAGATGGATAAATAGTTTGAAAGATAATAGAGATAGATAGAGATGGATAGATGGATAAATAGTTTGAAAGATAATAGAGATAGATAGAGATGGATAGATGGATAAATAGTTTGAAAGATAATAGAGATAGATAGAGATGGATAGATGGATAAATAGTTGAAAGATAATAGAGATAGTTAGAGATGGATAGATGGATAAATAGTTTGAAAGATAAATAGAGATAGATAGATAGATAGAGGTGAATAGACGCCTCAAATGACGCAGATCTTTGGTACGCAGACCAAATTCTTGGCACCGTCTAATGTTTTGGAACTAACTTACATCTGTCATTACACCCGGCCTACAACTACAAACAAGACAATGAACTAACTGCCTGAGGCAACTCAAATTAATTAATGAGATATCTGAGTAGTAAAACAAGTCCCCTTTGGCGACAGTTCACTTAGCATTGTTACACCTAGAAATGTCATTATGAATATGATTGGAATAACAAGGGAGGGTGGGGGTGGGGCGAGGTGCACAGAGAGAGCTTTCTTTAGAACTGCTATCAAGTACGTAATGAAATATGATCAGACACACCCACTTTTATCAACTTGACCTCCATGCATGTCCACCCTTTTCAAACATCTCCTAAAGGTCAGGGTTCACAATATCATGCCAAGGATTGTGTTGCACGCACCCGTATATGACTACGGCAGAGTAACAAAAAGAGTAACAAAAACCACGCTGACCCTTGCACTCCCCTGCCAATGCAAACACCAGGGGGTGCTTCACGTCACAAAACTGCTTCAAAACTGAGCGTGAGAGCACATGGTCCAGCATGAGGAGGGCTGGAATGCACGTCACACAACTGCTTCAAAACTGAGCGCGAGAGCATACGGTCCAGCATACGGTCCAGCATGAGGAGGGCTGGAAGGCACGTCACACAACTGCTTCAAAACTGAGCGCGAGAGCACGCGGTCCAGCACGCGGTCCAGCATGAGGAGGGCTGGAAGGACAACAAAACAAACACTACAAGGGCACGGCGGTCTGGGGGACGACACGAGCCTGATCCCAGAGAGACGGAGATACCAAAACTGCTTCCATGTTGTGCAGCAGATATGGGGCTGTCCAGAGGTGCCGGGTGGCCTAGTGGTGCTGTGTGAACAATCCTGGGATAGGCATCCGTTCAGCATACCAGTTTCCGTTCTGATTACAGGCCACATCTATCAGTCCAGTATGCCAGTTCCATTCTGACTCAGCCACATCTCTCAGTCCAGTACCAGTTTCCATTCCGACTACAGGCCACATCTTTCAATCCAATATGCCAGTTCCATTCTGATTACAGGCCAATCTCGTATGCCAGTTGCATTCTGACTACAGGCCACATCTCTCAGTCCAGCATAGCAGTTTCCATTCTGATTGCAGGCTACATTTCTCAGTCCAGTACGCCAGTTTCCATTCTGATACAGAGGCATTCAAAGTTCTTGCCCACCTAATCCTTAGCCCTAGCTCCGGCCAGTGTTAGGTGGGCAAGAACTTTACACTTGGGACATCTGTTGAGATGATGTCAGGATTGCAAACGTAATCGTGGGACATGTATGACACCGCTACGGATACCACTGGGTTCCTGATAAACTCCTGAGACTTCTGTTCTCTCTGTGTTTCAGTTTGAAGGAATATGATAAATGTGTTGATATAAGTAAATGCCAAGTAATTTTACTACGAGATACTTTACTACCAGAGTCTTTACATAACTAGCAGAGGCATCCACACCAGAGCCACAGGAAGGGACACATCCTTTATGTCGATCAAAACTAGAATAACGACCGTTGCAAATAACGAAGGTGTATTTCTAACTAGAGGCAGTCTTGCTAGCATACGGCTTGCGTTACATGAGCTCTAACATAGCTGGGGCAGTTCGTTCGTAACTCCACCATGTTGGGCAATCTGTGAGCTATTGCTTGGAATGTATGCGCATGCGTAGATACTGCCACAAGCAAGATGGCCAACGACCACAAGTGTTGTGCCATTTGGGAGATGGTGGTTCCAGGAGCTTGGAATTGATGTGTTTTTTTTTGTTGTTGTTGTTTTTAGGGGGGGGGACATTAAAAATATATATATATAGTTTGTGGGGGGGTATTCCTGGTAATTATAAGTGTATAGAGGGCTTTACACACACACACTCACTTCTAAGGTCATTTTTCCATCAATGCCTCCAATTTCACCCCCCCCCCCCCCCCCCCCCCCCACACACACACACACTTGTCCTACATGTGGTAACACTCTAACCCAGCACATGCCACACCCCATGTGGCTAGGATTTGGGGTCACATTGGCCCCGCCTAACCCCATCTAGGCAAAGTGGGGTCATAATGGCTAGTCTAGTGTGAAGCCAGATAGCAGAGTAGTAGCCAGCGTGCTACCACATGCTCCAGGAAGGCACCATTGTCAACCATTTAATGATGATGTGTTTTTGTTATGTTTTTGCCTGTGCATATATGGGAGGAAACAACCACGACAGAGTTTCAAGGTGCACCAAGGGAACTCCCACCAACCACTGCAATGGTCACCTGTGGTGTCACTTTCACCTGATAAGCACGGCACACTTCCATAAACCGCTCATCTGGAGCCTCATCGGAGTACATTATTTTCATGCAAGGCCTACGGAAATTCTGCAAGGCAAGTAGGTACGCACAGCACTACTCCAGAATGGCAACCAGCTCTCCTACAGCACTGCAAAAACAATTAGCCACAGTGGGGTGGGGTGGGGAATCATGAGCGAATGTTTTCTCTCTCGTATTTTACTACAGATTCAAGTACACAGACACGCTCTGGAGACACCGAAGAACACTCAATACATTTGTTTGAAGTAAAAATATTGGGAGTTGGCTGGGAGTTGGTTGGACGAACAGATAAATCCTGGTTTTCTGCGTCAAATCTTGGCCATACCCAGGTGGCTTATTAATTGATGAATCTGCAGGTTCTTATAAACTTACTCGAGTGTGGCGTAGAGTATGTCTATTATATAAACGAAACTCAAGAGAATGTGAAAACTCAAGAGAATGTGATCTCGACTGAGCTCCTACATGTAACTGGCTGACGGCAACTCTTCGGAGCTGAGTCCTCTTATAAACAGAATATGTCTTTGTGCGTGGTTACCAGTACTGAAGGCAACGAAGGTTGACGCAGAAGTTAGCAGGCCGCTAAGCTACCCTACTAGTAGTTATCACCGGATATCCTGCTCCGCCCACACCATGGATAACATTCATACATCAAAGAAATGTATTTTTAAAGTCTTTATGTTGTTCTTCAAAGTTTCCAAAGTATGTTTCGGTATCTTGAAGCTGTGATATATGTGTGTATATATATATTATATGTATGTATGTGTGTATATATATATATACATAATTATATATACATATATACTATATATACATATATTATATGTATGTATATATATGTATATATATGTATATATGTGTGTATATATAAATATATATGTATATATATGTGTGTATATATGTGTATATATACTATATATACATGTATGTATGTGAGGGGGAAACATTTGCTTGTGAGAATGCCATATAGTTGTCTTCCGATTGTAGCACACCTAGTTGATGTTAGTAATTATCAGTAGCACCACATGCAGTTGGTAAATCTCTTGCTCTACACTATAAAAGCGGCCAAGTTGATAAAGAAATCCTTCTGTGCTTGTAGAATATCTGTGAAGGTGGAAGGGTCTGAAGACAGAGAGATTCACTGCTTCATGGGAAGATAGAGTAGCAGCCTTAGATGTTCCAGTCATTGCTGAAGCTACTCGCCAGCTGTTAGAAGAGAGTGAAAGTGATGGAGAATATCCATTCACCTCCCTGGAGGAGAAGGATGAAGAAGCGATTGAACTAAACAAACTCCTCATTGACAATAATAGCGACCAGCAATCATGTGACTGACTGCAGCTAGCTCTAGCTGTGTCTATGGCATTTATACACAGTGAGGTTACGACTACACAGCCACACAAATGCAGTGGTGTAACGCTTGTGCAGTGCAAAAAAAGAAGAAGAAAAAAAGCCAGTCCTTTGCCTCTGATCTGCTGAATCAAAGGGTGCAGCAGACGGAGGCAAAAAGCAGTCTTTTCCCTCCTCAGCGGAAACGTTATACCTGCAGCACTTGTGTGGCTGCGTCATCGCAACCTGCGATAGTTAAAACTGAAATAAATAGAAGCCACAACTTCCCATTCCAGTAAATACAGTATTTGTATCCGAAAGGCAGCAGCCCGTAGATGCGCAGTCACATACCCAAACGAGGAGGCAGGGGGAACTTCTTCGGCTCTACTAACTAACACACACACACAACAAAGCGTAGTTCAGATTCTAACCTTGTGTCCCCTACACACACGGAAGATGTTGAACACCTTTTCGAGTGCTAAACATCAAACATCTGAAGCCACTTGTAACAAAAGACTGGGAAAATCCTTTAATGGGAAGCTGCATGACCGCACACACGGCACTGTTGAATATAATACCATCAGAAGCCATGCACAACAACACACTTGGGATTTTGGAAGGCCGCAGTAGCAACTAATGATATAAAGTTCCTCCACTGAACCTGTCAAAACGGGATAAAGGAAGGAAGGGAGGGAAGGAAAGAGAGAGAAAATAAAACACGTCAAAAGGTAAAAAGGCACCTACTTCTTGTTAAGTATCTGCTCGACTGTTGGTCCTGCCTCTATTAAGCGTCCATCATTACTGTCTCCTCCTGTTTGAAAGTCAGTGTTTCTGCCATTGCTGGCACTAGACAAATTTCTAGATATGATGTTCACGTATGTAAGACACTCTCCAGGCTCTACTCGACAGCAGTTCAGTTGTTCGCCATCCCTTCTAGCTGGTGCATACACACAGTGATTTGTACCCATAAGAAATTCATTACATCCACGCATGGGCAATGCAGCTGGTCCTTATTATGTCCCATTTTGTTGCCAACGGGTGCTAAAAAAAGACCAGCATTGATGGCATTGGATCCTGTGATACACCACCACACTGAATAGTCTGTGAGGCAGAACAAATCAGTTACAAGCCTAGAAGAGTAGGAGAACTAGCCGCTCCCCTTGATAATGGGTAACACCTTGGATGAATTGCCCAGTGAATTATCATTAATTGCACACAGGATCTGTAAGTAATGGCCAACCTAATTAACAACTACTGGGTCTTTTTTCACTTCCCTACATATCAAATTTGTCAAACTTGCTTATGCTACACCGCCACACCAAAGAATACTTTATAAAGGAGAACAATAGTTACGCATTCAGAGAAGGTTCCAGCCAATGTGTCATAAGCGCAAAAGAGTTGGTTGTAGTTAACCACATGGTCAGCGCTCAACCAGGTGTGGTGAGGCTGGACTACATGGCCAGTGCTCAACCAGGTGTGTGAGGCTGGACCACATGGTCAGTGCTCAACCAGGTGTGGTGAGGCTGGACTACTTGGCCAGTGCTCAACCAGGTGTGGTGAGGCTGGACTACATGGCCAGTGCTCAACCAGGTGTGTGAGGCTGGACTACATGGCCAGTGCTCAACCAGGTGTGTGACTACATGGCCAGTGCTCAACCAGGTGTGGTGAGGCTGGACTACTTGGCCAGTGCTCAACCAGGTGTGGTGAGGCTGGACTACATGGCCAGTGCTCAACCAGGTGTGTGAGGCTGGACTACATGGCCAGTGCTCAACCAGGTGTGTGAGGCTGTACTACATGGCCAGTGCTCAACCAGGTGTGTCAGTCTGGACTACATGGCCAGTGCTCAACCAGGTGTGTGAGGCTGGACTACATGGCCAGTGCTCAACCAGGTGTGTGAGGCTGGACTACATGACCAGTGCTCAACCAGGTGTGTGGAGCTGGACAGTGCTCAACCAGGTGTGGTGAGGCTGGACTACATGGCCAGTGCTCAACCAGGCTGTGTGAGGCTGGACTACATGACCAGTGCTCAACCAGGTGTGTGAGGCTGGACTACATGGCCAGTGCTCAACCAGGTGTGTGACTACATGACCAGTGCTCAACCAGGCTGTGTGAGGCTGGACTACATGACCAGTGCTCAACCAGGTGTGTGAGGCTGGACTACATGGCCAGTGCTCAACCAGGTGTGTGACTACATGACCAGTGCTCAACCAGGTGTGTGAGGCTGGACTACATGGCCAGTGCTCAACCAGGTGTGGTGAGGCTGGACTACATGGCCAGTGCTCAACCAGGTGTGTGAGGCTGGAGTACATGGCCAGTGCTCAACCAGGTGTGTGAGGCTGGACTACTTGGCCAGTGCTCAACCAGGTGTGGTGAGGCTAGACTACATGGCCAGTGCTCAACCAGGTGTGTGAGGCTGGACTACATGGCCAGTGCTCAACCAGGTGTGTGAGGCTGGACCACATGGCCAGTGCTCAACCAGGTGTGTGAGGCTGGACTACATGGTCAGTGCTCAACCAGGTGTGTGGGGCTGGACTACATGGCCAGTGCTCAACCAGGTGTGTGAGGCTGGACCACATGACCAGTGCTCAACCAGGTGTGTGGGGCTGGACTACTTGGCCAGTACTCAACCAGGTGTGTGGAGCTGGACTACATGACCAGTGCTCAACCAGGTGTGTGAGGCTGGACTACATGATCAGTGCTCAACCAGGTGAGGCTGGACTACATGGCCAGTGCTCAACCAGGTGTGTGAGGCTTGACTACATGGCCAGTGCTCAACCAGGTGTGTGAGGCTGGACTACATGACCAGTACTCAACCAGGTGTGTGAGGCTAGACTACATGGCCAGTGCTCAACCAGGTGTGTGGGGCTAGACTACATGGCCAGTGCTCAACCAGGTGTGTGAGGCTGGACTACATGACCAGTACTCAACCAGGTGTGTGAGGCTGGACTACTTGGCCAGTGCTCAACCAGGTGAGGCTGGACTACATGGCCAGTGCTCAACCAGGTGTGTGAGGCTGGACTACATGGCCAAGTTTATGAGGTTAGAGGCTGAACTAGTCACCTACAACAATTTTCAACTTACCACTGACCACAAAAATTGCACTACTGGGATGGGGGTTGAGAAGGTGGGGAGCCACAGTTTCTACCTCAGCAGAATGATGGGAGGGTTTGTTTGACCCAACATAGTAGGGCATGTTTGCGCTATTGTTCTGCTGAAAGACTTGCAATTTAACATCTGCAACTTCCCAGCTGCAAGTGATAAGGTGTACCCTTACAACTTCAATGCAAGCCATGGAATTGGATCCTGATTGAGTGCACTACAACACCATTAAGAGTGGGGCAAACCACAAACCAGGATCTCCTCCCCCATGTGTTTCACAGTGAAAAGCAAATGGCTTGAAAGAGCAAGCAGGCTCTTGCCAGCACATAATTCATTCACTACACAGCGCTGATGACCTGCAGCAGCACGTGATATATCCCTAGTGGTACTAGCTCTGCATGGTGGACTCAATGCCACAGAGAGTTCCTAGTTCATTCATCACAAGTGGCATTAGCTCTCAGCTGGTTCCAGAAATCTGGACTCGATCCACAGAGAGTTCTTCATCATAAGTGGCATTAGCTCTCGGCCGGTACCAGATATCTGGATTCAAAACCACAGAGAGTTCTCTATTTGTCATAAGTGGCATTATCTCTCGGCCGGTACCAGAAATCTCGTGGACTCAATGCCACAGAGAGTTCTCAACTCATCATAAGTGGCATTAGCTGTCAGCTGGTTCCTGTGATTTGATGCCACAGACAGTTTGAGCTGCCATGCCAAAGGAGGCCAACTATTCCTTAGCAGAGCTGTATGCAACATGGACTTGTGAAGCAGTGAGCTGCCATGCCAAAGGAGGCTAACTATTCCCTAGCAGAGCTGTATGCAACATGTACTGGTGAAGCAGTGAGCTGCCATCCAAAGGAGGCTGACTATTCCCTAGCAGAGCTGTATGCAACATGGACTTGTGAAGCAGTGAGCTGCCATGCCAAAGGAGGCTAACTATTCCCTAGCAGAGCTGTATGCAACATGGACTTGTGAAGCAAAGCTGTATGCAACATGGACTTGTGAAGCAGACTTGCAGTCTCTTCCATTTTTTCCCTTGTTTATTGGGTTTTTTTTAGTGCACAAAAATAACTTAATTATGTAACTCGCCAAGGTAGAACATCTTTCAGAACATCTTTCAATTAATTAATGCTACACACTAAGCCATCCACTATGTTCTGTTTGTATCTCAGCCTAGCTCTTCAACTAGCAAACCCAAGGACTTGAATGCGTTCCTAGAGCACACCCCATAATTGCATTCATGTTTATCCACACCCCAGTGTTGAGATTCCTGGCCAGTTTTGGAGTTGGCAAATAAAACAACCACATAGAGTAGATTATCCATGGGATGTGAAATAGTACCACTCACTTGTAGTACTGCTTCTGGACTGAAGACATCTCTACTCTCAGAATCTTCTCCACCTTTATAAGTAATAAGCATGGTAATAACAGGGGCAGCAACAATGTCTGTGAGGTGACCATAGCATCGTATTCACATCTTCGTAGCTGAGTAGAAATAAATACAATGAAACAACGCACTTTGGCTGGCAAGGACTTCTCCACATCTTTCTTGATCCTGCGCAGGAGGTATGGTTGGAGCTGCTGGTGGATGGAGCACAGACTGGAGGCGTCCCCCTCCCCATATGCATGATGTTCGTACTCAAATTCCTCCCAGCTGGGGAACCTGCAACCACCCAGACAGTAGCGGGACTGCTGAGTGAGACACCAGCTACTCTCCCCCACCTCATGTCCCCAATACTTTGTACCTCCCACTTGAATACTTTTGTCTCTTCTCTCTCTTTTACACACCCTCCCCGCATCCTCTCCTCCTCCCTCCACTCCCCTCTTCCCTTATTACCCCATCCACACGTACTTCTTATCCATGATGAAATGGAGAAGGGACCACAGCTCCTTGATGGAGTTCTGGAGGGGAGTCCCTGTAATCAGCATACGGTGATTGGTCCTGAACTCCATGAGGGTGCGGTACAGGAGCGAGTCGTCATTCTTGAGACGGTGAGCCTCATCCACCATCAGAGATGCCCATGCCACGCTGCCTAGGAAGTCCTTGTCCTTGAGGAGGATCTCGTAGGTAGTGAGCAGGACGTTGAACTTGAGCTTCCTGTTGGGATGACACCATTCATACTCACGTACCTGATGGAGGAACAAAGATATTGCAACAGAAAATAATCTCAAAAGAACAATAGAAAATAAACTTCATTTTACCCTGCAGAGTCTAGAAGCTAGGCTTATTTTTCCTGCTATTGGTTTTGAATTGAATAGCTGTGGTTTACTTTGAATTCCTCAGAAGCTGGTTGTATAGCGCAAACACTTTAACAGCTGGCAACAACACTCCACCTGCCTAACTAAAAGTAGGTGTCTAACAAAGAGCACAGTCCTAATGAAGAAATGAAGAGATGTGCCTAGTGAGAGAGAGTGCTTAATAAAGAGTGTGTGACTAATGAAGAGTGTGTGACTAATGAAGAATGAGTAACTAATGAAGAGTATGTGCCAATGAAGGGTGTGTCTAATGAAGAGTGTGTCTAATGAAGAGTGTGTGACTAATGAAGAGTATGTGCCAATGAAGGGTGTGTCTAATGAAGAGTGTGTCTAATGAAGAGTATGTGCTAATGAAGAGTATGTGCCAATGAAGAGTGTGTCTAATGCAGAGTGTGTGTCTAATGAAGAGTATGTGTTAATGAAGAGTATGTGCCAATGAAGGGTGTGTCTAATGAAGAGTGTGTGTCTAATGAAGAGTATGTGCCAATGAAGAGTGTCTAATGAAGAGTATGTGCCAATGAAGAGTGTGTCTAATGAAGAGTGTGTTATGTGCCAATGAAGAGTGTGTCTAATGAAGAGTGTGTCTAATGAAGAGTGTGTGTCTAATGAAGAGTATGTGCTAATGAAGGGTGTGTCTAATGAAGAGTGTGTGTCTAATGAAGAGTATGTGCCAATGAAGAGTGTGTCTAATGAAGAGTGTTATGTGCCAATGAAGAGTGTGTCTAATGAAGGGTGTCTAATGAAGAGTGTGTGTCTAATGAAGAGTATGTGCTAATGAAGGGTGTGTCTAATGAAGAGTGTGTGTCTAATGAAGAGTATGTGCCAATGAAGGATGTGTCTAATGAAGAGTGTGTCTAATGAAGGGTGTGTCTAATGAAGAGTATGTGCCAATGAAGGATGTGTCTAATGAAGAGTGTGTTTCTAATGAAGAGTATGTGCCAATGAAGGATGTGTCTAATGAAGAGTATGTGTCTAATGAAGAGTATGTGCCAATGAAGGGTGTGTCTAATGAAGAGTATGTGCCAATGAAGGGTGTGTCTAATGAAGAGTATGTGCCAATGAAGGGTGTGACTAATGAAGAGTGTGTCTAATGAAGAGTATGTGCTAATGAAGGGTGTGTCTAATGAAGAGTATGTGCCAATGAAGGATGTGTCTAATGAAGAGTGTGTTTCTAATGAAGAGTATGTGCTAATGAAGGGTGTGTCTAATGAAGAGTGTGTGTCTAATGAAGAGTATGTGCCAATGAAGAGTGTCTAATAAAGAGTGTGTCTAATGAAGAGTATGTGCCAATGAAGGATGTGTCTAATGAAGAGTGTGTCTAATGAAGAGTATGTGCTAATGAAGGGTGTGTCTAATGAAGAGTGTGTGTCTAATGAAGAGTATGTGCTAATGAAGGGTGTGTCTAATGAAGAGTGTGTGTCTAATGAAGAGTATGTGCCAATGAAGGATGTGTCTAATGAAGTGTGTCTAATGAAGAGTATGTGCCAATGAAGAGTGTCTAATGAAGAGTATGTGCCAATGAAGAGTGTGTCTAATGAAGAGTGTGTTATGTGCCAATGAAGAGTGTGTCTAATGAAGAGTGTGTCTAATGAAGAGTGTGTGTCTAATGAAGAGTATGTGCTAATGAAGGGTGTGTCTAATGAAGAGTGTGTGTCTAATGAAGAGTATGTGCCAATGAAGAGTGTGTCTAATGAAGAGTGTTATGTGCCAATGAAGAGTGTGTCTAATGAAGGGTGTCTAATGAAGAGTGTGTGTCTAATGAAGAGTATGTGCTAATGAAGGGTGTGTCTAATGAAGAGTGTGTGTCTAATGAAGAGTATGTGCCAATGAAGGATGTGTCTAATGAAGAGTGTGTCTAATGAAGGGCGTGTCTAATGAAGAGTATGTGCCAATGAAGGATGTGTCTAATGAAGAGTGTGTTTCTAATGAAGAGTATGTGCCAATGAAGGATGTGTCTAATGAAGAGTATGTGTCTAATGAAGAGTATGTGCCAATGAAGGGTGTGTCTAATGAAGAGTATGTGCCAATGAAGGGTGTGTCTAATGAAGAGTATGTGCCAATGAAGGGTGTGACTAATGAAGAGTGTGTCTAATGAAGAGTATGTGCTAATGAAGGGTGTGTCTAATGAAGAGTATGTGCCAATGAAGGATGTGTCTAATGAAGAGTGTGTTTCTAATGAAGAGTATGTGCTAATGAAGGGTGTGTCTAATGAAGAGTGTGTGTCTAATGAAGAGTATGTGCCAATGAAGAGTGTCTAATAAAGAGTGTGTCTAATGAAGAGTATGTGCCAATGAAGGATGTGTCTAATGAAGAGTGTGTCTAATGAAGAGTATGTGCTAATGAAGGGTGTGTCTAATGAAGAGTGTGTGTCTAATGCACAGTATGTGCCAATGAAGGGTGTGTCTAATGAAGAGTGTGTGTCTAATGAAGAGTATGTGCCAATGAAGGATGTGTCTAATGAAGTGTGTCTAATGAAGGGTGTGTCTAATGAAGAGTATGTGCCTATGAAGGATGTGTCTAATGAAGAGTGTGCTTCTAATGAAGAGTATGTGCCAATGAAGGATGTGTCTAATGAAGAGTATGTGTCTAATGAAGAGTATGTGCCAATGAAGGGTGTGTCTAATGAAGAGTATGTGCCAATGAAGGGTGTGACTAATGAAGAGTGTGTGTCTAATGAAGAGTATGTGCTAATGAAGGGTGTGTCTAATGAAGAGTATGTGCCAATGAAGGATGTGTCTAATGAAGAGTGTGTTTCTAATGAAGAGTATGTGCTAATGAAGGGTGTGTCTAATGAAGAGTGTGTGTCTAATGAAGAGTATGTGCCAATGAAGAGTGTCTAATGAAGAGTGTGTCTAATGAAGAGTATGTGCCAATGAAGGATGTGTCTAATGAAGAGTGTGTGTCTAATGAAGAGTATGTGCCAATGAAGAGTGTGTCTAATGAAGAGTATGTGTCTAATGAAGAGTATGTGCCAATGAAGAGTGTCTAATGAAGAGTGTGTCTAATGAAGAGTATGTGCCAATGAAGGATGTGTCTAATGAAGAGTGTGTTTCTAATGAAGAGTATGTGCTAATGAAGGGTGTGTCTAATGAAGAGTGTGTGTCTAATGAAGAGTATGTGCCAATGAAGAGTGTGTCTAATGACGAGTATGTGTCTAATGAAGAGTATGTGCCAATGAAGGGTGTGTCTAATGAAGAGTATGTGCCAATGAAGGGTGTGTCTAATGAAGAGTGTGTGTCTAATGCACAGTATGTGCCAATGAAGGGTGTGTCTAATGAAGAGTGTGTGACTAATGCAGAGTATGTGCTAATGAATGAGTAAGTGTCTAAATGAAGAGTATGTGCCTAAACTGCTTCCTTATGAAGAGCATGTGCCTAATGAAGAGTGTTTCCTAAGAAAGAGTGCCTATGAAGAGTGTATCTTAGGGAAGAGTTTGTGCCTAATGAAGAATATGTGCCTAATGAAGAGTGTATCTTAGGGAAGAGTTTGTGCCTAATGAAGAATATGTGCCTAATGAAGAGTGTATCTTAGGGAAGAGTTTGTGCCTAATGAAGAATATGTGACTTAATTAATGAAGAGTGCTTCCTAACGAAGAGCATGTGCCTAATGAATGTGTCTAATGAAGAGCATGTCTAACGAAGACCTGAGAGAAAAGAGAGAGCATTATGTTGTTGTTGTTGTATTGTTATGGACGATAATTACTATGGCAGTTACAAGGCTAGAAGAGGACATCAAGATTTAGATATTCCCCTACCCAGTGCACTCATCCCCACCTAGTTCAAAACACTTTGATCTTTAAAAGGTCTCCATAGAAATTCGAGTATATAATAGACACTTGCATCTCTTTCCCTTCCTCCCTCTCTCTCAGCGGTAACTCCCTTACTCTCAAAACTTGGGGGTGGTCGAGTTTCAGTTTGTATTTGCTGTGTTGCTGCGTAAGTAGTCCTTATTCAAACTCCCTCTGTAATAACTTTGCTGAGTCAACCAAATGAGTGGGGCTCCCGAGTTCAACAAGAGTGAGGTGTGCGCCCGACAATGAATGTTAGCACCAAACAACACGTGCCAAAAACATTATTGCACTTAGCTCTCGCGCGTGTGCAAGTCGGGATGAAATGGAATTACAGAACTAATGGCTCACATCTCTGCCAGCCATTTATTGAAACCCTTTTATATCAATTTTAAGTGTACTCAAGCCTCCCACCTGTTCATTCTGGTGTGGAATTAACAGATAAATAAATAGATAGATAGATAAATGATAGATAGATATAGGTAAATAAATAGATAGATATGATATATAGATATAGGTAGATAAACAAACAAATAAATAGATAAACAAACAAATAATAGATAAATAAATAGATAAATAGATAAATAAATAGATAAATAAATAGATAAACAAATTAATATAATATGTAAATAAAAAATAACAAGGAGCCCGTTTGTCATTACCTACACCGATACAAACAGACGAGAAAGAAGCAAGACCTCGTATCTCAAGAAGACCCTGGACCAAGAAGAAACCCCGACAGTGTGTGAAGTTACAAAAAAGTTATGCTTATAGATGTACAAATAGGAAAGCCACTCAGCAGAATACCTACGCTATCTCGGCAGAGGACATCTAACATCGGTCAAAACCGACTTCCCCAGACCTTACAACCACTGAAGTGCACAGCTACAGCATCAGCTGACCTTGCAAGTGTTGACCTACTAACCGCTTCACACACCCCAAAAGAACTGAGGAAGCCTTTCAGCAAGACAATCAAGCCTAGGTCCAAAAAATAAGGTTCCTTCTGAACCTCCCAACTGCTGATGGTAGATCCTGGTTACTTTTCTGTTCCAACTATTTGGGTTGCTTAGCTTTGGGATCAAAATATTCGACCCCCTGCCTTCCCATTACCCCTGCCTTCCCATTCCCCCTGCCTTCCCATTCCCCTGCCTTCCCATTCCCACTTCCTCAGTGTAAAAGAGTAAGAAGGTCTGCCAGTTGCCTCTCATCCACTGCCATGGAGAGGACACAACCGACAGAGAAGAGCTTCACTGTGGCAATGCAGCTTTAATAAGAACATCACTGTGTTCCAGGGAAACCATCAAGGATGGACGCTGGTCCAAAAACTACCCCTGAGGGTTCGACTTCAGATCCCAATCAGTGTGGTTGCATCTGTGGCAAAGAAGATCAAGACCTCCATGGCTCACCAACAACTCAAGATGGATTAAATTCCTAATCTAATTATTAGTATTTTTTTTAAAGCCCCTCGTGTCCATGCAGCTGGTATTCCAAGCCATAGATATCACAAGCTCACACCAGGTAAGATGTTAATGAATATTTACTGCATTGAAAGTGGGGAAGACCCAGGATACTCTGGTTCCTCTTTCCTCTGCTGAGTGAGTAAACACTGCAAGGTTGTTACCAGGTAGCTTCACGGTCGCTTAAATCCTGCAGCCTGCCTCGTAACATCATGGACCTAGGGCTGACTTGGTGGACAATGGTCCAGAAAAAACAAAAACAGGGTCAGATCCAAGGATCCACAAGGACACGCTATCAAATCTTAGCTCACTTTTTTTCAAGACATCGTCTCACTCAGATAGCACTTTGTGCTTTAGGACGGCCTATAATCAATGCCCCTCGACAAGCATTTACGGACATAACACAACCTACCACAATCTTAGACAGACTGGTCAAAGATGAGACACACAGTGCAGTCACAAGATGCTACAGAACCTCAAACCCCTACAAGCCAGCCAGTGTGTGACCCATGGACCTAACTGGTCACTGACCTTACTATCATCACTCACTTCCACAAGAAGCTTTTAAGAAACCATGGCAACACACCTCACAAAAGGGAAGCTGATTCCAGGAGTGTAGTAGTCGCATGTCTATATACTTTGCCATTTCCCAGAATACTCTAACAGTGGCTTGAAGCTGCTACCTTATCCGAGAATCATCCCAGTGACGGCAGATTATCCCGGATATGCCGGGATATTACGATGTGTTACAGCTTTTCTCATCCCAGAGATGGCAGAGTATCCAGAGTATGCTGAGATACTACGACACAGTGCTGTTATAGCTACTCTCATCCCAGAGATGGCAGAGTATCCCGGGGTATGCTGGACTATGGCAGTGGTGTTATAGCTACTATCATCCCAGAGATGGCAGAGTATCCCGGGGTATGCTGGGATAATGGCAGTGGTGTTATAGCTACTCTCATCCCAGAGATGGTAGAGTATATTGGACATCCTAGGATTACTAATGGCATGTCCACAGCATCGCTGGAGACCAAGAGTTGGGTTACCCCAAGTCAGTAACCCTAATATTGTGTGTGTCCTCACACTTGAGAGCTGGGAAGGCTAAGCCATGCTCGAGAGCTGGGAAGGCTAAGCCATGCTCGAGAGCTGGGAAGGCTAAGCCATGCTCGAGAGCTGGGAAGGCTAAGCCATGCTCGAGAGCTGGGAAGGCTAAGCCATGCTCGAGAGCTGGGAAGGCTAAGCCATGCTTGAGAGCTGGGAAGGCTAAGCCATGCTTGAGTGCTGGGAAGGCTAAGCCATGCTCGAGAGCTGGGAAGGCTAAGCCACGCTTGAGAACTGGGAAGGCTAAGCCATGCTCGAGACCTGGAAAGGCTAAGCCATGCTCGAGAGCTGGGAAGGCTAAGCCATGCTTGAGAGCTGGGAAGGCTAAGCCATGCTCGAGAGCTGGGAAGGCTAAGCCATGCTCGAGAGCTGGGAAGGCTAAGCCATGCTTGAGAACTGGGAAGGCTAAGCCATGCTCGAGAGCTGGGAAGGCTAAGCCATGCTCGAGAGCTGGGAAGGCTAAGCCATGCTCGAGAGCTGGGAAGGCTAAGCCATGCTCGAGAGCTGGGAAGGCTAAGCCACGCTTGAGAACTGGGAAGGCTAAGCCATGCTCGAGAGCTGGGAAGGCTAAGCCATGCTCGAGAGCTGGGAAGGCTAAGCCATGCTCGAGAGCTGGGAAGGCTAAGCCATGCTTGAGTGCTGGGAAGGCTAAGCCATGCTCGAGAGCTGGGAAGGCTAAGCCACGCTTGAGAACTGGGAAGGCTAAGCCATGCTCGAGACCTGGAAAGGCTAAGCCATGCTCGAGAGCTGGGAAGGCTAAGCCATGCTTGAGAGCTGGGAAGGCTAAGCCATGCTCGAGAGCTGGGAAGGCTAAGCCACGCTCGAGAACTGGGAAGGCTAAGCCATGCTTGAGAACTGGGAAGGCTAAGCCATGCTCGAGAGCTGGGAAGGCTAAGCCATGCTCGAGAGCTGGGAAGGCTAAGCCATGCTCGAGAGCTGGGAAGGCTAAGCCATGCTCGAGAGCTGGGAAGGCTAAGCCATGCTTGAGAACTGGGAAGGCTAAGCCATGCTCGAGAGCTGGGAAGGCTAAGCCATGCTTGAGTGCTGGGAAGGCTAAGCCATGCTCGAGAGCTGGGAAGGCTAAGCCACGCTTGAGAACTGGGAAGGCTAAGCCATGCTCGAGACCTGGAAAGGCTAAGCCATGCTCGAGAGCTGGGAAGGCTAAGCCATGCTTGAGTGCTGGGAAGGCTAAGCCATGCTCGAGAGCTGGGAAGGCTAAGCCATGCTTGAGAGCTGTTGGTTTCCCACTGAACAGCTCATTCCACACAATTCAAACCTTGTCCTCATGAAAGAAGACAATGATGACGCCTGTTCTCTGTGCAAAACTGACTCCAAGAATCCAAGAATCCTGATCGAAACAACAATCCTTATGCTCAGCATTATAAAGAAACCAAATACACACTGCACATCCACAGGTCCAAATACACACTGCACATCCACAGGTGCAAATACACACTGCACATCCACAGGTCCAAATACACACTGCACATCCACACGTCCAAATACACACTGCACATCCACAGGTGCAAATACATACTGCACATCCACAGGTCCAAATACACACTGCACATCCACAGGTCCAAATACACACTGCACATCCACAGGTCCAAATACACACTGCACATCCACAGGTCCAAATACACACTGCACATCCACAGGTGCAAATACACACTGCACATCCACAGGTGCAAATACACACTGCACATCCACAGGTCCAAATACACACTGCACATCCACAGGTCCAAATACACACTGCACATCCACAGGTGCAAATACACACTGCACATCCACAGGTCCAAATACACACTGCACATCCACAGGTCCAAATACACACTGCACATCTAGTAGATCTTTGGCACGACTTTTAATTGCTAGTGATGAAGAAACCCTCCAAGGTGCCACAGCATGACTTCAGTAAATTGGGAATACTTTGTACTAAGTTGGTATGAATGGACCTGTGCCACAAAGGTCATGCGGTGGCAATGGAAAGGAAGAGAGAAAGGAAGAATTTTTTGGAAGAACATTCTGTTTGTTTTAACCTCCGCCAAGGAGGTTATGTTTTCACCAGTTTGTCTGTCAGTCAGTCAGTCAGAGTCAGTGCATCAGCTCAGTTAGTCCATCACAGTCAGTCAGTCAGAGTCAGTCATTCCATCAGCTCAGTCAGTCCATCACAGTCAGTCAGTCAGCACAGTCATTCCGTCAGCTCAGTCAGTCCATCACAGTCAGTCAGTCAGAGTCAGTCCATCAGAGTCAGTGCATCAGCTCATCAGCTCAGTCAGTCCATCAGATTCAGTCCATCAGCTCAGTCAGTCAGTCAGACAGTCAGTCAGTCAGTCAGTCAGTCAGTCAGTCGCAGTCAGTCAGTCAGTCAGTCAGTCAGTCAGTCAGTCAGTCAGTCAGTCAGTCAGTCAGTCAGTCAGTCAGTCAGTCAGTCAGTCAGTCAGTCAGTCAGTCAGTCAGTCAGTCAGTCAGTCAGTCAGTCAGTCAGTCAGTCAGTCAGTCAGTCAGTCAGTCAGTCAGTCAGTCAGTCAGTCAGTCAGTCAGTCAGTCAGTCAGTCAGTCAGTCAGTCAGTCAGTCAGTCAGTCAGTCAGTCAGTCAGTCAGTCAGTCAGTCAGTCAGTCAGTCAGTCAGTCAGTCAGTCAGTCAGTCAGTCAGTCAGTCAGTCAGTCAGTCAGTCAGTCAGTCAGTCAGTCAGTCAGTCAGTCAGTCAGTCAGTCAGTCAGTCAGTCAGTCAGTCAGTCAGTCAGTCAGTCAGTCATTCAGTCAGTCAGTCAGTCAGTCAGTCAGTCAGTCATTCAGTCAGTCAGTCAGTCAGTCAGTCAGTCAGTCCGTCCGTCCGTCAGTCAGTCAGTCCGTCAGTCAGTGATTAGGCATGGGTCAGAACAATCCATTTAATCTTCGTAATGTTTTGGGTTTGCTAGAAGCCACCATTGCCAGAAAGGCACGGCACTTGGCATCACAGGCCATTTTGTTTAGATTTACCTGTGCATGCGTGTTTCCTGTTGGCAACGATAGCTCACAAATTGCACCACCTGGTGAAGACGAACTACACCAGCTTCGTTAGAGCTCGCCAAATGCAAGCAGTAGCAAGGCTGACCCCCCCCCCCGAGCCACTTTCTTTATTGACAAGTAATCCAGTTAGTTTTGCTTGGTAAAAGATTCAAGGCATGTAGAGCTAAAGACAGATGGAGACAACGTCTAGGCACTTCATTAGTATTCATTATTATAATAAACATTTATTATATACACAGTCTTTCCTCAATTATAACGAGGCCTCGATTAGACTGCACACCATTTACTATCTTGAAAGAAATAGAACGCGCCCTTGACTACACCCACGCACCTGCAGGAAGTGTACGAAAGCTCCAGAGAAAATGCTGTCTGGAGGGGGGGAAGAAACTTGGCAATCTGTCACCAAGAAAGTGACAATCAAAGGTCGCAACATTTCAGTCAACAGATGGGTCACATGATGACAGCAGTCACTGTTTAAAGCCCGGGCAAGTAGCAGAAAGTGCTGCAGCAAATATCGCCAACGAGACGGACAAACTCCACAGAAAAGAAGAGACTGGACGATGACGATCCCTTCGCAAGCGACAAAGCCGACTATGAAGAAGACGAAACTAGAGTAGAGGACGATGGCTAGAACACACACACTGCTATTATCAATAATTGCCACCTTTTTTAGATAAGGTGAGCTCGCTTAAAAAAGTACTGTGCACATGTCTGTTAGTCATAATACAGTGCACCCATCAAATAGAATGCTCCCTCAAATACTACCTGCCCTTGAATAGTACATGCAGCTAGGCAGCTCATGAAATGAATAGAGCGCGCGCATTCTATTCGAGGAAATACAGTATATACATATATATATTGCATTCTAGTGGTCCACAATTTTGAAATGCTGGTCAAGGAAACCAGGCATGTGGTCTTTGATAACTAGAGCAATCTGGTAAAATGGATTTCAGCAGTGTTTGGCTATGCCTTCTCCTGGCATCTTACTTTGTCTCATCAGCTCATCTACATCTTGTTGCTCAGCTTTCCTGCTCTCTCCTGACACATCTACCTGTCTCATTGTTGTTGACACTGCTCCAGGGGCACTTTATTAGCTCTCTCCCGGCACTCTGTCTCAATGCTCCAGGGAGACTCAATTAGCTTATAATTATAATACACTCTCTCCTGACACGTCCATTTTGCATCAGCCAATTGATGCTGCTCAGGGATTTCTTGATCTCTCCTTGCATGTTCACTGTCCGTACATTTTGTCGTTCACTTCTCAGGACCTCTCACCTTGTCACTGTTTAGCTTCCCATTTCTTCCATGCAAATGTCGACGGTGCCATTGTCTTTCCCTCGGCCTTTGCTCCTGCTAGTACAGGGCCCATCCTCAACCTGTTTCTCACAATCCTCTCGGTGGTGGAGCTGTTTCGTGCGGCTCCTCCAGCCTTGACCTTGTGCGTAGTGATTCTTCAAGATCCCTTGTGGGGGAATGATTGATTGTTTGCGTATGCACACTCAGAGGACCAGAGACACACAGTAGATGGGCATGTGCGTAGTGGTTCTTCAAGCCTCCTTGTGGGGGAATGATTGATTGTTTGCGTATGTACACTCAAGGACCAGAGACACACAGTAGATGGGCATGTGCGTAGTGGTTCTTCAAGCCTCCTTGTGGGGGAATGATTGATTGTTTGCGTATGTACACTCAGAGGACCAGAGACACACAGTAGATCAGTAGATAAAAAACCCAGAGACCCACAGATAGATAGGCAGATAAAATAATAGATAGATAGACAGTCGCCTCCAACACCATGTCTTAGCGCTTGCTAAAAGAATAAAAAGCTCGCTCATCGACCACCACACCCACGAGCTCTTGGAAAAGAACTATCAGAGGACACCACTATCAAAACGGACAGAGTTGGTTGCTCTGTTGTAACCCCCCACCCTACACACACTAGAAGAGGAGGTGTCCAGGACAGAGTTGGTTGCTCTGTTGTAATCAACCCCCCCCCCCCCCCCCCCTTCACACACTAGAAAAGGAGGTGACCCAGGTCCAATCTTACAACTGCTCTCTTTTTATTATAACCACACCCATCAAATCTTATCTCTTTGGGGTCTACCACTCTAGTATCTGTCAAAACTCTAGCTGGACTAAGTCAAAGTGGGTATCCTGTTGGTGCTAGTGCAATTGGACTGCCAGCTGCTCTGTAGTTGTAACTTCTCTACACACAACACTGAAGGAGAGGGAGGGAGGAAGGGAGGGTGAGTGGGGAATGTGTGTGTGTAATTGTAAAACAACTTGCATTCTCCTCTACACATGGCTCATAGCCAGACCAGACAGACAGGCACGTTCCTGCCGCCACTGTACAAATAGCCAGACACATGCACGCATGCACATACACTCACACACAGTAGGCTGGTATGAAGTTGAGATCTGCAGACAGAGTAGCAGAAAGAGAAAGAATCCTGCAACTTGATCTAGAGCCTCCCCCCCCAACCCAGTTTTTGTTCTCTTCTTTTTCTAGGCAGCTGTACCTTCAGGCAGTTGACTGTAGGTATGGTCCCTCAGGGAGTTGACTGTAGGTATGATCCCTCAGGGAGTTGACTGTAGGTATGGTCCCTGAGGGAGTTGACTGTAGGTATGGTCCCTCAGGGAGTTGACTGTAGGTATGATCCCTCAGGGAGTTGACTGTAGGTATGGTCCCTGAGGGAGTTGACTGTAGGTATGGTCCCTCAGGGAGTTGACTGTAGGTATGGTCCCTCAGGGAGTTGACTGTAGGTATGGTCCCTCAGGGAGTTGACTGTAGGTATGGTCCCTCAGGGAGTTGACTGTAGGTATGGTCCTTGAGGGAGTTGACTGTAGGTATGATCCCTCAGGGAGTTGACTGTAGGTATGGTCCCTCAGGGAGTTGACTGTAGGTATGATCCCTCAGGGAGTTGACTGTAGGTATGGTCCCTCAGGGAGTTGACTGTAGGTATGGTCCTTGAGGGAGTTGACTGTAGGTATGATCCCTCAGGGAGTTGACTGTAGGTATGGTCCCTCAGGGAGTTGACTGTAGGTATGATCCCTCAGGGAGTTGACTGTAGGTATGTTCCCTCAGGGAGTTGACTGTAGGTATGGTCCCTCAGGGAGTTGACTGTAGGTATGGTCCCTCAGGGAATTGACTGTAGGTATGGTCCCTCAGGGAGTTGACTGTATGTTCCCTCAGGGAGTTGACTGTAGGTATGGTCCCTCAGGGAGTTGACTGTAGGTATGGTCCCTCAGGGAATTGACTGTAAGGTATGGTCCCTCAGGGAATTGACTGTAAGGTATGGTCCCTCAGGGAGTTGACTGTAGGTATGGCCCCACAGGGAGTTGACTGTAGGTATGGTCCCTCAGGGAGTTGACTGTAGGTATGGTCCCTCAGGGAATTGACTGTAGGTATGGTCCCTCAGGGAGTTGACTGTATGTTCCCTCAGGGAGTTGACTGTAGGTATGGTCCCTCAGGGAGTTGACTGTAGGTATGGTCCCCCAGGGAGTTGACTGTAGGTGTGGTCCCTCAGGGAGTTGACTGTATGTTCCCTCAGGGAGTTGACTGTAGGTATGGTCCCTCAGGGAGTTGACTGTAGGTATGGTCCCTCAGGGAGTTGACTGTAGGTATGGTCCTTGAGGGAGTTGACTGTATGTTCCCTCAGGGAGTTGACTGTAGGTATGGTCCCTCAGGGAGTTGACTGTAGGTATGGTCCCTCAGGGAGTTGACTGTAGGTATGGTCCCTCAGGCAGTTGACTGTAGGTATGGTCCCTCAGGGAGTTGACTGTAGGTATGGTCCCTCAGGCAGTTGACTGTAGGTATGGTCCCTCAGGGAGTTGACTGTAGGTATGATCCCTCAGGGAGTTGACTGTAGGTATGGTCCCTCAGGGAGTTGACTGTAGGTATGGTTCCTTAGGGAGTTGACTGTAGGTATGGTCCCTCAGGGAGTTGACTGTAGGTATGGTCCCTCAGGGAGTTGACTGTAGGTATGGTCCCTCAGGGACTTGACTGTAGGTATGGTCCCTCAGGGAGTTGACTGTAGGTATGATCCCCCAGGGAGTTGACTGTATGTTCCCTCAGGGAGTTGACTGTAGGTATGGTCACTCAGGGAGTTGAGTGTAGGTATGATCCCTCAGGGAGTTGACTGTAGGTATGGTTTCATGTACAAACTTGTGTAGAATAACAAACAGCATTATCCCCACCCCAAGCAGAGCTGTGAGAACTGATGGAGTTGTTATTTGGCAGATTGGCAGATGTAGCCCACTCCAGTTGCATGACTGGCAGGCAGGCCTATCAACATAGCTAGTCATCTCATAACTAACACCAGTGTTGGCTCTACCGCACCCTGGTAATGCCAAAGAAACTAAGAGCATCTCTCACTTTCCCAGCTCATATGAAACCATATTATTTGCATTGCACAGTCACATGACATTCTCTCTAGTTTTGCTACATCTGAACTGTGTAGTTGCTTTGTCAGCTGAAAGGATAGTAAGTGAAGGACTTTGGGAAAATAATGGATGTGTGGAGTGAGCCAAGTTTTTCTATGCTTCCAGTGGGCAGAGAATATTTACAAATATCTCAAGCATGTGTGTGTTCAAGCCAGCATTATGTTGAGTCATGAGAGTGGTAGTCCAGATAAGCATGTGTGTGTTCAAGCCAGCATTATGTTGAATCATGAGAGTGGTAGAGTCCAGATAAGCACGTGTGTGTTCAAGCCAGCATTATGTTGAGTCATTAGAGTGGTAGTCCAGATAAGCATGTGTGTGTTCAAGCCAGCATTATGTTGAGTCATTAGAGTGGTAGTCCAGATAAGCACGTGTGTGTTCAAGCCAGCATTATGTTGAGTCATTAGAGTGGTAGTCCAGATAAGCATGTGTGTGTTCAAGCCAGCATTATGTTGAATCATGAGAGTGGTAGAGTCCAGATAAGCATGTGTGTGTTCAAGCCAGCATTATGTTGAATCATGAGAGTGGTAGAGTCCAGATAAGCATGTGTGTGTTCAAGCCAGCATTATGTTAAATCATGAGAGTGGTAGAGTCCAGATAAGCATGTGTGTGTTCAAGCCAGCATTATGTTGAGTCATGAGAGTGGTAGAGTCCAGATAAGCATGTGTGTGTTCAAGCCAGCATTATGTTGAATCATGAGAGTGGTAGTCCAGATAAGCATGTGTGTGTTCAAGCCAGCATTATGTTGAATCATGAGAGTGGTAGAGTCCAGATAAGCATGTGTGTGTTCAAGCCAGCATTATGTTGAATCATTAGAGTGGTAGTCCAGATAAGCATGTGTGTGTTCAAGCCAGCATTATGTTTAGTCATGAGAGTGGCAGTCCAGATAAGCATGTGTGTGTTCAAGCCAGCATTATGTTGAATCATGAGAGTGGTAGTCCAGATAAGCATGTGTGTGTTCAAGCCAGCATTATGTTGAATCATGAGTGGTAGTCCAGATAAGCACGTGTGTGTTCAAGCCAGCATTATGTTGAGTCATTAGAGTGGTAGTCCAGATAAGCATGTGTGTGTTCAAGCCAGCATTATGTTGAGTCATTAGAGTGGTAGTCCAAATGCAACCGCGGTGTTTTGAAGATAGAAGTCAGTGGTGGGTAGAGGATTTTGAAAAGGGGGTCTTGCAGGTGATGACGCACGAGACGTAATTTGATTGCGTGCTGTTTTGCATATTCCGAGGCAAATAAACCTAGTTAAAAAAGAAAATGATAAAATAATGTTGGACCAGATTATTTAACGGTCTAACATCATCATTTCATTTTGGTTTTTCAACTGCCTCAGAACATATGAAACTGCGTTTAATCCGACTTGCATCTCGCAGCGAGGTGATTCGGTATAGGGTCTGGTTCACGCTTTGTCATTCACAACCCCATTTTCAAAATCTTGTATCCCCCACAGACTTCCATCTTCAAAATACTAGGTTTACATATAAGCTAGCATCCCCAGTGGCTCAACAAAAAAAGAAGCTTGCTTTAAACATACAGGTGGTTATTGAAACAGAAAATATTAATGTCTGCTTCAACCTTTGTAAAGAATTTACTCAATAATATATCACGTTTAAACGTTTTGTGGTTCTACTGGCACACAAGGAGTGGGAGTGGGCTGAGCTATTCCAGCATTTTACCTGAATTATAATTATGCATAGTAACTAAGCTAAACAATTTCAGTTCTGCTGCCAAACACATGCCTAGCCACTAGAGATTAGTATTACTGTGGGCGTGGTACGTAGAAATGCATACCATGTGTGCACCCCTCATTCCACCCAACCCCATCTCCCAGACACACCCCTGGGATCAGTGTCCGGCCAAAGTGCACCCCGATTCAAACTGTCCACCAACAGCTATTTCGACCAAAATTCGCAAGCATGGTAGTGCAGGCAGGACTACACACCCACCAGATCATGGCAGTATGGACAGGACCACACCCACTAGATCATGGCAGCATAGACAGGACCACACCCACTAGATCATGGCAGTATAGACAGGACCACACCCACTAGATCATGGCAGTATAGACAGGACCACACCCACTAGATCATGGCAGTATAGACAGGACCACACCCACTAGATCATGGCAGTATAGACGGGACCACACCCACTAGACCATGGCGGTATAGACAGGACCACACCCACTAGATCATGGCAGTATAGACAGGACCACACCCACTAGATCATGGCAGTATAGACAGGACCACACCCACTAGATCATGGCAGTATAGACAGGACCACGCCCACTAGATCATGGCAGTATAGACAGGACCACACCCACTAGATCATGGCAGTATAGACAGGACCACACCCACTAGATCATGGCAGTATAGACAGGACCACACCCACTAGATCATGGCAGTATACACATCAACTAGATCATGACAAAGCAGACAGGGTTACACACCAACTAGCATGCCAATACAGGGATGTTCCACCAGAAGAGGTTTCTTCTGAGTTTGAGCTGACCACAAAAATGGCTTTTGATAGCCAGGACTACACCAATTAGGTCAAGGCGGGCTACAGGTACTGAAGAACTGCATAGCAAGGGGCGCTCCACCATATCGGGGAGTGTAGTCGTACTCCTTCAAAAAGGCAGATGAGAGGGGGGGAAACAAATACCAAAGCTTATACCTCAGCTAGAACACACTCGGTGGCTTCTGAGCTGCCTAGATGGGGCTTCGGCTGGTACCAGCTCCATAAAGACTGCAAGCGTGCATTGAATCCTTTGCAAGGTAGAAAACCAACTACAAAAAACATAGGAAAGTGTGAAGAAACATACCTTTTCAAGGGTTACCGCTGCACCTATCTCGGTTCCTTCCCCACTTCTCCCTCGCATAATTTGCATACGACTATAAAAACTTTAGCACCAGAGGATTCCAAATGTTCTAGTGCACGTTCACGACTCTCTGTTTCATGATCGCGGAATAAAATGTTTGGTAAGGATCAGATGCAATCAAACTGACGCACGTGCTTTATTATTAAGCAGGACGAATGACCCGTGCTCAGTTATGCTGTTCAGTTTGGGAAACTGTTACCAAGTTCAAAGGAGGCAGTAGGCTGACCTTCTACTAACTACTTAAACATATTATGTTGTTGGGGTTCTCCTGTGCACTGTTGCCAAGCCCTTGAAGGAGGCTGTAGCTGACCCTTTCCTGACAATCCAATCTAGAGCAGCTTGTAAACTTATGAGATGAGCTAATCATGAATAATCTTCACCCCAACTCAGTATGTTAATATAAAAACCAACTAACTTGACTTCCATTGTAAACCTTTCCCCATCATCTAGTAAATGGCTATAGCTGCTTGATAGGGTGGGGGGGGGGGGGGGGTCTGTACCAAGCCCTGAATATAAATTATATGCATAATATTTACTTTGCTCCGGCTGAGGACATCTCCCAAGTACACGATCACATTCAACTGTGGGGCCCATAGTTCGCACTCCCTCTGCCACGAGGGCATAGTGGACAAGGGAACGACTATCAGGTAAGGTCCATAGAGCTGGTGTATGTGGAACAGCCTGTGCATGAAGGCTATGGTCTGAACGGTTTTTCCCAGACCCATCTCATCGGCAAGGATCACAGAGTTGTTCCTGTGCAGGAGGGGAAGAATCACGGAAAGGAAGGAGGGATGATGGGAGGGGAAGGGACAGAGGAGGGGGGGGGGGGGGGGGACGAGAGATCAGATGGATGGAGAGATGACGGAAAGGAAGAGGGGAAGGGGGTGGGAGAGAGAGAGATGGAAGGAAATAAGGAAGAAAGGGAGGAATGTAGGAAGGAACAGAAAGACCGAGAATTTGGTTTTAATTTAATTTTTTAATTATCAATGAACTCTCAGAAAGACCGAGAATTTGGTTTTAATTTAATTTTTTAATTATCAATGAACTCTCATTTGATTAGAATGACTTTCTCAATAACCAATTTGAAATTTACTCCCTCAACTTTTCGACTAGATGCTTCAGGAATAATGAGATGCTAAGACAGGCTTGATATATACGCTATCCACCACATGATACAAACCACAACCCGGTAAAATATAATAATAATAATAAATATATAAAATTAAAAAAATAATAACAATAATAATAATAATGCAGAGGCTTTCTGTTGTGGTGCAGAGAGGTAATGCAGTTTCGGTTGCAGGGACCACAGATCACCTGAATTTGGACTCTGATGACATTTTCTTTTAATTATAATAATATATGTATAATTAATATATGTTTAATAATAATAATAATAATAATAATAATAATAATAATAATAATAATAATAATAATAATAATAATAATAATAATAATAATAATAATAATAATAATAATAATAATAATAATAATAATAATAATAATAATAATAATAATAATAATAATAAATAATAATAATAATGATGATAATAATGATGATAATAATGATAATGATAATAATGATAATAATAATGATAATAATAATGATGATAATGATGATAATGATGATGATAATGATGATAATGATGATGATAATAATGATGATGATAATGATGATGATAATAATGATGATAATAATGATGATAATAATGATGATAATAATGATGATAATAATGATGATAATAATGATGATAATAATGATGATAATAATGATGATAATAATAATAACAATAATAGTATAAATAAGTGTATAACAATAACAATAATACAAAATACAATGACCTCAATAATCAACTTGAAATTTACTCTCTATTACTCTCTAGACATTTTCCGATGCTCTAGCCTTCATAAGGATGCTATTATTTTATCATTGTTTTTGGTGTTACTTTTAATTTCTTTATTATTGTTTTAATTTATTAAATTTTATTGTTGTTGTTTTTTGTGTTTTTTTGCCATATCCGGTTGGACACGCGTGCCAGGGTATGGCTTACATCACGTGGTGAATAGCATCTACTGGTATACAACAAGATCACGTGAGTCTTAGAACTTCATTATTTTGACGAAGACTAGAGATCTAGTTGATACATCGAGAGAGTAAATTTCAAGTTGATTATCGAAAGTCATTGCACTTTTAAAATAATAATAAAAAGTGAATGAAATATCAACGAACGAACGAGAAAATTATAAATAATTGGTAAAGAGTGGGGAGGATGTGAGCAAAAACGAAAGAAAGTGGAGCCAAAAGGAAGGAGAAAGAAGAGAAGAGGCAAGCAGAGAAGAGACACGAAGAGAGGAAATGGGGGGGAGCACACATAGTAACTGCTTACTTGCACCAAGACTTGACCAGCCAGTTCACACCCTCAAGCTGGTAATCCCTAAGATGAAGCTTACTTCCACCGAAAGACTTCATCTGCTCCTTCATGTAGACAAACTTGGGCCGATGTCGGAGCACCTTGGCGTTCTTATTGGGGATGCAGTCCGAGGAATTCCTCTCAATGAAGAAATCTATCTCCTCCTGGAACCAGTTGGACACCAGCACTCCGTCCTCCCACGTACAGTCCGAGTATGGTAACCCTGTCCACTTGCACAAGTACTCCTGGCCTCCCTCGGCACTATCCTGGGAAGCTGATCACACAATGACAAGTGTATGCGTGCATAATTAGAAGTGAATCGTATGCAAGAGCTTACGCACAAAGCTTGGGGTCAGAGGCCAAGATTGTCACCATCACCTACATGTGCAAGTGATGCTCACGTAGTATTAGGTGTACACGATGTGTTAGTGCCTGGATGTTAATTAGGTGTAAAAATTAAGATCCGAGGCTTGACTAATTAACAGTATTGTCACACGTATCAAGGCTAATATAGCGACAGGTGTGAAGCACACTCATTTTGTCCTGTTGGCTTCTTTTTTCTCGTGCAAAAAAAAAAGGGGGCCGCGGGAAGAGGGGCTGTATAGCTGAGAAAAATCTCAAGGCTCTGATGGTGAACACAGCTGATCACTCCTTCAGGGCTCCAGCAACTCCTCATGAAATGCCTGGGAATGGGCATCAAATACTGCATGTTTGACGTACCTTCTTGAACTTGATTGAACAGTCAGTCAACTGTAAGGTAAGTAAGAAGGCTAAGCCTGGATTCGGTCATTAGCTATAATCCTGGCTTCAGCTCTAAAACCTAGCTCAATGAATGTGAATTCATTCACAAGCCTGTCTCTGGCTATCAGGCTTGCTCTAGTAGATCTAAGCCCTTGCTATCTGCCTTGCTCTATCAGATCCAATGTTCTAGTGACTTAACAACCAGTCTCCTGGTAGGTATTTTGTGTCTCAGACAGTGGCACAGCAGGTGCAAGCTGAAGATTTAAATCAAGTGAGCATTGCCACTGCAAGCAAAACTGCTGTGTGACTTCTTGCAGCTGTTTATATCAGTGTAAATTTCCCCAGTGTTATATGTGTTGCGCACATCTGTGCCACTTTTTTTTCAGTGCCAGCACAAATCTTGATAAAGTTCTGCTGCTCAAGGTTTTTGCCATGGGTTCTTGCAGCACACCCTCTGGGCTGTTGTGTTGACTGCTCTGACACAGGAGGCTACAGTTGCACCACAAAGGGTTGCAGCACACCCTCTGGACTGTGGTGTTGACTGCTCTGACACAGGAAGCTACACTTGCACCACGAAGGGTTGCAGCACATCTCTGGACTGTTATGTTGACTGCTCTGACACAGGAGGCTACACTTGCACCATGAAGGGTTGCAGCACACCCTCTGGACTGTGGTGTTGACTGCTCCGACACAGGAGGCTACACTTACTCCACGAAGGGGAGGTCTCTTTCCGTGGGTGGCTTGGGGAGTCTGAGGGAGCAGCTAGCTGTGCAACATGGTGCCGCAGAAAAGGACAAGCTGATGACATCGAGCAGATGCCATGGAAGAGCTCCTCCCTTGTTTTTTGTTTTGTTTCTCTTCCCATTGTTACAACTGTTATAATTAATATTTATTTTGCTTACAGAAAACCTTAGTGTAAACAAGGTCGTATTTGTCGGTAGGTGGCAGCAGCTACTTGCAAGTCTTCCTCTAATTTTCACGGGTGCGACCTGCATGCCAAATATGTCATTTTTGCTGGAATATAACTCACAGTGGCCCAAAAGAATCATTGGGTGCGGTCACAAGTGGAGCATGTGCTAAGCTGGACTGCTCTCGATTTGCCATCGGGGCAGTATGTGAGCTATATTTAGTGTGTGTGCGTGACTTGTGTTCCTGCCATAACAGAATTTATTATTTTAATTTATTTATTTATGATGGCTGTGGGAGGGGAGGATCTTGTACTCCGGTGCAACCTATATTCCTCCAAAAACAGAAACATGGCATTTGGATAAGTTCCGAGTAAAATCTTTTCAACCATAAATGTCAGAATTTCAGGCAACAACATCGCCATTCCTGACATATTCTACCACTGGCACACTTACACAGTCTCGGACAAACATCTTGCTTACAACTAGCGCCATTTTATACCATAGAAGTTACCTGGAAACTTACTGTTGGAATCTTCCTAATGCGCCAGCATCACTAATACGTCAGAATAAAAAATTAGTATCGCGTCACCTCACTTCATCTCCAATTGCTCGATATTCTGGCATGCAGGTGTCTAGGTGGCATCTGAACCAAGCTTTCTTGCAAGCAAGCACCTTTTACACAGGCAGATAGGCACAGCTAGGTTTGCATTCTGCTAGCAAACGCTGAAGCAAAATACTCGCAAGTTGGCAAACTCTTTTCATCACGGCTAGCAGTAAGGACCAGTTCAGACATATCGATAACCAGCAGCCAGCTTTCTCAGTGAATCTTGTTCCAGCTCGAGACACTGCATATGTTGACATCTATGCTAATGCAATATGAACTCAAAAGCCTTGGAGGGCTCTCGTTCAAATAGCTAGGTTTCTGCTTCGCTTGGAAAAGGAAAGGGGGGAAAAAAAGCACCCAGCCATTTCAATTTTTGAAACGAGTGCTACCTGCACTTCACCCACCATGCAACGTACTCATAGGCAAACCCTTAGTAATTCACACCTGTGGCTATAATTAGCCTTCATTCCAGGCAACAATGCCTTCAAGCAATGCATGTATATAATGTTAGGGTCTAATGGATAATTAATTATGTACCTATTGTTAGTGACCTATTGTTAGTGACTAGAGGTTAATTAGGTGCACAAGACATGATGCCAAGATCCAGAGATCCAATCATGTTGGCGTCTCCTTGACTTGTGCTAGGGCCAAGGGGTTAATTAAGCAGTTTATATGCATAATGCAATGCTGGGGTTTAATTATTTTACATGTTATGGTCAGAAAGTTAAATTAATTAAGCATATATATATATATATATAAGGTTAGAGTAATTATGTGTATACGTAAGCAGTATATTATATGCATAATGCAAGGATAGGGCTTAATTAAATGTACACTTTTACAGGTTATGGTCAGAAGGTAAGTAGTGTATACATGTATATAAATATAATGTTAGGGCATAAGGGTTAATATGTGTATACTTGCATAATTTTAGGGTCTATACCAACCATGTTACATAAATCATGCAGGGGCTAGGGGTTAATATTGTAATCTCGCACCTATAACCCTCTCCACTTCAATGAATTTATTCAACAACTGATCTGCTAACTCCTCCTGACACTTGATATACTCAATATCCTCAGGGTTGGCTTCATTCTCCCACAGAACCCTCTCCTCCTCTTTCTTCAAGAAGTTGTAAAACTTCTTCATCCCTTTGATATCCTTGGAGCAGAGAGATGCCTCCGTCTCCCAGGTGTCATGCAGGTGGGACCACTTCAGCCACTTGACCAGGTACTGAATCTCCGTTGGCTGGCCTGGCGGGGAAGGCTCGTAAAACGAGAAGTCCAGCTTCGCTATGGACGAAGGTTTGTCCGTGTTGGTCCCAGTGGCAGCTGGGGTATCGGATTTGGAGCTGTCTAATAAGCATCTGGTGTAGCATGTAGTCTTGTCTCCAATGTCTGCAGGATGTTGAGAGGTGAGGTGTATGAGATGTGGGAATGGAAGGAAGGTGAAGATGGAAAGTGTAAATTGGAATATAACAGTGAGAATGCAGCAGAACTTCATTAATGGTCGGGTATAACTTCTGGTTTGTATATTTACTGTATTTCCTCGAATGGGATTCTCCTTCGAATGGTATTTGCCCCCTCGAATAGTCTTCGCTTCATTATGAGGTCTGAACATTAATAGTATTCGCCCTCAAATAGTATTCACAATGTGCGCATGTCTCACGCATGTGCATATAAATTTTAATTCCAAACTGAAAGTCGAGAACATCAAGAGGGTGGCAGCCAAGATGGAGAAATTCACTTCCTAAAGCATGGCAGCTGAAACAGCACCATAAATTGCTGAGCTCACTTACTCGAAAGTCGAGAACGTCAGGATTCTAGCAAACCTTTTTCGAAGAACTAGAAACTAACAAAATACTAGATGCTGACTGAGGACTAGAAAACTTTGTTTCCAACTTTGTTCCGATCCTAGCTCTCACTATATTTAATTTCTTTGTGCTAGCGTTTGTTGGCTCAAGCTTAACAGTGACAGGGATGAGCTGTTGTGCAAGGCTAAATGAGCTTGTGCAAGCCTATGGACTCTTGTTTGGGATTAATTGTTTAGGCCCTCAAATTGTATTCGGCATCGCTGAAACTATTTGAACCACCGGTATCCATTCAAGATAATATGGTGTAGCTAACACCCTCCCCTCCACCCCCAAGGAAGAACCTGTTCTCTCCACTACAATGCCAATACAATAAGCTGCTGAATTTGAATCAGCTCCATTGAGAGGTAGCATGTGAGCAAACAAAAGCTACGTACCCAGTGCTAAGTCATGCTATTTCTACAACAAAACTGACTTTCAGCAAGCCACTGGACATGGGTAATTAATCCAGTGCATACTGTCCCTTGATACAACAGCTTTATAATCAACTTCCTACATTAGATTGGAAGCAACCCGGCGCATTGCCTCTAACCTTACAAGTACACTGCGACTCTGACCAGAATGATCCCAACACACCGCACACACAGCTATACACACACATGACACTTACAAACAATGTGCACGCAATCTATCCATAAACTCTGCTTGCCACATGTAGAAGTGGAGAGAGGCAAAGAACTTATTCTACACGTGGCCTCTTGTTGTAGAATATATGATGTTGTGTCGACCTTGACAATGGAAGGCCTGCCAGCAAAACTGACACTGAGACTTCAGAGGAAGCACTTGTTTCTGGTGCACACGGTTTGTTAAACCCACTTATTCACTGCCCCGAATACACACCAATGAAGGACACAGCAAAGTGCTGCCACAGTCTTTCCTCGTACCCAATCTCACTCAACTTCTTCCTCTCATCTTTATGCCTCTTCGCCTTTTCTGGAGGGACTATAAACACCTCAAGATGACTTGTCGCCAAATATTTCACTTGTGCCCACTCACACCAGTCTTCAAAACACATGCACACACTCACACAACACACACGCACACATTACTCGCATACCTCCTACAGCTCCAACTCTGTACTTCAATATCCTCTCAACTGTTTCACGGTTATCCTCAACCACAGGGAGTGGGGCATCAACGTCCTCTCCCTCCTCAGCTCCCTCCCCGTCCGACAAATCAAAGTCTTTGTAGGACACCACACACCTGTTCCGCCCTGTTGTACGAGTGAAATCTGACTGTGAAACAGCATCCCCGTGGTCTCCCCTCTTCAGTTTTCTCTTCCTACTACTCTTGCCTCCTGGCTCAAACTCGGACTCACTGCTACTTCCGCTAAACTCACCATTGGATGCATATGTGTGTTCGTAACCACTGCTACTGCAAATTATACAAAACAAGTTTAGATGACATGCATATGGAGGGAGGATGCATGCATGCATGCACGCACGTACGCATGCACACACACACACACACACACACAACAAAAAAAGGACTGGGGGTTCCCTGAACTCTATGCCTTTGGACCTTTGGACTCACCTCCTTTCTTTGAAAGCTTTCCTGACACCTTTGCCTCGTTTCTTCATTCTTCCTGGTTGATACTCACTGTCACTTCCACTCTCTTCTTCCCATCCCTGAGAGGTGTATAAAACAATTTTTTTCTTAATAGTTGCATCACTACAAAAAAATTCTCTTTTGATGCACTAATTCTTTTGATAATTCTTTTGATGCACTAATCTTCCTCATTTCTCACTCTGGCTTTTTAGTTCTTCCCAATTTCCCCACACCCGCCCCAATCCTCCAGCCCATCTCTCAACCAACTTCCACTCCTTTCCCCTCTCTTATCTTCTACTCTTCACATTTCCCTCATACCCAACACCCCCAACCAGTGTTCAAACCTTTCTTCCTCTTCCACCTCTAGCTTTTCTGTTTGCAGGAGGATAATACTCATCCTCAGACTCTTCATCCAAACTTGAATAACTATCATCGTTAACGCCAGGGGCTTCAAACTCACTGTCGCTGTCGTCTCTCTGGTTCACCCTTCCTTTTTTCCCATTTCTCGAGAAAGCTAAACTGTCATCTGAATCCTCCTCTTCATCCGCTGCAAGGTATCGTGAGTAGCTCACATTCATGGCTGCCGTACGGGACGGGAGCATAGAGTACCTGTATCCTCTCATCATCGTTACATCACTGGGGTTTGAACGCTGACCCAGGCCCAACGGGGACTTCCTCACCACAGACGAGTGCTTCGCCTTGGCTGAATGTGACGTAGATCTGCTAGAAGTTCCTTCTGAGTCTTCTTCACTGATTCTTACACTTGGAGATCGTTTGTTCTCAAACGAAGTCGTTGTCCTTGGCGGATCAATGCAGCTACCCTCACTCCCACTCTTCTCTGACTCAGACTCGGGTTCTGACTTGGACTTATGGGAAGAATCATTATTGGAATCGGATGCAGGACGGTATTCAGATCCTCCACTTGCTTGTCTACCTACGGTCAATTTGTCGAATTTTGACTTATTGTCTACAATCATGTCACTGACATCACTTTCTCCGCTCCCTGAAAAATTGGATTCGGCATCAGACTTATTGGATTCAGCATCAGATTTGGAACCAGAATCAGATTTGGAAACACTGCTTCCGCTGCTATCAGGCCTTGATTCCATAAAGGATGCAGCTGTTTGTGAGTGGTAATGTGACTTGGGTGAATGGACAAATATTGGATCAGTTTTCTCCATCCTTTAATGAAAATCTTGCTTCAAGTATAAGAACATTCCATTTAATGCCCAGTAGCTACAAAGTAAAACATAACGCAGGATTGAAACTAAAAAAAGGGAAACGTTTTGTTTAATTGTATAGTCTCACCAATGCCTTTAATCCAGTGCCACTTCACCTACACTACCACCATTCCAACTCTCATGCTGGAGAGATAGGCAATTCAGATGTTGAGGGAAATGGGCTCCAATTGGGAAGCATTACGTAATACAACCTCAAAATCTAGTGGTACATGCAGGATGCTCGGTTATTTAGACGCGCAATACTGACGCGCGGGTGTCCTGACTTGCACTTTGATGGCATAGTGACGGCTAGAATGACCCTGGGGATAAGGCCAAGGCAGTAACTAGCTCATTATGTCATCATCATGATATCCAAAGACTTGCACTGGGTGTACAGACAAATGTTTGTTGATATATATAGCTCGTCAGTGCCTGTGTACATTGCCAGTACATATTTGCTGATATTGATATCATTTCCACCCAACATGTGGAATAGCATAACAACAACAACAAAAGAAGTGTTGTTCAGAGGTAAAGGTTTGATATTTTGTATCTGGCTCTTGTATTTCACGACCTGTGTTTCAGGTACTGATCTAAGTAATTCAGGGTGCAAGAGCTTCTATCCTGCTGAAGATTGTTTTGTTTTGTTTTGTTTTTGCCACATTTCAACGAATGTCTTCAAACAAAACAAGCAAAAAAAACAAGCAAAAAAACAACTAAAAGCTGATTGCAATTGATAACGTCGGCTGAAAATTACCAAACAAACTTCTCGCCTCCCATGTTCGGTGTGCATCCACGTAAATCAACAACTGCAAGGGTAGTGAACATGGTCCCACATTAATTGCAATAACTTTGTAGGTTTGATCCTTCTTGCCCTCACCCTAGCTGTAATCCTAACTATGTTCCTGGCCCTCACCCTAGCCATTGCCAACCAGAACAGAAGCCTTAGTCTGGCGTTAATGCTGTATGTCATCATGATGATGATGGAATGCCAGGACTAAGCCATGGGAAAGTGACCTCATTTTGTGTAAATGATAAAAACACATGTTACTTGATCCCGAGTGCTAGTGCCATTAGTGGCACATGTTAAGTGAAAGGTTTGGATGAAGTCCCTCAAAAACCTATTTTATATGACAACACTGTTAAATACGAACGCTACCATGATGGCCATCACAGACTTGGTCACCCAAGGGCCAGATGCTAGGGAAAGGAATGTGTACAAAGCTTTCGTGATCTGGTGTCAAAAATTGATTGGTTGAGAGTACTTTGCTCATACAGTGTATCTACTAGAGCCTTACTTCTTTAATTTGTTATCATTGCTATTTCATTTTTGGTTTGTGACACTTTACTGTTCTCATGAAAACCTGGCTGCAGTCACCAGGTGTTATTTTCCCCAGCATCTAGTGCATGAGACTGGATGGCGCCTTCATTTGAAACACTACAAATGCAACAATTGCGCTCAGGGAGACTGCATGTCTAACACCAAAATAAGTGTATAGAAAAAGAGTTTTCTTTATTCCTTGCATATATAATTTTATAGCTACTATGCAATTTAAAAGCTCTCTGTGTTCTTTTGGCACAAAATTTGTAGGTATTGGTCTAACAATGCCAAGGTTCATACACTCAGATAGGGACTTAAATTACACAAATTTGTGCAATTGCCATGGGACCACTCCTTAAGAAGTCGACAGGAAACCGGTTTGGCCATTCAATAGTGAGAAGCAGGTCACAATAGGTAGTAAATTTGTTACACAAGTTCCCACTCCAATCAAATTTTCACACATTAAATATCATATCTGCAACCTTCTTCTATATCATTCAAGACGAGTCTCAGATATCAATAAATTACGCTACAAGCTTCAGTCGATTGTGTCAGTCAAATGAATGGTGACCTCACAATTTTGTGTGATTTAGGTACTTTGATACAATTATATGTTTTTGTGTAAAAAAGACCATGCTATCATATATAAAAGTGAAAGAGAGCCATTGCATATCAAAACATTCTATGTGGCTAAGTAGCTCATGAATCAGACATACAGAGGCTGAACATATAATATACGTCTGGCTCAAGAGAGGAGATGTTATGAGCTTCAAACTAACGACACACCCTTGTTTTTATTTTCTGATTTTGGTATTAGACTTGTAGTTCCACCTAATTAAGTAAGAATCCCTCCTGTTCCATACCTCCAGCTTGTCTACTAGTCCAAAGCGTCCTGCTGTACCTTAGATAACACGAGATCATTGGTGATGATTAGCTCTTCTAAGACCTTGAAGTAGATTTCCAGAAGCAATACATAATGGTCTTACTCTTGCAGGAACTTGAGATTTCAGTTCTTCAGCTGAAGTAACAATGCACCTGAAGTGATCCTGCTCTTTCAAATATGGACTATCACAGAATGATTTGAAAAACAATTGCAACGACTCTTGGAGGTATAAATATCTGCTATAAAAGGTCTTGATAGTCCTTGGCCGAGACATAAGAACTGTCAGTGGCATTTTCAAAGACATGAACATAATAAATATTAGCAGAAAATGCAATTTCTAGGTCTTCCTGAGACAACAGTCTAAGAGATCAACTTCCATAGTTAAAGTTGTAAAAGTTATTAAAGTTACGCCCATCCTAAAAAGACACAACATCAGTAATAATCACAACAAATAGCAATAACGTGAAACCAGTCAGCATTGAAGAGTTATTTTACATCACTCATCTAAGAACTCCTCTCTCCTTAAGATACAACAGCTTATATGACATCAATGTATGATACAATTCCTTCGTTGCTTTTCCACAAAACACACTCATAAAATGTTATCTTGTGGTGGGAACTGTGAGTATTCATCATCATGATCAGAGTTCCTGACATCTTTACGCTTGTCAACTTCTCACTTCTCAATATGTCCATGTCTCTCCAGCTGTGTGGTGTACTTCTGTTTATTCAACTGACATGGGAGTCCAGCAACCTTGGAGTCCTGAGATCCAGGTGTAAAAGTGCAGGAAAAAAATGATAATTGCTTTCTCTAGGTTACATAAAGGGGGAGGAGCTTAATTGTCAGCAAACAAAATTTCTCACAAGACTCAAAGAGGCAGAAAGGGCGAAGAAGCACAACAGCTAAACTGAGCCAATGGCAACCTTTTTTAAATTAATACCCAGGGCTCAATCGGAGCACGTTTGTATTATTTGGCGCTAAAAATAAATCGGGCAAGCCGCGCCTCACAAAAGAAACGTTCTCTGAGGTGCTTGAAGAACAAATCTTATTTAATCGAAACGCTCTATGGAGAAGGAGTGGAAGCTGATACTACTGGAGAGTCAATTTCACTCTGCTTGCAACTCAGTGAGGCTCCTAGGAAATGAACTTAGAAACATCCACAGCTGCCTGGTCCTGGAGCTGCTCCAAATAGAGAAGAAGAAGAACATCAAATTAAATGAAGAACTAGAGGCCTTTAAAGTATGAAATGCATGATTGGTGTCATACTTATTGGGTTTGTAGTTATGATGGACTTTATTTGGAATAGGTTGCTAGGGACAAGGAGAGCAAGGATGTGATGTATTCACTGAGGGTATAGCCACACTTACTTGTCTTTACTTGTCTTTAGGACTTGTTTATGGTATTGGTCAGATTGGAATATGGGTTGGGAAAGACACACCCACATTCAAGTGGATATTCATAAATGTACAGCAAGAAGCACAAGAGTGGTTTAAGTACAAATACTTGTCTTTGCTAACAAAATAATTTGCTAAATCATCAAAACAAGTTTCTGTACATTATGGCCAAGCCAGCATGATGTCTCAAAATAACTTTCCCTTTTGGAAATTATGTTATATCTAAAATGGCAAGGTGTTGGTTATAGAAATCTGACCAACAGGAGGACTTCCTGATGTATCTAATTAAACGCCACTGAAGAACACCATTTGAGCTCTTTTTCACCCACCATTTCTGCTTAGATTTTGTAATTCATAACCCTACATGTCTTTTTTTCTTTATTTTTTCAAACTGTGGGGTTCTATTATTATATATATCTACTCAAAATGCCTATGTATGTTATGTACGGATTAGACATACACTGGCAACACCATGGGTGGTTTTCTTTTTTTCTTCTTCTTTTTTTAAACAAAAATGATGACTCACCATGCAAATAGTTTGACTATGTATACAACCAACATCACCAACACAATGTTCGTTGGCTTGAGATGTAGTAGCTAGCTACTATATATAAGCCAGGTATTGAGTGAGATTCTAACTGGGGAAGGGAGGGAGTTTTTTGTTGTTGTTTTTTGCCACCTCCCCTCGTTAATTAAGCATGGCTATGTAGTGAAAGCACTCAATAGCTGGCTTAGGCTAGCTAATTGCATTTTACAATCTTTGATCTTTAATCACTAAAAACTATCTCAGAAAGAAGTCCATAAAGGCAGTGATTAGATCACTGAAGCACCTCTCTTCTATGTCATCCATTTATCACTTAAATTTGATCAGGCTCTAGCTTTCAATATTAATTATATAGTGATTTGGTAACTGGTCTTGATTGTTATATAAGAAGCCAACTACTACACTGCTTTGGAATGCAACTAGCACCTCCCACAATATGCGTCTTGCATACTGTAACTGCCACCAAGGAACTGTGGATGGTAGAGCGCCTTTAAAAGAATGAGCATCACAGTTTAATTTAGTGGGCAACAGTTCTATGATGAGACATAATCAAACTTGCATAATTTATGACTTCTAACACTGATTCTTTTGCTCTTACTATGCGGATCAACTATCAGTAAATTATGTGAATGCTGGCATTTGGTTTACTATTCCCCTGCTAGCCAATAGGGCAAGTACAACCTAGCCTATATAAATGACATTAATTTAGGTTAACCACAAGACCACACTACAATTAACTGATAGGCTAACCACTCTATAATTACCTGTTGCTATATACAAAGGGAAAATTGAGGTGGTCCTCACAAACTTGGGCTCTGCACACGCATGTACTCACACGCATGTACTCACACGCACACAAAATAAACAAAATTTAGTGCCCTTAGGCCTTCAAGCTACTTATCTTTATGTTACTTACTCAGTGTTAATGAACACTGTGGACCTACTCTGTATTGCTCATAACCTAATAAGCAGTATTACTTATTCTTCACTCAGCAAGATGAAGGAGAATCAAAGATGACAATTAGGGAGCAGAGCAATGAAGACAGGAACACTTCTGCTCACATGGTCGACTCAGGCAATGTGCAAGATGAACCCATTGTTCTCCCCTCCCACCTCTCTGGGCGTAGTTACTCTCACTGCCGGACCTCCAAATCCAATCCCACTGCAGCTGTCACTGGAAACAGCAATGTGCTGGATTCCCCAATAGAGAATCATGTAGAAGTTGCCAAGACAGACGAATCTTATCCTTCAGTACTGTTGATGGAAGCAGAAGAGCAATGTGAAGTTATTATAGTGGACAAAGTAGAGAAGGAGGCAGAGAGAGACCAATTAATAACGACACTCCAATTGGCTGAAAAGGACGGGAAGGAAACGACTTTGTCAAATCGAGAAATTGTGGCATGCTACAAGGGATGTAGCACCCAAGGCAAGTTAATGGGAAAGACTTTGAATTTACAATTGAAAAGGGAAAAATTTGAAGTGCACAAAGAGGAGAAACAAGAAAGAATTACCAAAGCAGCAGTATGCAAGAGCAAAGAAAGAGTATCATATCTGCAGACACCTGCTACAGTTAGTACCAAAGTGGAACCATTGCTGTCAAGTGGCCCAATTTTCTTTCACGGCATGTGTTGTAATCTGCGCTATCCCAAGAGAACCATGGAGAGCATGAAACCAGATTTATTTGCCGCTGATCAAGCCAGTTCACCACTCAAAGCCTCCCTGGGTCTCCTGGAATCATCTCCCATGTTGTCTGATCGTGAAACCAGCCTCGAGATACCCATGCAGGACACCAGCCCCACCACTTTCTTGCTCCCCAACTCTGTGAATGCATCACGCAGAACTTGGACAAAGCAAAAGGGGAAGGTTCTCGAGTTGAACACTTCACGGAAGGACAAACGCGGTACAAAGAACAAAGCAAAGTCAGCTCTGCTCCATATTGAGGGCTCTAGCAAGCTCAGTGACATGGAACACACGTCAGTCATGGACTCTATTGCTAAACAGGGTGGTAACAAACGGCTGAGATATGCTGGGAAGAAGAAGGAAAATCTCAAGAGTAACAAGCGAACAGAGATGACTGGAAAAGGAGGGGTTGACTTAAGCATGACAGCTCTAGATTTTCCCAGTCCTCCAAAAATGAGGCGGACTCTATTTGGGATAACTTCCAAGGTGAAGGCAGAAAACTTCGAGCTCTCAGCGGTCAATGATGAGGTGAGGTAGGTTTTTATCAATTCTTAATTAATTGGCAAATAACAAGCCAAGTTTCAAAGGTGCAGTCCTTTATTTGAGTTATTGTTGGGATAGTTCTAGCTTATCTGAGGCTAAACTACTCGGCTTGGTCATGGATCAGTTTCATACCATCTCCATTAGCAGAGAGTTTAGATGTGGGTAGTATTGTAGCTCTTTGAGGTGCAGGGTAAAAACAGCACGTCAGGCATAACCGTTGTTGTTAGGGAGTGGTAGAAGAAGTAGGCAGAATTGCTGTGGCTTCATAATTAGCATGTTGGTTCATCTGTCGACCAGGTGATGACATTGGGGTTCCACCACAGCTGCCACAGTTGGAACCTCTTGTTCTGATAAGCTCTGTGTTGTGTGTTGCTGTGCAGGTTTCCTGTGATCCCTGCTAGCTTCACTCTCGCACTATCTATTGATTTTCTCTGGAACATAACTAACTTCATCTATGTATCTATAACTCGACTATATATTGATCTAATATTTGCCATCTTCACTATTACCTTCACAGGTAGTATGAAGATCTACACATGCATGTGACCTCGATGAGTGTTTTTTTTCCTCGTTTTTGTTTTAAGCTTTTATTGCTCTTGAGATTACATGTCTTGAAATGGGATATGCTGTGAGTGGATGGTTGAGACATGTTTGGTATACCATTCCATACCCATCAGCTAGGTATTCATTAAAAGCTACACACATGCTGATCTTGCACTGGCTACAACAAATAGCATATAATTGGTGTAATACACTTGTGGCCAAATTGAATTATGATCAAAGTAAAAGGTTATAACAAACTTTAGTTGTGCCCTGTCCAAGTCGGTGACTGGGAAATCCCTTATTAGGAAATACTCCCACAAACTTTGGTGCAAGAGAAAATGGGAACTAGTTGTAAATATATTTGGGTTGTCATGGTATCTTAATTTTAAAAAGGGGGAGAAAGAAAGTCCTTGTACAACATGGAACAACTATCCCAATTATGTATGTTTCTGTTTGTGTACTTGGACATCTATCTCCATTAACCTATTCTTGTTCTGCATCACCTTTTTTTGTCTTCATTCGACTTCTCTCCATTTGATGTATGGTAATTCTGTTCCTCTATAGATCTATTTACAAATGAGTACCAGCACAAGAATAAACACAAGCAACTTAATTGCACCCAAGCTCAAGAAAACTCCCTTCATGAGAACTTGATTCCATATTAATATAAGCGAATGATCAGGGGATTAGTCTCGAGTAGACATTTTGATATGCTTGAATTATAATCATTCATTGTTCAATGTATTGCATAGCTGTAGCACACATAACCCAATTGGAATTTCTCAATACAGATATATTATATATATATATATATACATAATATTATTGTGTTAGGACTGAACACTGTCACATGACTGATTGACTGATAAAATATGCCATTTTACTTTGGTGCTTTGTTTTTTAACACTGAGGTAGAGAACAAATGGAGAGAAAGGGGGAAATGGTTATATACTCAACAGGTTATATGCTCAACAAGTTGCCACCTAACGAGGAGAAAAGAACTCAGCAAGATGAGTAGAGTTGAAGGGAAAAATAAGTGTGAAGATGATTCTGGAGAAGAGTCGAGTGTAGGACTAGTTCGAATTGGGGAAGGAGGAAAAGTGTGACGAGTATTGGGTGGTGGCTGATGAGTTGGTGGGTTATCAATATTGACCAGCAACATAGCATCATCAGCAACAGCACTGATCATTGGAATAACTTCATTACTCTGAGTTTTGAACATACTGTACACGCAGGCATCTAGATAGCTGTTATTTGTTACGTAAACCAAGTTGCCTTGATTTGCTACACCTCCATGTATAAAGCAGATTTCAAGAGCTCTTCTGTCATCATCTGCACAAGTTGACTTGATCTGGTTGTTGAAATGTGTGATATTGATGTACATGTGTGCAGGGCAGCCAGTGCAAAGTCCTTCACTTTCGTAAGCGATTTCACCTGGAACTTGTATAGTAATAGCCAAGAAATTGGCATATTGGCGGATGACAATGGTGGTATTTAGCCATGTAGCTAATAGCGTGACCACACTTCCATTAAAGTTTGATATTAGCTGCAATGGTGATGATGACGATGCCGATGATCTTGTTGCTGTTGTAGCCACTGTTGATGTATAGTTGTCAGGTGCTGCAATGGGAGGGATGAATTCAGAAGGAAGAGTTGAAGACACTCTGGCCACATATGATCTGACTATTGAATTGCAGCTGTGAGCATAAAAAGTCACATTGATTTTAGTCAGCTTAGTGTGATCAGATCCTAGTTCCAAATTCATTCCTTCTACTTCAACCGTCAATCTCTGGTGCTGAAGCAGGTACCACTTTCCAGGGATGCTGCATGCCTCCAGTCCTCCCCTGTAACTGCTAAAGGCCCTGAGCTGAGAATCCATGAACAAACTGCACTGTCTCAGACTAGTAAATGAATGTGGCATGGCGCAGAGCGTGGGCAGATCAGCTGGTGGTTCAATCACTGGCCTATTCATGGTCACAGATGGTGAATCATAACTGTTTGGTATACTAGGGCATTTTGGGTTAACTGTTGTAGCTTCAGTGCTGTTAACAGTGGAGCAGTTCAGTGCCTGATGATTACCAAAGACTTTGCCAAGGTAAAGTTGTACTCGATAGTCCATGTCGCATGCATCTCGGTTGTTTTTGTAGCAATCCAACACAACATCGATAGCATCACAGGAAGTTAGAGGATATCCATCTTCATTTAGGTCATAAAGCCCAAAACACTCGGCCCTGCAAGTAAAACCTTCACCTAGATGATAACAAACGCGAGATAAAAGGACTCCCGAGTTCACACGCAACACTCGTGATGTGTATATAGCAGCCATTAGCTACAATTGTAGTTAAGTATATGAAGTTACTTTGCACAATTGAACGTAACCCTGTAAGGTAACACCTTACTCTACCGGCAAATGCTTACACTGCAAATGCCGTCAAGTTCTCCATTGTCAAGTCGTATCGGTAAGTCTTACCTGATCCCAGGGTTAAGAGTATCTGTACGAGTCCCAAAACTACACACCGGCCTTCCATCAACAAAGCTCGAACGTCATAATCTAATAATTGACACTACAACAACAGCGAGCGACTGCCCTATAATCTTATATTTTGGGCCTATTTATGAAGGTTGCTCAGCCGCAAAAAAAAACAACAAAAAAAAAACACTAAGTGAATTCATAACTACGTAATGGCAATCAATTGCTGCGGTTAGGTAAATGGTCGGAAACATCTCAAGTGGCTATATAAGTGATACTGCCCTCCCCCGAAAGTGGTAAAGTTCCAAGTCAATACTGAGTACAGCGTTTTTTGTCTTGTGCTCACTCATTACGCAAACCATATTGAACTTTATGGACCCATCTACTGTGTTGTACTCGCAAAAAAAATCACACAAACATTCTATAGGTTACATAATTATACAAAACTGCACAGCATAAAAATATATATATGATTGATAAATAATGCATATAATTATTATTGTAATAAAAACTTATTTTTCAAGTAAAGATGGAGCTTTTATCATTACATTGATCAGCAACTGCTCCATGTACTCTCTAGCTCTCAAGACTTCGTTATCCTTCTGTTGGATAATCTGGAGAAGTTCTTCTTTCTCTTTGTCCTGATTACCTGTTTCAGAGGCCGGTGTGGGGGTCAGTTGTTTGGATGTGTGCTTAGTGAAAAATTCTAATTCTTTAACCATATCATCTCTTTCATTTAATATCTGTTCATAGGTTACTTCCTTCTCCATCAACTTCTTCTTTAAATCATTTATGGCTTCTGCTTGGTCAACAACTGACAGCTTCAGGGTGGCTAATTCTGACACATTCTCTACTAGGGCTTTGTTTTCTATCTGCATGTCTTTTAGCTCAGCCAGTGTTGACTTGTGAGTTTGTTCAATTTCAGACAAATGTTTAGTTTTCCCCCTCAGACCTTCATTGAGTAAGGTCACCTTTTCATTCAACTTTTGGATTCCTTGTGCTGTTGCTTGATGAACTTCAATCTCGCTTTTCAAATCTTCATTGCATAATTTCTCCTTCTCAACCAGCTCTTCTAGCTCAGCCATATTTTTTTCCATCTCTAGCACTTGCTCTTTCAAGAACTTTTCTCTTTCGATAACAGAGTTACGTTGCTCTTCAACATTGCCACACTTATGATTCAATGCTCTTACTTTGTCTTGTAGTTTGATGATTTCTATATCCTTTTCACTCCCAATTTTACTGATGGATCTCCTCATTTCTTCTTGAGCAGAGATAAACTCATTTAAAGATTTTTCTAATTCTTGGTTGTCACTTTTTAATCGATCCACTTCATAAATGCGTTCTTTTTCTTTATGCTGAAGGACTTCAATATCAGCTCGATATTGTTCGACTTCTAATCTTTTCTGGATTTTCTCAATATTTATCTTTTTTTCAAAAAATTCTTGTGCCATCTTTTTCTCAATGCCAAGATCAGAGATGGTTGACAGAAGCGTGCAATGTTCCGCATCTAACTCTTGGACTCGCTTCCTTGCATTGACAGCACTATTCTGCATAGCAACAAGGGAGCCTTGAAGAGTATTTGAATCTTGCTGGTTCAGCTTTAGAGTAGTCATCAATTGTGATAATTCCTCATCTTTCTTACACAGTTCTAATGAACTGCTTCCCAGCTGTGCACTTAAATATTCTATTTTAGAATGATTCTCTTTGCACTGCTTTTTTAGACCTTCCAGCTTCTCTGATTGGGCAGAGCCCATTTTTTTATTTTCGTGGATGGTTCTCAAGACTACTTCTAGATCCAATTCTGTTGCATGCAACTGGATGGTTAATTTGTCTACTTCGTGGTTATTTTGTTGCAACTGCTGCCTTAAGCCAGCAGATTCTGAACTTAAAGAGTGGCTAGACCTAAGTATATCCTCCAGTTCTGCATTCAGACGATCAACTTGTCCCTGCAGTTGCTGGTTTATATTCTGAAGTTTCATATTCTCTTTCACTCTACTCGCTAATGCTTTTTCTATAGAGCACTTCTTTTGGGTTAACTTTTCCATGGATTCAGCCAAGTGCTTAGCCGTGCCATTAAGCATCTCTCTTTTGCTTTGATGTGATTCTAATTCATCAGTGATTTGTGTAAGCTTGTTTTCTTTCAAAGCAAGCTCTTCTTTAAGACCCTTCAAGTCCTTGGCATAAATCCTTTGGTTTTCTTTCAGCTCGTGCTTCAAGCTGGTCACAGAGACAGTGAGAACTGCTTGCTCCAAGTTGCTCTTCTGCAACAGTGCATTGACATGGTTTATTTGCTCACTTATTACTCTAGTATTCTTCTCCTTGTCTTGCAAAAACTGCTCCATTTGCTCAAGCTTCTCCTGGTCTTGTTTCTGGATGAATTCCAGAGAGGCTGCCATGCCATTGGCTTGCTTCTTTGCTGACTGTACTCGCTCTAGTTCCAACTCAAGCTCTAATATTCTAGCCATATGGTTAGCAGAATGCTCCTTGTCTATTTTCACCCGCTCTTGAAGCTGCACCAATGTAGATTTAATCTCGTCCAGTTCTTGTTGTCTACAGTCCAGTCTATTATGCAAGTTGGAGTGCCTTTCCTGCATCTCTGCAAGCTCTTTAATCAATTCATCCTTGCTGGCTGTCAAATGCTCTTTCTCTGATCTTACTTGCTTCAATTCCTTTGCTGTATCTACACACTGGTGCTGTAAGATCATAATTTCACTTTTCGTTCTAGAAAACTGATGAGTCATCATTTCTGCCTTCTTCTGACTTGACTTCAACTCTCCTTGCAGCTGCGCTTCAGAAATCTTCAAAGACCTCACCAATTGTTTGTTTGTGTTCTTCAAATCACTCACCTTGCCTTCCTTCAACTCCTTCAGCTCAACTGCCAACGCCTGTACTTTGAGAGAAAGTTCAGTTGACTCCTCAAATGACTTCTCCAATTGCTCAAACATTTCATTATTTTCATCCATGGAAGCTTGTAGCTTCTTACTAACTCGCTCCTCCTCCACAGTTGAAGCTTTAAGGTCCAATTCTGCCTCCTTCAGCAACTCTTTCATGTGGGTAGCTTCGTTCTTGAGCTTGGCATTGATCCGACGCAAGTTGTCTATCTCAGTTTGAATTCTTATCGTCATCTGATGCTTTGCTTCCATCTTTATTTGAGCACCTTTTAACCCAACTTTCATGGACTCCATTTCCAAAGTCCTTCTCTCTGCTTCTTGCTTGAAATATCGCAACTCCTCCAAAATTCTGTGGTGGTTTGCCTCAACTTTTTCCAGCTGTTTATTTGCTTGGTCAGCAGCCTGCTTGAGGTACCTCAGTTCCACTTTGGCTTGGCTATCTTTCACCTCAGCTTCCATCAGCTGGGACTTCGCAGATTTGAGCTGAATAGTGAGGTATTCATATTGTTCTTGAGATGAGATCTTTGTCTTTTCTGATATTTCCATTGCTGCTTTCAACTTGGACTGCATCTGCTGGCATTCTTGCTTCATACCAGCTAATGTCTCCTCATATACTTGTCTGCTACTATCCAGTTTCTCCAATTCACTTTTCATGCAAACTGCATTAGAACTCAGTCGGGTATTATCCAAGTTCTGTTTACTAAGCATCATTTCCAATTCCCATTCCTTCTTTTCTCTCTTCTCCAGTTCGGATTTGAGCTCTAGGACCACTTCTTCGAGGTTCTCTTTCATTACTGCCATTTGTGTTGAAGTGCTCTTAACTTCAATTAGCTCACCAGAAATCATCTTGTTTTGATTCTCTAAAGTAGCAATCTTTTGTAGGTCATCAACAACTCCAGACTGTAGTGCGACCAAAGATGTCTGCAGCTCAGAAATGTATTGTTGTACGTCAGTAATCTCACTATCTCTTAAAAATAGCTGCTTCTGTAAGTTGTCATTCTCGGACATTATGGCTTCACTGCCACTCTGAATTTCATCCAGTTCCTCACATGTGGCATTGAGAACTGACTCAAAGTTCAACCTTATTCTCTCCGACTCGTCTAACTGATGCTGCAAATTTGCTATCTCATACTGAAGATTTTTGACAGACACTTCATCCCTGTTAACAACTATTAAGCTCTTGTTTTTATTGGCAGAAGAGATGGATGCACGAGTGTTCGGACATTTTTCTCCTCCTGGATCTTGGAGATGTACATGCAATGACTTGCTGGTAGCTGAGATATCTACCATTTGGTCATCATAGCTGTCTTTTGAGTTATACAACTCTGGAGGAACAGTGACAAACTTAGCATCATCACATCGGCTTTCAGCGACAATGCTCTCAACAGAAAAACTCTGAAAGGTGGCATTTGGACTGTGGAGTGCAGTGTCCCAGATAGTGTTCACCCAACTGTTACTGTCCATAAGCTTGATGGGAGTGCTATGCATCACCTTGCTGGGTATAGAAGGAAGATCGAATGCTCTAGCCAATACTAATTTCAGAACTCCAACTCTTTTTTCTAGTGCATGGATAGCTCTCGACTGTTGCATACTCCGACACAAAATTCTATTGACTTCCAACAACTCGTCCCCTACTTGCAGTACGCCATCAGCTAAACTGCCCTCCTTCACATCCTTGACAATCAAGCAGGGAACTTCACTGGGGATTGCAAGTTCAACCTTGGTAAAACTGAAGCCCAACTCGGTCTCGGGTATGATTCTTGTGAGCTCCACAGAACGTATAGTGCGACCAGCAATCTGTTCAACTAAGCTTGCATGGAAATCACACTGTACCTCAGGGATCTCACCACAGCTTGTATAGCCAATTTTGTCAATAACATTTGGTAAATGAGACAACATTTTTGAGCTCTGTATCTGCCTGAGCTGATTGGCTATCTTCTTTTCTTTGTTTAGTGCTCGAGTCAGGGACCTAAGTTGAACATTTTTGCTTGCTAGAATAGCTCTCTGCTTCACAACAAAGTCTTTCAGCCGCTCAGAATTTTGCAAGCTCTTCATTTGATGCTTCAAGTGCATGATCTCTGACTCTTTACTAATCGTTGCAGACTCTTTCAGGTCAGCTTCTCTGTTCAATTGAGTGACCATACCATTTACTTGAGATAGCTCTTCCTCCAGCTCAATGCAACGAATTCTTTCCATTTCCAGCTTAGTTTTGATAAAAGTTAGTTGAGCTGCTAGAAGAGATACACTCTCGTGCTTGAATCTAGACCTAAGAGACAGTACTGCTTGTTCCTTTATAAATAATTGTTTCTTCATGGCAGCAATCTGTGGATCATCGTTCTTCAAGGATAAATCTTGAGATTTACTCCTAAGACCTGCCAATTCTTTCTCATCTTGCTTTGATTTAACCTCCAATCCTGAAATGATCCTTCCTTGCTTGTTGATCGTGTCTTTGCTGTGTCTGTTCTCAGACTCCAATGTTGAGATCAGCTCCTGCATTACATCCAAGATCTGGTTCTGTTCAATGACTGCCTGTTCTAGCATTAATTCCCGTGACTTTTCTACCGACTCAAACAATTCCTCAGTATTTGACTGGGACACAAACCCATGTAGAGCATCAATGAGCTCTCTGTGAAGCTTGAGTTTTCCAGTCATTAGCTCCACAGCGGTGAGGTTACCAATATGGCTAACATTGTAGCTGCTGCCTGCAGGGTCCAGTGAAGGGGATAAATGTGAAGAAATGGAAAATGAATGAACACTTTGAGGAACAACATGAAGGAAAGATGAACTCGCTTTCTTTCTTCTGAGTTCAAAGCGAGAAGAGCTGCGTCCAATCGAATGTAGAATTTCATCAGGTTTTACTTCAATATCTACGCGTATAACAAAAAAATTAATGAAGACAAATATTCTTGTGTCTTTATCTCTTACCATTTTCTGGTGTCACTAGAATAAGAGAGTAATCGTCAACTGAGTCTGAAGGTGCAGCTACTGACAAAACACCTTTAAGTACCTCGCTAGCTTTCATGGTCGGACTGATGATAATACTATGATATGTCTGCATCCCTTGCTCTAGGTCGTAATAGACACGAATAAGTGAGGTTGTGGCTGTCTTTTGTGAGGTTGCACTGGAAGATGAGGTAGTGGTGGCGGCATGGAAAGGATGGAGCTTCAAGCGAGTGAGATGGGAGGCGTGTTTGAGCACATGACTAGGACGCTCATTTTCCCTGAGAACACGACCTGCTAACAGAATGAGACAACATGAACACAGTTACGACCAGTCTAGTTAGCCTAACATGGAAGGGTTACATGGGGGATTATTATTACCCAGTCATGCCTGGCAACATTCTCACTTTGAATGGATTTTGTTATTCAAGCAACAAAATACACGCACGGAACAAAAGATAGCAAACTACATATGCAACATGCTAAGGAAAGAAATTCAGAAAACTACAGAGTGAGATTAAATAATGTGCACGTCTATTTGTACTGACACACATTCCCTTCAAAACAATGAACATCTTTTTGTAGCCATATACAGAACATACTTTCTTTGCTATTCTCATCCGGAATGACCAGCAGTTGGTACATTGTGGGAGACTCCTGCACTTGCAGCTTCTTCAGGATTTTTTTTATCACATTGCTGATGGTCGTGTCAGATCCAATGATGATATTCATAGTTTCCATCCGTAGTCCAAGGGTGGAGACATCGACCTCTACTTTAGTCCTACCCATTGCAATTGCTACTTCTGCACATGATTATCAAGATGTGTAGATTTTATAGTGAGAGATTATACAGAACACATGGTACTCTCAGACTTTGGGGCTTCCATATTACATGAAGAAAATTAAGTGGAGGACCTCACCAAGATAAAATGCAAGCACTAAGCTACTAAGCTGAACACAACTGAACACAACAACAAAATATGCTGATTTTGCACAATTCTGTTTAAATTCAGAGGTCCTTGCCAAAAAGATCACCCTAGGAAGGTTATGTAGTATTTTTTATAATTTTTCTACTTTTCATTTATATGCATGTGTTTGGAAGGCACAGTAGCAAAGACCTGCAATATCTCGGCTTCTGCTGAATAGAAGTCTGTCTTTAATCTATAAACTGGCTCAGGTTACAAATACTTGACGCTATTAGCATAACTAACGCCCACTTACGATCACTAGCGAGTTCCCCACAATACTGCGGCGCCACTAGGTGCTCAGATCTTGATTGCCCTCCCCGAACTCCTCAGACAAGGGGTCCGCCACAGAGACCAGGTTCTAGCTTGCAGCGAGTGATAAGCTTTTACACCCAATTCCGTTCTTGTTGTTGTTGTCTAATTTCCACGCCGCGCCCTCTTTTGTAAACACGTGACCCAACCTAATATCAAGTCCTGGTTTTGTGAGGAAGTTGTTGCTGACTCGCGCAAGCACCAAAATCTGGCTCTGCTGACTTACTGAATAGGTAACGTTCATGGAAAGTTCCCCTCCTCCACTAGGTGACCGTACAATAGAACACGTTAACGAGGAGCCATCAACCGTAACCAACACCGCAGTCCAAGAAGAGGAAGAGCCCTTGTTTGCAGACGCCTCCCAGTACCCAGAAGATTTCTCTCCCGTACAACTTGATGCTACTGTCACAGAGCCAGTAGACCCTGTGTTAGAGCCCCACAAAAAAGCCGAGGAGTGTATTAGTTCTCCCCCACCCAAGCTTGAGCCAACACCAGTTCCTGTGGTCATGGACTCGCCAAGCCTGGTGGAAGCAGCCTCCAGCAAGCCTTTGGACATCTTTGGAGAAGGGAATAATTCTGAACAACAGGTGTGTGGATAATTGTGTGTCTGTGTGTGTTTATCCTTCTGTAAGACTATATTTTGGCCCATATTATAACTGCCCACGAATTACCACATCAAATGGGCAGTGAAATTGTGGGCAAATGAATATGATGATCATTTCCTTTTTCATGCACATGTGGTAGTTGCCGACAAATGTATGTAACCTTATACGGTTTTCATCAGGATTTTAGTGTGTAGGATAGGATGGGTATTTTTTTCCCAGTGTGTGCTATTAAGAATTTTTTAAACACGCAATTTACAATTGATCTGCATGCCTCCAAAATGGCTTGAAGGATATGAAGAGAAAAAATTCCTTTAGATGCCTACAGGATATGAAGACTGTGGGGTGTTGGCTATTAGAAAGATGGTGCTGATTGTTACCAGTTTGCAGCAGCCTATTCCTCACAGTCATGACAACAGCAACAACTAGTATTAGTGACTTGTCGTTCTGGATGATAACTTTGGCCTGTCTGAGGGCGAGAGCAAGTGAAGAAGATGAAGGCCATCTCCCGATCTAGAGCAGCACCGCCCACAAAGCTGTGGCAGAGAGGTGTTGTTCCACCTGGTGATGTTGTGCTTTCATTTGAGGTGAAACTGGGGCTGGAGGAGAGTGTACCAGCTACTACCAGAACAAGGTTTGGCACTGATTTTTCTTCTTCTTTTTTTCCCATCTGGAAAGCATGCCGTGTACAAATTCAAGGGTGGATGGAGAAGGTGGTACTATGGTTAAGCCTTTTTGTTTGGAGTGACTGGGTGGAAAAGTTTCAGTGTGCCTCTCTTGTAGTAGAAAATCCTGCAGAATCGCCATGAAAAAGAAGATTTTTTTATTTATTACTTGGTGCTGGAAATGAACATCATGTTTAAGGTTGCATGTGATTTTAGTGTGTGGCCTAGATGTTGGAATTGTGTTGAGTGCATCATTGATGTGTGTATATGGCTTGGTCAGCATGTGGAGAGTACATTTTGAGGAACAGCCTCCAGCATAAGACCACTCCTTCTAGTAGACCATGCCCTCAAATAGGATCAGTTGATTGTCTTGAGTGGAATAGCAGGCACCTCATTAGACTTGCGCACACCTGCCTATAACGCATACACACATACACACATGATGCATGCATGCACACACATACACACATGATGCACGCATGCATGCATGCACGCACGCATACACACACATGCAGGATAAATCTATAAATATGAAGATATAAGAAGGAAGGATGAAGGGCTGTCAATAAAGATGATCAGTGAAAGACTCCATGATCACTTTATTGGCTGCCCTCAGATGCATGTCCCACATCCATCCTTCTTACAGCTTAATAATGAATGTCCAGGTTTCTCTAATGAGCATGCTCATTGCAATGCAATTATAGGTGTGTGTGTGTGTAGTCTAATCGAGGTGTCTACTACTATTCCACTCCAGATAATTAACTAAGCTCAGAAGATGGCTGCATCCACCACAAGGTAGGGCAGGTAGCAGCCAGTGCAGCAGCAACTATCGCCAGTGAGAGAACCAAACTTCACAAGGAAAATTAAAGAGGGATGTCTTGTACTGCTAGATTGTCCAGGATCATCAATGGAAGTCCAAAATTTCAAAAGTTGTTCCCCCCGCCTAATATAACCCTTTCCTCTTCTCCTCCTCTCCTCCGATCCTGGGATCATCCCTAGCTCTAAGCTCTTCAACAACTGTCACAAAGAATGCTCTAACAACCAGTGCCGTAGGTAGGCCTACAACTGTTGCTACCAAGAATGCTCTAGCAACGATTGCCACCAAGAAGGCTCTAGCAACGACTGTTCTAGCCCTACTGAATTTCTAATTGTAATAATGTGCATTAATCTGGTCCACTTCGATAGGTAGTTTGATGGAGCAACAAATTAATAACTGTGCGTTGAAATGACAACTGTTGCCACCATGAATACTCGAGCAACCATGCTCCCAGCCTTAGAACCACTGTCACCAAGAATGCTGTAGCAACCACTGCCACCAAAGATGGCCTAGCCCTAGCCATTGTTAGGTGGAGAAGATGTTTGAACTATGGCAGTACGAGACATTAATTTACTGCTGATGATCCCTTTGATGACGCTGACCTGAAAGGAAGACAGGACTGCAGTAGACGACAGACAAATGATCACACAAACATTGTTAGATCCACTAATTTATGTAATTTGGGGGACTAATATTCCGTACGGCTAATTTCACGATATTTTCGGTTTTTCAGTTTGCAGCGAACAATGGGGGGGACTTGCATTGTTATGTCACGCATTCTTATATTTCTATGCCTCATAGGAAAATGTATTATTTGTTATTCATGATTCTCAATGAACCCCAGAGCATTGCATGTGAACCTACCGTATATATGGACCAAGTTATAAGGACTCAAAATCTCACAAAATTTGCTATAATCATTTTTGTGTTCATGCAAGCTTCGGTTGAGGAATGATGGAGAATGGAAGTTGAAGTCGTGTTAGTGCAGTGTGAGCTTGCTGCTAGTTCTGAGATTGCCAGGCGGAAGGAAGTTCACTGGTTTGTCTCAGGGAAGAAGATGTTCCTGGAGCAGCACTGAACGGGCATGAGCCTAGTCTGCTTCGTGTAGTAGAGCTCAAACGCTGGTTGAAGTGCAGAGGTGTTACAACAGCTGGGAAAATGCAGCATCTTGTGAAAAGGTGAGCAGGCTGTAGCTATACAGTGGTAATAGTAGTATGACCAGAGACAAAACCAGTGAACTGCCACCTGGCACCTGGCAGTTCTGAGAAGAACTAGCAGCAAGCTCACACTCTACACGACTTCAACTTCCACTCTCCATCATTCCTCAACCGTAGCTTGCATGAATACAAAAATGATTGTAGCAAATTTTGTGAGATTTCCAGTTCTATCATTTGGTCCATATATATATATATAGTAAGTTCACATGCAATCCTCAGGGGTTGATTGATGATCAACATGAATAACGATACATTTTCCTATGTGGTATAATACCATAAGTAGGCATGGCCAAACATGCGAACGTAATAATGCAAGGGCCCCCCCCCCCCCCCCCCCCCATTTCACACTAAAAAATTATTATTCCACATCACTCTCTCTCTCATGCTGAAGCTGAATGATGGAGGAGCTTGAGAGGAGCTGTTGCATTGGTGGCTGGCATGTCCGCATGGTAAGCTGCCATGTTGAAGGATGGAGGAGCTTGAGGAAGCTGTTGCATTGGTGGCTGGCATGTCCGCATGGTAAGCTGCCATGTTGAAGGATGGAGGAGCTTGAAGGAGCTGTTGCATTGGTGGCTGGCATGTCCGCATCAGGGTTTCATTTAGAAAATTGTCCAGGGGGGGGGCAACTGGAGGAATCTGGATATTAAGGGGGGGGCATGATGTCAAGCACTTATCAACATCAAAGAATTTTAATAATACAATTTCCAGGGGGGGTAGGGGCAAAAAGGTTCCAAGGGGCGAAGGCTCCGCCCCCTAAATGAAACCCTGCGCATGGTAAGCTGCCATGTTGAAGGATGGAGGAGCTTGAGGGAGCTTTTGCATTGGTGGCTGGCATGTCCGCATGGTAAGCTGCCATGTCCGCATGGTAAGCTGCCATGTTGAAGGATGGAGGAGCTTGAGGGAGCTGTTGCATTGGTGGCTGGCATGTCCGCATGGTAAGCTGCCATGTTGAAGGATGGAGGAGCTTGAAGGAGCTGTTGCATTGGTGGCTGGCATGTCTCTATGTAAGCTGTCATGTGAGTAGAGAAATGTGCACCGAACCTGCTGTGTGGTAAACACTTTTCGGCTTTTCACTTCAGTTACTCTTCAACCTCGTGATTGCCTGCTTTTGAGCTTGTGATGGAAGCGATGACAATAGTGACCTTTGTGAGCAGGTGGTCTATTTTTTTGACTTAAAGTACCATGATAACTAAAAGTACTCCATGATAACTTGAAGTACTCTGTGATAGCTTGAAGTACTCCATGATAACTTGAAGTACTCCGTGATAACTTGAAGTACTCCATGATAACTTGTACTCCATGATAACCTTGGAAGTACTCCATGATAACTTGAAGTACTCCATGATAACTTGGAAGTACTCCATGATAACTTGGAAATACTCCATGATAACTTGTACTCCATGATAACTTGAAGTACTCCATGATAACTTGAAGTACTCCATGATAACTTGAAGTACTCCATGATAACTTGAAGTACTCCATGATAACTTGAAGTACTCCATGATAACTTGAAGTACTCCATGATAACTTGAAGTACTCCATGATAACTTGTACTCCATGATAACTTGGAAGTACTCCATGATAACTTGAAGTACTCCCTGATAACTTGGAAGTACTCCATGATAACTTGGAAGTACTCCTGATAACTTGAACTACTCCTGATAACTTGGAAGTACTCCATGATAACTTGAAGTACTCCATGATAACTTGAAGTACTCCTGATAACTTGAAGTACTCCATGATAACTTGAAGTACTCCTGAAAACTTGGAAGTATTGTATGATAACTTGGAAGTACTCCTGATAACTTGGAAGTACTCCTGATAACTTGGAAGTACTCCTGATAACTTGGAAGTACTCCTGATAACTTGGAAGTACTCCTGATAACTTGAAGTACTCCTGATAACTTGAAGTACTCCTGATAACTTGAAGTACTCCTGATAACTTGAAGTACTCCTGATAACTTGAAGTACTCCTGATAACTTGAAGTATACTCCATGATAACTTGAAGTACTCCATGATAACTTGAGAAGTACTCCTGATAACTTGAAGTACTGGATGATAACTTGAAGTACTCCTGATAACTTGGAAGTACTCCTGATAACTTGAAGTACTGGATGATAACTTGAAGTACTCCTGATAACTTGAATACTCCTGATAACTTGAAGTACTCCTGATAACTTGAAGTACTCCATGATAACTTGAGAAGTACTCCTGATAACTTGAAGTACTCCTGATAACTTGAGAAGTACTCCTGATAACTTGAAGTACTGGATGATAACTTGAAGTACTCCTGATAACTTGAAGTACTGGATGATAACTTGAAGTACTCCTGATAACTTGAAGTACTCCTGATAACTTGAAGTACTCCATGATAACTTGTACTCCATGATAACTTGGAAGTACTCCATGATAACTTGAAGTACTCCTGAAAACTTGGAAGTATTGTATGATAACTTGGAAGTACTCCTGATAACTTGAACTACTCCTGATAACTTGGAAGTACTCCATGATAACTTGAAGTACTCCATGATAACTTGAAGTACTCCTGATAACTTGAAGTACTCCATGATAACTTGAAGTACTCCATGATAACTTGAAGTACTCCATGATAACTTGAAGTACTCCTGATAACTTGAAGTACTCCTGAAAACTTGGAAGTATTGTATGATAACTTGGAAGTACTCCTGATAACTTGGAAGTACTCCTGATAACTTGGAAGTACTCCTGATAACTTGAAGTACTCCTGATAACTTGAAGTACTCCTGATAACTTGAAGTACTCCTGATAACTTGAAGTACTCCTGATAACTTGAAGTACTCCTGATAACTTGAAGTATACTCCATGATAACTTGAAGTACTCCATGATAACTTGAGAAGTACTCCTGATAACTTGAAGTACTGGATGATAACTTGAAGTACTCCTGATAACTTGGAAGTACTCCTGATAACTTGAAGTACTGGATGATAACTTGAAGTACCTGATAACTTGAAGTACTCCTGATAACTTGAAGTACTCCTGATAACTTGAAGTACTCCATGATAACTTGAGAAGTACTCCTGATAACTTGAAGTACTCCTGATAACTTGAGAAGTACTCCTGATAACTTGAAGTACTGGATGATAACTTGAAGTACTCCTGATAACTTGAAGTACTGGATGATAACTTGAAGTACTCCTGATAACTTGAAGTACTCCTGATAACTTGAAGTACTCCTGATAACTTGAAGTACTCCTGATAACTTGAAGTACAGTAGACCCTCGTTTATCCGATGACTTGGTTTATCCGAAGTAACAGAGCAGGGTTCAAAGGTGACATTACGCGCATACTCCACGTTTTTTTTGCCAGCTGCTCCTGTTTCTTTTTTTCTAGCGGACGGCTCGAGATCAAGAGAGAGAAAAGGATGGCTGAGTCTGGAGCTCCACGAAAAGAGAAAAGGAAAAGGAAAGTTTTGTCGATTGACTCGAAGCTGACGATTTTGGACTCCCTCACTAACGGAGTCAGCCAAGCTAGACTGGCTGAGGAGTACGGGGTAGATAAGTCTACGATTAGCGAACTAAAGAAGAGTGAAAAAAAGATTAAGGAATATGCTAGTACGCTCGACAGTCAAGGTGTGAGCACATCTAGAAAGATTATGCGACTAGCTAAGGAGGCTAAGCTAGAAGAAGCCCTCTATATGTGGTTTATTGAGAAGAGAAGCCAAGGAACAGCTATTAGTGGACCTCTACTAGCAGAAAAAGCTCTGGAGTTGCATCAGAAAATGCAAGGAGAAGCTGACTTTAAGGCTAGCAAAGGTTGGATGTGGAGATTTTGTAGGCGTCATGGGATTAGGCAACTGTCCCTTCAAGGAGAAAAGCTTTCTGCTGACGCTTCTTCCATTGATAGCTTCAAGAAGAAACTGCAAGAAACAATGGAGGAAGAAGGTTTAACTCTGGAGCAACTCTATAATTGTGATGAGACTGGCCTGTATTACAAGATGCTGCCAGAAAAAACTCTAGCTTCCAGGTATGAGAAAGGAGCTGATGGAATGAAAAAACAGAAAGATAGAGTAACCTTGATGGCATGTTCTAATGCAACAGGAAAACACAAGCTGCCCTTATTGCTCATTGGAAAATCAGATAATCCCAGGTGCTTCAAAAATGTAAATAGAGGTGCTCTTCCAGCCAAATATTATGCACAGAAGAGTGCATAGATGAACACAGCTATTTTCACTGATTACTTTCATGGTGAGTTTGTTCCATCAGTAAAAAGGTATTTAAGTAGCAGAAACTTACCTGGAAAGGCCCTTCTTCTGTTGGACATTGCACCCTCTCATCCTTCTACTGATGTTCTGGAGAGCAGTGATAAAAGTATCACTGCTCTCTACTTACCACCCAATACAACATCACTCATCCAGCCAATGGACCAAGGAGTGCTTGTAACCCTGAAACGACACTACAAAAGAGCCTTACTAAGGAAGTTGCTTCTTCTGGATGGGGATGGGCATTCTATGGTCTCATTTGTCAAGACGATAGATATCAAGAATGTCCTTTACACTTCTGCAGACTCCTGGGAGCAAGTTAAGGAATTAACACTAGCCAAATCATGGATGAAATTATTTGGGGGCAGTTCTACACTACCTCCTGACTCCCCTCTACAAGACAGCAACGAGGAACCTGCCATTGAAGAACTTGCTCAATCATTGGACCAAAACCTTACAGAAGATGATATCAGAGGCTGGATTGAAGCTGATACGAGTGACCCTGGTCATCAATTGTACACTGATGAAGAAATAATCAGTCAAGTGTCAGGGATGGAGGATGTGCCTTCAGAAGATGATGGGGGAGAGGAGTAGAAGGAGTCCCAACATTGTCCCACAAGTGGACAGGCTGCTGACTTGCTTGATAAATGCCTTACCTGGTATGAATGTCAGCCTGAAGCCACAGCCACCTCACTGATGCTTCTAAAGGAAATAAGAGATTTAGCTGTTAGAAAGATATACATGAACTTCAAACAATTAAAAATACAATCTTTTCTTAAGCAATAAACAAATTTATGTTATACACTACACTTGTACAATGTAATAATTTTGCATATCCGAACGTTTTGCATATCCGAATAGCCTCTGGTCCCAAGCTGTTCGGATATGTGAGGGTCTACTGTACTCCTGATAACTTGGAAGTACTCCCTGATAACTTGGAAGTACTCCATGATAACTTGGAAGTACTCCTGATAACTTGAAGTACTCCTGATAACTTGAAGTACTCCTGATAACTTGAAGTACTCCTGATAACTTGAAGTACTCCCTGATAACTTGGAAGTACTCCATGATAACTTGGAATTACTCCATGATAACTTGGAATTACTCCATGATATCTTGGAATTACTCCATGATAACTTGAAGTACTCCTTTATAACTTGGAATTACTCCGTGATAACTTGAAATACTCCGTGATAACTTGGAATTACTCCTTGATAACTTGGAATTACTCTGTGATAACTTGGAATTACTCCATGATAACTTGGAATTACTCCGTGATAACTTGGGAAGTACTCGGTGATAACTTGAAGTACTCCATGATAACTCTGTGTCTAGCAGAGGCAGCTCAGTGAAGAATGCCAGTAGCTACAGCTCTCTTACTACACACCCCACCCACACACAGTTGGTCTGCACAATATTTCGATATTGCATTCTCCTGAATACTTATTTTTGTGGTTAGCTTGACCCACAAATTTGAAATAATCTCAAATTAGGTTGCAGAATAGTCGGCCAGAAATAAATTGTCATGTGCATTCAGTGCTGATGACCAGCTCAGCAAGTCATAATTGCACTGGGGTCCACTGCTCTGACAACTTCCACTGCCAAACTGCTGACCAACAATAGGATATCTCATGGACCATGGTACTATCATAATCGACTGTTGTCATGGCAGCAAAGCATGGACGGACTGTCAATTATTACCACCACACTTCTACCATGAATTGTTAAGAATTAGAATTCCATAAGCAAGCACGTAATTTCCTCAGCAATGGAATTATAGGAGGATTTAGTTGTTGCTCACCTAATCCTCGCGAAACCCCGGCCCTAGCCCTAGCCAGTGCTGGACGGGAAACAACTGAACTTTGGACCTCCTTAGATGATCCTGACATTATCTAGAGCATCAATTAGCGTAAAAGCAAAATGAATCGGGGGCACACTTAAGTGTATGGGGTCCCAGGGGCAGGCCCCTTCCCTGCCTCATGTGAAGCCATGACTGATGCACACACTGGCTGCATGCGTTGCTAGGATGCATGCACTCTGCCAGTGAAGCCGTGACTGATGCACACACTGGCTGCATGCGTGTGCTATGCATGCACTCTGCCGGTGAAGCCGTGACTGGTGCACATACTGGCTGCATGCGTGTGTTATGCATGCACTCTGCCAGTGAAGCCGTGACTGGTGCACACACTGGCTGCATGCGTGCACTCCGCCAGTGGGGTGAACTCCTCTCCCCCCCTCCCTCAATGAAAGGTCATGGGATGAGTGGTTGCTAATTAGTTGAAAATGGTTTGTTATGTGGGACTTCCAGTTCCATAAGTGCATTAGTTTGTGATAGCAGGTGGTCACTGCAAGAGGATGTGGATGGAGAACTAATTAGGAGCGGCCTAAACCTAAAACTTTTGGCTGGTCATGTGTTCATGGGATGATCCTGTGGATCTTCCTTGCCTACCCAAGCATCACCAGTGTGTGTATAAGAGGCAAGTGTCTCTCCTTCCTCTCAAAAGGCAAGCATCTCTTCTTCCTCCCACGAGGCGAACATCTCTCCTTCTTCTCAAGGGCCAAGCATCTCTTCTTTCTCTCAAGAGGCAAGCATCCCTTCTTCCTCCCAGGAAGCAAGCATCTCTCCTTCTTCTCACAAGGCAAACATCTCTCAAGGGGAGAGCATCCCTTCTTCCTCTCAAGAGGCTAGCATCTCTCCTTCCTCTCAAAAGACAAGCGTCTCTTCTTCTATTCACGAGGCGAACATCTCTCCCTCCTCTCAAGCCTGACTGATGGACTGCTTGGTGCTGTTCCATGAGGGAGATCTGGCTACGAGGAGAAAGATCTTCCTCATGCCACGCCCATGCATAAGCCCTGATCACACGTGGTGAGAAAGGAGGCTCTGGGGAAGAAGCTTGTGTTCTTCTGTCGCCACTTTGGTGAGTGCGATTAATCATTACATACTTGTGGTCTACGTAGGCACTTGTATGGCCTTCATGGCATGCTTTGCATCATTTTATTTCACGTGGAGTAGGAGCCAATGAACGATTCAGAACTTCATTTCTTTGCTACCCTTTGGTATGGAAGAGAGGTCGGCCTCACAGTCCTAATACAACATGCAGAAAACATTTTCTCACTTATAATGTCAGTACACCCACTCATCGGTGTAGCATGTGTATGTATATATATACCAAAAGCTATTAATTGAAATTGATCGTAGATATCCTATAGAGGTCGGAAAATAACTACATTCTTCCACTACGTGCCTACTGAATATGAAGGCCACAAATGTTCATTAGCCATGGAGGGGGGGGATATGGAAAAGATACTCACCATGAAGACGGTTTTGAAGAAGTCAATAAGTTTGGTCGACTAACTTTTTGAGGAATGTGCTTTCTCAGGTTCTGTATGATGACTGGACTCTCCGAGAGGGGAAACAGTGATGAAGAAGGTGCCTCTTACCGTGACCAGACCAGTGTTGACCCTGAAGCTCTGTTATCGCTGGACAGAGTAAGTCATGCCTGACTACCTATGAGCAAGCCTGGTACTCTCTCTCTCTAGCGATTTGGATGGAGATAACAATTACCAGCGATGTAGAAGGCATTGACAGTGAGTTTGGCTATAGTTAGCTGTCCAGTTACTTAGCAGAGCATGAACTGCAAAGGATGTTTTAGCTTCCTTGTTACGGGTAAGCCGTGGAAAAAAATTAGGCACTTTGTTTTTGAGTCCCTTGAACATTGTTCAACATCAAGTTGCCTAGGGTAGTACTAGATAGTCACGGTACATCTTGTGTTTTTCCAGCCAAAGTACAAGAGACATTGGTTAGCCTGTTTGCACTGGATAAACACAGAGGTTGAATGAGGTTGACCTGTTCATGGTTTTGTGGCTTGTTTCTATGGCAACAAACACCAACCACAATGTTGGTCAATGCGAATGCTATTACGTATGGTAAGGTCCCTAGGGACTTTTCCGAACTAGAGCTGAATAGCAAGGCATACCTTCACATAAGTTGTGTTATTATAAAATCCACTGGGGAGAGAGAGGGTTAAAATGGCCGCTCCCACATTTGACATCAGTTCCTTCTGTTGACGGCAACTCCAACTAATTAGAGAAGCTGACAATTGCATTCTGTCAGAACAGATTTACTACATTCACGTACCCATAGCCGTCGCCAAAAGGAAAGGGACAGCAATGCCAAAGACTACCTCGGCACCAGCTGCAAACTAGTAGATCAAGTCATAATTGCCTCTAATAAGAGCTCACAGCTCTGGCTGGCTAGATGTGAGATGACTTCGTAGCCTTAAAAATACTTTTAGGGGGTTTATAAAGTAGACACTTTTATGTGGACAAGCATGCTTGCCTCCGTTTAGATGGACGGATGCACAGGCACAGGATGATTAAGTTAATATATAGTCCTAACAGATTTTACTGATAAATCTTGAAAGGCATTGTATGGTGGGCTGACGCTCTTAGCCACGCCTTTCATTTCCTGCTTTAAAAAAAAAAAAAAAACATTGTTCAATTGTAACTATTTTCTTTACAGGTGTTCAACTTGTGAATGTTGTGTGTGGGTATGGCTGAGAGAAGAAGTTTTCTCGAGTGCTTTGGAAGGTGGTTGTGAAGCAGAAATGTTGTGTGTGAGCGAACTTGAATACTTGAAAGCCTACCTAAGGCTGGAGCATCTAGTCGAAATGCCGAGAGAGTAAATTACAAGTTGTTGAGAAGGTCATTGTAATTCAACTTGAGAGTTCGTCGAGAATTTACTTGGAAGCAGATTTCCCTGAAGATGGAAAGCGTAACTAGGAGTGAGGTCTACAGGAATTGTCCGAGTACTGAAGCATAGCTGCCAGTGACTTGAATTGTGTTTTAGACGTCTTTACCTGTCGGTGTGTTCCTTGTGTCCTCTGCATCAGCCCATCTCTCCTTGATTGACTAGATGCAGTCAATTATCTTCCCTTTATATACCAACTATGTAGCGTGTTCTCTTTTGTACTCGCTGTCTGATACGGCAGTAGCCAAGAAGGGTAGTCGGTACAAGGAATTGTGTTTTTATTTTGGCTTGGAACTGTTTCTACGCCCTCGTGACAAACGGTGCGCCACCTCCATAGCTGGAACATGTTGGTAAATTGAGTAGCCATTGTCCTGATGGTGGCTATTAACTATGCAACTGTTCTGTGCAGGCATCTCCGTTTTCTGCATCTTGGAGATTCGCTGTTGTGATGACCATTTCCTAGTTCACATAAGCCTCGTTTTGTAAAGATGGGTGACCCGTTCGTGTTTTTTACAAGCGAAAGTCTTTGCCACATGCGCTGCAGATGCAGTGTTGCATAGCGATGTAGAACTTTCGCTCCTCGAACTCCGTGGGTGAGGGCTTTCACTTGGCCAACTCCCTGGTGGGGGCTTGCTTCGCTCCCCAATGAAGTGCAAGGTTGTGGTGTTTCATAATAAAAACAAGCCGCAGTGGGTATCACTAAACATGATGGTGCATTTCTACACAAAAACAGTTCATTCCAGCCATTAATTATGATGGGGGGGGGCCTCTCTCTTAGCGATGAATATCATTATACAAGTTGTGTGTGGCACTGCCATGAGCACAGCCACATGCCCAGAAGTTGTGATCTTAACTGAGCGGGGGGGAATGGTGGTCTCCATGATTTTTTTAAATTCACCTCTCCAAATTTGGAGGATAGACAGGATGAGCATGATCAGCCAAATCTCGCCTAGTCATAACCACTGGAGTGACTCTCAACATGCTAGTCCTTCGGTGCACTATGACCCACAGGGTGATCACAGTTGCATAAGTGCTCTCTCTCTCTATATATATATATAAACAAGGCCATGTTACAGTGACCTCAGTAATCAACTTGAAACTTACTCTCTTGATGTTTAGACATGATGCTCTAGCCGTTGATCTTTAACTTTGACCTCATCTTCTCTCTGTGTCATTGGCCCGCACCAGGCATGTGTGAAGCAAGGGGGAAAGAATCGTGTTTGCGCCAGGCATGTGCGAAGCAAGGGGGAAAGAATCGTGTTTGCGTCAGGCATGTGCGAAGCAAGAGGGAAAGAATCGTGTTTGCGTCAGGCATGTGCCAAGCAAGGGGGAAAGAATCGTGTTTGCGTCAGGCATGTGCGAAGCAAGGGGGAAAGAATCGTGTTTGCGTCAGGCATGTGCCAAGCAAGGGGGAAAGAATCGTGTTTGCGCCGGGCATGTGCGAAGCAAGGGAGAAAGAATCGTGTTTGCGTCAGGCATGTGCCAAGCAAGGGGGAAAGAATCGTGTTTTCGTCAGGCATGTGCGAAGCAAGGGGGAAAGAATCGTGTTTGCGCGCCAGGCATGGGCAAGGGGGAAAGAATCGTGTTTGCGTCAGGCATGTGCCAAGCAAGGGGGAAATAATCTATTTGCCATCGATGCATTTGTGTGATTGTAAGGTTCGCAAGGTCACCACTATTGTGTCACTGCTAAGGACACCTGCGGCGGTCTTCGTCGGATTTAGCAACTGTCACCAGAGCTGCGAAGTCGTTGAGCCTTCTCACGATCGATTGTTTTGCTTGTGGATACATACTCTATGTTGTGTGATCTCGGGTTTATTATGGGCACCTGCGTTGCAAGAGTCATATCATCTCGGTGTCGGTTGGCAGAATTGTAAATTTAAATTTGCATCTGTGACGTCTGGGTTTGTGGTTCCCCAGAAATCTGCTCAAATTTTGATGCCCCTGAACACCAGTGAGTCCGGTGTGTGAAGGGGGTACATTCTCAAGGGGGTGACATCCTTGAGAGGGTTGCATCCTCAAGGGGGGGGGGGGGAGTACATCCTCTACCAAAGTTGGATGGAGGTCTTCTCCTTGTGGTCATTTCTGTGATTATGGAACAGTACATGTGAAATATGCATAGTGTGGATCACCCTTCCCTTGACTTACTCCTTGCCATGGCAACCTCTATGTCTCTAGGCAGAAGACGAGGATGAAGAAGAGGTGGGAGGAGACACCTTTGACCTTGTTATTACTGTAACGGATCCGGTCAAGAAGGGAGATGGGATGGGGGCATACATTTCATACACCGTGGTCACCAAGACCTCCATGCCCTGCTTCAAGAACTCCGACAACTCCGTCAAGAGGAGGTTCAGCGATTTTCTTGGCCTCGGCCATAGACTCTCTGATAAGCACATGGTGAACGGGCACATAGTTCCTCCAGCACCCGAGAAGAGTGTTGTCGGTAAGTGTGTAGTGGGTAAAGGGTGGGATGCTAGGTTGAAGTATAGTAGTGGGAGCCACTGGGTGATGGGAGTTGAGGCAGCTGCTGGGGTTGTGAGTGGGTGTAGCCACTAAGGGGTGGGTGGGTGTTGAGTGGGGGTAGCCTCTGGGTGGTGGGAGCCGAGGCAGCTGCTGGGGTTGTGAGTGGGTGTAGCCACTAAGGGGTGGGAGTGGAGGCAGCCACTGGGGTGGGTGGGTGTTGAGTGGGGGTAGCCTCTGGGTGGTGGGAGCCGAGGCAGCTGCTGGGGTTGTGAGTGGGTGTAGCCACTAAGGGGTGGGAGTGGAGGCAGCCACTGGGGTGGATGGGTGGGTGTGGAGTGGTAGTATCTAGGGGGTGGGAGTGGAGGCAACCACTGGGGTGGGTGGGTGTGGAGTGGTAGTACATAGTATCTAGGGGGTGGGAGTGGAGGCAGCCACTGGGAAGTGGGAATAGAGTGTGTGTGTATCTATATATACCGTAAAATCCCTCTATTTATGTATCGTAGAGGGGGGGAAACAATTCTCAACCTGCTGTGCCCCATAAATAGAAACTTGTTCCACTATAAGCATGATAACATGACGCAACATTAGAAAATGATGCATATTTGGAATAATACGTTCCATCACTGCATGTGTTTATGTAAATCGAGACCAGCATAAAGAACTACCTCACTTCTGGCCCAATGGGAGTCCTCTGCTAGCTGAGCTGGAGTGGTACAAAACATTACAGCACAGAACCTAGCCAAAGTAGAGTAGTTCCTGATGAAGGCTAGATCATCAAACCGAAACATCGAGGGAGTAAATTATCGGTATACGTACGCTCGACCTGTCATGAGGATTGTCGTGTTCTGAAGCCGTTGTAGCTACTTCACTGATTCTAGACGTCCATGTACTTCAATGCACGTGGTGGCTTCTAACCTTGAATTAAGAGAACGGAGATCCTGTGGCAACAGACGTACATTTGATCGCAAGGTTAAAACAGAAATAAAAAATTCTAGACGTCATCCAAGACGCATCGTTAGAAACTAAGCTTTGAATTTTGATGCATAATTAGAAGGACACATAATTGGAGTTTTACGGTACATCTTATTACACGAGTCAGAGTGAAATTTGGCAAGTTATTTCATAAGCTGGTGTGCGTAATGTCACAAGCCGAAGTTGAGTGAAAGTACAACTTCAAAGCAAAGTGACTCGCCAACGATAAGCCTGTTTATTCTATACTTAATATACTCATAATGCTTCATAAAATAACTGTCTGGACATCGGTCGGTTTCTCCAGTGGTCAGTCAGTCGATCGTGATTGACACCATCTCTGCCACACATTTAAGTCACTTCTGCAGCCGTAGTGCTGTCAATAAGTTGCTTGACTGCTTCGTCATCCAAAAGAACTGCTGCTTCTGCTGTCTTGGAAAATGTTGCCTAAAACTGACCATGTGCGGAAGAGCGGGGGAAATAGCCACTAGTGGAATATGGGAGAATATCTAATGCCGTGCCTATAGGAAAGTACTACAGCGAGTGAATACACACACACACACACACACACATACTCTCTCTCCACTTATTCCCTACTGAAGCAGTTTCGTAGGACAGTAATAATCTGGTCTGCCTCAATCGAGTTTGTACATCTATTTACACCGAGCTATTCGAGTAGAGTTGCTAAGTTTATAAGCTCTAGCTGTTAATTTATAATTTGTGGTCAAGAGCACCTCCCAGTTCCAGGCGGCACGGATAAGGGAGGGTTCACAGTGCACCTTTAAGGGCTGGTTGTTAGGCTGTGTGCTTAATTAAGAGCTACTCCCCATGAGCACAAGACCTCTTGTGGCTAGACTTTAGTCACTCACACGACCGAGGAAGTTTGAAGGACTGCTAGTGTATATAGATAGCCGAGGCCAGCCACTGCTCAGACAGAAGCTGGCCAAGCCAGGAAGAGCTACTGCTTCGGAAATAAAATGCTGGCAGGTTTGCAGACCTGATCAAGATTACAGGGATTGGAGACTCGCCTGCAGAGCTGACGTGAGTGAGTGAGAGAGAGAGGACTCATCAGTTTATTGGGTGTTATTTGCACTCGCCTTTCCCCCGTCCTGTTATTGATACATGCATGGAAAAACAAACATCTTCACAACAGGACGAGCATCTGAACCCGACAGAACATGATAGTGTTGCTAACGTGTGACGTCCTCCATGCTGCACTGGGCTACACTTTTGATCGTCAGCCATCTTCTTCAAGACCTACTTGCCAGTGGTGTGCACTCACTGGAGTTAAAGAAACAATATCATCAATAAGCAACCTGCCACATAAAACTGTGGCACGTGCTGGATGTTGGTGGGCAGACACTCTTTGTTGGGTGGTACTTTTAGTGCTTATAAGCACATGGGAAAGAAACCTGCTCTTGTGGGTGTGGTGACGTCAGGAAGGTACGTACGTTAGCAATCCCTCTATTGCATTTGTCCCACTTTCAAATTGGAGATAAAACTCACATCGGCAGTTTCTTAGCTGCCTAAATGATGGTCCCAGGCTCCCAGCCCCGATATTAGCTCCAAATAGACTTCCACCATGCCTCGAGTTCTTCACTAAGGTTGCACACCAGCAGACAAAAAATAATTGTTGAAAGTGTGGGTGGATGCCTTGAAATATGTCTTCAAAATCTATTTATCCCCCTCCCCATCACCATCACTTACATAACTTGCATACAACAGCGTAAGAACTTGAAGACCAGAAGATGCCACATCTACTCTGTTTCTCAACTGCAGTCAAGCAGTAAAGAGGTATGGGTAATGGTGGTTGTCGATGAGGCCATCAAGCTAGTTCACCTGCTGTTTAATCAGAATCAAGTCAAGTCTGCACATGCTGAATTATAAGAAGAACGAATGACCCACACTAAGTTTGCTGTTTGGTTGGTGGAGTTCTCATTCCTGGGAAACTGTTACTAAGTTAAGAGGATGTAGCTGATCTACCAAAACATCTGCTGTTGTTTGGTTGGTTGAGTTCTCACTCCTGGGAAAGTGTTACAAGTTAAAAGGCTGTAGCTGATCTTCTACCAAAACATCTGCTGTTGTTTGGTTGGTTGAGTTCTCACTCCTGGGAAACTGTTACAAGTTAAAAGGCTGTAGCTGATCTTCTACCAAAACATCTGCTGTTATTTGGTTGGTGGAGTTCTCACTCCTGGGAAAGTGTTACTAAGTTAAAAGGCTGTAGCTGATCTACCAAAACATCTGCTGTTATTTGGTTGGTTGAGTTCTCACTCCTGGGAAACTGTTACTAAGTTAAGAGAATGTAGCTGATCTACCAAAACATCTGCTGTTGGTTGGTTGGTGGAGTTCTCACTCCTGGGAAACTGTTACTAAGTTAAGAGCTGATCTTCTACCAAAACATCTGCTGTTGGTTGGTTGGTGGAGTTCTCACTCCTGGGAAACTGTTACTAAGTTAAGAGCTGATCTTCTACCAAAACATCTGCTGTTGGTTGAGTTCTCACTCCTGGGAAACTGTTACCAAATCAAAAGGCTGTAGCTGATCTACCAAAACATCTGCTGTTGGTTGAGTTCTCACTCCTGGGAAACTGTTACTAAGTTAAGAGCTGATCTTCTACCAAAACATCTGCTGTTGGTCGAGTTCTCACTCCTGGGAAACTATTACTAAGTTAAGAGCTGATCTTCTACCAAAACATCTGCTGTTGGTTGAGTTCTCACTCCTGGGAAACTGTTACCAAATCAAAAGGCTGTAGCTGATCTACCAAAACATCTGCTGTTATTTGGTTGGTGGAGTTCTCACTCCTGGGAAACTTTTACCAAATCAAAAGCTGATCCTCCACCAAAACATCTGCTGTTGGTTGTTTGGTTGGTGGAGTTCTCGCTCCTGGGAAACTGTTACTAAGTTAAAAGGCTGTAGCTGACCCTACACAAGTATAGTCGACAATAGCAACAAGACATGGTCTGGTATTTGTGTATTGGTATTGGACAAGGTGGTGAACATAAGCACAGACAGCAATAGGAACAAGACATGGTGTGTGCTGATGATGCAGTGTTCAACAACAATAAGAATAGTTGAAGAATAGTTGAAAAGCCCTGAGTTCTGACTCGGTGTAGTCCTCCACTGCAGAACTATCGTATACAGAAACAACAAAGCAAACAAACAACAACAACAACAACTTGAAGCAGTTGGACTGATCCGAGAAAGGAAGCGAGACTCTACCAATGTAGACTAACAGTTAGATGATCCTTTACCATTTAAAGTCAACCAGCTTAGTGTAAATGAATGGTAAAGGGTCATCTAGCTAGCAGTCCTGTTTCCTTCATTTGGTGGTTGTGTTTGTTCTTGTACACTGCATGAACACTGCATGAGGAAATAATTTGATGGAGGGGGGAAAGGATGGAGGGGAAAAAGATGGAGGGGAAAAAGGCATAAAATTCCGCAAGTGGCCTTCCAAACATGAACAATCGCGCATACAATATTTTCATCAATTGCACACGGGTCTATGACACAGCAGCAATACTTACAACTAGAGTAGAAAGTCAGTCTATCCTTCAGTACTTGAGAAAGAGAGATGCTGTTCTCTTCCTCAACCTGAAGGTGTTCCTGGGGTTGCAGCGTCCACTCTGTATGCAGCCAAGTGCTCCTTTTGCTACAAAGAAGTACGTGCGTAGACAGCTCTGTAAAGAGTGGCTGGCAACAAATGATATTGAGCTACACTCCTTCAATCACACACTTGATTGGCTCCTTTACTGCAAGGTCCATGGGCTGGAGTTTATCCGTGCAGTTTGCAAGTACATAAACGTACTCAGAGTGATGGAGTTTGCAGTGCAGTTGCAACACGGTACCCAGGGAGAAGCGGTTGCAGTTGATTTACCTGCGTCTCTCCGCTGTGAAGCCCTGGAATGCAATATGGACCGTGTCAGTGTGCGACTTTCTCGGTCATTAACTTTAATTCAAATTTACTCACTGTATGTTTCGGCTAGAGGCTCATTAATCATGAAAGGTGTTGAACATGTTGCATCGCATCCCACCCACCCAAACGAGATAAAGAGTGGTTTTGAACATGCTGGAATTCAAGGATATTTGTACCCTGAACTTTTGCTGATGAGGTAATTGAGTGATATCCTCTCATGTAATCTTAAAGGATACATGCCAATGTAACTGAATGATCCTTTCCTGCTTTTAACAGAATTAGAATTTCAGTAAATATATTACACATCCCCGTCAAAATCATTTCCCAGTAGGTATGTATGTGTGTGTGTACACACAGTACAGGTTTGGGGGTGGGAGGTGATGCAAGGAGTTGGCTAGCAGCTATGTTGCCAACTTGGCTTGTTGTTGTAACCCTTGTAGGCATGACAAAGGTCAAATTATCGAAGAATGATGATGCTTCCTTCTTGGAGCGAAGGAGAGCTGCACTGGAGAGGTGGGGTTAATTAATTAATTGCCTCTGGGTTAATGAATTAATTGCCAGAGGCAGTTGTCTGGCTCCAGTTGTACTCCGCGTATTGTTAGTCGTGTGCGATTGTTCTCTGGCCTCATTCTTCAGGTACTTGAACAGGATAGGTAGGCACCCTGTCTTGAGGAAGGACGAGGACTTCTTGGAGTTCTTAGAGAATCCTGATGATGTGAGTCAGCCGAATAACACACCTCATGCACTGCACACCTCACTCATCCACACGTTTACACACGCACAGCACACCTCATCCACACACACATACACACACTCCTACAAACATACACAATGCACACACACAATACTCTCATATACAAAATACACACACAGCACAATACACCAATGCCACACACATTACACACACCACACACACAATATTCACACAAACACACACCACACACAATACTCACACTACACACAATACGCACACTACACACAATACTCACACTACACACAATACTCACACTACACACAATACTCACAATATACTCACAATACTCACACTACACACAATACTCACACTACACACAATACTCACACGTATACAATGCAGACACATAATACACACACCACACACACACTACCACATTCCTTTTGCTTTCACTTGATGGCCTCTAAAGGGAGAAGACAGAGAATGTGCTAGAAAAACAATTGGCAGTGTCATGATGTGCAGTGTGTACAGCACTGCACTGCTCCCTCACTCTCTAGTGCTATGGTGTGCAGTGAGTGGTGTACAGCACTGCACTGCTCCCTCACCCTCTAGTGCTATGGTGTGCAGTGAGTGGTGTACAGCACTGCACTGCTCCCTCACTCTCTAGTGCTATGCTGTGCAGTGAGTGGTGTACAGCACTGCACTACTCCCTCACCCTCTAGTGCTATGGTGTGCAGTGAGTGGTGTACAGCACTGCACTGCTCCCTCACCCTCTAGTGCTATGGTGTGCAGTGAGTGGTGTACAGCACTGCACTACTCCCTCACCCTCTAGTGCTATGGTGTGCAGTGAGTGGTGTACAGCACTGCACTGCTCCCTCACTCTCTAGTGCTATGCTGTGCAGTGAGTGGTGTACAGCACTGCACTACTCCCTCACTCTCTAGTGCTATGGTGTGCAGTGAGTGGTGTACAGCACTGCACTGCTCCCTCACCCTCTAGTGCTATGGTGTGCAGTGAGTGGTGTACAGCACTGCACTGCTCCCTCACCCTCTAGTGCTATGGTGTGCAGTGAGTGGTGTACAGCACTGCACTACTCCCTCACTCTCTAGTGCTATGCTGTGCAGTGAGTGGTGTACAGCACTGCACTGCTCCCTCACCCTCTAGTGCTATGGTGTGCAGTGAGTGGTGTACAGCACTGCCCCTCACCCTCTAGTGCTATGGTGTGCAGTGAGTGGTGTACAGCACTGCACTGCTCCCTCACCCTCTAGTGCTATGGTGTGCAGTGAGTGGTGTACAGCACTGCACTGCTCCCTCACTCTCTAGTGCTATGCTGTGCAGTGAGTGGTGTACAGCACTGCACTACTCCCTCACCCTCTAGTGCTATGGTGTGCAGTGAGTGGTGTACAGCACTGCACTGCTCCCTCACCCTCTAGTGCTATGGTGTGCAGTGAGTGGTGTACAGCACTGCACTACTCCCTCACCCTCTAGTGCTATGGTGTGCAGTGAGTGGTGTACAGCACTGCACTGCTCCCTCACTCTCTAGTGCTATGCTGTGCAGTGAGTGGTGTACAGCACTGCACTACTCCCTCACTCTCTAGTGCTATGGTGTGCAGTGAGTGGTGTACAGCACTGCACTGCTCCCTCACCCTCTAGTGCTATGGTGTGCAGTGAGTGGTGTACAGCACTGCACTGCTCCCTCACCCTCTAGTGCTATGGTGTGCAGTGAGTGGTGTACAGCACTGCACTACTCCCTCACTCTCTAGTGCTATGCTGTGCAGTGAGTGGTGTACAGCACTGCACTGCTCCCTCACCCTCTAGTGCTATGGTGTGCAGTGAGTGGTGTACAGCACTGCCCCTCACCCTCTAGTGCTATGGTGTGCAGTGAGTGGTGTACAGCACTGCACTGCTCCCTCACCCTCTAGTGCTATGCTGTGCAGTGAGTGGTGTACAGCACTGCACTACTCCCTCACCCTCTAGTGCTATGGTGTGCAGTGAGTGGTGTACAGCACTGCACTGCTCCCTCACTCTCTAGTGCTATGGTGTGCAGTGAGTGGTGTACAGCACTGCACTGCTCCCTCACCCTCTAGTGCTATGGTGTGCAGTGAGTGGTGTACAGCACTGCACTACTCCCTCACTCTCTAGTGCTATGGTGTGCAGTGAGTGGTGTACAGCACTGCACTACTCCCTCACCCTCTAGTGCTATGGTGTGCAGTGAGTGGTGTACAGCACTGCACTGCTCCCTCACTCTCTAGTGCTATGGTGTGCAGTGAGTGGTGTGTACAGCACTGCACTGCTCCCTCACCCTCTAGTGCTATGGTGTGCAGTGAGTGGTGTACAGCACTGCACTACTCCCTCACTCTCTAGTGCTATGGTGTGCAGTGAGTGGTGTACAGCACTGCCCCTCACCCTCTAGTGCTATGGTGTGCAGTGAGTGGTGTACAGCACTGCACTACTCCCTCACCCTCTAGTGCTATGGTGTGCAGTGAGTGGTGTACAGCACTGCACTGCTCCCTCACTCTCTAGTGCTATGGTGTGCAGTGAGTGGTGGTACAGCACTGCACTGCTCCCTCACCCTCTAGTGCTATGCTGTGCAGTGAGTGGTGTACAGCACTGCACTGCTCCCTCACTCTCTAGTGCTATGGTGTGCAGTGAGTGGTGTACAGCACTGCACTGCTCCCTCACCCTCTAGTGCTATGGTGTGCAGTGAGTGGTGTACAGCACTGCACTGCTCCCTCACCCTCTAGTGCTATGGTGTGCAGTGAGTGGTGTACAGCACTGCACTACTCCCTCACTCTCTAGTGCTATGGTGTGCAGTGAGTGGTGTGTACAGCACTGCACTGCTCCCTCACTCTCTAGTGCTATGCTGTGCAGTGAGTGGTGTACAGCACTGCACTACTCCCTCACTCTCTAGTGCTATGCTGTGCAGTGAGTGGTGTACAGCACTGCACTACTCCCTCACTCTCTAGTGCTATGCTGTGCAGTGAGTGGTGTACAGCACTGCTCCCTCACTCTCTAGTGCTATGGTGTGCAGTGAGTGGTGTACAGCACTGCACTGCCCCTCACTCTCTAGTGCTATGGTGTGCAGTGAGTGGTGTACAGCACTGCCCCTCACTCTCTAGTGCTATGGTGTGCAGTGAGTGGTGTACAGCACTGCCCCTCACCCTCTAGTGCTATGGTGTGCAGTGAGTGGTGGTACAGCACTGCCCCTCACCGCAGTGAATTTGGTGATTTGTTCCAGGGTGCATTCGGTATCCAAGCTTGATGGCTAAATAGAGTATGAATGGAGCTGTCTAAGGATGTTGAAACTTTTGCTCATTGGTGGTTGCTTGATGTTGTACGAATGTTTGAAAATGGGAATTCCATATGGCAATTGCAACAGTAAAGGATGGGAACTACCGATACAACCTCTAGTGCTATGGTGTGCAGTGAGTGGTGTACAGCACTGCACTACTCCCTCACCCTCTAGTGCTATGGTGTGCAGTGAGTGGTGTACAGCACTGCACTACTCCCTCACTCTCTAGTGCTATGGTGTGCAGTGAGTGGTGTACAGCACTGCACTGCTCCCTCACCCTCTAGTGCTATGGTGTGCAGTGAGTGGTGTACAGCACTGCACTACTCCCTCACTCTCTAGTGCTATGGTGTGCAGTGAGTGGTGTACAGCACTGCACTACTCCCTCACCCTCTAGTGCTATGGTGTGCAGTGAGTGGTGTACAGCACTGCACTGCTCCCTCACCCTCTAGTGCTATGCTGTGCAGTGAGTGGTGTACAGCACTGCACTACTCCCTCACTCTCTAGTGCTATGGTGTGCAGTGAGTGGTGTACAGCACTGCACTGCTCCCTCACTCTCTAGTGCTATGGTGTGCAGTGAGTGGTGTACAGCACTGCACTGCTCCCTCACCCTCTAGTGCTATGGTGTGCAGTGAGTGGTGTACAGCACTGCACTACTCCCTCACTCTCTAGTGCTATGGTGTGCAGTGAGTGGTGTACAGCACTGCTCCCTCACTCTCTAGTGCTATGGTGTGCAGTGAGTGGTGGTACAGCACTGCACTGCTCCCTCACCCTCTAGTGCTATGGTGTGCAGTGAGTGGTGTACAGCACTGCACTGCCCCTCACCCTCTAGTGCTATGGTGTGCAGTGAGTGGTGTACAGCACTGCACTGCCCCTCACCCTCTAGTGCTATGGTGTGCAGTGAGTGGTGTACAGCACTGCACTACTCCCTCACCCTCTAGTGCTATGGTGTGCAGTGAGTGGTGTACAGCACTGCACTACTCCCTCACTCTCTAGTGCTATGGTGTGCAGTGAGTGGTGTACAGCACTGCACTACTCCCTCACCCTCTAGTGCTATGGTGTGCAGTGAGTGGTGTACAGCACTGCACTACTCCCTCACCCTCTAGTGCTATGGTGTGCAGTGAGTGGTGTACAGCACTGCACTACTCCCTCACCCTCTAGTGCTATGCTTGTGCAGTGAGTGGTGTACAGCACTGCACTGCTCCCTCACTCTCTAGTGCTATGGTGTGCAGTGAGTGGTGTACAGCACTGCACTGCTCCCTCACCCTCTAGTGCTATGGTGTGCAGTGAGTGGTGTACAGCACTGCACTACTCCCTCACTCTCTAGTGCTATGGTGTGCAGTGAGTGGTGTACAGCACTGCACTACTCCCTCACTCTCTAGTGCTATGGTGTGCAGTGAGTGGTGTACAGCACTGCCCCTCACCCTCTAGTGCTATGGTGTGCAGTGAGTGGTGTACAGCACTGCACTACTCCCTCACTCTCTAGTGCTATGGTGTGCAGTGAGTGGTGTACAGCACTGCCCCTCACCCTCTAGTGCTATGGTGTGCAGTGAGTGGTGTACAGCACTGCACTACTCCCTCACCCTCTAGTGCTATGCTGTGCAGTGAGTGGTGTACAGCACTGCACTACTCCCTCACTCTCTAGTGCTATGGTGTGCAGTGAGTGGTGTACAGCACTGCACTGCCCCTCACCCTCTAGTGCTATGGTGTGCAGTGAGTGGTGTACAGCACTGCACTACTCCCTCACTCTCTAGTGCTATGGTGTGCAGTGAGTGGTGTACAGCACTGCCCCTCACCCTCTAGTGCTATGGTGTGCAGTGAGTGGTGTACAGCACTGCACTACTCCCTCACCCTCTAGTGCTATGGTGTGCAGTGAGTGGTGTACAGCACTGCACTACTCCCTCACTCTCTAGTGCTATGGTGTGCAGTGAGTGGTGTACAGCACTGCACTGCTCCCTCACCCTCTAGTGCTATGGTGTGCAGTGAGTGGTATACAGCACTGCACTGCTCCCTCACCCTCTAGTGCTATGGTGTGCAGTGAGTGGTGTACAGCACTGCACTGCTCCCTCACCCTCTAGTGCTATGCTGTGCAGTGAGTGGTGGTACAGCACTGCACTGCTCCCTCACCCTCTAGTGCTATGGTGTGCAGTGAGTGGTATACAGCACTGCACTGCTCCCTCACCCTCTAGTGCTATGGTGTGCAGTGAGTGGTGTACAGCACTGCACTACTCCCTCACTCTCTAGTGCTATGGTGTGCAGTGAGTGGTGTACAGCACTGCACTGCTCCCTCACTCTCTAGTGCTATGCTGTGCAGTGAGTGGTGTACAGCACTGCACTGCTCCCTCACTCTCTAGTGCTATGGTGTGCAGTGAGTGGTGTACAGCACTGCACTACTCCCTCACTCTCTAGTGCTATGGTGTGCAGTGAGTGGTGTACAGCACTGCACTGCTCCCTCACTCTCTAGTGCTATGGTGTGCAGTGAGTGGTGTACAGCACTGCCCCTCACTCTCTAGTGCTATGGTGTGCAGTGAGTGGTGTACAGCACTGCACTGCTCCCTCACCCTCTAGTGCTATGCTGTGCAGTGAGTGGTGTACAGCACTGCACTGCTCCCTCACTCTCTAGTGCTATGGTGTGCAGTGAGTGGTGTACAGCACTGCCCCTCACCCTCTAGTGCTATGGTGTGCAGTGAGTGGTGTACAGCACTGCACTGCTCCCTCACCCTCTAGTGCTATGGTGTGCAGTGAGTGGTGTACAGCACTGCACTACTCCCTCACCCTCTAGTGCTATGGTGTGCAGTGAGTGGTGTACAGCACTGCACTACTCCCTCACCCTCTAGTGCTATGGTGTGCAGTGAGTGGTGTACAGCACTGCACTACTCCCTCACCCTCTAGTGCTATGCTGTGCAGTGAGTGGTGTACAGCACTGCACTACTCCCTCACTCTCTAGTGCTATGGTGTGCAGTGAGTGGTGTACAGCACTGCACTACTCCCTCACCCTCTAGTGCTATGGTGTGCAGTGAGTGGTGTACAGCACTGCCCCTCACCCTCTAGTGCTATGGTGTGCAGTGAGTGGTGTACAGCACTGCACTACTCCCTCACCCTCTAGTGCTATGGTGTGCAGTGAGTGGTGTACAGCACTGCACTACTCCCTCACTCTCTAGTGCTATGGTGTGCAGTGAGTGGTGTACAGCACTGCACTGCTCCCTCACCCTCTAGTGCTATGGTGTGCAGTGAGTGGTGTACAGCACTGCACTACTCCCTCACCCTCTAGTGCTATGGTGTGCAGTGAGTGGTGTACAGCACTGCACTGCTCCCTCACCCTCTAGTGCTATGGTGTGCAGTGAGTGGTGTACAGCACTGCACTACTCCCTCACCCTCTAGTGCTATGGTGTGCAGTGAGTGGTGTACAGCACTGCACTGCTCCCTCACCCTCTAGTGCTATGCTGTGCAGTGAGTGGTGTACAGCACTGCCCCTCACTCTCTAGTGCTATGGTGTGCAGTGAGTGGTGTACAGCACTGCCCCTCACCCTCTAGTGCTATGGTGTGCAGTGAGTGGTGTACAGCACTGCACTGCTCCCTCACCCTCTAGTGCTATGGTGTGCAGTGAGTGGTGTACAGCACTGCACTGCTCCCTCACCCTCTAGTGCTATGGTGTGCAGTGAGTGGTGTACAGCACTGCACTGCTCCCTCACTCTCTAGTGCTATGGTGTGCAGTGAGTGGTGTACAGCACTGCACTGCTCCCTCACTCTCTAGTGCTATGGTGTGCAGTGAGTGGTGTACAGCACTGCACTGCTCCCTCACCCTCTAGTGCTATGGTGTGCAGTGAGTGGTGTACAGCACTGCACTACTCCCTCACTCTCTAGTGCTATGGTGTGCAGTGAGTGGTGTACAGCACTGCACTGCTCCCTCACCCTCTAGTGCTATGGTGTGCAGTGAGTGGTGTACAGCACTGCACTGCTCCCTCACTCTCTAGTGCTATGGTGTGCAGTGAGTGGTGTACAGCACTGCACTACTCCCTCACCCTCTAGTGCTATGCTGTGCAGTGAGTGGTGTACAGCACTGCACTGCTCCCTCACCCTCTAGTGCTATGGTGTGCAGTGAGTGGTGTACAGCACTGCACTACTCCCTCACCCTCTAGTGCTATGCTGTGCAGTGAGTGGTGTACAGCACTGCACTGCTCCCTCACCCTCTAGTGCTATGGTGTGCAGTGAGTGGTGTACAGCACTGCACTACTCCCTCACCCTCTAGTGCTATGGTGTGCAGTGAGTGGTGTACAGCACTGCACTGCTCCCTCACTCTCTAGTGCTATGGTGTGCAGTGAGTGGTGTACAGCACTGCACTGCTCCCTCACTCTCTAGTGCTATGGTGTGCAGTGAGTGGTGTACAGCACTGCACTGCTCCCTCACCCTCTAGTGCTATGGTGTGCAGTGAGTGGTGTACAGCACTGCACTGCTCCCTCACTCTCTAGTGCTATGGTGTGCAGTGAGTGGTGTACAGCACTGCACTGCTCCCTCACTCTCTAGTGCTATGGTGTGCAGTGAGTGGTGTACAGCACTGCACTGCTCCCTCACTCTCTAGTGCTATGGTGTGCAGTGAGTGGTGGTACAGCACTGCACTGCTCCCTCACTCTCTAGTGCTATGGTGTGCAGTGAGTGGTGTACAGCACTGCACTGCTCCCTCACTCTCTAGTGCTATGGTGTGCAGTGAGTGGTGTACAGCACTGCACTGCTCCCTCACCCTCTAGTGCTATGGTGTGCAGTGAGTGGTGTACAGCACTGCACTACTCCCTCACTCTCTAGTGCTATGGTGTGCAGTGAGTGGTGTACAGCACTGCACTACTCCCTCACCCTCTAGTGCTATGGTGTGCAGTGAGTGGTGGTACAGCACTGCACTGCTCCCTCACTCTCTAGTGCTATGGTGTGCAGTGAGTGGTGTACAGCACTGCACTACTCCCTCACTCTCTAGTGCTATGGTGTGCAGTGAGTGGTGTACAGCACTGCCCCTCACTCTCTAGTGCTATGCTGTGCAGTGAGTGGTGTACAGCACTGCACTGCTCCCTCACCCTCTAGTGCTATGGTGTGCAGTGAGTGGTGTACAGCACTGCACTACTCCCTCACTCTCTAGTGCTATGGTGTGCAGTGAGTGGTGGTACAGCACTGCACTGCTCCCTCACCCTCTAGTGCTATGGTGTGCAGTGAGTGGTGTACAGCACTGCACTGCTCCCTCACCCTCTAGTGCTATGCTGTGCAGTGAGTGGTGTACAGCACTGCACTGCCCCTCACCCTCTAGTGCTATGGTGTGCAGTGAGTGGTGTACAGCACTGCACTACTCCCTCACTCTCTAGTGCTATGGTGTGCAGTGAGTGGTGTACAGCACTGCACTACTCCCTCACCCTCTAGTGCTATGGTGTGCAGTGAGTGGTGGTACAGCACTGCACTGCTCCCTCACCCTCTAGTGCTATGGTGTGCAGTGAGTGGTGTAGTACAGCACTGCCCCTCACCCTCTAGTGCTATGGTGTGCAGTGAGTGGTGTACAGCATTGCACTGCTCCCTCACTCTACTAGACATTATTGTGGCTCTCCTTCTCACAAAGCTTAAGGGGTTCACTCCGGGGACAGTCTTTGGCACCCGTCCAAACACAGCCATTTTAGGCATGCAATGTTCTGGCATGCGAGTTACATGACCAGTCTCTGATTAATTATCCTTGATTGTCGCTGTCTCAAGGCCCTCCCAGAGGTCGCGACAATCCACCAAGGAGCCAAAAGGTGAGGACCTGGGTTTCTGGTAGGTTTTTAGGTGTAAAGGGAAGAGGAGGGCAATCAGGACTTGTGAAAGGGGGGCAGATGTGTGGAAAATTATCAGTCATTTCTAGATCCGTACCCTCTCCCATGAAGGGAACCATGAGAACTGTTCCACACAAACATCCACTTAGCCCCTTATGGACTCGCGGAATATTGCTGGCTTGCCCACAGTGATCCCGTACCTTGTCACCAAAAGTTCCGTCTTACGAAGACTGGCCGGCAAGCCGTGCTGCTTGTGTTAGATGCAAATTCAGAAGCTCCTCTCAGCGATGTAGCGAAGAGGGCAGAGCATCAGCAGACAATCTACCTGAACAACAAGATTGAGAGCACACCTGTGTCCCCACCCACACTCTCCGGGTCACCAACACGCTCTCTCCATCATCAAGCACACATACAAGTTGAAGATGGTGGGCGCTGCTCTAGCGGGTACGATCGGACCATTCTTCACTTTCATCTCCTCCCAGCTTATCCATCCCCTTATCTTGGATCGGGCCATTCTTCACTTTCATCTCCTCCCAGCTTATCCATGGACGCTTTTCCCCTCCACATGCCAATCCTGCTTTGCTTTATCTCCAAGAGCGCACGGGCGGCGCAAGACACAGAATCATATGCTTTCTTTAACGCTGTGAAACAAGATGAATTTCTTGGAGTGGTTTATTGTTAGCTGCTGTGAATGTCACGTAGAAACACCCACAATCCTTGTGAAACCATACTGTGACTCCAGTGATTTAGAGTGGTTTATTGTTAACTGCTGTGAATGTCACGTAGAAACACCCACAATCCTTGTGAAACCATACTGTGACTCCAGTGATTCTCTGCCAACAAGTGTAGCCACCTTATAAAAGTTCCGGCCATCATCTAGGCTTTTTTTCCCCCTACACCCACCGGTCTCTTGAAGGTTTCTGCCATTACCTAGGTTTTCTTCTCAACTACACCCACCGGCTCCCTTGAAGGTTCCAGCCATTACCTAGGCTTTCTTCTCTGCTAAACCCACCGGCTTCCTTGAAGGTTCCATCCATTACCCTGGCTTTCTTCCTCACTACACCCATTGGCAAGACAGCAACCTCCCTTGAAGGTTCCAGTTTCCTGATGTCCAAACTCCATTGCATCACTCCCAGGCGTCCCGTCGAGGACTGTGTGGTGAAGTGCTTCTGGCACTGCTAATATGTTGCTGCCTGGGATGTGCAGTGACTTGCTGAACATTGTCATCACAGATTTTACTAGGGCTCCGAAGCTACCGTGTCCTCTTCCATGCTGCTGCATGGCAGAATCTTCTTTCCTCTCAAATTGATGTCAAAATTTTCTTGTCAAAATTCTCTGTCTCATGCATGATGGACGGACTAAGACATTATATCCTTCAGCTACGCTTGCTGCAAAATGGGAGCTGCTGTCTTAACCCTTTAACTGCGTTTGTCGACTATAGTCGCCTCAATTGAACTTCACGTAATTGCGGAGGGCGACTATAGTCGCCCGCTCCTTGCTAAATTATTAGTTGGATCTCGAGCATTGGCGCTAACTTAGCTTTGCGCATCGTGGTTTTTTGGTGCGGTGATCGGCACCTTCTTGTTCTAGAGCAGACGTTTCTTACGTTGACTTGCCATTCTAAGCTTCTTACTTGCTTTAGCAGCGCCGACTATTCCAGCTCACAAATTCTTTCTCTTTTCCAATCTTGCTCACCTCGCCCAACCCTGAACTCTAAACTGTTTGCAAGCTCTGCGCAGTTCTAGTTGCTGAACTCCACCTTCTTGATCTCACAACTCCACCCTCCAAATTTACCCACAAGCTCCTCCCTGAAGAATTTTATTATTAGCAATTTTAGACTTTCCTCTGAACCCTAGACCTTATCAAGTTCATGGATGAACTAGATGGTGATATATATGAGTGATGGAGACTTTGATGGTTACCTTGAAGGAAAGTTATTTACTACAGCAAGAGCAATAAAATACAACAATATAAATAACCAATAAATATTATTTTTATTATAGTGGAGATGAAGGTGCTGATAATGAATGTGAAGAGGACGAGGTTCCAGGTGAAGAGGGCGAGGTTCCAGGTGAAGAGGGCACGAGGTTCCAGGTGAAGAGGGCGAGGTTCCAGGTGAAGAGGGCGAGGTTCCAGGTGAAGAGGGCACGAGGTTCCAGGTGAAGAGGGCGAGGTTCCAGGTGAAGAGGGCGAGGTTCCAGGTGAAGAGGGCGAGGTTCCAGGTGAAGAGGGCGAGGTTCCCGGTGAAGAGGGCGAGGTTCCAGGTGAAGAGGGCGAGGTTCCAGGTGAAGAGGGCGAGGTTCCAGGTGAAGATACGAGATGAAGAGTGCGTGGTTCAAGGTGGGGGGCATGAGGTTCAATGTGATGGGTGGGATGATGTTAGTTTGCATGGTGAGGATGGAGCGGGAGGTGGTTATGACGTAGACGAGGAAGAAGGCGATGCAAGTGGCATGGTGGTATCTTCTGTTCTTCTGTTGGTGGGCCTAATAAGGTGTGGTCGAGCCTCTGGATGCTTTCGAGCAATTATTCACGTCAATATCATCAAGGATATCTGGTGTGAAACGAACCGGTATGAGAAAGAGTACTTGGCAAGTCACCAGCCGCACCTTGACGAACATCAACGAGCAAGAGAGTCATCAGCCACCTATATATATATAGAGCATTATGATGGCATACCACTAGTGTCCTCTCTCATTATATATATATATAGAGAGAGCAAGTTATGATGGCGTGCCACTAGTGTCCTCTCTCATTATATATATATAGAGAGCAAGTTATGATGGTGTGCCACTAGTGTCCTCTCTCATTATATATATATAGAGAGAGAGCAAGTTATGATGGCGTGCCACTAGTGTCCTCTCTCATTATATATATATAGAGAGAGAGCAAGTTATGATGGCGTGCCACTAGTGTCCTCTCTCATTATATATATATAGAGCAAGTTATGATGGCGTGCCACTAGAGTCTTCTCTCATTATATATATATATATATATTGAGCAGGTTATGATGGCGTGCCACTAGTGTCCTCTCTCATTATATATATATATATAGAGCAAGTTATGATGGCGTGCCACTAGTGTTTTCTCTCATTATATATATATATATATATTGAGCAAGTTATGATGGCGTGCCACTAGTGTCTTCTCTCATTATATATATATATATTGAGCAAGTTATGATGGTGTGCCACTATTGTCCTCTCTCATTATATATATATATATATAGATGCCACTAGTGTCCTCTCTCATTATATATATATATATATTGAGCAAGTTATGATGGCGTGCCACTAGTGTCCTCTCACATTATATATATATATATAGATGCCACTAGTGTCCTCTCTCATTATATATATATATATAGATGCCACTAGTGTCCTCTCTCATTATATATATATATATATTGAGCAAGTTATGATGGCGTGCCACTAGTGTCCTCTCTCATTATATATATAGAGAGAGAGAGCAAGTTATGATGGCGTGCCACTAGTCTTCTCTCATTATATATATATATATATATTGAGCAAGTTATGATGGCGTGCCACTAGTGTCCTCTCTCATTATATATATATATATAGAGCAAGTTATGATGGCGTGCTACTAGTGTCCTCTCTCATTATATATATATATTGAGCAAGTTATGATGGCGTGCCACTAGTGTCCTCTCTCATTATATATATATATTGAGCAAGTTATGATGGCGTGCCACTAGTGTCCTCTCTCATTATATATATATATATTGAGCAAGTTATGATGGCGTGCCACTAGTGTCCTCTCTCATTATATATATATATTGAGCAAGTTATGATGGCGAGCCACTAGTGTCCTCTCTCAGTATATATATATATATATATATTGAGCAAGTTATGATGGCGTGCCACTAGTGTCCTCTCTAATTATATATATATATTGATCAAGTTATGATGGCATGCCACTAGTGTCCTCTCTCATTATATATATATATATAGAGCAAGTTATGATGGCGTGCCACTAGTGTCCTCTCTCATTATATATATATATATATTGAGTAAGTTATGATAGCATGCCACTAGTGTCCTCTCTCATTATATATATATAGAGAGCAAGTTATGATGGCGTGCCACTAGTGTCCTCTCTCATTATATATATATAGAGAGAGAGCAAGTTATGATGGCGTGCCACTAGTGTCTTCTCTCATTATATATATATTGAGCAAGTTATGATGGCTTGCCACTAGTGTCCTCTCTCATTATATATATATATTGAGCAAGTTATGATGGCGTGCCACTAGTGTCCTCTCTCATTATATATATATATTGAGCAAGATATGATGGTGTGCCACTAGTGTCCTCTCTCATTATATATATATAGAGAGCAAGTTATAATGGCGTGCCACTAGTGTCTTCTCTCATTATATATATATAGAGCAAGTTATCTACCTAGGCACAGCTTGTAAGTAATGTAGCAAGTGAACTTCGATGAGAGCTAAGAAGTTGATTTACCCGCTGGGTTCACTGTTGTATCACTACAATTACTACCAGTAAAACAAACGCTAGCGCTAGCTAGAGCTACTGCTGGATAGAGCGACACTAGCTAGCTAGATCTACTGCTAGCTACAAATGAATGACGCTAGCGCTATCTAGATGGACTGCTGGCTACCAAAGAAACTAAAAGCTTGATTACTAAAAACGAAGGCTGGCTATACGGATCACAAAGCAAGCAAAAAGAAAGTAACTAAACAATTCTAATTATAGCTCACCATTTATCTTTACACGAAGAAAAATCCAGAGTCCAAGGTAGAGTTTATATTCTCCCCCAATCTTTGATGAGTCTTCAAGGCAACTTTTCGAACCCGGAAGAACAGAGAAAGGCGAAATAGAGGCGCATAAAGACAGGACACTCGCCAACACGTGGAGCAGCCATATTGTCCCAAAAATAGTCCCGCAAGGAAAAGGGTGCGGTTCAATTATTGCGTTACGCACGCGTAGGGTTAAAAGTGATTGGCCCTCTACTTAATCTGTGTTTGTTCAAAACTATATTTATAGCTATAGTTTTGAGGAATAATGCTTTGAAAGCTGCGGTTTGGTCCATTGAGGTAAGCTATACATGGCTGCCATGCTATGCCTGTGCAGCCTTCCTCATGGCTACATCATGCTATCCCCGTGCAGCCTTCCTCATAGCTGCATATGCTATGCAACAAAACTTAGCTCTAGGCTAACCATCCAGAAGTGCCTTTTTTTCTCGAGGGTGAAAGGATTCCGAATGGTTCCCAGTAATCTAAGCTGTCTCTGCAGCTTTCCTTACCAGAAGAGATTCCACAAACACCACAAACACCACTAATGGGAAGGTCAGTGGTGCAGTAGCAATTGCCAGGCTTTTGTTTGTTGTTGTTGTTGTTGTTGCATCCTCCCCTCGCCGTGATTAGTGCAAACATTCATTTTTTTGATCATTTTTCTTCGTGAACTATGTCCGAGTTTGCGCCCTGGGGCACTTGTGGTCGTCAGAGTGAGATTAACGTGGGGATTTCGAGGCGAACTTGAAAACTCCTCCCTTCCCTGTGCCTTGTTAGGCTTCACCTGGAAGTCTACATTCTTGCTGATGTGTAGCACTGAGTGAGCTTTTGTGCAGGCACTCTTGAAGTTCCCATGTCAGCAGCCATCTAAGAACTCACTCAACGCCCACTGTTTCCATGGCACGTGCAGCGCTGCTGTTGACAATACTGTGACTGTCCAAAGTTACTGTATTGCCCACCCAATCCTATTCTTATCCCTAGCTCCTTATATCCCTAGTCCTAGCCCCTAGTCTTAGCCTTATATCCCTAGTCCTAGACCCTAGTCCTAGCTTTATATCCCTAGCCCCTACTAGTCCTAGCCTTATATCCCTAGCCCTAGTCCTAGCCTTATATCCCTAGCCCTAGTCAGCCTTATATCCCTAGCCTTAGCCTCTAGTCCTAGCCCTAGCCCTAGCCTTATATCCCTAGTCCTTAGCCCCTAGTCCTAGCCCCTAGTCCTAGCCCTAGTCCTAGCCTTATATCCCTAGTCCTTAGCCCCTAGTCCTAGCCCCTAGTCCTAGCCCTAGTCCTAGCCTTATATCCCTAGTCCTAGCCTTATATCCCTAGTCCTAGCCCCTAGTCTTAGCCCCTAGTCTTAGCCCCTAGTCTTAGCCCCTAGTCTTAGCCTTATATCCCTAGTCCTAGCCTTATATCCCTAGTCCTAGCCCCTAGTCTTAGCCCCTAGTCTTAGCCTTATATCCCTAGTCCTAGCTAGTCATAGCTTAGCCTTATATCTCCTAGCCCTAGCCCCAGCCCCTAGCCCTAGCCCCTAGTCCTAGCCTTATATCCCTAGCCCTAGTCTTAGCCTTATATCCCTAGTCCTAGACCCTAGTCCTAGCCTTATATCTCCTAGCCCCAGCCCCTAGTCCTAGTCCTAGCCCTATATCCCTAACCCTAGCCTTATATCCCTAGTCCTAGCCCTATATCCCTAGTCCTAGCCCTATATCCCTAGCCCTAGCCTTATATCCCTAGTCCTAGCCCTATATCCCTAGCCCTAGCCTTATATCCCTAGTCCTAGCCCCTAGACCTAGCCTTATTTCCCTAGTTCTAGCCTTATATCCTTAGCCCTAGCCCTAACCTAGGCCCATTATATCCCTAGCCTCCCCCTTCTGCACTTACCATCATGTCTCCAAGCCTCACCCTGGTCCTCTTTCTAACAACACCTTGGACCCCTCAGACTGGGCACTCATGGCAGCATTTCCAGTCTCCCTTACTAAACAAACAACCCAGAGCCACTTGGCTTCCTTCTCATAGGCAGGAGTTTGAGATGATGAAAACCTCATCCTGTAACTCACACCAGCACAGAGAACTGGTGGCTGCAGTCTCCAGCTCTCCATAGCCACATGGCCCCCAACACGGCACAGAGAGCTGTGGCTGCAGCCTCCAGCTCTCCATAGCCACATGGCCCCCAACACGGCACAGAGAGCTGGTGATCTGTGTGGCTGCAGCCTCCAGCTCTTCATAGCCACATGGCCCCCAACACGGCACAGAGAGCTGGTGATCTGTGTGGCTGCAGCCTCCAGCTCTCCATAGCCACATGGCCCCCAACACGGCACAGAGAGCTGGTGATCTGTGTGGCTGCAGCCTCCAGCTCTTCATAGCCACATGGCCCCCAACACGGCACAGAGAGCTGGTGATCTGTGTGGCTGCAGCCTCCAGCTCTCCATAGCCACATGGCCCCCAACACGGTACAGAGAGCTGGTGATCTGTGTGGCTGCAGTCTCCAGCTCTCCATAGCCACATGGCCCCCAACACGGCACAGAGAGCTGGTGATCTGTGTGGCTGCAGCCTCCAGCTCTTCATAGCCACATGGCCCCCAACACGGCACAGAGAGCTGGTGATCTGTGTGGCTGCAGCCTCCAGCTCTTCATGACTCCCAACATGCTGCCCAGATGTCATGGCACACTCAACTGGTAAAGGAGAGAAGAGAGAATTACCACGTGTTCTCATGTTACTTACCAATGAGATAAACAGACGAGCTAAAGCAGACAATGTCTGCCATAATCTCCAGCAGGTGTTGACGCAATGCCATCTCACGAGCTATTTATGTTGTTGGTCTCTTTGCTGGGAGACTTTTGATGCATGTCCAGGGAGGGTTGAGCCGAGGCCTTTTGATGCATGTCCAAGGAGGGTTGAGCCGAGGCCTTTTGATGCATGTCCAGGGAGGGTTGAGCCGAGGCCTTTTGATGCATGTCCAAGGAGGGTTGAGCCGAGGCCTTTTGATGCATGTCCAGGGAGGGTTGAGCCGAGGCCTTTTGATGCATGTCCAGGGAGGGTTGAGCCGAGGCATTTTGATGCGAGGGTTGAACCGGGGCCTTTTGATGCATGTCCAAGGATTGAGCCGAGGCCTTTTGATCCATGTCCAGGGAGGGTTGAGCCGAGGCCTTTTGATGCATGTCCAGGGAGGGTTCCTTTTGATGCATGCCCATGGAGGGTTGAGCCGAGGCCTTTTGATGCATGTCCAGGGAGGGTTGAGCCGAGGCCTTTTGATGCATGTCCAGGGAGGGTTGAGCCGAGGCATTTCTGGAGCTCCATGCCCTCCATCTCTGACCTGATATTTGTCTGTATTTCACTAGTCACTATTGCACTTTGAACTCACTCTAATTATGTGGAACACTATGATTTCGACACTGTATAATGACCTGAACACTCTACAATGACCTGGACACTGTATAATGACCTGAACACTCTACAATGACCTGGACACTGTATAATGACCTGGAACACTCTACAATGACCTGGACACTGTATAATGACCTGGACACTGTCTAATGACCTGGACACTGTATAATGACCTGAACACTCTACAATGACCTGGACACTGTATAATGACCTGGAACACTCTACAATGACCTGAACACTCTACAATGACCTGGACACTGTCTAATGACCTGAACACTCTACAATGACCTGGACACTGTATAATGACCTGAACACTCTACAATGACCTGGACACTGTATAATGACCTGGACACTGTATAATGACCTGAACACTCCACAATGACCTGGACACTGTCTAATGACCTGAACACTCTACAATGACCTGGACACTGTATAATGACCTGAACACTCTACAATGACCTGGACACTGTATAATGACCTGAACACTCTACAATGACCTGGACACTGTATAATGACCTGGACACTGTATAATGACCTGAACACTCCACAATGACCTGGACACTGTCTAATGACCTGAACACTCTACAATGACCTGGACACTGTATAATGACCTGAACACTCTACAATGACCTGGACACTGTATAATGACCTGAACACTCTACAATGACCTGGACACTGTATAATGACCTGGACACTCTACAATGACCTGAACACTCTACAATGACCTGAACACTCTACAATGACCTGGAATATCCATAATGACCTGGACACTGTATAATGACCTGAACACTCTACAATGACCTGGACACTGTATAATGACCTGGAACACTCTACAATGACCTGGACACTTTATAATGACCTAAACACTCTACAATGACCTGGAATATCCATAATGACCTGGACACTGTATAATGACCTGAACACTCTACAATGACCTGGAACACTCCACAATGACCTGGACACTGTATAATGACCTGAACACTCTACAATGACCTGGACACTGTATAATGACCTGAACACTCTACAATGACCTGGACACTGTATAATGACCTGAACACTCTACAATGACCTGGACACTGTATAATGACCTGAACACTCTACAATGACCTGGACACTGTCTAATGACCTGAACACTCCACAATGACCTGGACACTGTATAATGACCTGGACACTGTATAATGACCTGTAACACAATGACCTGGGCACTGTATAATGACCTGGAACACTCCACAATGACCTGGACACTGTATAATGACCTGGAACACTCCACAATGACCTGGACACTGTATAATGACCTGAACACTCTACAATGACCTGGACACTGTATAATGACCTGGAACACTCCACAATGACCTGGAATATCCATAATGACCTGGACACTGTATAATGACCTGAACACTCTACAATGACCTGGACACTGTATAATGACCTGGAACACTCTACAATGACCTGGACACTGTATAATGACCTGGAATATCCATAATGACCTGGAACACTCTACAATGACCTGGACACTGTATAATGACCTGGACACTGTATAATGACCTGGACACTGTATAATGACCTGGACATGTATAAGCACTAAACTATCCAACATGCCATAGCACTCTTTGATATGAATCTTAAAATCTGTGAGTGTATATATAAGCAGAGGCATTGCTCGTTCAAGATCCACCAATCCCATGCATGTGGTTTTAGTACCAAGAGATAGCATTTTTGCTCTGTGAGTAGTTGATAATTGGGTCACTGGCATCAGTAGACAGGCCTGCTACTAATTGGCAGGCAACATGAAGAATAGCAACAGAATTAAAACAAGGTAGCCTTTAAAAAAAGCTATTGTCTCAGCTGTGTGTGTGGCTGTATATTGCATATGGTTTCATTTAGAGGGGGGGGGGGGGCTGCCACCCCTTGGAAATTGTATTATTAAAATTCGTTAGAAACTTTGTCACATCTTTAACCATCATGCCGTCCCCCCCCCTTAATAATCCAGATTCCTCCATTTGCCCCCCCTTGGACAATTTTCTAAATGAAACCCTGATTAAAATAATTATATGCATATGGTTTCTCGTGGCATCTTACTTTCATCAGCCATCGATATGCATTTCTGCTCAATTCTCCGTGTCTGACATCCTAACTTTGTCTCAACCCCGTCTCGAGTGTTCCTGAGTGGAGCAGCCCTTATCTGGACTTTGCAGTTCTGGGGAACCCCCATTGTCTCTATCTGGCAGCTTAAAAGATTTATGTGGGATGAATCTATTTACTCCTTAGCATGCCAAGACCAATTAGTCCCCTAAACCATTTATACACCTAATGTGCTCTAACCTGGTAATGAGTTTTTGCAAACACTGTATGGCTGTGGTTGCTAAGTGATGGAGGTGTGTGACCATGGCCATACCTAAGTTAGCAGCCTGTAGTTCACAAATTCGAGAGGTCACTAGGTTCTTATATTTATTAAGTGATGGGTTGCTGACACTTGCAGTGTGGCTGGGTCACTAGTATAGCATGTGATGCAGGCCCTTGCGGTGTGCTACGCGACACTGTGTGTCCCTAATGACACCACGCCAGGATTGTTAATGCAACATTACATAGTGAACCATGTAGCATCATGTAGAACAAAGTCCATCTGACACCTTCATTCTAGACACGCCCCCAGATCTTTCATTGTAATTATCTCCAACTCTCTCCTGATTGACCATCTCCCTTAGCTCTGTACTTCCTCTTTGCTTGCCCCTCCCCCACCTTCCTTGACATGCTACACATGCTTCACATTCCACACCTTCACGCACTACCTACATCCACCATCACATACTCACACACATAGGCTGTTTCCCTGGATGCAGTTGCAGTTCTAGCCCACCTCTGTATGTTGTTGCTGGCAAAGCTGTGTCAGTAAATTAGCTTTCTCTGAGTGGCATAATCTGATCCACAGACACTGCACCACACAACACCACACACACAACACCACACACACACTATACCACACATAACACACACACACTACACACACTACCACACAACACTACCACACAACACACACACAAACACTACAACACACACACACTACATCACACACTACCACAAAATACACACACTACCACACAACACACACACTACACCACATACAACACACACACTACACCACATAACACACCCATACTACACCACACACACTACACACACATTACACCATACACAACACACACACACTACACAACACATACTCCAAGCTTACACACTCTCATGCAAAGTCACTCAAAGTCACTCCCTCCCTTCCCACTCATTGTCACTACAGCTTCCCAAGGCCAGCGATACAGCGGCCCTAAGCGGAGCTGGCTTTATGCGTTTAGTGAAAAATGTCGGAGAATCCATCTCGAAGATCGCTGGAAAGAAGGCTGACACCGACCGTGTATGTGGCTTGTTGTTGTTTTGGGTAGGAAATTTTAGACATGGCACTTTCCGTCTCTTCCCTGTGCATGCACTTGCAGTGGTTCGATGAGAAGGAGCAGAATTTCGAAGTGCTCGACGCACACATCAGGAAGCTGCACGTTGCCATCGAGACGATGACTGCCTGCAGGAAAGGTACTCAAGTGGTTGGAGAATAAGTTGGCAGGCTAAGTGAGCCTAACTCTAGACATTTGGTCAATAGTTTCTACATGTATGGAGTATAGTGTGTATGTGTGCACTGATGATGTTTGAACGTCCTTGCTCTACAACATGTAAGGAGTATAGAGTGTGTGTGTGCACTGACGATGTTTGAATATCCTTGCTCTACAACATGTATAGTGTGTATGTGTGCACCGATGATGTTTGAATGTTCTTGCTCTACAACATGTATGGAGTATAGTGTGTGTGTGTACACTGACGATGTTTGAATGTCCTTGCTCTACAACATGTATGGAGTATAGTGTGTATGTGTGCACCGATGATGTTTGAATGTTCTTGCTCTACAACATGTATGGAGTATAGTGTGTATGTGTGCACCGATGATGTTTGAATGTTCTTGCTCTACAACATGTATGGAGTATAGTGTGTGTGTGTACACTGACGATGTTTGAATGTCCTTGCTCGACAACATGTATGGAGTATAGTGTGTATGTGTGCACCGATGATGTTTGAATGTCCTTGCTCTACAACATGTGTGGAGTATAGTGTGTGTGTGTGCACCGATGATGTTTGAATATCCTTGCTCTACAACATGTATGGAGTATGTGTGCACCGATGATGTTTGAATGTCCTTGCTCTACAACATGTATGGTGTATAGTGTGTATGTGTGCACTGATGATGTTTGAATGTCCTTGCTCTACAACATGTATGGTGTATAGTGTGTATGTGTGCACCGATGATGTTTGAATATCCTTGCTCTACAACATGTATGGAGTATGTGTGCACCGATGATGTTTGAATGTCCTTGCTCTACAACATGTATGGTGTATAGTGTGTATGTGTGCACTGATGATGTTTGAATGTCCTTGCTCTACAACATGTATGGTGTATAGTGTGTATGTGTGCACCGATGATGTTTGAATGTCCTTGCTCTACAACATGTGTGGAGTATAGTGTGTGTGTGTGCACCGATGATGTTTGAATATCCTTGCTCTACAACATGTATGGAGTATGTGTGCACCGATGATGTTTGAATGTCCTTGCTCTACAACATGTATGGAGTATAGTGTGTATGTGTGCACTGATGATGTTTGAATGTCCTTGCTCTACAACATGTATGGAGTATAGTGTGTGTGTGTGCACCGACGATGTTTGAACGTCCTTGCTCGACATCCAGTTTTCATGCACGGATAGTCCTGGGATTGTCTAGGGGTATTCTTGTCCCACCTAATACTGGCTGGGCTAAAGGACTGGGTAGGGACTTGGCTATGGATATGGAGCTAGGGTTATACCGGCAAGGCATACATATATGGTTAGATTGAGCTAGGACTATAGGGCAAGGGATATATGGCTAGGGTTGGGATATAAGGCTGGGGATATAGGGCAGGGGATATATAGCTAGGGTTGGATATAAGGCTATGGGTATAGGGCAGGGGATATATAGCTAGGGTTGGATATAAGGCTAGGGGTATAGATAGGGCAGGGGATAAATGGCTAAGGATAAAGGGGTAGAGCTATTGGGTGGAAAACAACTTTGAACTTTGCACATCCTTAGATATTGAGGGTATCCGGCAGCAGTGGGCCACCCTCTTCCCAACCTGCCCTGTGTGTGATAGCCACCGAATATCATATTCGTTATATGGGTACCAACTTGGCCGTGGGTGTGGGGGGAGAACCATCTTGCATGACACGTGACTGTTATGAAAGATGACCTTAGGATCCTCCGTATATGTCCAAAATTCCCAGCCCTTGCCTTTACCTTATTCCCAGCCCTTACCTATATTCCCAGCCCTAGTCCTTACCCATATTCCCAGCCCTAGCCCTAGCCTTTCCCCATATTCCTAGCCCTAGCCTTTACCTATATTCCTAGCCCTAACCTTTACCCATATTCCTAGTCCTATCCTTTGCCTCTATTCATAGTCATGATTAGTGACCCTGGGGTTGTCCAGGGGACAAGTAGAGATTCAGAATCTGTATGATAGCATTTTTCCCCTGAAGGTCTAGCAATGACTGTAAACACAGTACTCTCACCACAGTAGGTATACCAGTAACTTTTTTTTCCCTTTCCCTTCCTGTTTGCTCCCTTGTCTCTAATTGAATTGACCAAGTGGACTCCTTTGCTCGGCCTGACTTGTCTAATAACTCCACCATTGTGTAGTGTATTGAGGTGCATGTAGGCACTTCTCTGGTATTGACCTGTTATTCATCGTTGTAGATCTCTGTGTCAGCACTGACTTGTTTGCCAAGAGTGTGGCCACCCTTGGGAACGTGGAGGAGAACGACTCCATTTCCCGTGCTCTTGCTCGACTCTCGGAAGTGGAGGAGAGAGTAGAGGACTTGCACAACCAACAGGTGGGTAAGGGATCATCACAAACTCTTGGAACTTTTTTTAGCATGAATTTTAGTTTTATGTCGTGTTTGTGTGTGTAGTTCAACAACGACCTTTATCTGTTTGGGGAGACCATAAAGGATTACATTGCTCTTCTTGCCTCCATTAAGGTGAGTGGTCTTGTTTTTCTCATTAAGATGCTTTGAAGAGTAGAATTTTCCATGCACTGATTTAACCATCACTGGATGCTTGAGTGTTGGCAGCAACTACTCTGTTCTTATGTGGTCCCTGCAGGGTGGTCCACTGGTGGTCCCTGCAGCAACTACTCTGTTCTTATGTGGTCCCGGCAGGGTGGTCCACTGGTGGTGTTCCTGCATGGTGGTCCACTGGTGGGGTCCCTGCAGGGTGGTCCACTGGTGGTCCCGGCAGGGTGGTCCACTGGTGGTCCCTGCAGGGTGGTTCACTGGTGCATGCAGGGTGGTCGACTTGTGGTCCCTGAGGTGGTCCCTGCTGGGTGGCCCACTGGCACTGCATGTTGGTCCACTGGTGTTGTGGACAATTCCATGATCAACTGTGCATATCCTCAACCGCTAAGTTGTGGCCCACCTAATCCTACCCTTATTAGGTGGGAAAGAACTTGAACTCCAGGATAGACCACGCCATAATTGGACATGCATGGACTAGTTCTTTAGAATTATTTTGTCTTGCCCTGTCTGTGGGTTTGTGCTGCAGTTGAACTTCCAACACCGAGTGAAAGCCTACAACACCTGGTTGAATGCGCAGGCTACTCTGGCCAGGAAGAAGGAGAACGAGGCCAAGCTGCAGGCGGCGGGGAAAGTAGAGAAATTGGCTCAGGCGAATGCCGAGATCGAGGAGGTACATATGTGTGTGCTCCTGTACTACTAGATATAGTGCTGCTGTGTGGGAGTGTGTTACGGTATGCAGTGTGATGCACATGTATTGACACTCTAAACAGTGGGACAAGAAGGTGGAGGAAGGCCAGAAGAACTTTGAAAACCTGTCCAAAACACTCAAGAAGGAAGTGAAGAGATTTGAGGTGACTCATACCAGAATCTGTGTGTAGTTTGTGTATGTTGTAAACGAGGGTTATCACTTATCCATCTTGAAGATTGAGCGAGCTGAAGAATTCAAAGAGAAGTTTGTGATGTACTTGGAATCGCTAATGAAGTTGCAACAAGAGGTATCTTGTATGTAGGGTATTACGCATTTAGTGTGTGGCGGTTACTGTAAGATAATTGAGTGAGAAGATCCAATTAGGGTGTCAGCGATAATGACTTGGTGTAAAGTTGCATTGACATGTTTGGTCGATTATCACTGTATCACTAGGGACAACTAATTGACATTCACTCTCGTTGACAGCTTGTCTCCTGCCTTCAAGCCTTTGTCCAGAATAGACCAGTAGTATTTTATTGTGCCTTCTAAGCAATGTGTCTTGTCAGAGTTTACAAGCTGGCTGTGAATAGGGCATTGCCTACGTACAAACGAAGAGGGGCGTAGCTAGGATTTATCAGCTGTGTAGAGTTAGCAAAGTTTCTATGAATGCAGCAGTGCTTAGGGTAAGATAGTGGTTGTTTTGAGGTTTACAAACTGGGGGGGGGGGGGGGGGACTCTAGGCCAAACACGTTGGTTCCTTAGACCTGTAACTTTTTTTTTATGCACTTCTGATGGATATAATTTTGCTACCAAAAGATGGAAATTCTTATGGACTTTTAAAATATGTGGTGGGGAGAGGAACATTATTGGGCGAGTGACAGGCAAATTTCAAATGACTCTCTGGAATGCTTTCTCCAAGATCAGAGTGTTTAAACTTGTTTTGTGGGTAGCTCAAGTATCCTTAGAACTACAACTGAAGTGGTACCCAAGTGGTGTTGATGACGATCAATTTCCTAATGTGCTGACTAATGACTTTTTTAAAGAGGCCAACCTCTTCAAAGTCATGGGACATCCCTGTATGTTGCAGTGGTCAAAAGTTTTGCTTCAAGTTAAAATCAGCTTTTTGGCTTCAAAGCAAAAAAGCTGATTCAAAGATGAATCTTAACCGATTACACGCCGTATTCCTAGTACCCGCGGGCAAATTATTCATGAATTAACGAGGTATTTTACTTATTATTTTTATATCTTCCGTTCTGCAGGGACTCCACCCATGAAACTTGGGTCATATTAAGCCACATGATAGCTCTACTTCCTGTAAAAAAATCGAGCCTTCCTTACCAACTGGGCAGAACTAACCAGCATTATAAAACCTTGTCATCTTCTTGGGGGTGAATATTTTCATATTTTCACACTATTATACACACATTATAATGCCAACACAAGATGGAGCATCTATTTACAAACCCTCTACCATATTATGCAAAGCCAGTGGGTTGTTTTCCCCATCAAAATGCTAACAAATAATAATACAAAAAACAAATTATAAGAGAGTGAAAATGCTAACACATACTAGAATAAAACCATAATATAAAACACAATTATGTAAGGGAGTGAGTGTCTTGGGTAGAGCTCCGGTCTTGCTGTCACGGGTAGAGTAGAACTTGCTCAGTCTTGGGTATAGCTTGCTTGGTCTCCGGCATGATATTTCACCATGTTTTTATTCTACACAAACATGAGATACCAGGATAAGAATAACACTTGAATACTGGAGAGACGAGAGAAGTAGACGAAGGGACAGGGAACGAGAGAAGTAGACGAAGGGGCAGGGAACAAGAGAGAAGTAGACGAAGGAGCAGGGAACAAGAGAGAAGCACAGAAAGGAGCAGGGGGTGCATAAACATTACTGATAGTCCACCAAGGTATGGTATTTACGAAAACAGTCACGGCCTGTTGATCCACCACACAAAGGAACCTTACAAAAACAACACTGGGACCTTGCCTCATGCCTGTAACCTTTACAAATGCAAACTACACAGCGCTTCTTTGCACAGCACTGTGGGAAATGACCTAGTTTTAAATTGAGGCGATCTAGCTGACTATTTGCCTGACTACAACGTTGACCTGCACGCTGCCGAGAAGAGAAAGAACCAATCAAAGATTTAGCTAGAACAATCCTAGCTTCTAGATAATTACCCTTCCTTACTGATATTGGAGCTCGGACAGAAGAAAACAAAATAAATGAATTCAATCAACAAGCTTCTATCAAATACGAAAAAACCCTTTTCCACCATCTCCTAGACTTTCTACCCAAATTATAGTAGCCTATTCTCTGATCTGCTCTGTCCACACCTCTCATGAATGACTGATAATCAGGCAAACATGGGGGACATGGCAGATCCTCTCTAGAACCATCAATTTTGCGCCTTTTTACAGTAGGAGGTACTAAATTATTTTCCGCGGGATGTATATTAGTTATCATGTAGATTGACCGTTTATCTACCCAAACTAAAGCCAGGAGTGCACCATTAGACCTATAATCATAATAACCTCTATTTCTAATCGAAGCTTTTGTTACTAAATCTGGAGGAAAGTTCCTCCTAGTATACCTAGCTGTACCACATGCACCAAAGCCTTTACTTGTAAGCGTTTGAAATAAATTAGGACTAGTATAATAATTGTCCATGTACACATGGAAGTTCTTATGTTCTAATCCTTCTAACAAATCTAAAACAACTCTACTACACAAACCAGTTTTATCAGCTACTTCCACGTTCTTACCTGTATAAATCTGCAACCGATAAATGTACCCATTCCTAGCATCACAAAGGACAAACACTTTTATCCCCCATTTTATTGGTTTGTCCTTCATATACTGTTTGAAGCCAAGCCTACCTTGAAAGGGAATCATAGCTTCATCAATACTAAGCTCTTGATGCAAAGTATATTCACTCTCAAACTTAGGAGTAATCAAATCTAATAACTTCCTTACCTTATAAAGCCGATCATAATTCAGGTTACCCTTTGTAACCAACAAACCATCAATAGAATTTACATGTACATAACGCATTAGCTCCAAAAACCGAGTCCTAGGCATTACTTTACGAACCAAAGATCCAGACAAATCCAAGTGATTAGTGGACCAGTACAATTCTAAGTATGGAAGTGTGGAAACTCCCATTATTATCAACATTCCTACAAAAGCTTTCATTTCCTCTATATTAGTATCTACCCATGGCCTGGAGAGACTAGCCATCCTAGAAACGTAACTGTTCGTCTCTGCTACTAGGAGTTCCCACACTTCAAGAGTAAAAAAAAGGTAAAATGCATCTAAAAATGTACTTGATGCACCAAGCAATGAAGAAGTTGGACCAGCTGTTGCTGTATAGTCCAATTTCAAAGGAGTTGGCTCCTTTATTTCCCACTTACCTGTGACCTCAGTTAGCCTAGAACCAGTGCCAGATGCTTGGGCAGAACCAGTGCCAGATGCTCGGACAGAACCAGTGCCAGATGCTTGCACGCGCCTATAACCTCTGGCCCGCCTACTACCAGTACCTTTTGGAGGACCACTAGCAACACTTACGACTCCACTACCACTTGAGCTGCTTCCCCCTTGGCCAGTACTCCCTCGCCCGCCTCTCCCTCGGCCAGTACTCCCTCGCCCGCCTCTCCCTCGCACAACTCCAGCACCAGTCGTGTTCCTACGCCCTGTAGAGACTTCAGGCAAGGCTTCCTCATCCTCCAATGTAACAAAAGGAGTCATAGATGCCTCATCTCCACTCTCATCATCTGATGCTGTAGGAAAAGTAGTGGGGAGGGTGGGAAAAACAAGATATATATATCAAGTTTGTGGTCAACATTTGTAAATTCAAATTCAAATGAAAATCAACAACTCAACAACTCCAACCTACACTCTTAGCTATAACTTTTTTTCTATAACTATCCTGTCTGAATTTGGAATACCAACAGAATAAGCTAGTATTTGGCAATAGTACACTCTCAGTTGACTATGGTAAACAAAGGCTATGAAGCGCTAAGGTTAGAAGAAACTTACAATCGAGAAGTCCATCCAAGCACGCCTCTTCTCTTAGAGCAACTGGATCCAGAGTGTTTCCTCGGTATGCATAGATGTCTTCACCTTCTTCCCCAAATGAATCTGACCCAGAATCGCCAGAATCGTCGGCTAAAAGTTGAGAAATAACGTCCTCACAGGAGAGCATCTTTGAGCAGTTTAAAAAAAAAGCTCGACCAACAAAAATGGCGTTCAACCGCAGGATTTTTGTTGCACGATGCATCAACCGGAAATAATCATTTTTGTGACGTTCTCTAGTCTACTAGGCATGTGCAGAACCCAACCGGGGCTGTTAGCTCGTAACGGTTCATTTTATATATTTTTGTGTGGCGAAGGATGTAAGGTCTCGCGCCATATGGCGCTTACGGCGTTTAATCGGTTAAAGCATATTATTTTATAGAGCAAAGAAAAAAGGGGAAAATAGGAAGCACTATAATATAAAAATTTATTAATTTTTAAAGTGTGGTGACGACTTTAGAGCTCCATAGGTTCTGCACACTTCACTCGATGAACTTGCGCTCAAAAGATAGCTCTCTCCGTTTGCTCTCTTTTGACACTATAAAAAATGTCGGATAGGCATGACTATGCCCAAGTTATTGCAGTTATAAGTGGGGTACATCATAATCCGAGTGCCTGATTTTGCAACAGTGGTTAGAAAGTGCAAAACGTGAGAAGAGGAAGCTACTCCATACAAGGAGCGTTTTCATTAGTTGTTAAAAGTGAGTAATTGGTCGAGCATGTGCACTTAATTAAAGCGGCGATGGATCAAGCAGGAATTCTTTGTCCCACACTTACCCGTTTAGCGCCTAATGAAAACACTCATTGTATAGAGTAGGACTTCTTCTAGCCACAGAAACTAATTTCAGCTGTCTATATAACACTTTCCTATCAGGGGCCCGTAACCATTGAAAAATTAGGCCCTCTAGTTTTGAGGTACCCCTATTTAGTGTTTCCTATTTTGTGGTGTAGTTCCTTCCCTCCCCCCATGAGAGACAGTAATGTTCACCGGGGGGGCGGGTTGGGGGGGGGGGGGGGGGGGGGACCTGAAGTAACTTTTTCGTTTTCCAGTGAAGATAACTCTGTCAACTTTTTCTTTGTCAACTTTTTCTTTGTATCTTAATATCTCAAACTTTTCATGTCATGTCATTAAAAAAAGCCCTTTCCTTATCCTCTATAAAATATAAAATAAAATGACTCTAAACTTTTGACTACAGCAACGTAGTCGGCATGATGGTCATTAACACACTTACATACCACTTCAGTTGGAGTTTTATCCTGAAGAGAGCTTTGCTGAGATGAATGACTTCAACTATTTTGCTTGCCATTCACCCAATAATGTTCCTGCCCTCTCATACTATACGTTATTGTAAAGACCATAAAAAGCTCTATCTTTCTCAGAGTTATATCCATAAGGGTGTGTGAAGGGATGGGGTGGGTGGGGGAGCAGGGGATCCATAGGGTGCGTGAAGGGATGGGGGGGGGGGGCAGGGGATCCATAGGGTGTGTGAAGGGATGGGGGAACAGTTACAGAACTTAGAGAGAACGCAATATTAAACTATATCTCGTTACTGATTTACAACATGGATCCTAGAATCAGCTCTAGGGCTGGGGATACTCTATGACTAGGACTTGGATGTTCTAGGGCTGGGGATGGTATTCTAGATGCAGAGATATAGACAGCAGTAGGGTTATCCCGGGGCAGTCAAAGACACCCAAATACAAGCACTCCGGGATCCATGGTGTATACAGTCACCCTCATTAGGGACATTCCAGGAGAGTCCCAAGTGTATCCTGGGAGTCCTAGGATGTGCTCGTAAAACTGTGACTGCTGGACATACTAACTGAAATGTTCTTCAGATCTTAGGTGAGATGACTGCTTCTCTGAGAGTACCTAGGCCTTACAGACTGATAGTGCCCACATGTACTTGGGTATTTCATGAGTCAGTGCCAGATCAAATTACAATGTGCTTGCGGCTGCATCACTGGATCTCCCACCACTGCTAATTATATGTTTACGGTGCCGATTTCCAAGTTAATTAATAGAGTAATGTTAGGAACTTGAAGCCCTGCAATGGTGTTCATGGAATCCTTTTTCAAAGGCCAGCGTGTGTTTGCAGTAAACAAGAGCCACGTGTTCCACCTGTAGACCTTATCCAGATGGTGGTAATGAATTACCTACTGTATGGCATGTTTGGGTTGTTGTTGTTTGTTTGTTTCTTCTCCTCGAGAATCGTGTTCAACATCTCGTAGCTAACTACTTGCAGATGTCATAGTCATCTCCAGTTATAACTTGTGAAGAGGAATTGGCTTCATAATGGTAATCCTTTTTCTTGCAAAAAAATGTAGCAACAAGGAAAGGGGGGGGGGGGGAGTTTAGTCCATTTCCCCCTCTAGTATGGAAGAGTATAGTGCTTGCCAGCATAACTAACTAATTTGTGTGTGTGGTCGTCTCAGAGTGAAAATATTTTAATATTCACTTAAGATATCCACTCACTCTCTGAAAAAGGCCAAGGTATGTTGGCTGAAATTCATAACTGATCTTTTTGCCATGCGGTTGAAAAACTTGCCGCTATAATCTACCAAAGCACTGTAGGCTACCATCTGGAAGATAAAAATTAGCAAGTTTTATATTGTGCTCTATGGACCAGGGCCGGCTCATGTTATTAGATAATAATCGTGTCAAGCATTGGCTGCTATTTTCTCAGTTAGTTGACTTGCCGTGTGGGCTGTTTCTTTGCTTCTCATCCGTTTTTAATAGGGCAGAGTTTATGAAGAGCCAAGGCTGAGTGTAGAGAGGCTGAGGCCATGAAAGTTCGGCAAGAAGATTCTAGCCATGAAGACATTCATGAACACGAGCCCGTGCCTCTGGAGAGTGATCCTCAAGTTTCATCAGCTGATGTTGAAGAAGCTGTCCCTAGCTAGATGAAAACATCCAAGTCCTTCCTCAAGATGATCTTGTTGAGAGATTTAGGATAAGATCCTGATGGAGAAAGGGAAGAAGAGGTGTACAGGAAGTGTTTGATGACTGGATGCTGAGCCTAACCTGATGCTAGTGAATGAATGCCTTTTCATGGATAGAGGACATCAAGTGCTTTTCATTGTGAAATGTAGTGTGTGGGAGGGTAAGCCAAACAATACATGAAATGCTGTCGAGTCCTGTGGTTATTGATGTGATATTTCACAGTCGTTACCCAATCAGAACAATTAATTTTATTCTTTTACTCGTTATTGGGTTGTTTTTTTAAAGAAGCTAAATAAGAAGCTAAATTGCTGTCTAGCATGCGCAAATCATCTAGGTATACTAATTTTTTCCTATTAACATTCTCAGGATTCATTCCAACTCCCATGCATACATGCCACCATATCATTTCAGTCACTGAAGTATAATGGGATAGACAGATTGATCCTCATCCTCTACACTTCGTATTTCTACTCCATGGAGAATAAGAGTCTGGATTGAAGAGGATTAACAACAATTTTTCTATTGTATGATATATATTAACCTGTAATTGCATGCTTTGCAGTGAAATAGGGTATAATTACCACTTATAGTGTAGAGGGGACAGCAATTTTCACTTCAAAAAATTGCTCTCCCTGCTGCACTACTTGTTGCATTTATACCAAATTTCACTACAAACCACGCTATTTCATATGCATGGTTCACCTTTCCTGGACTACAGAGCATTATAGAACTTGCCCTTGACGACATTATGAGCTATTTCCACAAAGCATGTTAATATGAAAGGCGTACAGGGAAGATTACAAGGCTGGAGCAGTAGAGTATACAGGGAAGATTACAAAGCTGGAGTAGAAGTAGGGAAAAAGCGTAACAAATTCATTGTAGGATTTTTTTCTGAAAATGTGGAACTGTTGATTGGTCATAACTTTGTCAGATAACATTAATTTAAGAATCTGCTTCACAATCTGTTGAGCTCGGGGGTGGGTGGGGTTTCTTCTTTTTTTCCTTCTTGTGAATTAAATTTTTTTTTTAATTCTAAATGCTGATTTATATATCCTGGCCATGTATATAGTGTTGATAGCGACAAGGTCACGAGTCAAACTACAGAATTTTATACAGACAGAAGATGTGTTAAAGGTGGCAAGCACTATATTTTGGAGAAAAACTCTCGTTCCAGATTTGTTGCCGAAGTAGAGTAAGAATCCCCAACTCATCTTGTCTTGAGCTCCAGAATAATTCGTTTAATTATGTATGCATACGATGCAAATTGTCATCAAAGGAAAGATACTCTGCCATCATGTTATGGAATGAACCCAAATGCAAGAAATATCTTCTTTTCTAGTTCATTATGCTACTGGAGAGTTTGTAAAGGGTTTTCTCGAGTCCTTCAGCCCAATAACTTTCTTTGAGGTTTTCCTTATTCTATTTACTACATGCACAAACATGAGCAGCTAATTTGGTCTTTACATGCACAAACATGAGCAGCTAATTTGGTCTTTGGGATTTTTTTTGTCCGAGTATTTTATTATTTATTTTTATTCAGTGAACTGCAGTCAGCTGTCTACTATATAGGATGTCCACATAATAGCGTAGACAATAGCATGGATAAGTTGGCTCTGGTCATGTCATTGTTATTATTATGTGCATCAACACCGATACATTGCAGCTGATCAAGTTATGGGAGGAGTACCTGCCCGACGCCCAGGCCATTGCTTGAACTCTGATGAACTGTGTGTGTGTGTGTGTGATGAGAACTAGTATATTATCACTATATATAACAATGACAATTCTGTCGTTAATGATTCACAGGTGTGCTTTATTTTAATCGTACCGTTAGTTCTACCCTGTTTTTAGAGGAGGTGCTTCATTTTGATATGCGATTTGCATTACAATGAAATTATGTAGTCTTGTGCACCGTATATTTCGATCGAACTCGAGCACTCGCCATGCAGTTCTAGGGTCATAGATGGTCTGGTCCCTGCATAGTGCCCACACGTAGACCACGTTCTCCAGCACCTCCTGCAACAATGTCAGACACATAAGGAGGATGTGTGATCGTAATGTACACAAGCCTTGATGGCTTCTTTACTCACATCAAGAGAGTCGCCTTTCTTCTTGCGAGTGAGCTGCTGGGCCTGAAAGGTAAGTATCAGAATAGGTCCTTGTTCCAGCACCTTGGCCATCACTATCTGAAGACAGAAAACAAGATAAAAATATAAAAATTAAGTGTATAAAAAGAGATCGAGAATGGAGCACATTTGGATTCTCATTCCCACAAGATCGAGTGACAAACATTGACAATTCTCCTGCTGATCAGAATCATGAAACAGATTGCCCAGTGAACCAGTTTTGAAGTGACCTATGGTCTAGTACCTACCAATATAAATGCCCCCTATTGCAAATAACATTAAAGTACATAATATATACCAACATCCTAGATTCTAAAAGCCAAGATTTTAAAAGTGACCAGTTTCCATAACTGCATCTCATTAGCATGCCTTTAAAATATATATATATAAATAGCAGAATCCTTCTTCTCGTTGAAGCTGGTTGTTCCTCTTGAGTGTTTCTCCAGCTACAGTAAGGCATATATAGGGAGCATGAAAGAGCTGATCTGGAAGGGAAGCAAGCAGGAAAAGAGCTAGAAAATTCTGTACATACAAATTGTACCGCTATAATTATATATTTTTGCTGAAAACTTGTGACCCGTCCCCCCCTGCACCCCAAAATTCCTGAAAGAAACCCTGTTTATGCTGGCAGGCATATTTGTAAGTTCTGCTTGAACATACTAGGACTTGCAAACAGGTTGGAGAAAATTAACCAATCCTTTCTTTGCTGCGTTGGGATTTTAAAGCTTCAACTCATCCACATTTGAATTCAAACACCCTCACATAGCACACAATGCACACAAACAGCCTCACATAGCATCATGCACACAAACACCCTCACATAGCACCATGCATACACCCTCACATTGATACGAGTAATCTTTAGACTGAAGGATCATTATGATTGCTACTGCCACTTTAAAAGTATTACAAGAACCTTCTCAATAATCAACTTGAAATTGTATTCTCTCGACGTTTCGACTAGATGCTCTAGCCTTCATCAGAAATTTAGAATTTCCAAGTTAATTATTGAGAAGGTTAGTTATTGTAATGTTATTATGTCAACTGAGAGTTCCAGTTACATTCTTTCTCAATAGGGCTGCAACAATGACCACAAGATTGGAACTTGATCTCGTATATAGAACTGTATATTTACATTATAAGAATATCACATTTTGGCATCACATCACATATGCCTACTTGGAGAAAAGCTGGAAAACAAACAAAAAATATTATACTCCAATTTTTTAAATTTTGTAGAGAACATGTTGGGGTATAATTTTCACCCACCCAAGTTCATCTCAATGTCACGTGATCCACAAGGTCAAATTCAAGGTCAAAAGGTTACTATACTTCAACATAAAATATAATGTCAGATTAGAACTCCACATGAAATTATATACCTCACATGAAATTACCAAATATCAATAAATTTGGCCCACGTGTTAGGAAGATACACCCATCCAAAAATTGGTGGCCATACCCATTTCTCAACAAAAAAAATATAGCAGGCATAACACGAAAAACATTGGTCCGATGGACTAAAACTTAATATTTCGCCTTTTTCAGCCTCAACCCCTCACACACACACACACCAAATATGAACCAATTTGAAGGGGATCAGGTTTAATCCACTGGACATTGAATGACCCATCAATGTTTGTGTGTTTTATATCTTTAACTCCTCCACATTTGTTATTTATCTCAATTTCCACACCCTCACAGAGAACACACACACACCCTCACATCAATGTCTCTGACTTCCAGCACTTTGCTCTCCAACGTCACTCCAGGCTCGTGTCTCTGCCTTATCACAGCTGACAGAACATTGAAGGCCTGCAAGCAGCCACAACACGCAAGAGGAAGGAAAAGTCAACACAAGAAAGGTGAGAGAAAGCTCATGGGAAAGTTTGGTAATGCAGTTGAAAAGAAAAAGATTGTTCGTACTGGTTCGTGGCACCAATCTTTGAGTACGCTCTCCATGCCCTGGATGTACGCCTCCAACACTGGAGGGATGATCTCGTACTGACACTGCTTCAAAAATTCCTGCGAGCAGAAGTTCGGGTCCACCTTGCGTATCTCAGCTATAGTCTCTGCCATGTCTGTTTGTGAGATGGATCCGCTGACAATATCGCCCACTTTGTCTGTGAGACCAAGCGGGAGGCACGTATCAGAATGTTGTCGCTCTCATCGTACTTCATTTTGGTGCTGTAGTACACTGAAAGACAGGCAGAAGGGAGGCAGGAAGCGAAGGAAGAGAAGATGAGCGTGAGACAGTGGTCAAGGGGGATGAATAGAAGGATGTATCGAATGGAAGGAGTAAGACAGGAAGCAGAAATGTATCGGAGAGAGAAGATGAAGGAAGAAGAGTAGAATGACACAAGACACAGCATGACCTTACAATTAGATACTGGGTTGTCTTCCTTCCACTTCTTCCACTGCTCCTTCCAACCAGACTGCTTGGTCGTCACCACGTCCTTCATCTCCCTGCACCACGTGATGTGCACAGTTAGAGAGAACACACAGGGAGAATGAATCAATGACTATGCGAGAGAACAGAGTGGGGATAGATAGAAGAGGAGGGAGGAGATGTGGAGAAGGGATGCATGGAGGACGGAGGAGAGGTGGGAAGGTGATGAGCAGCCCACCCCCACACACACACAACCACACACACTGGACCATGCACCACCCCATAAGGAAGGAGATATGTCGAGCACAAGATTTCCTACGACATCCCTGGATTCTAGCGAGGTTGACTAATACATCATGGATCTCAAAATACTTGTAGCAAGCAAGAGATATGAGGTGGGAAGGGTGAGTTGAGGAGAAGAGGGAAGTTGAGGGGAAGAGGAGTTTAGATCAGGACTCACTCATCTGGTTTGATTCTCATCTGTGCCTGCTTGCTGCTGAAGTCTGTGGCCATGTCAGACCTCCTCATAATCTTTTCCGGGGCCTTGTAGGGATTGGACTGCTGCACAACTTCATCAATCAGATCTTCCTTCACCACCTCTGCTCCCTTCAAACAGACATCACATGCAGCACTGAAGAGCTATATAATCAGCACTGCAACCATTACCTTCTTCACCACCTCTCCTACATCAGTCTTGCCAACTTCTTCGACTGTCTTCTGCACACCCTCAACAAACTAATGACAAAGGACAAAGAGAGAGTGAGCCCTAACTATTACTACCACAATAGACCTTCTAGTATTTTGCAATGTACCTTTGTGCCTGCAACATGACCCTTCTTGGCTAGTTCAGTTTTGGAAACTTCTTGGTAGGCCTGTTGCACGCTGTGCACTCATCAACAGCACAAGACCAGATGTAAGGTAAGAAAGATCTTTCTCTCTTACCTCTACATCACACCCAAGCTAATGATAGTGTGGGTCCCAAAACGATTACTATGATAATGACACTAGTATTTTCTTTGTGCTGCAAAATGACATATACACGCACACACACAACAAATCACACACACATATCATACACACACACACCATACACACACACACACCATACTCACACACATCATACACATACACACCATACACACACCATACCTACACATGTCATATACAATATCTAGTACAGTATGCAGTGTCTTGTTCGGCGAGTGAAAGTGAAGTGGTGAGAAAACGAATTAACTTTTGTCTCGGCCAGAGGGATAACATCACTGGCTGGTGGTTGTTTCCTCTCCTTTGCTGCAAGAAGGGAGCACTCTCACATTCTGGATTCTTCCTAGCTCTATCCTTCCCATTTCTCATCCTCCATCTTTCTTTCTTATCTTCCTCGGCCTCTGAGGCACGCATTTGCCCTTATCCGAAAGTTGACATTCTTCTCATAGTTTCAAGTAAACTATTAACTAGTGCTATGTGGCGGAGCATGCCTATTACTCCATATATTCATCTCCAAATAAGAATGCTAATAACTTTTTTGTTGTTGGAATTATCAACAAAAATTTTAACCTACATGGAAAAGCTGCTCCAGAAAGTGATTTTCCTGACCCTGATTAAAAATCGACCAATTGGAACTATTGCCAAGAATGTCATCGACCTATGTGCGCTCAAAATAATTGCAGTTCACAACTATATATTGAAAAGTGGTAGTTTGATTCGACTGTTGTCGGTTTAAGTAAGTTCCTGTTATGTCTTCTAACAAGCCCAAGCCGTTGACGGCTAGGATGATATGCCATAGAGAAAATTTAATTAATTTCCCACCAACCCAACTTAAAAGTTTGTAAATATTCACTCAATAAAATTACATCTCGACAACTTTGCATTTTTTCTATCTTTTTCCTTTTCCCCTGCTAATAGTTAATTTTAACTAACTCTGTGGACAAAACTTCTTTTTGAAGTGGGTCGCTTAGTCACTGCATATCCCGTTAAAAAAATTACTCCACCTTGACCACTTTGGAGTGTTACTTTCTATGAGTTCGGGAAAATTTCCTAATAAGAGTGATTTCAAGGTGCTTCCACATGTACTTGTGGTTAACACTATGCAGAACATTCTAGTATGTGCCAGCAATTCTCCTAGCCACCCACCAAGTCTCAGAGAGCATGATGATTCCTATATATGTGGACTTACGCACAATATGTGGGAGGAAATATATTTGGGGACATTCATGCTGGCAGCACTGCACATGTTTAGTTCATGCATTATCGGTCCATGTAGCATAGCATAACATCTCATTTATGACATATCGTGCAAAAATTTCAATTGTTTATCCATGCATGTGTGTGTGGTTGTCTCAAAGTGATTTAAAAAAAAAGATATCCACTTGCTCTCTGAAGAAGGCCAGTGGCTGAAATTCTATAACTGATTTCAATATATGTGGTTGAAAAACTCGCGCTATGTTCTGCCAAAGCCAACATAAGATTAATAAATTAGCAAGTTTTATAGTGTGCTCTATGGACCAGGGCTGGCTCACGTGATTAGAAGAGTACTCAGTTAGTTGAGTTGTTGTGTGGGCCGTTTCTTTGCTTCTCATCCGTTTTAATAGGGCAGTTTATGAAGAGCCAAGGCTGAGCATAGAGAGGCTGATGAAAGTTCGGCAAGAAGATTCTAGCCATGAAGACATTCATGAACACGAGCCCGTGCCTCTGGAGAGTGATCCTCAAGTTTCATCAGCTGATGTTGAAGAAGCTGTCCATAGCTAGTGATGAAAATACCCAAGTCCTTCTCAAGATGATGATTTAGGATAAGGTCCTGATGGAGAAAGGGAAGAAGAGGAGTACAAGAAGTGTTTGATGACTGGATGCTGAGCCTAACCTGATGTTAGTGAATGAATGCCTTTTCATGGATAGAGGATATCAAGTGCTTTTCATTGTGAAATGTAGTGTGTGGGAGGGTAAGCCAAACAATACATGCTCGTAGTAAAATACTGTCAAGTCCTGCGGTTATTGATGTGATATTTCACAGTCGTCACAATTAGACCCAAGTTTTATTCTTTTACTTGTTAGCGGGTAAAAAATTAAAATTAAATTAAATTAATTAAAAAAGCAAAATTACAAATCACGTTGGTCAAGTTTTTCCTATTAACATTCTCAGGATTTATTCCAACTCCCATGCACGCATGCCTCCATATCATTCCAGGCATTTAATGGGATAGACAGATTCATCCTCATCCTCTACACTTCGCATGTCGGCTCCATGGAGAAAAAGAGCCTGAATTGAAGATTCTACTATATAGCATTAACTTCTTTTTCCCTTTTTTTTTTTACTCTCTTGTATAACATGTAATTGCATGCAGTGTAGAGGGGACAGCAATTTTCACTTCATTCAATTTCCCCCCTCTCCCCGCTACACTACTTGCTGCATTTATACCAAATTTCACTACAAACCACACTATTTCAACTACATAGTTCACCTTTCCTGGACTACAGAGCATTATAGAACTTGCCTTTGACAATTATTATAAGCTGTTTCCACAAACGATGTGAATATGAAGGGCGTACAGGGAAGATTACAAGGCTATAGCAGTTGAGTATTAAAGGCATATATACAGGGAAGATTACAAACCTGGAACAATACAGTATTAATAGACTACTTATTTTAAAACAATACAGTATTAATAGATGACTTATTTTAAAAAAATTGGTTTATAAGTTTTGGCCAATAGTTTACAGCTTTAACTCTAACTTGCTTTGGTGTCTAAGTTTTGACCAATAGTACAGCTTTAATTATATAATATATACTTGCTTTGGTTTATAAGTTTTGGTACAGCTTTAATTATATAATACTTGCTTTGGTTTATAAGTTTTGGTACAGCTTTAATTATATAATACTTGCTTTGGTTTATAAGTTTTGGCCAATAGTTTACAGCTTTAAAGAAGAATATATACAAAGCTGGAGCAATACAGATTAAAGGCATATATACAAGGAAGATTACAGAGCTGGAGTAGAGTAGAAAAAAGCAAGGTTTTTCGACTGGTCCGATAACATTAATTTAAGAATCTGCTTTACAATCTGTTGAGCTCAGGGTTTTTTCTATTTTTACTGATTGTTCTTGTGAAGTAAATTTTAAGCACTATATTTTGGAGAAAAATTCTCGTTCAACAAAGTATTTGTTGCCCAAGTAGAGTAAGAAACCCCAACTCATATTGTTTGAGCTTTCAGTTGTTTACTTGTGTGCATACAATGCAAATTGTGTGTACTAAGGAAAGGTACATCGTATCCGAGTATTTTATTTTATTATTTATTCAGTGAACTGCAGTCAGTTGGCTACTATATGGGATATCAGCGTGTACCATGACAATAGCATGGACAAGTTGGCTCTGGTCATGCCATTGTTATTATTATGTGCATCAACACCGATACATTGCAGCTGATCAAGTCATGGGAGGAGTATATACCTGCCCGACACCCAGGCCATTGCTTGAACTCTGATGATGTGTGTGTGTGTGCGTGATGGCAAGTAGTTATCACTAGAACACTATTATGTCATATGTTTCTGTTGTTAATGATCACAGGTGTGCTTTATTTTAATCCTACCTGTTTTTAGAGGAGGTGCTTTATTTTGATTTGCATTACAATGAAATTTGACGACGACAGAATAAATAAATGTACACTTGTGCACCGTATATTATGCTAGCATTTTGCCGGAGGATTGGATGCCGAACTCGAGCACTCTCCATGCAGTTCTAGGGTCGTAGATGGTCTGGTCCCTGCATAGTGCCCACACGTAGACCACGTTCTCCAGCACCTCCTGCAATAATGTCAGACACATAAGGATGATCGTAATGTACACAAGCCTTGCTTGGCGTCATTACTCACATCAAGTGAGTCGCCTTTCTTCTTGCGAGTGAGCTGCTGGGCCTGAAAGGTAAGTATCAGAATAGGTCCTTGTTCAAGCACCTTGGCCATCACTATCTGAAGACAGAAAACAAGATTTAAAAAAATAATAAGTGAATAAAAATAGATCAAGCACGGAGCACATTTGTATTCCCATTCACACAAGATCGAGTGATAAATATTGACAATTCTCCTGCTGATCAGAATCATGAACAGATTGCCCAGTGAACCAGTTTTGAAGTGACCCATGGTCTATATATATAGTTACAAATGCCCCCTACTGCAAATAACATTAAGTACACGATACCAACTTTCTTGATTATAAAAGCCAAGATTTTAAAACGTGACCAGTTCCATAACTGCATCTCATTAGCATGCCTTTAAAATTATATATAACAATAGCAGAATCCTTCTTCTCGTTGAAGCTGGTTGTTCTTGAGTGTTTCTCCAGCTACAGTAAGGCTCAGGAAGCATAGGGAGCATGAAAGAGCTGATCTGGAAGGGAAGCAAGCAGGAAAAGAGCTAGAAAATTCTGTACAGTACATACAAATTGTACCGCTATATATTTTTTTGCTGAAAACTTGTGAGCCCCACACCCCCTGCACCCCCAAATTCCTGAAAGAAACCCTGTTTATGCTGGCAAGCACTATTTGTAAGTTCTGCTGGAACATACTAGGACTTGCAAACTGGTTGGAGAAAATTAACCAATCCTTTCTTTGATGTGTTCGGATTTTAAAGCTTCAACTCGTCCACATTTCAATTATTCATCTCAATTTCCACACCTTCACATGGCACCATGCACACAAACACCCTCACATAGCACAATACACACAAACACCCTCACATAGCACATTGCACACAAACAACCTCACATAGCACAAACACCCTCACATAGCACCATGTACACAAACACACTCACATAGCACAGAAACACCCTCTCATAGCACAAATACACTCACATAGCACAATGGCCTCACATAGCACCAAGCACACAAACACCCTCACATAGCACCATGCACACACCATCACATTGATGTGAGTAATCTTTAGACTGAAGGATCATTATGATTGCTACTGCCACTTAAGAACCTTCTCAACAATCAACTCGAAATTGACATTTCGACTAGATGCTCTAGCCTTCATCAGGAATTTAGAATTTCAAGTTGATTATTGAGAAGGTTATTGTAATGTTATTATGGCAACTGAGAGTTCTAGTTACATTCTTTCTCAATCAGGCTGCAACAATGACCACAAGGTTGGAACTTGATCTCGTATATAGAACTGTATATTAGTACATTATAAGAATATCACATTTTGGCATCACATATGCCTACTTGGAGAAGAGCTGGAAAACAAACCAAAAAATATTATACCTCCAATTTTTTATTTTGTAGAGAACATGTTGGGGTATAATTTTCACCCACCCAAGTTCATCTCAAGGTCACGTGATCCACAAGGTCAAATTCAAGGTCAAAAGGTTACTATACTTCAAATTGATCCTACATAAAATATAATGTCAGATTAGGACTCCACATGAAATTATATACCTTCACATGAAATTACCAATATCAATAAACTTGGCCCACCTGTTAGGGACCATCCATAAATTGGTGGCCATGCCCATTTCTCAACAAAAATATATATATAGCAGGCATAACACGAAAAACATTGGTCCGATGGGCTAAAATTTCGCCTTTTTCAGCCTCAACCCCCCCCTCACACACACACCAAATATGAACCAATTTGAAGGGGGTCGGGTTTAATCCACTTGGGGTGATCTGACACGGAATAATCAATCAATGTTTGTGTGTTTTATAGCTTGAACTCCTCCACATTTGAATTATTCATCTCAATTTCCACACCCTCACAGAGCACACACACCCTCACATCAACGTCTCTGACTTCCAGCACTTTGCTCTCCAACGTCACTCCAGGCTCGTGTCTCTGCCTTATCACAGCCGACAGAACGTTGAAGGCCTGCAAGCAGCCACAACACGCAAGAGGAAGGAAAAGTCAACACAAGAAAGGTGAGAGAAATCTCATGGGAAAGTTTGGTAATGCGCAGTTGAAAAGAAAAAGATTGTTCGTACTGGTTCGTGGCACCAATCTTTGAGTACGCTCTCCATGCCCTGGATGTATGCCTCCAACACTGGAGGGATGATCTCGTACTGACATTGCTTCAAAAATTCCTGCGAGCAGAAGGTCGGGTCCACTTTGCGTATCTCGGCTATAGTCTCTGCCATGTCTGTTTGTGTGATGGATCCGCTGACAATATCGCCCACTTTGTCTGTGACCAAGCGGGAGGCACGTATCAGAATGTTGTCGCTCTCATCGTACTTCATTTTGGTGCTGTAGTACACTGAAAGACAGGCAGAAGGGAGGCAGGAAGCGAAGGAAGAAAAGATGAGCGTGAGACAGTGGTCAAGGGAGATGAATAGAAGGATGCATCGGAGAGATGGGGATAAGAGATGAATGGAAGGAGTAAGACAGGAAGCAGAAATGTATCAGAGAGAGAAGATGAAGGAAGAAGAGTAGAATGACAAGACACAGCATGACCTTACAATTAGATACTGGGTTGTCTTCCTTCCACTTCTTCAACTGCTCCTTCCAACCAGACTGCTTGGTCGTCACCACGTCCTTCGTCTCCCTGCACCACGTGATGTGCACAGTTAGAGAGAACACACGGGGAGAATGAATCAATGACTATCGAGAGAACAGAGTGGGGATAGATAGAAGAGGAGGGAGATGTGGGGAAGGGATGCATGGAGGACGGAGAGGTGAGAAGGTGATGAGCACCCCCCCCCCCCCCTCCACACACACACACACAAGACCATCCTCCACCACTGGACCACTCCACACCACTGGACCATCCCGCACCACCCCACAAGGAAGGAGATATGTCGAGTACTGCCACAAGATTTCCTACGGCATCCCTGGATTCAGGATGTCCCTAGCGAGGTTGACTAATACATCATGGATCTCAAAATACTTGTAGCAAGCAAGAGATGTGAGGTGGGGAGGGGTGAGTTGAGGGGAAGAGAAGTTGAGGGGAAGAGAGAAGTTGAGGGGAAGAGAGAAGTTGAGGGGAAGAGAGAAGTTGAGGGGAAGAGAGAAGTTTAGGGGAAGAGAGAAGTAGAGGGGAAGAGAGAACCTGAGGGGAAGAGAGAACCTGAGGGGAAGAGAGAAGCTGAGGGGAAGAGAGAAGCTGAGGGGAAGAGGAGAGAAGCTGAGGGGAAGAGGAGGGAAGCTGAGGGGAAGAGGAGGGAAGCTGAGGGGAAGAGAGAAGCTGAGGGGAAGAGAGAAGCTGAGGGGAAGAGAGAAGCTGAGGGGAAGAGAGAAGCTGAGGGGAAGAGAGAAGCTGAGGGGAAGAGAGAAGCTGAGGGGAAGAGAGAAGCTGAGGGGAAGAGAGAAGCTGAGGGGAAGAGGAGAGAAGCTGAGGGGAAGAGGAGGGAAGCTGAGGGGAAGAGGAGGGAAGCTGAGGGGAAGAGAGAAGCTGAGGGGAAGAGAGAAGCTGAGGGGAAGAGAGAAGCTGAGGGGAAGAGAGAAGCTGAGGGGAAGAGAGAAGCTGAGGGGAAGAGAGAAGCTGAGGGGAAGAGAGAAGCTGAGGGGAAGAGAGAAGCTGAGGGCCCCATCGAGGGGAAGAGGAAGTTGAAGGAAAGAGGGAAGAGAAGTTGAGGGGAAGAGAATAGAAGTTGAGGGGAAGAGAAGAGAAGTTGAGGGGAAGGGAAGATAAGTTGAGGGGAAGAGAAGAGAAGTTGAAGGAAAGAGGAGTTTAGTTGAGGGGAAGAGGAGTTTAGATCAGGACTCACTCATCTGGTTTGATTCTCATCTGTGCCTGCTTGCTGCTGAAGTCTGTGGCCATGTCAGACCTCCTCATAACCTTTTCCGGGGCCTTGTAGGGATTGGACTGCTGCACAACTTCATCAATCAGATCTTCCTTCACCACCTCTGCTCCCTTCAAACAGACATCACATGCAGCACTGAAGAGCTATATAATCATTCAGCACTGCAACCATTACCTTCTTCATCACCTCTCCTACATCAGTCTTGCCAACTTCTTCGGCTGTCTTCTGCACACCCTCAACAAACTAATGACAAAGGACAAAGAGAGAGTGAGCCCTAACTATTACTACCACAATAGACCTTCTAGTATTTTGCAATGTACCTTTGTGCCTGCAACATGACCCTTCTTGGCTAGTTCAGTTTTGGAAGCTTCTTGGTAGGCCTGGATAAGATTGCACAGTGCACTCATCAACAGCACAAGACCAGATGTAAGGTAAGAAAGATCTTTCTCTCTCACTCTACATCACACACAAGCTAATGATAGTGTGAGTCCCAAAACTATTACTATGATAATGACACTAGTATTTTCTTTGTGCTGCAAAATTACCTTCTGCGCTTCACACACACACACATCAATATGACATACACGCACACACACACACACACACCATACACACATCATACACACACACACACACATCGTACACACACACACATACATTTATACACAATATCTAGTACAGTATGCGGTGCCTTGTTTGGTGAGCGAAAGTTAGGTGTAATTTTTTTTTTACTTTTGTCTCGGCCAGAGGGACATCACTGGTGGTTCCTTTGCTGCAAGAAGGGAGCACTCTCACATTCTGATACACTTGGCACTCTTCCTAGCTCTATCCTTCTTATTTCTCACCCTCCATCTTTCTTTCTTATCTTCCTCGGCCTCTGAGGCACGCAATGTCCTTGAAAAAGCTGCTCCAGAAGGTGGTTTTCCAGACGATTAAGAGATAAAAAATCGACCAAACGGAACTATTTGTTGTGACAGAAACAAAGAATGTCATTGACCTACGTGCACTCGAAATAATTGCAGCTCACAACTATTGCAAAGTGGTAATTTGAGTCGACTGTTCTCAGTTAGAGTAAGTTCCTGTGATGTCTTCTAACGAGCCTTGGTCACAAAAAGATGCCATTGATTGCTAAGATGGTGCATGCCTAGAACGCAAATTTAATTAAAACGTTATAATTATTTCCCACCAACCCAACTTAAAAGTTTGTAAATATTCACTCAATAAAATTACATCTCCACAACTTAAGCATTTTTTTCTATCTTTTTCCCTGTGCTTCTAATAGTTATGATAATGGAATTTTAACTCAAACTCTGTGGACAAAACTTCTTTTTGAAGTGGGTTAAGAGGTTTCAATTCGCTTAGTCACTGCTAGACCACTTTGGAGTGTTACTTTGTACGAGTTTGTGGAAATTTCCCTGAACAGCTACTAATAAGAGTGATTTCAAGGTGCTGCTTCCACTATCACTTGTGGTTAACACTATGCAGAACATTCTAATGTGACTGTATGTGCCAGCAATCAGCAATTCTCCTATCCACCCACTAAGTCTCAGAGAGCATGATGGTTCCTTGTGGACTTACGCACAATATGTGGGGGGAGGGGGATATATTTGGGGGCATTCATGCTGGCAGGCACTGCACATGTTCATGCATTATCGGTCCATGTAAAATCTCATTTCATCTCAATTGACATTATTGAATAATCAGTAAATTTTATGTTAAGTTTGTTTGTGTGTGTGTGTGTGTGTGTGTGTGTGTGTGTGCGTGTGTCTGTTTAGCACAGCCATAGTTTTGAAGCTAGGAAGCTCAAACTTTGCATTGGGACGTACGTACAAAAGCTATGTTGCGTCAGGTGACATTGGACTCTTGAAGCCACCATCATGGGAAATATAACTTATGATTGTCAGCATCGTTCCCAATGTGGCAGTGATTACCAACAAACGATGCCGGCTGCATTGGAGCTCACTATGTAAGTGCTCTTTTGAGTCTCCCAGTGCTATTTTGTATCAGTGGCTGTAAGTAGTACAAGTTGTGTGGAAACTTAAGCACCTTACCTGAGGGTGCTTCTCGGACATTTGTGCTCACAGAAGCTGTAGATCTTGGATGGATAACCAGTGCATGAAACCATCCACTCAACTGCTTACGGACAGTTGAATTACACGAAACAAAGTTTTGTGTGTGTATGTTTTTAATATCAAAAACAGTTTCAGTGTGTGTGGGTGGGGGTTTACCCTTCTGCATTGAAGAATTTAAAATAATAATAATAATAATAATGATAAAATAAACAAAAACAAAATTAGAAAAGGGAAAAGTCTACCATAGCTAGGGCTAGGGCATGACTTTATATATACCATGTGGAAATGGTGAGCTCAAGTTCGCTCGACGTTGGCAGTTTTACATGACGACATGCTCTAGATCTTTGTGTGTAAACGGGAAACTCAAGCCTGTTTATATTTTTATGGGGTGAACGTGTGGGGAACACATAGCTACTGGTAGAAACATAGATAGATAGTGGGGAACACATAGCTACTGGTAGAAACATAGATAGTGGGGAACACATAGCTACTGGTAGAAACATAGCTAGATAGTGGGGAACACATAGCTACTGGTAGAAACATAGATAGTGGGGAACACATAGCTACTGGTAGAAACATAGATATGTAGATATGCCATGCCACGCACAGCAACACCAAGTTTTGTTAGGAGGACTCGCCAATTATTATAATAATAATTATTATTATTATTATTAATAAATATTAATAATGCCTTGCATTCATTACCTTGCATTCATTACTACCTTGCATTCATTACTACTAATACTAGTGTAAAATTAATGCTTTCTCATCGCACTTTCGCTCACCACACAATGTCTTTGCATTCATTACTAGTTGTACATTTTTAATGATGTAAAAAACATTCGACTGCAATGGTGACACCTGGAGGTGTGGTTACTATTAGAGAGGCAGTCACAACTGGAGGGGCAGTTACAACTGAAGGGGCAGTCACAACTGGAGGGGCAGTCACAACTGGAGGGGCAGTCACAACTGGAGGGGCAGTCACAACTGGAGGGGCAGTCACAACTGGAGGGGCAGTCACAACTGGAGGGGCAGTCACAACTGGAGGGGCAGTCACAACTGGAGGGGCAGTCACAACTGGAGGGGCAGTCACAACTGGAGGGGCAGTCACAACTGGAGGGGCAGTCACAACTGGAGGGGCAGTCACAACTGGAGGGGCAGTCACAACTGGAGGGGCAGTCACAACTGGAGGGGCAGTCACAACTGGAGGGGCAGTCACAACTGGAGGGGCAGTCACAACTGGAGGGGCAGTCACAACTGGAGGGGCAGTCACAACTGGAGGAGCAGTCACAACTGGAGGGGACAGTCACAACTGGAGGGGCAGTCACAACTGGAGGGGCAGTCACAACTGGAGGGGCAGTCACAACTGGAGGGGCAGTCACAACTGGAGGGGCAGTCACAACTGGAGGGGCAGTCACAACTGGAGGGGCAGTCACAACTGGAGAGGCAGTCTGGAGGGGCAGTCACAACTGGAGGGGCAGTCACAACTGGAGAGGCAGTCACAACTGGAGGGGCAGTCACAACTGGAGGGGCAGTCGCAACTGGAGGGGCAGTCGCAACTGGAGACAGTTACAACTGGAGGGGCAGTTATAACTGAAAGGGTAGTACATAGTAAAGGGCATACAACAACCTTAGCTCTTTCTTATTCATGTTCCCTTGGAAAATAGTGGTAAATGCCCACCACAGGAGGATGTGTGAGACTAATCCAGCAACCGTTGGTTTCCCAGTGATGTGATAGCTGATGCAGCAATTTCTTGAGAACCACTCCCAGGATGCTGAAGGATCACGGCTGCTTAGAAAAAGTACTTCTAAACACAGTCCACCATGAGGATGGGCAGTCTGGCATAGGAAACGCTTTTTCTTTGGGAGGAGGAGGGGGAAAAGAAAGGGTGCGGAATTTCTAGTTCCAGGACGCAGCAGGAATTTTTATCACTTGCAGTATAAACAGCTTACACTACATGGTCTACGCGAGCTCCTCAAGTGCAAACAAACAAAAACCGGCAGGGCCACAAGGTGCCTAAGGATGTCAAATGTGGTTGGTAGGTTATTATTCTAGTTCCAGTGGCATAGACACAACACTACAACTCGAGAACCTATCTTCCCACTGGCCATACGTACAGAGGGAAAGGTAAAACGACGTCAAACTAGAAGACGGCAAATATTAGTTTCTGTCAGCTATAGTCAATTGGGGTAAAAAAAAGCCGTTTCCCTTAACTTTACCTTTTAAGAGCCAGAGTAAAGGATTTACTAAAAACACATGTGCCATCCTCTAGTACTTTACTATCAAATGATGACTACATAAATTAAAAAAATATATCCTATGTCCTATAATGAAATATTAATAAAAATATGGTGGCTTTTTTTTACCCCATGAAAGGGGTAAAAAAAAGCCGGTTCGGGGTTAAAAAAAACCCACCCCTTTTAAAATATCCTAAACAGTAAAATCAAATGTAAATACTTCAATATTTTATCAATTGAATCTTTTTTCATTAAAATTTGTTCAAATACTACAATAAATAGTACAGTAATGGTTAACAGTTGGGTTTTATTGCATTTTCTTTAAGAAAAATACTTGAAAATGTTTATCACTTTTGCTTCACACTCGAACTTCAGCAGTGCCTTCCCTCGACTAACTGTTTCCACTACTGGCTGAACAGGGCCAGGGCCATACATGCAATGATCCACTGCTCTCCACATCTTCCTGCTTTGGCCAATCGTAGAAAATGTGTGTTGAGTCTGTGCTTCGCTCTTTTTTTTTTGGTGATGGAAGGTAAATTCAGCTGATGTGGGATCAGCATCTTCGTCATCACTGAAAACTTTTGTTATGATGAAATAGTCCATGCACCATTGATAATCAATGACTAAAGTTGGTTTATTCATATTCAGTTACCACATTATATATATATATACTATTGTATCATTCTGTCCATCAGAATGATGCAATAGTCCATGTACCATTGACTAGGTGGTTTATTCATATTCAAATAATTCAAATTACGCTTAACTCACAAATTAGCATGACTGGAGAAGAAAAAATTAAAATATAGTTTCGAAAAAAGACTAGAAAAAAATTGCCCCCAAAAACACCTGGCTTTTTTTTACCCCGAGTGACCAAAAATATCTGGGGTAAAAAAAAGCCGGTCCAAAAATCCCTAAAATATCAAAAAAAAAAGTTTTTTTTTTGTCAATGAATAAACCATTTAGTAACTATTTTCTTTTGGCTAGTACCCAGGGGGCGAAACCTGATAAAAAAAACCAAAACAGACATGGCGTGCTGTAAAAGGTTTTCTGGCAAAAATCATATGTATATATATGTATAAACAAAATGTATATGGACAACCTTGTCAACAAGCTACTGGAAATCCGTAGGAAGCCTCTGACCATATACGTGAATATCTCACCTTTAGCGGTAATTAGTCATTATGGTTTATCTGTTCCTTGAGAATGCTGAAGGAAAAATTAATTCCAACAAACCAAATAAATTGTTAATACTCTCTGAACAGTTTACATCTCAATATCAAGGCATATTTTGGGGGGAAACAATAAATAATTGTTCAAAATCCACGCTCAATCCTGTATTTAATTGTTTTTGGTGAATAATGCATGTACCTTATACAAAGCTAATAAAATACACAAGTCTAAACTAAATTAGTGCTGTTAGTTATATCACTTTCTGATTCACTGCTGCTGTCGAAGGTGGCAGTGTAGTGGGCACGGCTGCACTTCTTTTTCGATCCCTACCGGCAGCCTATATAACAGGCTATGTTTTTCTTTGCACATGAGAAGTTTCTGTTGCAGCCCTTAGTACAGCCACAGGAGATTGATTGCATCATCTGCTGTGGCCATGTTGGGTGTGTGGATTGCACTGGTACCAGCTTTCCATCATCCATGGCCCACCCAAAATCCTCACAAGGTTAAACTCTCTGCTTGCATGTTGTAGGAATGCATTCTCTGTGGAGATGTTGTAGGAATGCATTCTCTGTGGAGATGTTGTAGGAATGTATTCTCTGTGGAGATGTTGTAGGAATGTATTCTCTGTGGAGATGTTGTAGGAATGCATTCTCTGTGAAGATGTTGTAGGAATGCATTCTCTGTGGGCGGTAGCAATTTCAGGGGAGTAGACTTGTTGTTTAGGAACTTGTTAACTCTGAGCCTTCCAAGGTCCGAGCCCTCGAAATCATCAACCTTGTTGGTATATACAGCGACTACGAGCTCCTTTGCTTGGTTGATAACATCTGCTGTGATCCAAGCTGGACCCTGATCATCATCTGCAATGCCAAAATGTCAGTTGTTTTGCTGCTGTTTAGCCAGACCTTCTTCCCAGTAAAGTAGTGGTAGCTGGTGATGTTGCATCCACTCAGACTGTTAATAAAGGGAAGTCCTCGGCTGCTTGCAGGTCCCTGATTGGTAGATAACTTTCTTGTGCAGTTCGAACCCATAGTTCAGGCAAATCTTTCAGCAGCATTGCAGCATAGTACACACATATAACAATGATATCTGATCATTTGCATGTATGATCACTCGGTCCACCTTCTCGTTCTGGACACTGTACACAGAATGCAGTATGACCCTAGTATCAGCCTCTTGTTTCGACTCCAAAGCAGTGACATCAGTGACTGTACCCTCTAAGCAGTACACTCTTTGTTTTTTCTTTGAAGCCACCACCCAGGGTACAATCGGGTCGAACCTATGGTTGGAGCAAGCTACTCCTCTCGGCACCATGTCTCACACAGGAAGCTCAGAAGTCCAGCTTTGTTGGCAGACACAGAGAAGAACTCCTGCGGGTCAGGGTCTCTGTACTGCTCACTGATTTCAAACTGCCTTTGTGGTCGTGACTGGGTGTACCTGTGCTGCCGCTCTGAAGACTTCAGGCTCAGTGAGTTGTACCTGTCACAGCAGAAATGTATGATGGCTATGCCATCAGGTACATCTATTAGAAGATTGTTTCTGTAGCGCCCTGCAATAGCTCCAAATGTTTCATCTTTGTGGAAGGACCAGTGACAAAAAGCATGCATAGCATCTACTATGACTGCCGTCTTCCTCTTCTGTAGAGGTAGATCAGGAGCCTTCAAGACTTTAACTAGACTGGCCTTTGTTCCTGCAGCTCTCATGGCTTCATCTTCATTGAACAGTGATGGGGGTGTCTTGCTGCATTCATGAGTGCCGATGAAGTTGACTATGTCAACTTCACCCCCACTAGCAATGATCTGTATCATTCGTAGGAGGGCTGAAACTTCATCACTTTTTCCTGGGCCTGCAGATTGGTATTTTGACTTCTTGGTCCTATACGTGTCTGCAGTCTTTACTTCTAGCTCCTGGAGAATCACCTGGTAGTTGTCCCGCAAGGACTTGATCAGGAAGCCACATTTCTCCTGAAAGGAACGATATTTCTAGCTGTTTCACCAGATGATTCAAAGCCACATCATACAGATTCTTCTGTTTACCAATCGGGACTCGTGTTGCCTTGAATGCATTCATGCATGGTATGTGATATGATATGTCATTTGCGACCATGTCATGTCCTTGCCAATCAGTCTTAGAAAAATGTCCTCTCTACTCAGTTTCTTGGCTTTCTCAACGATCGCCTGTTGGCTGGTTTCTGTTGACACCCTGGCTGTAGGTGTCTTTCGTTTCAGCCACCTTTTGTTACATATGATGCATGTACTCTTGGCATCAAATGCTGCTGTGCGATGCCTGCTGGGTATGATGGACATTTTGTTTGAGGTTCTGCATTCTGGCTGAGCCAGCATTGTGCAGCTTGCTCCTGGATGCCTCTTTTCTGCTGGTCTGTAGCTCTTTTCATTGATGTACAAGTTTCTGCAGTTGGCATGCCACTTGGGGGACTTCTCTGCCACCCATGAGTCCTTGGTTACATCATGGTGCAACCTTCTGTAGGTCTCGTCCTGTCGACAGGTCATGGCTACAAGAAGTTTTGGGGCTGTTGTTAGCTGAATGTTCAATAGTCGTTTGATTGCAGGTCCTTGACATATGACACACTTGGTGTAGTTTGTAAGCATGTCTTTGCACTTTCTCTTCAGTCATTCCAGAGACACGGCTTCCTCCAGCACCCTTTTTCCTGTACAACTTGTCATCTTCTGTCAGATACCTATATACAACATAAATTGACTTAATGGGAGAAAAAAGTTATTTGTGGAAATTTATTTGAACAATTTGCTGCTCTGGTTTCTGGCTCATAACTTTGATAGCTACTGCTGCATTTTCTTGTAGCATTACTATCAGCAAAGCAGCTACTATGATATTTTAACAGCTGTACTTAACCTGCTGGCAGACTCGATACTTTCTGCACTTGAGCCAGGAAGTAGGGGGTTGTGATATGTGCTACTACCACTAGCACTAGCTGGCTTAATTAATGTACCAATGGTCACGTCCAGCTCTAGGCACAGTCACCTGCCAATTCTTCTCAATATAGGACCTAAACAAATACCATGTGGTAGTGGGCTTTAATTCAACCATGCACAATGCTAGCAAGAGTGCCTAGACTATTCGTAGGTACAAAGATTAATGTTGCTACTGTAGTCAGTTGGTACAAGTTGTCATAATTACCCAGTTATAGACTTTGGGGTTGCTAGAACTAAATTCCATTCATGGGACAATGATAAACCAGAATGACTGATCATGCCAAAAGTGTGATATTCATGTATATACAAGGGTTAATGTTGTTCAGAGGCTTCCTACGGATTTCCAGTAGCTTGTTGACAAGGTTGTCCATATACATTTTGTTTATAAATATATATAGATATGATTTTGGGCAGCCAACCTTTTACAGCACGCCATGTCTGTTAAACCTATTTCGCCCCCTGGGTATAGCGTTCATAATTTACTAACTAGTTTGATTAATCTACCCAAAAGTTCAGGTGAGTCAGAAAAAAGTTAATTTCGGGTATTTTCTACATGTTTAGGTTCTTTATTTTGTCATGTCCTCCAAGTCAATATTTTTATACAAAAACACACATTAATGAAAAGCCCATTAAAAGTACTTGATAGATCAAGGATCGTTTAAATTCTTAAAGCAGCTGTGTCTTCCCCAGACCCCTGGTCTTTTTTTACCCCAACTTACCCCCCGGCTTTTTTTACCCCAATTGACTATATATTGTGAAATAATCACATGATTTTGGTGCTGAGATAACCTCTCACATAAGCGTGAAGGAATCCACCCACAAAAGGCTTTTACTAATGGAGACCCTTTACCAACATCAAGTTGCATTTTTGTTAAAGTTCCATGGAATCAGTTCGGTTGAAGACCATCATACCTTTTTCCAGGGGAAAAGGGGATGGTACACACATGCCACACATATACATGCATGCACACATACACATGCATGCACGCACACATGCATGCACACACACACATGCATGCACACACACACATGCATGCACACACACACACAACCATCACACCACAGAGAGCTTTCTTCAACTCTCACTCACCTTGGATGTAGTATCCTTCAAGAAGGTCCATCCTTTAGATGTTTTCTCTGTGCCCTTGCCCCCCACACTACTCATCATCTCAACGAATGCCTTAAACTTGAGTCCGACCTGTTGCATCACATAAGACTGCTGCATCTTCTCTCGCTCTTCATGAAATCCTTTCAAACTTTCTTGAATATCGTCACCTTTCACCACTTTCCGAAAGTTCTTTGCAAAATTCTGGAAGAATCCACCATCCCCTATAGGGGGTTTACCAGAAGCATTGCCCCCTCCACCAGCTCCTGCTCCACTTCCTCCTTTGGAGTACCATCTTACGGACCTAACTGACTGGCGCTGGACATACTTGAAGTGTGTGCCACACTTCGTAAACTCTCTGCAGATTAAACCGGAGTTTTGGAGAAATTTAAGCCCCACAAAACATCTCAGAGCCATAGAGGCATTCCACGTGAACTTCGTTTGGGTAAAGATCGTTAATTCATCATCGCATTTACATACCATGTCGCGCGTCGCAAATTTATGTAACGCGCAGCGATGTTGAAAACATTGCGAGTCGTTAAGGTGAAAACCAAAATGAGATTCTGCCACTTTTCACCACTGCATACCATATCACCAAATCAGACAGGGATTGGGGTAAATGGTCTTCTTCGGACCTCCCGTGGAATTTTCAATATTGCTTCAAGACATAGAGCGTACAGTATTGGCCTCTTATGTCGAACACTTAGACTCAGAACATTCAGACTCTGCTTTCATTATAAACAAATAAAACAAAAAGTACAATAAATAACTTATTATTGCTTACAGTCCCATAGAATTTTTTTTGAAAAATGAGCTCAGTAGTAAAAGCTATTTAGAGCCTTAGATAACATGATAGGTGGGTGATTGAAGTTGGCGAATAATTTTTTAATAAATAATAACGTACATGAAACTGGGTCACTGTAGGTTGGCCAGCTACAATTGGTAGCAACTGAGTGATGGGGCATGTAGACACAGTAGGCACAACAGCAAAGAAATAGGAAAGTACAAGGGTTGGTGAGTACGAATGATTCAATAAAGTGCTGGTGAAGATAGGTAGTAAGTTCTTAATGGTGTATACTGATCGATTCAGGTCATCAGGGAATCGAGTTCCATAGCCGAAGATAAATAGGTAGTGATGGGATGTCATGTTTAATGACCTACTAAGGACATTCTGTTTTGTAGCATTGCCGCTGGAAGTAATGAAATACAGAACATGAGATGATCTGCTGGTGCTTTCCTGTTTCATTATAACCTTTGATCTCAAACTCGTACATGAGTGGAAGTAGATCCAGCTGAATCAGATGAGACCTATAATCACTGCTATGGTCATTAAGGATGAATTTTGTAGCCTTCCTCTGAAACTTTTCTCTGATAATAGGATATTCCTATATAGTGAGCTTTGGACACCTCAGAGCAGCAGAGGAGCTGTGTGTGTATTAGGGTCAGATAGAGTCACCTTTTCTCTGAAGCAGAGTCGTAATGTTCGACATAAGAGGCCAATAGCTCTGAAATTCCACGTGAGGTCGGAGGAGGCCATTAACCCTGCATCCCTGATTGATTTGGTATACCATGGTGAAAAGTGGCTTACTCCTGCAGAATCTCATGTGCACACACTTACTACCATTAAACCTCAGCTTCCAGTCATAGGTCCACTCACACATGCTACCCTTGCAGTGCACACACTTGCAACCATTAAACCTCAGCTTCCAGTCATAGGTCCACTCACACATGCTACCCTTGCAGTGCACACACTTGCAACCATTAAACCTCAGCTTCCAGTCATAGGTCCACTCACACATGCTACCCTTGCAGAATCTCATGTGCACACACTTACTACCATTAAACCTCAGCTTTCAGCCATAGATCCACTCACACATCCTACCCTTGGCTTGCAGAATCTCATGTGCAGCACACTGCAACCATTAAACCTCGGCTTCCAGTCATAGGTCCACTCACGCATGCTGTTTAGGTCTTCTTGAAGAAGGACACTGTCAGCTAATTTCTTGATGTGCTTTAGGCACTTGACGTCATCCGTGAATAAGTATATAGGCGAGCTAGGTCATTGATGTACACCCTGAAGAAAAGTGGATCTAGAATACTACCTTGGGGAATGACTGTGACAACTGCTAACAACTCAGAGTGGCTATTATGCAGACATACACATTGTTCCTATCGGATACGCATGTAACCACAGCCACAAATCCCCAGATATACCAATGTTCCTAAGCTTCAATAGCAGCTCGTTATGCATCACACTATCAAAGGTCTTTGTAAAATCAAGGTAGACTACATCTGACTGACCGTTCTATTGCAAATTTGTATATAGATGTTGTAAAATAACAGCAACTGCTGCACACAGTGGAATGTCCTCGCAAAAAGCCATACTGCAACTTGGACATGGCAGGCTCAAGGAAACCTATCATTCAAGTACTTTCGTGCTGAACTCAAAGGATATACAGGTCAATAATTGAATAATGACCAGACATGTGTATTGGAGAAATGCTGTGGATGCGCCATTCAGACGGAAATGCATGTCGAGATAAACTTACTTGAAAGAGATGTTGTAAGGGTTTGCTTAGAGCCAATGCACAATGTTTGGCCCAATACCATCTATCCATAGCTTTGTTAGGATCGAGTGTGGAGAGCACCTTAAGTACCTCTGACTCAGTTACATTTAGAGAGTGTAAAAGCAGGCTCCTGTATGTCTTCAATTTTGTGGTATATATACTGATAGTGAATATTACCATCCTTCCTGAACAAGTTTACATATTTGTATTTGTAAACGGAGCAATTGGATGTAGGGTCATAATTTCAAAGATGTCTCCTATGAACAGTGTGGCTTTTAAGTTGGGGGTATTTAATGATGTGCTGTCTCTGTAATTGCGTTGAACGTCACTTAGGGCATTACATAACTATGCTGGTACCCTGAAGATTTTGTTATCCTTTTCACCTTCTCCTGATGCCCTTCAGTGTCAGCTTTTTCAATTTGTGAGGACGCTCGTTTGTTCTCCTTTTTTAATGTCTGCAAGTCGCAGCTGATCTGTTTTAGCAAGTCCCTTCCACATCATTTTGTGTGTCAGATTCCTTTAGTTTTTGTGGAGGCTATTTTTAGTCTGTGATGCATCTAGATATTACATCAACTTTGATGATTCTCAAGGGCTATGAAAATTGGAATCAGAAACACATAATATCAAGATTCTCTACAACAACTGAACCCAGCAAAGTCATAAATGAATCATTGGCAATCTTACACGATGCCTAAGAGATCTTTCAACTCATAAAACCTCGACACCTAGAGATTCAAATGATCCATGCCATCTCACTACAAGCAGATCTTCCTCTCTCTACTTCTAAAAATACAGATTGACTACACATCTGCCTATGAAATTATGACCGTCTAGGCATCAAAATTCTGCAGGTCACAAGGTCTTCTTTTGGATTATGTCTACAATAACGAAATACTTCCCTCCAATTATAAAATCTACTGTACTGACAGTCGACAAGGGGAGGAGTGCTTCTAGCAATTGACCTTACTCTACTATGCTCCTCCTCATGTAATCTAGAAGTAATCAAAATAAAACTGCAGAGCCTTGGTGAACTGCAGAGCCTTGGTGAACTGCAGAGCTGGAGGTTGTTCAACAACAACAGCAAATGAAGTAGCCAGAGATTGTTCAATCCCACCAGAGAATGACAAAAGCTTGGCTGACCACAATCCAAATGACTGAAGATCACACTAGTTTTTGTTGACATGAATAAGTCAAGTTGCATTAACAACTACATGTACTTACTATTACTTGTGAGGGAGACGTTTTGATATATCCAAATCACTTCTTTAAGCTTCACTCGAAACATCAAGAGAATACAATTTCAAGTTGATTATTGAGAAGGTTATTGTAATGTCACTTTGCTAACTTAATCACAGCGGTTAGTTGATCATTTGTCCTGCAATATTATATATTCTGCAGCATTCGTTCATCCGTCCATTAGCCTACAACAAGAATTTACAACATAATGTTAGTATAGCTATAGTCACACATTCCAAGATGTCTAGAAAGCTCTCGATCAAGTGAATTCTTAAACTCGGCACCATTGTCGCATGTAACTAGTTGAGGAATCCCCATCCACATAAAGATCTAAAATGCATTGAAAGCATGTCCATAGTACTATGAAACACATTAACAGCACTCTTATCTGGTAATGACATGGCTTCAATGAACTAATCACCGAGAGGTTATTGCCTTGATTGGAAGTTGGCATAATAAAATTGACTCCCAAGGTGATTAAACTGGTATTGGGTGCAGTGCTAGTGAAAAGGCATATCAGACAAATCTTTATCTACTAAAACAAGTGTAGCTGAATAAATACAGATCACACTACTATGTACTTCATAGGACCACCGCAAACTATTTGCGTATCTGCAGCAATTTTAGAAGTGAACTGGGCAGCCAATCAACTCCCTATAAATTCAAAGGTCATGGGATGTATTACTTTTTCTAACCCGTATAGTGGAACACCACTCAATGTATAATATACTGACACCCTAATCACGTTCTTCCAACCAAACATTCCACCAAGCTCTACCCGTCCTTGTGAAGGCCTCTCTGGTTGCAATATCCTGACCAACAAACATACCTCTCTTTATAATGGAATCATTATTGCCATTTTAACTTTTTTCTCGCCATCGGATATTGTCCTTCGTCCGGTATTCCCTCACCTTCCTAGCAATGCCCATCTCTGCATTTTCATGTATCATGCCGTACAGAAGTGTCTAAGGTACTGTCATGCTATGCATTCAAAAAAAAAAGCAAAAAAAATTACGAACTGTTAACATAACAAAATTACAATGACCTTTTAAATTAATCAACTTAAAATTTACTCTCTCCATGTTTCTTCTTGATGCTCCATGGATAACAAGATGTTGGACTCACGCGAGCTTGTTAGATACCGGTAGCCAGCTATTCACAACATGATACAACACAATCTGGCACACACATCCAGCACGTGAACAGGATGTGGCACAAATATAATAATAACTAATATATAGAAATTAACCAAAACAATAAAATATAAGAATAAAAATTAATAATCAGTAATAACACCTCTGGAGATGCCTACAATGTCATGAGCACATCATCATCAACTCCATTGGTGTGATATATAAGCAACTTATAATGATCTCAATAATCAACTTGAAATTAACTTTCTCAGCACTTCAACTAGATGCTCTAAACCTTCTTCAGGAATAATGAAGATGATGACACCGATACAGGCAATCATGGGTCTGAAAAGGATCCTTTGGTAGTAATTGCTTATGTAGCAGGGATGATTCAGGAGGGTCTGCAGGAAGTTCAATATCAGTCATTTCAGATCAGGGAGAACCATGATGGCACAACTGAGCAGAGTGAAGGATGAATTACCAACATGTATTGTGTACCTCAGCTGTGGCAAGTACTATATAAGTAGGAGAGAGCAACAGAAGACTGGAGACCAGAATGAAAGGTTAAGATGCCTGTGTGCTAAAGAGAAACCTGCAATTGCTCAACATCGGGACAATGGACATTCTATTTTGAGGAGGAAGCCACCATCTTAAATGAGGCTGAACTGCTAGTGAAGGAGGCATTGCACACCAGCCTAGGACCAAAGTGTGAGCAGTTCAATCGAGATTGTGGAATGGCTGCTTGGTAGGAGCCTGAACTTGAAACACCGATCACCATAATATATTTTTTCTGTGTTCAGTTATTTTCATTTGTTATCAAGCATGTTAAAAATAAAAATCCATCTAGGTGGGTATAATTGACGTAAATGCTCAGAAAGGCAGTTACTCTACTCATTGACATCACTACAAGAAACCTTTCAATGGTTTTGTCATGGCGACAAAGAATCTAATACAATTGACTTCATCATCATAGCAGGATAGAAGTTTCTTTTATGCATAAGTCTGTCATCACTTTGTCAAGGGTGTAACAGAGACCAGGGAGAATCTAGTGTATATAGAACATGGATATCGTCATATCTATTTCCAGAGATTACCCTAGATTCTCTGGTTCAGTTTCTAGCTTTAGTCTGTGCTGACTGCATCTCATAAGGTCATGTGCTACCTGTCCAGAGGAATGAAGCGACTGGAAACAAAACTTGGAGATGGGAATGTAGTACGTGGTATGTTGTTATAAGTGAGTAATATTGTCAGCCACACAGCTTCATGTCTTGAAAAAAACACTCAGATCCCATCTCAGCCACTTGACAATGAGAGTCCAGTCCTCAGGTCAATTGCACCATTGGTTTGACAACATAACTGTACAGACAAAAATTACTTCATGTCACAGTATAATTATATCAAGGTTATTTTTGCTCCCCACTCACCTTTGGAAAAACTGGTGACATTTTACACCAGCTGATACCATGTTACACCTGCTTAGAGAAGGGTCTCTAAACGCCTGAAAAGAATGATGCCAAAAAAATAGGGACAAAAGTGTAGTTAGTAAAACATCACTACCTATCTTCCACTTTGAGACTTACTGCTTAATACAGGAGTGTTGTTGAAAGTGGCCCTAAAATAGTCTCAACTATGCAACCTCACCGTTTGATCTACTATTGTTTGCCATACAAAGTGTGCTCTTGTCAGAAGAGCTTGAAACACTTCTCCTGAAGTGTAATCGTGGCATTTCCCAGGCGCTTCTGGCGCGCTTTGTACACGCAACTTTGACGTCCCTTACAGCTTAGCAAATCGCGTGATGCATGCTAGTTGTTTTAACCGTAGTGCTGTTGCCGGAAGTTGCTAAGTAAACTTGGCTCTGAAATATTTTGGGTGTGTGACATGAAACTAAGCCCGCAAGGGGTGCCAATTCCTTGAGGGTGTGGCATATGCACAAAGGAGGTAGTGCACAGCAGCGGACACTTTTGTTAGCTAGGAAGTGTTCTGTTGAGTCTCGAGATACTTTTTTGCTTTTTGGAATGGAGGAATTTGGAATGGAGGAAGTAGGTTGGCCAACCTGTAAATTTGATATCCCTCATTTTTTAAAAAAACTTTGTTTACAACAGACACTAGATAGAAGGTATCATGTAATTGGGGTTTTCCCCTTTTCTTTTGGGGCCCTTTTTGCTAGTTTTGGGGCATTTTGGCCACCCGAATTCACCTCATCAGGTACCTTGGATTTTGCACTTTGGACTGTAACTGTAGCCCATCCTTCTTGTGTCACTTATCTTTTTGTCTCAGCAACTGGTACTACCATTGTAGCAAAAACGCCATTTTCTCTGCTCTACCTCACTCAGTGCTGATCTTTATTTGTTGTGATTGGTATATACTTTTTCAATGAACTCTCAGTTGAACAGTAGAATGTAGTTATTTTCTGCTCTGCCATCAGGAACAATTTGCTCCTCAAAATATATATCAAGGAGCCCTCTCACCGTGGTATATAGGAGGCATGTGACACCACCATAACTTTGTAAAAATAAAATAAAATACATGTTCATCTGTACGTAGGCCATAATTTATCTGCATTCATGCTCTATTTATACTCAAAATCTTACAGCAAATGGTTGGAGGGAACTTAGGGAAACAAATGTTGAAACAACCCAAGACTCGGAATAATTATTGTTATTATATTTTTGCCAGTTAAAGATAAAACCAGACACTGCACACAATATGTGAGTGGACCTATAGACCTATAACACAATTTCAGACTCAGAAGTTTTTAAATCATCTGTTGTATTTTTTTGTACGTTTGTTTTTGTATTTCAAAATGAAGAAACAGGTCACGCACATCTGGAAATTTACCAAAGATAATATAAATAGATCTTTGGCAATAAAGTTTGGCATGGGAAAAGGAATAACATTAAAAAAAAAAATGTTTTTGAGTTTAATAATGGGTAACTTATTTCATTTTCTCAATTGCTTGTCAACTTTCTTCCCAAGTCAGTCTGATAAGCTGGAAGTGTTTTTTTGAATAAATGGGCCAAAAAACCCCCATTCTAGGCTGTCTTGAGTTCATGTTCTAGGATCCCCGAACTTTCTTTCCTGTACAGTGAACCCCCCCCCCCCCGCTTCCTCCCCAAACTGGCACTCACATTTACATATATACTAAGCAGCTTCTTAGAATTTCAAAAGAAAAAAAAACAGGATAGGGTTGCATCGCCTATTAAACTTGGCATTCCAAAATCAATTAAAATTGTACACCTTCTGGAGCCTGCCTGGCAACAAAGTTATTTACATGGTGCTTAATTGAGTTTCAAAGTTTGGAACTAAAGTTTGACAGTTCCATAGCTATATACAAATTTCTAAGTTATGGTCACCCCGATTCAAAGCTGCCCAATAAGGGAGATTTTACTCCTAATGCAAGCAATCTTCATGACAAAAGATAATTCATTCTTTGATGTTCATAGTTGTGGGATCATTGTTGTGCAAAACCTTTTTGTTTGTTTGTTTTTAAAGTGGTAGCGGAAGAGAGCAAAAGTTTCAAACTGGCGAGTGCACACAGCCAGGTTCACATACATACCGACTTCAAATATTGCGATTGCTGTTGATGGCTTTTTGCCGAGTGAATGGCTGCACACTAAAAAAGTGTTTGGCTTGAGAGATCACTATGTATATGTTATATAGACTGAATGGCAAGCTTGTCAAGGACCAATATACTAATATTATAGTGAAAACAACATTTAGCTGTATCACTAACTGTAACTTAGCACAACATACAAGTAAGTGTCATGTTCTCAAAAAATCAAAAAACAAAAAAAACCACAAAAAAAATTGTAACAAACAACTCATATAATATATATATAATACAATATATATAAACTCATGGCAGATAGTGATTTTACTTGAGTGGCTGTTCCAAAAGCATGATTGAAGATGCTATTGTGGCACATTCATTTGAGGAAGGCTGAAGCCACTGCCCACACGACGTCGTTGGAACCAGGTTTCTGGGCTTCCACATCCGGATCTGCATCTAGTATGTACCTCACATGCTTCATGGCCAAGTCATATTCCTCATCGGGCAAGGAAGCAAAGGCATTCTCAAGGACGTCCGAGGAATGAGCGAGAATGATGAGTGCCAATATTCTCTTGTCCATTCTGTTGGTCTCATTGATCCATCGTGATAGCACAGATTCCTGCATTTTCTTGACCAACTTCTGTTTGGCTGTGGCATCAGTTAGAGGATGAGTGGTCATGTCAAATAGAACAAAACTCTGCTTCTCTGTGGTGAGGACACCTTTTTCCACCAGATTCTTTGCTATGCGCTCACGCACATTTCTGATCTGAAAGCGAAGGTTCAGTGGATTCCAAGTCTCACCTGAAGGAAACAAACAGAGGAAGTTACAGTCATCATACCAGTTATGGACATGAAAACTTGACTGTCTAAATAGGTAAAGTCATGTCATAACTGGTTTATGCAGTGACAAAAAAGAGGTGGGCAAACGATATAAAATATTGGGGGGAAAATCAGCAGCTGATCAGGAGGTAAGGTAAGAGTGGATGTGGTAGTAGAGGCAGTGATCCTGTTAGGGACAAGGGTGGTCCCAGGATGGACTGCAAGTCTTGCTGGCTGTTCTAATACATATTTATGCATCACAATAACATTTATTATTTTGTACTGTTTGGATGCATTTATAACAAAGTTTACATTTTGAGTGATTTTTCTGCCAGGCCCTTGAAGTCGGGGGTCAGCCTGACTTATGCGGCTTAGGTTAAGTCTTCTTAATTGGCAAGCAAAATGAAGGCACTGTATGACCACAAAAAAGCTTTTTGCCTCAGGCGTACATATGTATGTTCATCATTGGAGCAATAAATGGGCTCATATACACACCGACACTGTAATTTGCATTTAATTACACTACTACAGGAGTAAAGATGGAACCAGGTAAAACAAAAAAAAATTGAAAATGGGAGCAATAAATGAGGAGAAATAGCAAAGGTGCTGTAAAAACAGGAACCAAGAGCTAGGCCATGAAAGTTCTTTTTGCCTCAAGCACATGTGCATACATTATTCATTGCACAGAGCAATAAACAGCCTCCATGTATATGCTATTCTTATATACTTGAGTTTCCACTCGTACATTGCCAACATGCCTTCACTAGACATCTTGTTTGAACATTGCTAGTTTTAATTGCTGCCCACCACTGAGGAGTTCTATCCAGTTCTGTATGTTGTCTGGTGGGTTAGTCTCTTTGATGTGCTTGAGGGCCTCGTCTAGGAGAATATCTCCTGTGGGTGTGGCATTCTTGCAGATGACCTTCCGGGATAGCAAGTTTCTCCGCCTCATACCAGACTTTTCCAGCTCTATCCGTCCCCTCAGTGCTAGCTCCACCAACATACAGCCCCGTAGTCCAGAGGAGATACAGTCATTCCAAAATGATGTGTAGCCCTATATACATACAAATAGTACCACAAGAACTCGTTTACCTAACCTCTGTTAACCTAGCATACAATGCTTATTGTGGAGGCTGCATTAAGTAATTTGGTGTATGTGTCAGGATAAACAGTTAAATTGTTTGTCCCTGACAAAATATGGGTAGCATGGAAGGAGTTCATATAGCAATGAGCCTGACGGGCAACTTGCACTAGAATGATGATGGAGATTCTTCCAGATGCAGAGAGGATCTTCTTGGTCAAAAACAAATCATGGATACGCTGAATTCATTGACTTAAGACTAAAGTTAAGTAGAGATGTGAAAAATGCATCACATACCTCTCGGTCTTTGATACCAAGTAGCAGGACTTCCTCCATGAGCGAGAGTCTGACAGATTTGCTGTCCTCTCCCTTGTGTTCATAGCCGTCATCTTTGTCTGGGCAGTCAGGATCCTTCTCCACCCCTGACCCCCAACCACTAGCCTCACTCTCTCCTTCTAGTCCATCTGGATCTCCAGTGTTACTCGAGCAAGCACCGCTCCTGTGTACTAAACCACCTATCATAAGACATCGCAAATATCAACAGTAGGAACGTCAATCACAAAGAAACAGTACTTAGAAGCTAGCGACCAAGTATAAGTATATTGTCATAAACTTTTCATAAACCCACCTGTTCTCCTGGTAGCCATGCTTTATTGTTTAACTAGAAACGCTTGAAGAAGTCAAGCTAGCCTCGAGTGAGCATCGCACTTTCGTAAACTTAACTATCTCTTCGAACGCTCCTATCCGTCCCCGTCAGCAACACAGAGAACAAGCTTGGGAGAGTTTGGACGAGAAAAACTTACTCTGGATATTCGCATAATTGGAACACACAAAGAAATCGCTACTAAACGTGCCTACAACAACAGCATCTTCAACATTTCCGTCAACAACAGTTAATACACTGGCATATGACAAAATATTGTTTTAAAGTTCATCATGGCCTGAATGCTTGATAGGTGTACACACAGCAGGGGTTGAGAAATCCATTGCATATTCACATCGATTAGGTTCAGAGGACGAGAGAAGTTTATCTTCTAAACCACAGACAATGGTAATGGTGGCTGACCTGCTAGGTCCATTCCAACATTTCTCTCCATTCTCATACAGCATGACAGAGTGAAGATTATTGGAAGGACCGTTCCACTTTCCCCACGTCCCAAGGTTAGTCTCTCTCCCCCCGTCTTTGGGACGCTGGGTTACTTTCTTGAAGGGACACATCTTGTAAATGTACTCTCGGTCTGTAAACTCGTAACACTGGTCATACAGGCGACTGAATTCACGTTCATTCCCATAATCAATTTCCAGGCACTCCTTTAGGTCTTGAATTTCTCGATTAACACTGCTTTTCTTGGAGTTGGCCTCCTGATAGGCAGATCTAGCAGCATCTGCAGCTGCTATAAGCTCCTTTGTTTTTTCATCATACTCGGGCATTTTCCCATCCTCTTCCCCTCCAGGATGTGCAATTTCATTATCTTCATCCTCATCTTCACCATCATCATCTTCATCATCCTCTTCATCATCATCTTCTTCATCATCATAGTCGTCATCATCATCTTCTTCATTGGGGTCATTACTTTCGACAGATTTTGGTTGATCAGTCGGAGGAGGTGTTGGACGACGAAACTGACACTTGTCAGCAATCCTGTCCCACACTGCAGGGTAAAATACATCGAAGTTTACAGACACCTGATTGTCTAAGTATTCCAGGGCCTCTTCATCCGACACATCTCCATCACTGTTATCATCTAACTCATATCTCGTACGGAGCTCCTCCACAGACACAAAACCATCGCTATTAGCATCCAGCTCATTGAAGCCAAACTGTGCATCCTCACGATGGGTGGCTACCCTTTGTGCTTTCTTTTCCTCTTCCCACCTCTGCTTGTGTTCATTCTTGGCCAAATTCTCAGGCTCCTCAGCCGCATCTCTCGCAGCTTCCAATTGTTCCACTTCATTATGCAAAACCTCCAATTTTGCCTCTTTCTCAGCCAGCAAGGCTTGCGAGTCTTGTTCCTTCTGCTTCCCTTGTGCAACATAATCCTGTCTCTTGGCATCCCCCTGTGCATGAAGCTCCTGCCGTTGCCTATGCTCAAACTGTGCCTGCTTACCCATCTCTTCACATGTGTCTGGACATGAAACATCCGTCCCCCACTCATCACTCCCATCGCAGCAGTCACAAATTTTGTCATTGACTCTCGATGAAAGAAGGTTGAGGGAACAATGTCCTTTGTTTATGCAATAAAACCTTCCATTGGGGCAAGCTGATGTTCCTGGTTCATCTGAACCATCCCTGCATTACAAATAGAGTAATAAAAAAGGGTTGTTTTAATTCTTCACAGTTGATTCACAAGCAACTGAAGTTACTTTGTAAGTAGGCACAATACGTAACCTTCGAGGTGTAGTGGCTTTATCTTTTGGAGGTTATATAGACAGATTCTAGTTGCTCGAATACTACTTCATTGCACGTTAAGAACAACAAACACTATTTCAGGTGCTTACGTAATTAGCCCTAGCTAGCACATGCACAGGTTTTCTAACTTGCAATCGCAATAGTCGTCGTTGACCAGAGAGAAAGGAACGGTGGCTGAACCATCAAAACAGGTGAAGTCGCTTTGAGGATGATAGAACTGGTTCTTGCTTGGGTGAAGTCCCCTAATTCCATCTCCGAGGGAGCCTCGGAGTGAGGACACCGCTAGAACAACCAACACTAACATCTTGTTCATTGTTAGCTCCACACCCTGCGGTCTGAAGTAAGCGATACTTTACCTTCGTTTTCCAAAGCTCGTGAAAATTTACCCGAAATGGATGAAGAGGTGCGTTTGTTATAGTGCAAAACTGGCTAACGAAGTATTGTGTTTTAGAGAGTTCCAAGACCCATGACAGCAGAGCAGATCTTACAGGACCTGGTATCAGCACCTTCAGATGATGTTGTATTTACCACAACCCCAGTACCACGTATGTTCATTCTCACAGCCAGCCTTTTTCTTGTATTTTGTAACAGTTGGGAAGCTTGTAATGGGGTATTTATTGTTTTGCCAGTGATAAAATTCTGCAAGGTGTTTCTGCATGTGGTGATTGATGATGACTTCGACGAGGCTATCAGAAAAAGAGTGGTCCTATGAGATGATATAGTAATATAGCTAGTGGGCATGTGTGTCATCAGTAATATTAGAACTTAATTGGTTGGAATGGAGCAATTTCATTGGTCAGTTACAGGTTCCTTATTTCACTTGGAGTCCCTCAGTGGATGATCTCGACTTGTAATGTATGAGTCCATCCTCCTGGGCACAAGAGAGTCCTTTGCCTGGGGCATTGCTTTAAAAATTGTGTTTTATTTTTGTTATATTTTTATGTTTTTTTATCAGTAATTTTTATGTTTTTTCATGCCAGTATTGCAATTCTTTGTTAGTTCCTTTTATCACATTGCTGGTACAGCTGGTACAGCTGCTACAAAATTCAGACCACAGGGTCCCAAATTCTAACAATACCTAGTGTATTTTCTGGTACACCCTACGAACTCTCATAACAATGACCTTCTCAACAATCAACTTGAAATTTATTCTCTCGATGTTTCGACTAGATGCGCTAGCCTTTCATCAGGAATAGTTATTCTGAAGGCTAGATCTATTATAACTCTGCTTTTCTTTTGGTTCTTGCTTTAGCTACTTCTTCGTCGCTTAGCTATAGCAAAGCAACCTTTTTGTAGGAAAAGCTGGTTGGAGAGGGGGGGGGGCGCAGACATTTCCTGTACCTCATGCAAGTTTGCTGGGCCGTTTCATTAACCCATTATGTGCTAGCTTCTGCTAGCGTCCTCTTTTCATTTTGGTTTGTCGATGGTTGGTTGTCATGTATGGTTGCTAGGTTCTAAATAAGTTAGATACCTCGACCAATGAGATCTACATTATTTAGAAACCCTCAGGCCCTTAGTAGCATCCTCGCTGTGCTTGGGTCACCCCACCCCACAATATCTGAATAACATAGATCCCTCAGTCTCAGTATCTAATTAGTGTGTTGATGATTATGTAGTACCAGAAATAAAGCAAATATAACTGCCTAGGATGCTATTAATATAACACAAAATAAAACAAGATTCTCCTTAAATCAGCCTCTTGTTTTTAGTGCCAACATTTCAACTGAAATACTTCAGTATTCATCATGGCAAGTCTACCTTGGTCTTCATCAATAAATTTGTCCTGATGAAGACAGAAGTATTTCAGTTGAAATGTTAGCACTAAAAACAAAAGCACACTTTGTTTTCTTAGGCCTGCAGTGAATCGCATCATCCTGAGCATTAAGTTATAGCGAGGCTTATCATATACACATGATATTGTTGATATCAAGTGTCTAGAGAGCCTGTGACTGTATTTATCCAAGCAAGCGAAGTAAACAAAGTTGGCACATGGTGCGTAATATTAATTTTACTGGTGAGCAATAGTCGTTCTCTTCCATGCATATAATGGGATATTTTGAGGAATGTATTTTTCGTGGTTAGAATCCTATCTGTGAATTGGTACAACGATGAGTAGAAGGGTGTGGCTTCCACTAGCGCAAGCCACCTATTATCGACTTTATCGACCACGATATTCAGAGTATATATACAGTATAATATCCAAGCCTAACCTCATAAATATTCAATAATTTATGCATGTGCACAGAATCATTAAACCATTAGCTCATGCTTGTGAAGAAGAGGCAGGGTTTCATACAGGATTTTTGGTTGGGGGGGGGGGGGGGGGGGGGGGGGGGAGAAAAGTATCCAGCTTGGATTTTTTTTCAATGCCCACTTTTAGCACACTATAGCTGGAAAGTGTTAGCCACTGTGGGTATAGCCTACATTTGCCACACTCTTGCTAAAACTTTTGGTGATACTGTATGTGAATATGTTGCTTGTGAGTGCATGATTGGCTTGTGGGTAGATGTTTGTGTGCTTGTGTGCAGCTGGATAGTTTATGATTGTGTTATGAATGTGTTGTTGATTGTTGTGATTGCCAGATATGTTTGTGTGTTTGTGCCAGAAACTTGTGGTTATGTGTTGTGAACGTGTTGTTTTGGTATTGATTGATTGTTTGCTGAGTTAAGTATAAAAGAAGAATCTGTAAATACTAGTCTAATAAAGTGTTGTCTGTTAGTTGCCTGTTGAGTTTGTAAGAGCACTGCTCCTTGATTTTTCCCCCTGGTGGGTTGATCTCCCTGAATTATTCACAAACATGGATCTCAGAGCCTACTTTCGAAAGAGGACAAGCAGTGATGCATCCGACTCGTCGACTGATCAGGAAGCTGCCCATTCCTCATCCAGTCTCTCCCAGACAACTCATAATCAGCAGGAGCCTCAGAAGAAGAAGAACAAACTCAGTGCTAGTGAAAAGAGGAAGGTCTACAAGGAAAAACTTTCATTTAAAAAAGAATGGGAGAAGAAATACCCCACCACCCTGGGTCACCTGCAAGGATCCTAGTGAAGAAATACCCCTGGGTCACCTGCAAGGATCCTAGTGAAGAAATACCCCTGGGTCACCTGCAAGGATCCTAGTGAAGAAATACCCCTGGGTCACCTGCAAGGATCCTAGTGAAGAAATATCCCTGGGTCACCTGCAAGGATCCTAGTGATACCCCTGGGTCACCTGCAAGGATCCTAGTGAAGAAATACCCCTGGGTCACCTGCAAGGATCCTAGTGAAGAAATACCCCTGGGTCACCTGCAAGGATCCTAGTGAAGAAATACCCCTGGGTCACCTGCAAGGATCCTAGTGAAGAAATATCCCTGGGTCACCTGCAAGGATCCTAGTGAAGAAATACCCCTGGGTCACCTGCAAGGATCCTAGTGAAGAAATATCCCTGGGTCACCTGCAAGGATCCTAGTGAAGAAATACCCCAAGGATCCTAGTGAAGAATCCTAGTGAAGAAATACCCCTGGGTCACCTGCAAGGATCCTAGTGAAGAAATACCCCTGGGTCACCTGCAAGGATCCTAGTGAAGGCATGTTCTGTACTACATGCCAGAATTGGAGGAAGCCCCCTGATGGAGGGGTGCTTGGACAACCAGAGGCATAGTTGACTGGAACCATTGCTAGTGAAATACTGAAGAAGCATGCAGACTCCCAATGGCACAGAGATGCTGCAGCTATTGGTGCCATGGCACAGCAAGTAGAGAGTGGGAAGTCTGTGCTTGAGCTCCAGTGTTCAGCTGTTGCACAAGAGACTGCTGAGCGTAGACAGAGAAATCGGTGTGTGTTACTCAATCTGTTTAGAGCAGTCTACTTTCTGGTCAAGAATAGAATTCCTCATATAATTGTTTATCCACATTTGATTCAGCTCCTAGTTGCCAAAGGGGATAAATTAGCAACATATCAATGAAGACCCATCTAATGCCCAGTACACCTCCAAGTTCAGCACTACGTCACTGATTGAAGCCATTGACACATGGCTTGACAGAAAGCTGATAGAAAGCCTGAAATCCAGCCCGTTCTTCTCAATTCTAGCAGATGAGAGTCGAGACATTTCCACACAGAAGCTATCGATTTGTTTGTGGATGGTCACCCAGAGGAACACTTTTTGACGATTCTTCATCTAAAATCCACTTATGCTGAAGAAATTACACATGCTCTAACTTCCTCAGTGAGAAGAATCTTGATTACTCGAAACTTGTTGGACAAGGGTATGACGGTGCTGCAACATTCTCTGGTTGCCGAAGTGGAGTGCAAAGAAGGATGAGGGTGCATGCAGCCCATGCTCTCTACATCCACTGCTCCTGCCACAGGTTGCAGCTTGCCTCCGTGCAAGCAGCGATCGTTTTAGTGAGAAGCTAAACTGTAAGTTTAAAAGCACCTTAGTTTAGTCCAATGTTTGCCATAAATACTTACAAAGACATTCTTGAGTCATAATTAGTAAGTGTGAACACCTCAAGTGGAAATATAATTTTAGTTAAAAATTTAAAATTTTAATCATCCTTATTATATAGACTCTAAATTTCGTTATTGTCGGACAATTATTGACGGCCAGTATTGCCCATTATTTTTAATTTTTTGATAATATTTTTTTGTGTGGCTTATATCCTTTCTAAACATCTGTACAAACTGTCTTTCAAATTTGAAAACATTTGGATGCACAAGTCTAGTTATGGTAGATTTTATCCATGCTACATTCACCTTGAAAATTGAAGAAGGAGGTTAGTTCAGCTTCAGTAAAGATCGCTCATATTTTTGCGACCGCTTACCCTGGAGACTTTATTCAAGTATTAGAATGCAGCTCATTGCATGTAGAATCATTGTATTATAATTGAGCATGTAGTGAATACTTACTCAGAAGAATAGATAAGTTGCAAAGGTGCAAAGAAATAGGCTTATGGTGAAAGTAGTCTAGTGGTAGCCCAATATAATAGTAGCCCAACTTCAACAGCGATTTCTCAGAAACATGTTTTTTTGAAGGAAAAGAAAGATATCTCAAGGAAATTTTTTATTTTTACCTACTTCATTATATATCATTTTGTAGCTCTATCTTTGCTCTACCTTTTAAGTTGGAAGTTTTTCAATTTAAAAGTACTAGTCCAATTTTATAGTCTGTGTATATACCCTAATATGCCCATATATTGGTTGACCTTGTCATGAAAACTCCTTAGTTTTGAGATCAAATTTTTCAACTTAAATTGTGCTTTAGAGGTTCCTCTACTACATTCATAAAAGGGAAGTGTGTATAGTGCATATCTTAGGAGAGGGATGTGACTCTGTCAGATTTCCCCCAAACCTCTATACTTTACTTGAACTTCTTATAAAGCATATCATTAGAAAGCTCTTGCAGAGAGCTATATTCTGGTATCAAAATGAGCTGTAGTGGATGAAGGACAGCAAAGTTATGCACGTTTACATAAATACGTTTTTATGGCCTTAAAGAAAAATGAAAGAACACACGTCATTCGGAACGATATACTGACAATAAATTCAATGATATATAGCAGTATTAGAAACTAGCTACTATAATACTAGACACAAAACATTTTGTGGTTATTGTGTTTGTATTATTTTTTTTAATCAATTTACGTCTTGGTAACCTAGTGAAATCAGTCAACCAGTAAAGGCTCTCTGCAGGTATGAACTTGTCGAACATTTGCTGAAGGTGGGAAAGTTTAGTATCAGAGCGGGACTTAAATCGGCCAGTTTTCTTGTAGGTTGCATCTGAGGCACTCTCTGCCAAAGAACAGTGATCATGAAATACACAATCCTGGAGTGGGCCTTCATAACAAAGTGGGCGGACTTTGAACTTGACATCCCTTCCTGGGTTACGAGCGAATACAAAGTCATGCAAGTCATGAATACCTGGCAATGATGAATACTTGGATGATAACGAATGCCTCCATTGACACACTTCATCCCCTTCATCGATCACAAAGAAGAAAAATGTTCAACAATAATTCCCAGTTCATCTGTAGTGAAAGTATCATTTTTTCTAAATACTTGGGCAATATTAGAGAACAATGAGTCGGGAAATTTTTGTATGGCCTGCTATAAGAAAAGACGCAGATGATATTAAACTTCCCCTGCTGGACCATTTCGCTGGCCCACCCCAAAATGTAGAAATTCTTGTTGGTAGAGCAAGCATATCCAAGTAGATGTGGAACTTCCTTCCATGAAGGCACTTTCGTTGTATCACCAAGATAATGGGTCAAATACGATAGGGTATGATCTGTATTCTTTGGCCCACGAAAATATAAACAGCAGAACTGTCATCAGAATGATTAACTATTCCAAACAAATCATGCTTCAGCTTCTGTAAATAGTACGTTGACCCAAGCTGAGGGGAGTATATCCCCAATTTGGTACCAACTTCGACATCTGATAGTCGCACAGACCACAAGTGAAAACTGTCATTGCAACTGTGCCAATTTATCATTTTCTTCGCCAGTTCTCTCAGCAAGGATGCTGATTTGGTTCCAACCCTCCTTGCACCGCTTTGTAAGCAAAACGTAATCTTCATGGGAACATTTATCTTTGTCCCGATGAGCCTCCCGTTCAGTTTCCAACACTTTTAGCTATACTTTTTTGTTTTTGGGATGCCAGCTGAACCACTCTGCCGTAATCTATTAAGAGTTGTTTGACTGGAATCGATTTTAGCTTTAAAACTTGCACACAAGTCACAGTAATCTTGTTGATGTGGTGATATCACTACTTTCAGCTGAAGCCAGTTAAGAGCAGATGTATTCGAGCAGCCTTCTTTATCCGCATCTCTCTGAGATCTACATAACTCACCAACTACAGATCTTTGAAGTCGCTCTTCATATTTCCTAACACCCTTTTTGGGAGTTTCAATAGTTGTGAACTTTGAAATGAAGTACTTGGTGGGACCATGCGAGTCAGCACTCCTCCCATTTGGTTGGCTATTGTTATTGTTATCAATGAACTGTAGGAAGTCCTCCATAACTTTAGGCTTGACTGTTTTCCTGCAAGTCCATGTCTCCCATGAGGATAACGTACATTAACTTTAGCTGAAGTGCTCAGAAATCGCCAATAAGCACCAAAACTTATCTCACACCCATCAGCCATTACGACATATGCTCCTAACTTCTTCTCTTCTACTTAAGGGGGGACTACACCTGAAAAACTTTGGAGGTTTTTTGATTTTTTTTATCAGTTCAAACTGTTGCTGTACATATCTACTAGCCAATTCTAAAGTTTTAGAGCTATTGGATGCTCCATTTCAAAGTTATGATGGTTTTTGTCCATGCATTTCTTATTGATTTGAAGAGAAACCAACAAGGAACACTAAAGGGGGGGACAGCACCATTTTTAAAATTAAAACAAATAAACTTGTGGTTACCACTTTATAGCTCTATAGATTCTGTAAACTTCATGGTATGGACTTGATATATAGCTCAAAAGATAGGTCTCTCTTTGTGCTCTCTGTTGATACTAAAATATTTTTCATGGGTATAACTATAGCCTAGTTACTGGACCTAAAGTGGAGGGAACCTCAAAATCCTGAATGCCTGAACTGGCAGTATAAATATCTCCTGATTGCCAAGTGCTAGAGAGTTGAAATTAGCACCAGTGGCTAGAGGAGGCCCTACTCTATTCAATGAGTGTTTTCATAAGGCGCTAAAATGTAAGTAGTAGGTGGTCAAGCGCACGGGTGGAAAATGAGTTTTATGGATTATTAACGAAATTCATTTTCCACCCACGCGCTAGACCACGCTTGACCACGTACTTAGATTTTAACGCCTAATAAAAACCCTCATTGAATAGAGTAGGGCCTCCTCTAGCCACTGGTGCTAATTTCAATTCTGTAGCACTTGGCAATCAGGAGATATTTATACTGCCAGTTCAGGCATTCAGGTTTTTGAGGTTCCCTCCACTTGTAGCTCCTGTAACTTGGCTATAGTTATACCTATGAAAAATATTTTAGTATCAACAGAGAGCACAAAGAGAGACCTATCTTTTGAGCTATATATCAAGTCCATACCATGAAGTTTACGGAATCTATGGAGTTATAAAGTGATGACCACAAGAAGAAAAAGGGGGGGAAATACATGTGGGTCACTCTCCCCCAAAAATGCAACTGTCCCTCCTTCAACACATTATTGCCAGGAATTTTGAAAATCTATTTTGTTCTGATTTTGCGGCGAACATACCTTTGCCACACTTTACTCAATTTCAATATTTGAGGATTCATTTGAGAGCTCTTTTAGTGATCTGTGATATAACGGTTTGATATTTTTTTTAACTTGAAGCATTGCCGAGTTATGGTGATTAGAAGAGGTGACTGTCACAGATTTTGCGTTTATTTTGTGTGGTTGGAAATGAAATGCCTTAGAACTAATGAACAAGAGATGTGTTGAAAAATATGCCTCCGTTATATCACAACTAAATGTCTTGGTAAGCTACAAACCAAATTTGGGCATCTGTAGACCAGGCACTTGGGAAATATCCTCGCCGCAGTTTGGGGGGTGCAATTTTTGGAGTGACCCTTGCCTTTTTGGATGTATCTTCTAAGAAAATGTGCCTATAGAGACATTTCACATATCATCTTAAAGCACACAGAATGAGCAACAAGTTGGTATAAAAAATATCTTCACAGAAGAAAGGGAGGGAAAGTTATGATGACTACAAAAATGCGTTCAAATTTTGGTGGTTTCAGGTAGAGTCCCCCCTTAAGGGGACTGGACGTCAGCACCACCAAAGTAAATCGCCATAACTTTTTTCCTATACACTCTATGCAGTTGTTCCTTATGCTTTGTGCGTTCTAATGCAGGGGCGTAGCAATGAATTTGGGGTTGGTGAGGCGAAACCACACACGAACCACGCCCAATGAATATATATTAACCACAATCACTCTAACCACACCAACAACACTTAACATTTTGGAAAACTGACATTAAAATTGACAATACTTAAAATTTTGGAAATTTGTATTTCCTACGTTCATTCCTGTCACAAAACTCATTAGCTACACAGCTTAAATCTAAAGTGTCAGTTAAGTCTTTATGAACATTCATAATCATAGCAGCAATCGTTCTTGCTTCATAGTGGAGCGTAAGTATGTTTTTATACGTCGCATGGCTGAAAATGAACGTTCACTAGCTGCATTGGTTGCTGGTGCAACCAACAGTAAACGGACAGCTCGAACAATTTGAGAGTATAAGCTTCTCTCTGCACCTGACATAGCTTTCATCACGTTGACAAGTGAATATATATTGGAAGGATCAACCTTGTTGTTGAGATGAAATGTCTGGAGCAAGAGTTCATCTTTCACTAAATCGTCTTCATACAACTGAAATAACTGATCATACTCTTCACTTCCACTACCTGAAGCAACACTATCTTTATCTCCACTTTCTCTGCCTTCACCTTTTAATAGTAGCTGCTCTAGGGTCTTATAGACTGATATCCTTCTTGCTCAAATCTGTCAGTGATACAATTGATTAATGTATCAAGAAGGGCTTCAAAGTATATGGCTCGGTTATAGTCTTCAGGAGTAACAGGTGCAGTTCCACTGTTGTTTTGAGAGTCAAAACGCTGTGGAGTTTTTCGTCTCCGAGGTAACACTGGCTCCTCAATACTACAGTTATCTGCTTCCAAAATCACACTTCCAAAATAACTTGTAATTTTCATCAGATCTCATTGACTATAGAGGGGAAAAAAGATTGTCACAAAGGGTACATAATAATTAGCTATCATAAACCTACCTTCAATGTAGTTACAGTCATCTTAGCCAGAGTTTGTGCTTCAGAAGCACTCATCCTTGTGTGCTGAATGGTCTTACTCAAATTATCAGAATGCCTAAGAATGTTTCGAAGTAAGAAAGCTCCATAAAAATAATCAAATGTTTGCATTTGGCTTGCAACACCATTTACACGTGCTCTAACCTCAGAATCTGCTTTACTATCCAAAATTGTTTCCCACACTTTCAAAATGACATCATAATTGTCTAGTATACTTTTAAAAGTGTCATTACGCACAGTCCAGCGTGTTGGACATAAAACACGAAACCCAACCGTGGCTGGAGAAAGTTAACTTTTAAGATTTTCAAAAAGAGAGTGCCGCTTGGGTGAATATTGAAAAAGCTTGCTAATTTCGTATGTGGTGTCCATACTTGATCGTAAAAGCTTCACACTTTTAATGGAGTCACCAATTGCAAGGCTTAAAGTGTGACCATAACAATGGGTGTACAGTGCACGTGGTTCATCTTGGAGTATCTGTGACTTGACTCCTTTTCTGCTTCCAGCCATATTTCCAGCACCATCGTAACACTGTCCACGGCAACGTGATAGACTAAGATTAAATCTCAGTAAGGCATCCTTTACTATAGTAGTGGCAGTTATATCTGGGCAGTGACATAAGCCTACAAAATCTTCATGAACTTCAAGATCTGGGCTGACATGCCTAAAGCATATTACCAACTGCTCCTTATTGGACACGTCCACACATTCGTCTGCCATAATAGTATAATAAACTTGCTGAATACCTTTAATGACCTTACGAAGAATGCTATGTGACATTACTTGCAAAATTTCATTCTGGATCTCTGGACTCGTATATTTGTCCATTTTCTTTTCCAGCCAATCAAGAATATCCTGAAACAATTACAGTAAATATAGCTAGTCTAATAATATTCATTATACTCTTAGCTATGTAAACTTACATGCTGATCACAACTTCTCAATTTCAATAGTTGAATGAAATTGCTCTCCTTCTCATTGTGTCCTCTGAAGGCTAATCCTTGCCTACCTAAAAATTGCATATTCTCAAGAATAGTCATCAACATACGCCCATTTAGTTTCTTTTCTTCTTTGTGTGCCTGATCTAGCATATCACCGACATTCTTGCTTGATCCCGATCCTGTGACTGCTCGAACAGCATCAAGATGACATTCAGATGTTTGATGTTTCCTGTTTTACAGTAATATATTGCTATTTTTATTAGCTTAAATGTTTACCTGAATCTTGAGCTAGCATCTTTCCAGTTCGAGTATCCTTGAGAAATGTAAGCATCTTCTCTCTTGCTAGAAAGACCTTTAGACATCAAATTCATTTTGTGTGCTTCAGAACAATAAAACCAAGCACAAAGTCATTGTTTTCTTGATAATCAAGCCATGGACATTCTTCAAACCAAGCAGGTTTAAATTTTCTCTTTTCTCGTTTACTGCCAAATGATCTTGAGGGAAAGCAAAACTTCTTAGGTTGATTTGGATGAGAGCTTTTTGAAGTAGCCATACTGCTTCAAAGCTTGATTTTTTTTAGTGAGCACCTGCATTCATCCTTACATGTGGCTTGTGGTCAGGGTGCACATGTAAAAAGAGATTAGCACATTATGTTATAATTTAGCACTCTGTTATTTAAAAAATAGATTAGCACTCTATGTTATTGTCTTTTGACTTGTGGGGTGCATCAATTGATATGTGTGGTTGTTTTATTTCTAGGGGTGTGGTTAGTGGAAAATATTGGTGAGGCGAGCGCCTCTCCACCTCACCCCTTGCTACGCTCCTGTAATGATATGTTGAATGTCTCTGCACAGATATATTTTCTCGGAAGATACATCAAGATCCCTAAAAAAGTTGACTTAACTTGCAGAAAAGTTCATAACTGCCCTAATTTTCAAGATCAAAGTCCCAGATTTGGTCAGCTGATAGAGGAGGCTCTAATCTGTGCAACCCATGAACAGATTATCAATCACCGTCGTGTGGTTTTTGTGTGGTAGGCCACTACCGCTTTTGCAACTGGAAAACACCAGGGAAAATCCCAAACCTCACCACTTCAAATCACCATAACTTGCCAACACTTATAGTAATAAAAAATTTGTCACGTACATTACACAGATAATTAGAAGAGCTATCCAGTGATATATATATATATATATTAACGAAGTGTAGGAAAGTTATGAGTTATGAGCTTTACGGCAAAAAAAACAAAAAATTTTTTTTTTAATGAGGAAAATATAGTCCAAGTTGGGCAATGAAATGTTTGGGTTTACAATGAAGTAGTTTCTTGATTTGTTACATGGACAAAAACCAACACAACTTGGAAATGGAGCATCGAATGCCTCTCAAAGTTTGCAAATGGACAGTTTGAAAGAAGAAAGAAAAAAAGAAGGGGGGAAAAAAGTCTAGTTTTTGATGTCCAGTCCCCCCTTTATTTTAAGCTTTTGTCATTTCTGTTAATGGTGACTGGAATTCCTCTCTTCTAAGTCGAGCAAGACGTTGAGGTGAGATGTAGAACACTACTGAAACACAACGAGAACAAAACAAATTATTTCCCATTGCATAAAAAATATTGTTCTTAAGCCATTCATTCTGGGCTTTCAAATTCCTGTATGGTATAGCATTGGATCTGCTAGGAGGAGACACAGCTTTTCGACGGTGTAACACAGAGCCCTGGTGAACAAGACCCTTGAAAGCATGTACCCAGCGAGATAGAACTGGGATACACTTACAACAAGCAGAAGGTTCATCTGGAGGAGAACTTGGCCCAGGCTGATGAGCTACAAAAGATTGAGACAATGTTTGGCTATGACTATATGCCACCTTTGACCTTCCAGACATATAGTTATCTAGCCTGTCCTTACTTCGGGCAGCTCTCGATTTTGATGTCTCCTTTGACATTGTAGTAACCTAGCAATCTAGCTAACAACAGCTAGCTAAATAGAGTCTAACCTAGCTAGCTTTCTCTGCTCGATCAAGACACTTAAATAGCACACGGCCTTTGTCAGGTTTATGCTGAGTATGCACAAAAGACTAGAATACTGAGCATATTTTTTTATTTTTAAATTTTTTATTATTAATGCTTTACAGTGAATATTTGAACAGCAGAGTGAAACAAATAGCTCAAGGATGACACGAATAAACATAGACAAACATAAACACTGAAGGTCAATCAGTCCAGAACTGATTGCCATGTTTTGATTAAAAGAATAAACTAATAACAAAATGCATATAATATATTGTAGAGAACAAAAGAACAAGAAAACACATCAAATACGAAAACAAAGGTGGATGTGGATTTTGAGAACACTTAGCACAGGGACATAAATAATGGAAAGTACAAGGGTTGGTAGACACAAATGTTTCAGTAAAATGTTCGAGCATAAACTTCATCAAGTTAGATTTAATTACATGTAGTGGTTTCTCTAAGTCTATAGGAGGTAATTAGTTCCACAATCTGGGTAGCCGCTTGAAGTACGAGTTTGATGAGGTTCTGTTTGCAGCACGGCTGTGGCACATCCTTGTTGGATCCTGATCTGGTCGCATTACTGCTAAAGGAGATGTATTCTTTTATGTTAAAGTGATAAGACAGAGAGTTTAGTGATCGGATGCAGAAAAGTAGATCACTGATTTTGAGTACGAGTTTGATGAGGTTCTGTTTGCAGCACGGCTGTGGCACATCCTTGTTGGATCCTGATCTGGTCGCATTACTGCTAAGATGTATTCTTTTATGTTAAAGTGATAAGATGGAGAGTTTAGTGATCGGATGCAGAAAAGTAGATCACTGATTTCGAACTGATACATCAAAGGCAGAATGTTTAGATATACCAGTCCTCGATTTATAGTCCATTGAATAGTCCTTTAAAATAAACTTTGTTGCCCTTCTTTGTATCCTTTCCACCTTGACAATGTCTTTAATCATAAGAGGTCTCCACAGTTGGGAGCAGTATATGAGCTGGGAACGCACTAGGGATATATACAAGAGCTAGAAATTGCGCTCTGTATTTCCAAAATTCCGATGCAGTAGACCGATGATCTTGTAAGCTAGTGTGTCATGGTGTGAGCTCCAAGATAAGTCTGGAGACATAACTATTCCCAAGTCTCTGTGTTGACATCCTTCCTCTATAGGGAGACCGTTGATGTAGTATGTAGAATTGAACTGAGGGACACTTCTGCCGAACCTTAGTAGGGAACACTTCGATACTTTAAATTTGAGCTTCCACTCTTGGCTCCATTCACAAAGGAAATCAAGGTCTTTCTGAAGGTTTAAAGAATCCCTTTGTTCAGTAATAGCTTTGGAACACTTGATATCATCGGCAAATAGAAGCATTTGTGAATTCAGGGTGATGTCATTGAGGTATATAAGGAACATTAGTGGCCCCAGAATACTCCCCTGTGGGACTCCTGAGACAACTGGCAGCAACATGGAGTGGCAAGAACCTATGCTGACACATTGTAGTTATCTAGCCTGTCCTTACTTCGGGCAGCTCTCGATTTTGATGTCTCCTTAGGCATTGTAGTAACCTAGCAATCTAGCTAACAACAGCTAGCTAAATAGAGTCTAACCTAGCTAGCTTTCTCTGCTCGATCAAGACACTTAAATAGCACACAGCCTTTGTCAGGTTTATGCTGAGTATGCACAAAAGACTAGAATAAACAAGGATAACAAGTACTTGGATACTGTGCACAATTTAAAATTGATTTTTCTCAAAACAGTGATTGCGTCTGCGCTTCCATTTCTACTTGAGGCGTTCACAAGTATAATTTTATTTGCTGATTGGCTGCTAGCCCCGTACACCTGCTAATATACTATCTGGCTTTCGCAAGTGTGGAATTTACCCGTTCAATCAAAACGCGATCCAAATTCTTAATTGTGGTGGTGATAACCTTCTGCCTTACAGTGCCAATGGAGATCTTCCAACGACTCATCCTAACAATGCCAGTAGAAACATATTCACCTGATGATTCCAATTCTATTTCTGGTTTTGTAGTAATAATGTGGACCATCATCTTCCACTACTGCCTCCGCGTCAGGAACTCCAATTGTCACTCACGCCATCTGCCCATTTTAGTTATGAACAAGTAGAGCTCTTCCAAAGGAGATATGAGGAGTGCTATGTGGATAAGCAGTGTGTTGCATGGCTAGAACTGAATCATTTAGGTGTGGTTCTGCAGAAACTTCCGAGTTCTGTCCTGTCTTCTTCCCTTTAAATCCAATTGACCAATCTGAATCTTTTGACATGTCGAATTCTACACTTAATTGTGATTCCCTTACTTACTGCCTCAACTGAGCCCAGCACTCTCAGTGTCTGGCAGTTCTAACTCGTCTATGTTCAGCACTCCTCCAGCTGCATCTGACTCATCTGTTCTTGGAACTCTACACACTATATCTATTGCTGTGCACCAAAGTTAGTCCAGTATTTAGAACTACCCAAACTTCTAAAAGGAAACCACCATCTGCTTCGTCATCCCAGGCCATGACAGGAACCAGGGTTTTAACCAGTACACAGTGTTTGGCCATACTCAAGGAGAAGGAGAAGGGAAAAAGCGATCAAGGAGAAAATGAGAAAGCAAAAACAAGTGGAGAAGGAACAAGCAAAAAAGAAGAAATCTGAGGAGAGAGCACAGCGAGTGAGTGCACAGAGTAGTAAGAGAAGCCTGTATGATGAAGCTGATACATCGTTCAAGGAGGACAAACTAACAAGGTTTTGGTGCTTTCCCAACCGCAAGGCTCATAAGTTGATGATACAATCATCACTGATCAGTATTGTGTGTGTTGCCAGGCTTTTGTGAAGACATTGAGATTGGAGCTGAAAATAGCTGGGCCCAGTGCATCTATACAGATGGCTTGTATTAGCTACTGATATCAATGTAAAAATGTTCTTAAAAAAAAAATATTGATGAAATATTGATGGGTGCTGAATAATTTTTATAAACATTATTACAATGAAACATGACTACCGGTATGCAACATGAGATCTGCATTCCATTCCAGAACTGAGTTGGATGGCAAAAATAGTCGTTCATTCATATTGAAATTTCAATGTGTGGTCAATGAATGGTACACCTGATTGGTTTATGGGCAACGTACCTTATCGATCTCCTGCGCATCATTTAGTCTAGTCCGTACTAGCATAAAATTAAATGAGCCTTGAATCTATTATCGCCCTATATAATTATGCAAGAATGAAGTTTTTATGACTGAGGTTAATTAACACCACTTAGTTTGAAATGTGGTCGATAAATGGCAGCTTACGCTATATGCTATACAGAATTTGTTGAATATTTTCTGTGGGAATTATTATTTGAATGAATGTTTAACCCCATACCTATGACAACACTGATACTTTACCATGATACATCATTATACACTGTTCTAGGCTCAAGTGGATCTCCAAGTGATCAAGTAGCAACTGACAGTGCGAGATTGGTGGGTGCATTCAACAAGCTCACAAACAACCACACAGAAGAACTCCCTCAAATGATTGACAAGACCAAGAAACATATTGAGGATTTGAAAGCTGTGTACACTATCTCTAAGCAACAATAATTATTATTTACAGTCGGTCCTTAAACAATGCTAGCCCATTTTGTTTCAGTTCAGTTTTATACTGTTCTTCCTCTTCCTGGTATAACTGGCGTATTTGCTCCTGGCGAACCTGTACAGGAATATAATGAGGCTACATAATCATTGCATTATAGGTAACCTTCAAGAGAGTTTTGTTTTCCAATTTCAGCTCCATCTTCATTCCTTCCTTGCATCTCCTCAGCCGTCTCAGTTCACTTGTCTGTAGTTTGTGTAGTTGACAGAAAAAGTGCAAAACATCATGTGCTATACAACAATGGCATCAAGTTCCAAGCTATTATTGGAAAGCAAATGCCCCCATAATTACAAGCATCTGGATGAGTATAAAAGGAAAAGAGAGTTTTCATTGGTGTCATTTCTAGTCCCTATTTCGTACAAGTATAGGCCACATGCCAGCCATCTTGACCTCTTGAGAGACTTATGCATATATATGAAGAGGAGGAAAGGATCTCTGGGTGGCAGCACGGGAACTTGGATACTCATAGCTGAGCATGTCAGACATGATCGGATTGGTAACTCATCACATGCCTATTGCATAGTGCCCGACTATAAAAACTAGATTGACCTGTTAAAAAAAAAGGAAATAACTGTACCCATGTAGGTCACAACCAGTTGATGACTTTTTACCATTTAAAAACATACACATGGGTACACAATGATTTTAAATGCAGTACAAGAGGGTACATAATTTTAAACGGTGAGGGGACATCTATATAACTATGGTGTTGCTGTTGGATCATTTTGTTGTTCTGTATATTGTATATAGTTGAGTAGTAAAGGACTGCACTGACTGTGATCTTCAGGATCTCCAGGACCTGTTTATTGTTGTACACTGCACATATGAACACGTGCAATGTCTTGTTGCTATTGCAGAACTGTACTCGTATATATAACATTGACCACTACACAACATTGACCACTACACAAAAATAATAAGCATGTACCATATCATGTTACTAATGTTGACTGGACCCATGCAGGGTCGGCTACAGCCTCCTTCAAGGACTTGGTATAATTGCACAGAACTCCACCAATCAAACAGCAGATGTCTTAGCTATAGCCTCCTTTGTACTTTGTAACAGTTTCCCAGGAGCGATAACTCCACAAACCAAGCAGCAGAACTGAGCGTGGGTCATTCATTCTGCTTATAATACATCATGTGCGGTCTTGACTCAATTCTGATCATAAAACAGCACATTAGCAAGCTTGATTGCATCATCGATGACGAGCTTTATCCATGCCTCTTCTGCATTTGAGAAAAAAATTAGTTGCAGCAATGCACTGGAACATTTGGAGTATTTTGGTATAAATATTTTATGAATGGACCTATATATTGATGCAAGTCATGCTAGTGGAATACCGATTTGAGGACAGATTTCAAGGTGTGTTTTCACACTTTCTGTTTAAATTATGCCACTAGTTTACTATAGTGAACGATTCAAATCGTGCTTGGAGATCTTTCGGACCCATTTAGGCAGATAAGAAGCTATATACCGATGTAAATTTTAGCTGAGGTATGAGCATTTGGGAGGGGGGGGGGTCAGAGGGGGAATGGCCATGATAAATAAGGAGGGGTCAAGCTAGTATATAGCACTCCCCAATATCCACATGACTTGTGACACTAATTTTAGGAACTTAGAAGTAAGTAGAAATGGGAGAAGAGGCTTGTCTATGAATGACCTGATCAGCTCATGATTTCATGATAGAAGTCCACAGAGAAGCCACTTATAGCATAGAATATTAATTAAAGTATAGTCACATAAAAGCTAGCATGTAGATAATGGTATATAGTCGTGTACTAGTAGAAAGAACAGAAGGATGGGTAGACAGATTAAATCCTCTGCTGGTGGAAGGGGTTGTTGTTTACTCTGAAATTAAATGTCTTGGACAAGTCTCAGTTGGAGATTTAGGGAGTGGAGGGGACAAAACATGACAGAGAACCGCAAGTGTCAAGTGCAGGGGGGTAGGAAGCAAATTTTAAGTGGGGGGGGGGGCCATTCTAAGCCACAACGACTAGATAAAGTCACACCTACAACATACCCACCCAAATATGGCTTATGGAACAAACAGTTAATAGAATATACATGTAATAGAATAGTGTAAGAATGTGAGTTCACACATATGATTGTAAAAATGTACCAAAAATATTTTCCCTGTGGTGTAATTGTCTAACAAATTCATTGCCAATGTCAGTTGATCAGTGTACTCTTTGTGTACTGATAATATCATAACACTGTTGAGCCGGGTCTGGGTCATTGTTGACCTCAAGTAAGACTTTAGACGTCGTAAAGAACTGAATGATCTTTCGAATTTGCCTGAAATTAGTGGGGAGGCCCTGATGTGCTGTTTAATGAGAATGATCGAAAAGTGGGGGGGCCATGGGCCCCCCTGCCTCCCCCCTTCCTACCCTCCTGAAGTGTGGCATGATTCTAAGAACACACAAGCTCTTCATGTGAAGGTAATTGTTAGGGAAGCAAGAAATCTTTTAACGTATGCGACAACTCGCCATGCCACTTTAAATGCCACTTTAAAAGTCCAGATGCAGGCATTATTAAACACTCTTTCAAAATTAAAAAGTTTGTATAACATTTTCACAGTATTTGCCTTCTTGCATTCTCTGCACAATGTACTTGCAACTTTTGCTGATATTGCATTATAACATGGTTTGCTAATCCCCTTCCATTGCTATATATAAGATGTGTAAATCTGATCAATCACTGAACATTCTACTGACAAAAGGCAACAGAACTTCCCCCACCCCACCCAGCACAACTAAATACCTCATCATTCCACTTTGATGCTTGGAAAGCTCTCATATCTCTGTAAGTAGACTTGTATGGACAGCATGAGCAACAAGGACAAAATTTTAGTGACACACTTGTGCAATTCCTTTTTATGGTCTTCCATCCTTTTATCTTCCTGTCAAATATAATAAGCAAATAAATGAAGTACAAAGAGGTCAATAAACTCTTACTCACCTCCAATCTTTCCAGCTGCTTAGCATAAGCTTTGGATATCCCCTTCTTGTTTTTCGCCATTTCTTCCTTTGTGACTTGCCGTATCCAAGGTTATCGAGTCTGCCCCCCTCTTGCACACAATTGGTGCGTCCCGTACCTAAAATCGGGAGGATGAAGTTGTCAGTTTTTTTGCTTTTGGTCTTGGTCCTCAGATGTAGCGTGTCTGGACTAGACAATGGCTTAGTTCTCACCCCGCCTAGTGAGTTGCGAACTACAATGGTGAACCAATAAGATATTCGTTCTCATACGCATACCTACAGTGGGATGGCTGCAGTGGGAAAGATTTGCCTGTAACATCGACTGCACGAATGATCCCGACAACTGTATCAGGTGCTGCAGTAATTTCATTCAGGAGTTTGGGTTGGAATGCTCTATAACAAATTGGGGTACTAGGGCCTACTCTTATCAGGTTTTCATTTCTAAACCTTAATTAATCCCTCTGCTGCAATTGCAGAATTTTTTTTTTTAATCATTCCTATATGCTATGATTACCATTTGGCCATTGGCAAAGGTCTGGTTATGCAAGACTATTATTCCCTAGTCCGGTCTTGTGTGGATGAAATCGAGCATACGTGACTTGGGTCATTGAACTTGGGTCATTGAACGCGGCCACCCATGCCTGCCCACGGACCCACTTAATGCTTGCCAGAAGAGTTCCTCTATTGCCAGGCATACCAACCCCAACCACCTGTGCAGTGAGTTGAGATCAGATATCTTGGGAATTGTCGACAACCTAACGAGAAGAGGTCTAGCTCAATCAACGTGTTTAGCTGTAAGAATTGGCCGTAGCAATGGCCTCCTACACATCTCTGACCTCCACTCTTTGCATGATGGAGATAACCCTCTCATCTCTGACCTCCACTCATTGCACAATGGCAATGGCCTCCTCTCATCTCTGACCTCCATTCCTTGTACGATGGTGGTGGTGTGCATCTGCCATAAACATTATTTTTGGCAGAGGTAATAAAAAGTAGCCTCTTTCACCTGGATACTTTCTTCCCCTCATGACCACACCCTAAAATGGCAGGCTTGCAAGACTATTTTGAGACATCAAATCTCCCTCCCCAAGCATGTATATGTGTGTGTGTGTGTGTGTGTGTGTGTATAATATATATTAATCTGTTAGAAGCTCTTCCTATACCCACTCTAGTTGCTTGGTTTAACACACTCTATCTGACTCAAGACACGATTTTTGTTCATGTATCTAAAAATCATCACATAAAGGAGGAAGTTTTCGTTGGAAGTAGCTTTCGTTTAGCTTTAAGAATACTTTTTTTTAAAAGTTTCATGTTTGCACAATCACAAAAATCTAGCCATACTCTCTCAGTTCAAAGATGACTTTTCTGTTGTGATGATTCAGATTTGTACGGTGTGCAGGCGACGCTTAATGCTTCCACATTTAAAGACGTGATATATAGCTATATCAGGAGAAGAGCTGCCCTACCACAGAGCAAGGTTGGCAACTATTCTGTGCCACAAGTGCAGTAGCTATAATAGAGAAGGATGAAGTAATCGTAGGCCATCTTCCACGCATACTCGTACTGGTGGAGAACTCTATCTTCCATGCATACTCATTGAGGCTGCTGGAGCACACCATCTTCCACGCATACTCATAGAGGCTGCTGGAGAACTCCATCTTACACACTTGTAGAGGCTACTGGAGCATGCCCACACTTGTAGAGGCTGCATCTTTCACACTTGTAGAGGCTACTGGAGCATGCCCACACTTGTAGAGGCTGCATCTTTCACACTTGTAGAGGCTACTGGAGCATGCCCACACTTGTAGAGGCTGCTGGAGCATGCCACTTCCCCACTTGTAGAGGCTACTGGAGCATGCCACTTCCACACTTGTAGAGGCTACTGGAGCATGCCACTTCCACACTTGTATAGGCTACTGGAGCATGCCATTTCCACACTTGTAGAGGCTACTGGAGCATGCTACTTCCACACTTGTAGAGGCTACTGGAGCATGCCACTTCCACACTTGTAGAGGCTACTGGAGCATGCCACTTCCACACTTGTAGAGGCTGCTGGAGAACTCCATCTTCCACACTTGTAGAGGCTGCTGGAGAACTCCATCTTCCACACTTGTAGAGGCTGCTGGAGCACGCTATCTTCCATACATACTCGTAAACGCTGCTGGAGCACTTGTGTCATTGGCTGTAGAGGTATTATGCAAGTGAGAGCTGGTGCAATGTAGCTCGGAAATCCTATGCTCTCACAGAGTGGAAAGAAGTAGCAAACTTACCCAAAATAAATAAAATCGGGTCTGACAGGTCTTACCGCTCACGCTTTATATTGGGTGGTTGTAGTGCCCAGGGAAAGGTCCACTAGGACTTCGGAAGACACGGGCACAGTCCAAAGCAACTCATTTTTTGTGGACATGGCTTCAAAATTTATGTAGCTCAATTATGTGGGTGTGGCTATTTAATTAGGTAGTGGGTGGGTGTGCACTATTGAAACAAATCACCCAACAAAAGTTCCCTTCTACACAGCGAGTGATAGACAAACGGGTTGCTATGCACCACAAAATCACCGATGTCTTGCAAGTATTTATATTGTTGGAAATCCTGGCATGCACAACAGTGAGAAGTTGTTCATGCAAATGGCCGACCACTTGGCAGCTGATGGCTTCAGCGACGCAGGCTACCAGTACGTCAACATCGATGTGAGTCAGTCACCACTATTCCTACCTTACCCTTGATTAACTAATTAGTGCTACTGTGATTAATTATTGATACTCCTAATGTGTTGATACTCCTAATGTATAATTTAATTATTGGTTACCTATTTTATTTAAACTGAGTATTTGGTGCCTGTTTTTGCTTTTTATAATATATATTTTTAAATTCATGCTATCCCTAGTAGTTTTTTTTGGTGCATCTTGCCTTAAATGCATCTTACCTTAAATTAATTATTTTCCTTTATTAATTTCTTAATTAATCATTTCCCCCTTATTTTTTTGTTTGTTAATTTTTTTGTTTATTTATTTATTTAATTATTTATTTATTTATTTATTTAATTATTTATTTATTTATTTATTTATTTATTTATTTATTTATTTATTTATTTATTTATTTATTTATATTATTTTTTAATTATTTTTTAATTTTTTATTTATTCAACTAGGATTGCTGGGCGGCCAAGGACAGGGACTTGGATGGGAAGTTGCAGGCAGACCCAAAACGTTTCCCCAGTGGAATTCAAAAGCTGGCAGATTACGTAAGAAATTTTATATCTAGAAATGTCTGAATGTCTGAATGTCTGAATGCTAGAAATGTCTGAATGGCATCACGTTCTCAATAATCGACTTGAAATTTACTCTCTCGACGTTTCGACTAGATGCTCTAGCCTTCATCACGAATAACCTCTTTTGCTTTAAGATTTATCTTTAAATCATCTTTTGGGTTTTGGTTGAGACATTGGCTTCAAAAACCAAAAAGGTGATTTAAAATAAATCTTAAAGCATATGTCAGGTGAGAGTACTTGCACGACATCTTTTGATTTCTCAACGAATGAAATTATAATGACCTTGTCAAATAATCATTACTCTCTCGACGTTTCGATTAGATGCTCTAGCCTTCTATGAGCTTGTTATATACCGGTAAATAGCGTCATTACGTGATACAAACTGCACCCTAGCACACGCACCTTCACCTGCCAGAAATGACGAGTGTTACAAGTTGTATCTGTAGGTACATGTACATGTACTCTGATGCACCATAAATGGCAAGTGTTGCCCGACTCACGATTAGTGGTTTGTAAGTAGTTGTCTTTAATAGCCTCAGAGTAATTAAAGCACACAAGAACGGGGCGATATTTTGAGACCAAAATTATAGAAACAATAAAAAAAGCTATGGCATTTTTTTACACACTCAACCCCCCCCCCCCCCAATATGGTCTGATCCTGAGTTTTAGCAGAAATGTGTTGTGCGTACACGTGTGCGTATTATCTCGAATATGGAGGGTGCTCAAAATGGCATGGCAGCATATATGATAGCTTACTAATGAGCAACTCCTTAACTATATAAATGTAGTTGATGTGTTGTTGTTGTTCTCTTTGTTTCTTTGTTTGTTTCACGAATACTTATACCATATATATATATAATGTGTGTAGGTTCACTCCAAAGGGTTGAAGCTAGGCATCTATGGAGGTACGTAGCCTCACGCACATGCGCGCACACACACACACACAATGCACACACACATATACCGGTACATAAACTGCATTGAATTGTAATGCACATGTGCACAGAAACCAATGAGTGGTGGAGTCATCCTAGCTGTATCGTCCCTTACCATGTCAGTATCATCCCTTACCATGTCAGTATCATCCCTTACCATGTCAGTATCATCCCTTGCCATGTCAGTATCATCCCTTACCATGTCAGTATCATCCCTTGCCATGTCAGTATCATCCCTTACCATGTCAGTATTATCCCTTGCCATGTCAGTATCATCCCTTGCCATGTCAGTATCATCCCTTACCATGTCAGTATCATCCCTTACCATGACAGTATCATCCCTTAATGTCAGTATCATCCCTTACCATGTCAGTATCATCCCTTACCATGTCAGTATCATCCCTTGCCATGTCAGTATCATCCCTTACCATGTCAGTATCATCCCTTGCCATGTCAGTATCATCCCTTGCCATGTCAGTATCATCCCTTACCATGTCAGTATCATCCCTTACCATGACAGTATCATCCCTTAATGTCTGTATCATCCCTTACCATGTCAGTATCATCCCTTACCATGTCAGTATCATCCCTTACCATGTCAGTATCATCCCTTGCCATGTCAGTATCATCCCTTGCCATGTCAGTATCATCCCTTACCATGTCAGTATCATCCCTTACCATGACAGTATCATCCCTTAATGTCTGTATCATCCCTTACCATGTCAGTATCATCCCTTACCATGTCAGTATCATCCCTTAATGTCTGTATCATCCCTTACCATGTCAGTATCATCCCTATCCCTTACCATGTCGGTATTGAGTGACACCTTACCACACGAGTGACACCTTACCACACGAGTGCCACCTTACCACACGAGTGCCATCCCTTGCCCATAGTGACACCTTACCACATGAGTAATATCGCTTGCCACATGAGTGACACCTTACCACATTAACTTACCGCATGAATAATATTCCTTGCCACTCAAGTGACACATGAGTGATATCCCTTGAATGATATCCCTTGAGTGACACCTTACCACATGTATGAAACCTCTTATCACATCAGTTACCATGTACACACATCATATCTACCCCTTACCATGTACACACATACCTTACATCATATCTACCCCTTACCATGTACACACATCATATCTACCCCTTACCATGTACACACATCATATCTACCCCTTACCATGTACACACATCATATCTACCCCTTACCATGTACACACATCATATCTCTCCCTTACCATGTACACACATCATATCTACCCCTTACCATATCAGCACCACCCCTTTAAATTGCTGCTGCCTTTGTAACTGTGTGCTCAGACATTGGCACACACACGTGCGGGGGCTACCCCGGGTCACTGGACCACATCCAGGAGGACGCTGACACATTTGCGTCCTGGGGAGTGGACATGCTCAAGTTGGATGGCTGCTATGCATCAGAGAGCATCTATGAGACGGGATACCCAAACATGACCCGTGCCCTGAATAAAACAGGACGTCCCATTGTCTTCTCATGCAGCTGGCCGGCCTATATCAGCAACGTAACTTCCTGAATATTCACTCTCCTAATTACAATGCTATCCCATAAACTATAGCCCCTCCTAATTGTAATGCTATCCCATAAACTATATTCCCCTAATTGTAATTCCCTCCTAATTGTAATGCTATTCCATAAACTATAGTCTCTCCTAATTATAATGCTATATATTCCCTCCTAATTACAATGCTATCCCATAAACTATAGTCTCACCTAATTATATTATAATGCTATCCCGTAAACTAGATTCCCCCCTAATTATAATGCTATCTAATATTCCCCCTCCTAATTGTAATGCTATCCCATAAACTACACTCCCTCCTAATTGTAATGCTATCCCATAAACTATATTCCCTCTTTCTAATTACAATGCTATCCCATAAACTATATTCCCTCTTTCTAATTGTAAAGCTATCCCATAAACTAGATTCCCTCCTAATTGTAATGCTATCCCATAAACATTCTCTTCTGTCTAATGTCTGCTCTGCCTCTCTCTTCTTCCTTTCTGCCATGGCGCTAAAAAAACTCTCTCTTGATTCTTCTCTGTTCAGCCTGACTACACGGCCATTGCTGAATACTGCAACCTCTGGCGCAACTTCAAGGACATCTCAGACAGCTGGGATAGTGTGATAAGGATCATCAACCATTACGGAGATAAGCAGGATGAGTTTCAGCCCTACGCTGGACCTGGCCAGTGGAATGACCCAGATATGGTAAGGGATATTACAGGAACAGACCTCTATGTTAGTATATACCTAATCACTCAGATATAATTAATTATGTGGCTAAGTGCATTACCTCTACAGCTCTGCTCTTTAATCTCACTGTTCTTATCTTCGTTAAGCCAGAAGCGGATCTTTGCCCCCCCCCCATGTGTGTGTGTGCTCATACTATAGCAGCCGGAAGTGGATCCCCCCCTCCCCCAATGTGTGTGCTTATCTTATAGCCTCGCATCTCTTTAGAAACATGACATTTGCAAGCCATTAAAACACAATGTCGAGCTCTGATTACACTAGTGCTCATGTCAGTATCAACAGAATGACTTCAGCTCAGATTTTCCCAAAATGAGCCCCCCATAGCCCCAACTGCAGTTTGTGAGGGTGTAAGTCCTTCGTTTTAGTGGCCGACACTGCATCTGTCACCTTGCTTGGACATCTCTTCCTGACTGGCTGGACCTCAATTTCTGGAAGCTCTTCTGCTGAAGAAGAGCACACTGTATGTACAGTATGTGTCCATCGGGAACCACTCTGAATCCCTTCTCCCTGGAGTCTGGAGGTGCTGGATGGATTTCTATGCAGTAAGTTTTTGTAGCTGTTGTATGCTTGCCGCAGGAGATGATTCTTTAACAGACCACAGCTACTTAAATTGGTTGTTCCTGGAAAATATAAAAAGCACAAATTAATCTGTGTCCAACCCGTTGGGCAAGGAGTTTCGATGAGCTGGATACTTGGAAGGATGCATCGCTCCTTCCTTGTTTACTCTGGCGTGGCCACGCAATAGGATTAAGAGTCACAAGTCCACCCACACTCAACCACCAAGTCATTAGTGCACACTGCAATCGGCCAAGCAGGATGCGCTAATGGTCTACTCATGTAAATATAAACATAGTATGTGTATTATATATATATAATAAACATAGTATGTTAATATATATATATAATAATAAACATAACATAGTATATATGTGTATTATATATATATAAATATAAATATAAACATAGTGTATGTTAATATTATAATAATAAACATAGTATGTGTATTATATATATATATATATATATAATAATAATAAACATAGTATATGTTAATATATATCTATAATAATAAATATAGTATGTGTATTATATATATAGTAGATTATACTTAGAAGGTAGTTTGCTGATGAAGGCTACAAATAGTGCTCAATGCTGTGTTAAGGCAGAGCTATTGAATATAGGAAAGTACTTTTCTATATAGTAGATTATATATATAATAAACAGTATATGTGTATTACATATATACATATGTATGCCTGACTGATAAAAAATATTTCCCATGCATTGGAACCTCTCACTGCAAGATACTTCGGAGCTTTGTGCACTTGACTAGCCATTGGAATAGCTGCTAAGTCATTTAGTTCCTACAATCAATCCAGCAGGCAGCAGGCTAAGTCCATAAGGAGAGGTTGCTCCAATTATAAAATATTGTAGCTCCACCTACTTCAGGTCTGTACGGTGACAGAGTGCAGGATAATGAGCGCCCTGAGTGCAATCTTGTTAATGCATTAAGTGCTCAGTCGTAAGTGTCTGCCACCCGAGATCCTGTCTAGACTGTCAGTGGATTTCCTGTCTGTGATGACCTTTCTGTTTGTGCTGTGTTTGTTTGGCCTCTGGTTCATCATAACGAGGACACACTCTTCCTGTGGGACACAGGAGATGAGTCTTCCCGGGAACACATGGGATGAGTCTTCCCGGGAACACACGGGATGAGTCTTCCCGGGAACACATGGGATGAGTATTCCCGGGAACACATGGGATGAGTCTTCCCGGGAACACATGGAATGAGTCTTCCCGGGAACACATGGGATGAGTCTTCCCGGGAACACATGGGATGAGTCTTCCTGAGAACACATGGGATGAGTATTCCCGGGAACACATGGGATGAGTCTTCCCGGGAACACATGGGATGAGTATTCCTGGGAACACATGGGATGAGTATTCCCGGGAACACACGGGATGAGTCTTCCCGGGAACACATGGGATGAGTCTTCCTGAGAACACATGGAATGAGTCTTCCCGGGAACACACGGGATGAGTCTTCCCGGGAACACATGGGATGAGTCTTCCCGGGAACACATGGGATGAGTCTTCCCGGGAACACACGGAATGAGTCTTCCCGGGAACACCGGGATTAGTCTTCCCGGGAACACACGGGATGAGTTTTCCCGGGAACACACGGGATGAGTCTTCCCGGGAACACACGGGATGAGTCTTCCTGGGAACACATGGGATGAGTCTTCCTGAGAACACATGGGATGAGTATTCCCGGGAACACACGGGATGAGTCTTCCCGGGAACACATGGGATGAGTATTCCTGGGAACACATGGGATGAGTATTCCCGGGAACACATGGGATGAGTCTTCCCGGGAACACACGGGATGAGTCTTCCCGGGAACACACGGTGAGTCTTCCCGGGAACACATGGGATGAGTCTTCCTGAGAACACATGGGATGAGTATTCCCGGGAACACACAGGATGAGTATTCCCGGGAACACATGGGATGAGTATTCCTGGGAACACATGGGATGAGTATTCCCGGGAACACACGGGATGAGTCTTCCCGGGAACACATGGGAGGTCTTCCCGGGAACACATGGGATGAGTCTTCCTGAGAACACATGGGATGAGTATTCCCGGGAACACACAGGATGAGTCTTCCCGGGAACACATGGGATGAGTATTCCTGGGAACACACGGGATGAGTATTCTTGGGAACACATGGGATGAGTATTCCTGGAAACACATGGGATGAGTATTCCTGGGAACACATGGGATGAGTATTCCCGGGAACACACGGGATGAGTCTTCCCGGGAACACATGGGATGAGTATTCCTGGGAACACACGGGATGAGTATTCCTGGGAAGGGGGGGGGGGGGATGAGTGAAGCAGCTGCCAGCTTCTGTTTGTGCATGGAAGTCACGGTTGCATGATGTGTGGGGCTTAGTGAGGTAGTTTCACTTTTCCCAGTATACAACCACTTTGTTTATATCGCAAGTTATAAACCACAGACTCACGAGACACACACACACACTATATATGGGCACATAACTGCATATACCTAATTCTGATATACTTTAAGTGCTGATCCCCTCCCCCCCCTCCCCTCTCTCCCTCCCCCTCCCTCCCCTTTTGCTTTCTCCTCTTGTGGTGCTAACCGTTCATAGTGTGGACAAGCATTAGCACTTCATAAGTATCGCTGTAAATCTGGAGTTCTGATAAATTTTCGTAGCTACAACCTGTGAAAATATTACAAAACACTTTAAATATAAAATAGGTAAGGAGTATTCGTTTGGCACCACTCGTGCAGACACACCCACACACACCATGTGGTGCAGAGAAGAGAGCTATAGCTTCAAGAAGTGCTAAGAATGTCTCTCCCAAGATATCTGTGGTTCTGTTTATTATGTACACACACCTTCCTAGCTGTAGGACCTATGATGTTGCCATCTTTTTTCACCGCTAATATTCGAACTGCTGCTCCCTATATGACTCTGCGAACATGATGACAGCCTCGTGGCCTAGCCATCTCTTTCCAGCTGGATTCTCTCCAGAAGTTGGTTTCTTATTCTCTCGCGGTCGGTCTCACCAGAGTGTAAAATACCTATAAGTCGCACACGTCGTGCTGTGCGAGGATACAGTGACAGGAAATATTCTCATGCCGACTATTTTTAACGCGCCATATTTGCAGCACGTGTTCCAGCATCGGCACATGTTGGCTGCAAGCATGTGATATTCTCTACACTGCCACGAATGTCCAGCAGTGTAAATGTTCTTCTGCACATCTCTCTGTGTGTAGCTCATCATTGGAGACTTTGGCCTGAGTCTGGACCAGCAGAGAGCTCAGATGGCTCTCTGGGCTATATTTGCAGCTGTAAGCCAATACACTGACTAATACCGAGTTGCACTATTGGTGGGATGTTGCATGATGTCATGCTTTAAAACTTATCCAGCCTCTACTGATGTCCAATGACTTGAGGGAGTTGCCGGAAGAGTCCAGAGAGATTCTTTTGAACAGGTATGCTTCTTCACCACTCCTCCTCCAAATATGCAGTGGGCGTAGCAGAGGGAGAGGTTTTGTTTTGGCTGCTTGTGGAGAGGGGAGAGAGGGGGGCGGGGGGGAGGGAGGGGGGCGTGGAGAGGGAGGAGGGGAGCATTTGTTTAGGCTCCTTAGCTTGAAAACATTCTCATCTCCATTTTCCAGCAGTCATTCCTTTCATCTCCGGTGCCAGCCCTGAGTGACAACTTTGGGGGTGACTTTACCCAAAACTATTATGTCTGTCCATAATTAAACCTCTTAATTGTATTTTAATTCCGAGTCATGAGGTTTAGAGGAGCTGTCCGCATGCTGTCCGTATTCTTGGGTCGAACCTTGAAAAGTAGTTGCTGGAGATTAAGAGATTAAGTGACCTCTGTCTGACCTTTGCCGATGGTACCACTCTATTTTGGTAACCCCAGGGTTCCTGCTCAGTTCCTCCCTAGACTTGCAGCTATTCATAAAGTAATAATCCCACAAACCGTAGACGTTCAAAGTTTATAGTTTGCCAACTGCTTTCGAGATGGGCCACCACAGAGCATGCTTGGTGAGAGTGGAGTGCAGCTCTCTGGGTTGGTGCAGAGATGGAAGGAAGCTTATGACGATCAAGCTATACTAGACATGTGTGACAGCCTTATAACCTCTAGTTTCTTAGTAATCTCTGTGCAAAGCATGTATTGATGAATCAAAGTTTTTCACTAGCTTCAGAATAGGTGACCTCTACAACTTTAAACAATGACTTCAGACTTCACCCTCCCTTCCTCCTTTATGCAAATCAGGCCGCCCTAAACTCTTTGTTTTCCCTCCTCTTGCGAAGTGAATCAGGCCCCCCTAAACTTCGTTTTCCCTCCTCTAGGGAAGTGAATCAGGCCCCCCTAAACTTCGTTTTTCCTCCTCTAGGGAAGTGAATCAGGCCCCCCTAAACTTAGTATTCCCTCCTCTAGGGAAGTGAATCAGGCCCCCCTAAACTTCGTTTTCCCTCCTCTAGGGAAGTGAATCAGGCCCCCCTAAACTTCGTTTTTCCTCCTCTAGGGAAGTGAATCAGGCCCCCCTAAACTTAGTTTTCCCTCCTCTAGGGAAGTGAATCAGGCCCCCCTAAACTTAGTTTTCCCTCCTCTAGGGAAGTGAATCAGGCCCCCCTAAACTTAGTTTTCCCTCCTCTAGGGAAGTGAATCAGGCTCCCCTAAACTTAGTTTTCCCTCCTCTAGGGAAGTGAATCAGGCCCCCCTAAACTTAGTTTTCCCTCCTCTAGGGAAGTGAATCAGGCTCCCCTAAACTTCGTTTTCCCTCCTCTAGGGAAGTGATTTCTGTAAACCAGGACCCACTAGGCGTGCAGGGACGACTCATCAAGTCCTCAATGTCGCTGGTTGCTGTGGAAAGTTACAGGGTGTATAGCAGGCCTTTGCAAGGAGGGGACGTTGCCGTGGCCCTCCTAAACACTTACAGCTTCTCCTCCTCCCATAATATCACCTTCAACTTCAGCGATGTAAGCCCAGCTCGCCGGCGAGCCTTGTTTGTAAATACCGGTGGGGGGGCTTCATATTTGTGGTTAGCATCCAGTCTGCGAGTATGTACGAGGAGGAGTACAACGTTACACGCTACACAATCTGAGAACAAATCGGTGAATATTTAACCCCTCAAAAATATATCTCTCTCACTCGACACACACACACACACGCACACACACACAATGGCATCTGGGTATTTTCGAAAATCTCTCTCTGTTCAGTGAAAAGTCACTGACTGTGGCATTCCAGAGCATATATACACTGGACAAAGAGCACAGGTTAAAGTCACTTGACACACACGCACACACCACACACACATCTGGGTGTGTGTGTGTGTTTTAAATGAGAGTGACATGTATACACAATCCTCTTCTCGTACATGGTCAGTTAACCGATCCCGGGATGTCCTGGGAGAACTTTCCCGGGGTGTCCGGGGAGACTTGGAACTTTCCCGGGGTGTCCTGGGAGACTTGGAACTTTCCCGGGGTGTCCTGGGAGACTTGGAACTTTCCCGGGGTGTCCTGGGAGACTTGGAACTTTCCCGGGGTGTCCTGGGAGACTTGGAACTTTCCCGGGGTGTCCTGGGAGACTTGGAACTTTCCCGGGGTGTCCGGGGAGACTTGGAACTTTCCCGGGGTGTCCCTGGCAAGAGTGACTCCCTGTACAGCATGGATCCTGAAGTGCTCTAGGACTAGTGGGTGTGGCAAGGGTCAGGGCTATGATACTCTAGGGGATTCCTTATCCCCCAGTAAATCCAAGATATGTGACCCATGGTTGTGTATTTGGTCCCACTCGCTGGAGAATTCCTGATGTAGAACCAAGTATTCCTGGAATCCTGAGATAACCTAGTGAAGGTTGAGCCTAGTGAAGGTTGAGGCAGTGCTGGACATCCTTCCTGGCAAGCGAGCCCACAACTCAGGTGTGTGAGCAAGCACTTGAGTGCAGCCAGCAAGGGAAGTCTGAGTGTAAACCATGCAGATCAGCTTATCACTGTGCGTGGGTGGGCTTCACGACTGCCGAAACCAATGAACACTGTTGTGTTAATTACATATATGTTGCGCTAATTAGGAGTTATGTCACATCTCTTCTGCCATCATGTGCCATTCTGTGGTGTCCAAGTGTTTTCTTGCGCTCGCCCAGTGCAGTCCTCTAAGCACACGAATGAGCTGCTTTCATTTGTGCTTGACTTTATTCCTGACTGAACTGTAATTAGTGCATACCCTAACCTAATTACATTATTTTCAGTGAGCTTTCAACCGCTTATAATTACTTTTGAGTTAGTGCTCCTCTACCTCTGAGTAAGCTTGAATTAGTGCTCCTCTACCTCTGAGTAAGCTTGAATTAGTGCTCCTCTACCTCTGAGTTTTGAATTAGTGCTCCTCTACCTCTGAGTAAGCTTGAATTAGTGCTCCTCTACCTCTGAGTAAGCTTGAATTAGTGCTCCTCTACCTCTGAGTAAGCTTGAATTAGTGCTCCTCTACCTCTGAGTAAGCTTGAATTAGTGCTCCTCTACCTCTGAGTAAGCTTGAATTAGTGCTCCTCTACCTCTGAGTAAGCTTGAATTAGTGCTCCTCTACCTCTGATTAAGCTTGAATTAGTGCACAACCTCGGCTCAGTAATTGGTGCCCACCCTTTTCCAATTACTTCTAGGTGAGCTTTAACACAATTTCCTTGAATTGAGTTTGAGTGAGCTTAACTCAGCATACTTCTAAGTGAGCTTTAATTGCTGCATATCCCTTTTCCAATTACTTCTAGGTGAGCTTCACATAACCCCTTTGATTGATTTTGAGTGAGCTTCACACAACCCCTTTGATTGATTTTGAGTGAACTTCACACAACCCCTTTGATTGATTTTGAGTGAACTTCACACAACCCTTTGATTGATTTTGAGTGAACTTCACACAACCCTTTGATTGATTTTGAGTGAGCTTCATACAACCCCTTTGATTGATTTTGAGTGAGCTTCACACAACCCCTTTGATTGATTTTGAGTGAGCTTCACACAACCCCTTTGATTGATTTTGAGTGAACTTCACATAGCCCCTTTGATTGATTTTGAGTGAGCTTCACACAACCCCTTTGATTGATTTTGAGTGAACTTCACATAGCCCCCTTGATTGATTTTGAGTGAACTTCACACAACCCCTTGATTGATTTTGAGTGAACTTCACATAACCCCTTGATTGATTTTTCACACAACCCCTTTGATTGATTTTGAGTGAGCTTCATACAACCCCTTTGATTGATTTTGAGTGAGCTTCACACAACCCCTTTGATTGATTTTGAGTGAGCTTCATACAACCCCTTTGATTGATTTTGAGTGAACTTCACACAACCCCTTTGATTGATTTTGAGTGAGCTTCATATACAACCCCTTTGATTGATTTTGAGTGAGCTTCATACAACCCTTTGATTGATTTTGAGTGAGCTTCATACAACCCCTTTGATTGATTTTGAGTGAACTTCACACAACCCCTTTGATTGATTTTGAGTGAGCTTCATATACAACCCCTTTGATTGATTTTGAGTGAGCTTCATACAACCCTTTGATTGATTTTGAGTGAGCTTCATACAACACCTTTGATTGATTTTGAGTGAGCTTCATACAACACCTTTGATTGATTTTGAGTGAGCTTCATACAACCCCTTTGATTGATTTTGAGTGAGCTTCATACAACCCCTTTGATTGATTTTGAGTGAGCTTTACTCAGACCATACTTCTAAGCTCTTCTAAAGACAAGCGGTGGGTTAGGTTAGCAACATTAGGACCATGGCAATGGCTAGGATTCGGGCCAGGGTTAGTGGCCAGGGCTAGGGCAATGGCTAGGGCAGTGGCCAGGACCAGGGTAATGACTAGGATTGGAAGTAGCTAGGGGCAATGGCCTAGGATCAGGGTCAAGGCAGTGGCTAGGTGGCTAGGATTGGGTAGAGGCAGTGGTTAGGGCCAAGTCTACGATTAGGGCAATGGCTAGGATTAGAGCCGTGGCAGTGGCTAGGGCCAGGGCAATGGCTAGGATTAGAGCCATTGCAGTGGCTAGGGCCAGGGCAATGGCTAGGATTAGAGCCATTGCAGTGGCTAGGGCCAGGGCAATGGCTAGGATTAGAACCATGCCAGTGGCTAGGGCCAGGGCAATGGCTAGGATTAGAGCCGTGGCAGTGGCTAGGGCCAGGGCAATGGCTAGGATTAGAACCATGCCAGTGGCTAGGGCCAGGGCAATGGCTAGGATTAGACAGTGGCTAGGGCCAGGGCAATGGCTAGGATTAGAGCCGTGGCAGTGGCTAGGGCCAGGGCAATGGCTACACACTTTGATGCTGTGGATGTTGAAGTTTTACACATTCCATTCAAGTGAGATAAGAACAACATGTGGAGCGCTAGACATAATATGTATTGTGTATTTTCCATAACTCCACAAGGTATGTAAGCAGACGTGACTGTGTAGCCAAGGTTACTGTTGAGGTGCCTCACCTCATTGCAGCATACCTCAGAAAGATTGGCACTTATGACCAAACTTGTTAATGTACCGTACCTGAAATGGGTTGGTGGTTCTGGTTCTCAATCATTAGCACGCTTAGCGGGAACCACTTGCTAGGTGGATAGTGCACACACAGGCTTCTCTGTGTGTGTGTGTTTGAGTGCATGCGTGAGAGAGGAGTTCGCTGTGCATCCGATGACCATTTTCCCACTTCCCTCCATCACCTCCCTCCATCACCCTCACCTCCCTCACCTCCCTCCATCACCTCACCTCCCTCCATCACCCTCACCTCCCTCCATCACCTCACCTCCCTCCATCACCTCACCTCCCTCCATCACCTCACCTCCCTCCATCACCTCACCTCCCTCCCATCACCTCACCTCCCTCCATCACCTCACCTCCCTCCATCACCCTCACCTCCCACCACCCCACCTCCCTCACCCCCTCCACACCTCACCTCCCACCCACCTCACCCCATCACCTCACCTCCCCACACCCCTCACCTCCCTCCCACACCTCACCTCCCCCCACACCCCACCACCCTCCACACCTCACCCCACACCTCCCTCCATCACCTCACCTCCCTCCATCACCCTCACCTCCCTCCATCACCCTCACCTCCCTCCTTCACCCTCACCTCCCTCCCATCACCTCACCTCCCTCCATCACCCTCACCTCCCTCCATCACCCTCACCTCCCTCCATCACCTCACCTCCCTCCCATCACCTCACCTCCCTCCATCACCCTCACCTCCCTCCATCACCTCACCTCCCTCCCATCACCTCACCTCCCTCCATCACCCCCAACTCCCTCCATCACCTCACCTCCCTCCCATCACCTCACCTCCCTCCATCACCTCACCTCCCTCCATCACCCTCACCTCCCTCCATCACCTCACCTCCCTCCATCACCTCACCTCCCTCCATCACCCCCAACTCCCTCCATCACCTCACCTCCCTCCCATCACCTCACCTCCCTCCATCACCCTCACCTCCCTCCATCACCTCACCTCCCTCCATCACCTCACCTCCCTCCATCACCCTCACCTCCCTCCATCACCCTCACCTCCCTCCATCACCCTCACCTCCCTCCCATCACCTCACCTCCCTCCCATCACCTCACCTCCCTCCATCACCCTCACCTCCCTCCATCACCCTCACCTCCCTCCATCACCCTCACCTCCCTCCCATCACCTCACCTCCCTCCCATCACCTCACCTCCCTCCATCACCCTCACCTCCCTCCATCACCTCACCTCCCTCCCATCACCTCACCTCCTCCATCACCCTCACCTCCCTCCATCACCTCACCTCCCTCCCATCACCTCACCTCCCTCCATCACCCCAACTCCCTCCATCACCTCACCTCCTTCCCATCACCTCACCTCCCTCCATCACCCTCACCTCCCTCCCATCACCTCATCTCCCTCCATCACCCCCAACTCCCTCCATCACCTCACCTCCCTCCCATCACCTCACCTCCCTCCATCACCCTCACCTCCCTCCCATCACCTCCCTCCATCACCTCACCTCCCTCCATCACCCTCACCTCCCTCCCATCACCCTCACCTCCCTCCCATCACCCTCATCTCCCTCCATCACCTCACCTCCCTCCATCACCCCCAACTCCCTCCATCACCTCACCTCCCTCCCATCACCTCACCTCCCTCCCATCACCCTCACCTCCCTCCATCACCTCACCTCCCTCCATCACCTCACCTCCCTCCATCACCCCCAACTCCCTCCATCACCTCACCTCCCTCACCTCCCTCCATCACCCTCACCTCCCTCCATCACCCTCACCTCCCTCCATCACCCTCACCTCCCTCCCATCACCTCACCTCCCTCCCATCACCTCACCTCCCTCCATCACCCTCACCTCCCTCCATCACCTCACCTCCCTCCATCACCCTCACCTCCCTCCATCACCTCCCTCCCATCACCTCACCTCCCTCCATCACCCTCACCTCCCTCCATCACCCTCACCTCCCTCCATCACCTCACCTCCCTCCCATCACCTCACCTCCCTCCATCACCCTCACCTCCCTCCCATCACCCTCACCTCCCTCCATCACCTGACCTCCCTCACCTCCCTCCATCACCTCACCTCCCTCCATCACCCTCACCTCCCTCCCATCACCTCACCTCCCTCCATCACCCCCAAGTCCCTCCATCACCTCACCTCCCTCCCATCACCTCACCTCCCTCCATCACCCTCACCTCCCTCCCATCACCCTCACCTCCCTCCATCACCTCACCTCCCTCCATCACCCCCAACTCCCTCCATCACCTCACCTCCCTCCCATCACCTCACCTCCCTCCATCACCCTCACCTCCCTCCCATCACCCTCACCTCCCTCCCATCACCTCACCTCCCTCCCATCACCTCACCTCCCTCCATCACCCTCACCTCCCTCCATCACCCTCACCTCCCTCCCATCACCTCACCTCCCTCCATCACCCTCACCTCCCTCCATCACCTCACCTCCCTCCCATCACCTCACCTCCCTCCATCACCCTCACCTCCCTCCATCACCTCACCTCCCTCCCATCACCTCACCTCCCTCCATCACCCTCACCTCCCTCCCATCACCCTCACCTCCCTCCATCACCTCACCTCCCTCACCTCCCTCCATCACCTCACCTCCCTCCATCACCCTCACCTCCCTCCATCACCCCCAACTCCCTCCATCACCTCACCTCCCTCCCATCACCTCACCTCCCTCCATCACCCTCACCTCCCTCCCATCACCCTCACCTCCCTCCATCACCTCACCTCCCTCCATCACCCCCAACTCCCTCCATCACCCTCACCTCCCTCCTTCACCTCACCTCCCTCCATAACCCTTCATTAGGAAATGCATGTTAGATTACCGATGCCCATCAGGTGTCTCAGTAGTTCTCACAGAATACTATTATCACCATTATTACTACTACTACTACTATAAGTGTTGTTGTTGTTAAGAAGGCTGTCATACTCGTAATATGCAGGTGGGACTGAACTCCACTCGGGCATACGCTCGAGATCTATTTGCTGGTGTTGACATGGGGATGTTCTCTGGCAGCATGTCTGCTCCTGTGAACCCCTCAGGAGTGCGGCTCTTCCGGCTCAAGCCCCAACAGGAAAAAACTTGCCAAGAATCGATGAATTAATTATTTGTTTATGTGTGACACTTACTCACACCTTGACAAGTGTCAACTCAACACTGTGCTTGTGCTGATGCTGTCATTATAAGAGGTCTGCTTTATTGTCATAGCACTGCACCGTGGTAACAGCTTGCATTTAAGGCTTTTGTTGATGCTACACTAGATATGCATAATGTAAATCTGTGCCAGTTATGCTTCCGCGTGTGTGTGTGCGTGCGTGTGAAATATGTTATGACTTGAGGAAGGTTTTCATGTGCATGATAAAGTTCATAGTTCGAGTCAACCGACTAACTCAGCAAGTTATCCAGCTCGAGATTACTGCCCCAGCATTAGAGACATGACGTGCGTGGGTGTAGGTACATTACTGAAAGTTCAATGAAGAGTTCAAAGGGAGAGGAGTTGTCATTTAACTGCCTCACTGGTCAGTGCATTTTGGGGAGTGATTAGGTGTTCTTAGATCTTACCACTCACACACACACATGCACACACACACACACATGCACACACACTGGTGTAATACTTAGTAGTGAGTGTGTGGGAAGATGGGCTGGCAAGGGGTGTCATGAAAGCTGCCAAACATGGAGGAGGAGGAGGTGTGGCCATGAAGTAGAGTGGGCCGTGAGAACTAGCGGAGGAATTGTTGGGTCGTTTAGTGGAGTAGAAAATGCAATAGTCCACTCCCTTCCCCAACAACGAAGTCAAGTGGTGGCTTCATATTGACCTCCAGTGTGCGTAGTCGATGTATGCTTGCTAGTAGCCCATCCCATCCAGTAAACTTCTAAGAGAATTCCTCGTGGATGCTGGCAGCCATAGGTCTCACAGTTCCTCGTGGATGTTGGCAGCCATAGGCCTCACAGTTCCTTGTGGATGTTGACAGCCATAGGCCTCACAGTTCCTCGTGGATGCTGGCAGCCATAGCCTCACAGTTCCTCGTGGATGTTGGCAGCCATAGGCCTCACAGTTCCTCGTGGATGCTGGCAGCCATAGGCCTCACAGTTCCTCGTGGATGCTGGCAGCCATAAGCCTCACAGTTCCTCATGGATGCTGGCAGCCATAGGCCTCACAGTTCCTCGTGGATGCTGGCAGCCATAAGCCTCACAGTTCCTCGTGGATGCTGGCAGCCATAAGCCTCACAGTTCCTCGTGGATGTTGGCAGCCATAGGCCTCACAGTTCCTCGTGGACGCTGACAGCCATAAGCCTCACAGTTCCTCGGCGATGTTGGCAGCCATAGGCCTCACAGTTACTCGTGGATGCTGGCAGCCATAGGCCTCACAGTTCCTCGTGGATGCTGGCAGCCATAAGCCTCACAGTTCTTTGTGGAGGCTGGCATGCTTCACCAGTCTGTGCCGGCCCAGGACCTCACATTACATATTCGTCCACTAGAGCAAATGGGAAATACTTCCTAGAAGGAAACAGGTGGGGAAAGAGAGGTGAGGTGGGTGTTCATTTTCAGTTTTATTCTTAAAGGGATAAAGGGATTTTTGTTGCTAATTGGTAGGATCCTGTTGATGGAAGGGAGTTGTATTTTATATTGTTATGTTGGGCAAGAGGATACTCACTGCTTATTTCTAGGAGATAATTGGACTTATCAAATTAGCTCTATAATCATGCCATTTATGTTCTGGTAATTAAGAACATCCTGGCTTATTAAAAGGTTACTAGGAAAATAGGCTGAAAATCCTGTTTCATGGTGCCCCCCAAACAAACAAATAGAATAGCCACACCCACAGTAAATTGCTGTACTTCTGAACATAAAGGCACATGGCAACGAAAACTGACCACAAGGCCAACTGAGATCCATCTGCCTCTGTTCTTCATTAAAAACTTTTCTCTCTAAAGAATTCATCTTCCTAGTAGGCAAATGTATACAGAGCTGCCTTGACCTACTCTATCAAGGTAGCTGCCTCGACCTACTCTATCATAGCTGCCCTCTTATCATAGCTGCCTCGGCCTACTCTTATCAAGGTAGCTGCCTCGACCTACTCTTATCAAGGTAGCTGCCTCGACCTACTCTTATCAAGGTAGCTGCCTCGACCTACTCTTATCAAGGTAGCTGCCTCGACCTACTCTTATCAAGGTAGCTGCCTCGACCTACTCTTATTAAGGTAGCTGCCTCGACCTACTCTTATCAAGGTAGCTGCCTCGACCTACTCTTATCAAGGTAGCTGCCTCGACCGACTCTTATCAAGGTAGCTGCCTCGACCTACTCTTATCAAGGTAGCTGCCTCGACCGACTCTTATCAAGGTAGCTGCCACCTCGACCTACTCTTATCAAGGTAGCTGCCTCGACCTACTCTTATCAAGGTAACTGCCATGCCTCGACCTACTCTTATCAAGGTAGCTGCCTTGACCTACTCTTATCAAGGTAGCTGCCACCTCGACCTACTCTTTCAAGGTAGCTGCCTCGACCTACTCTTATCAAGGTAGCTGCCTCGACCTACTCTTATCAAGGAACCAAGTATGTAATGGTACGCACAGTGCATAGCCAGCCCCTCATTTACATCGTAACAACACACCATCCACCACACAGCAGGAAACTTCCATTGGAAGGTGGTGGGATTTGGTTGGGATTTCAAAAACTTCTTTACAATAAAATTTCAGCAATAAAAAAAATTTCAGCAATAATAAAAATGTTGATGATGATCATTTCAGCTTCACTCCTACATAGATGGCGGTGGAAGGCAGACGATCACGTGCAGCGGTAATGAACCACGATCTGCGTTCAGAAGAGAGATGCTTTACTGAAGATGAATGATTGCCACAAATGATTCCACAGTCAATTATACCATGAGATTGGTTTGAGAGAAAGAAAAGGGCCAGAAATCACTGAATGAAACCAGTGATGGGCTGAGCTGGGCTGATGGGCTGAGCTGGGATGGTGTAGGTCTTGACTTCTAGCAGTTCGGGCCTTACTTCCAGGATACTGAGAAGAAGACCGTCAATGTAGTCCACCAGGGCCTGGTTCTTCTCTCGCAACCGACTGTTATCCTCCTTCAGATCTAATTAGAGAGAGAGAGGGTGCTGATTAAATGAAGTCAGTTCCTGTCTGTAACAGGGTCATGCATCAGGTCATGTTTGGTGTCAAGCATCTAGAAGTATCTAAAAGCAATGTTATGACTGTGGTGGGTGTACTGGATATCATTTCCTGCTTCACAGGAAATGCTTTTGGACTCGCTACTTGGCACACCTAGTGATGCCAAATACTGACCCCTTGGCAAAGTACAGAATATTAAAATTGGAAGGAAAAAAAGGATTTTATAAACAAAGTGGCAAGTCAGCTGTTTGGCACTAATTTGTAAATGTTTATAGTTCGTTTTTAAGAGCTTTTGACAAAATTGGACATGTTGCCACAGGGAGTATTATACCCACCCTGGGAGTGCATGCTATTGGTCAGCAACAAACTGGGCCAAAGCCTCAGTAACACATGATTACATCACACAAATTCAGCCATGCTTACTTCTGGTATCAATTATCACATGCACCATAAAGAATTAATGGAATGTCGCTCGTGACTTCCCTTTTAAGTACTGCACATAGCATTTCATCAACAAGTCAGAGATATGTGGAGAGCAGAGGCCAAAGAGTCGTCAGCACTGAGCCTAATGTGAGCTTTCTGCTAGCGCTTTGCATAATGCATCCATCCAAGGCATCAGTTCAGGGGCTTGTTTCAAAGGGGGAACTGCTCCAGGAGCATCACTGAGTGAGCGAGAGCCTAGTCCGTCGCTCCTCTTCATGCAGCCCAAACACTGGCTGAAGTACAATAGCAGGGAAGAAACAGGATCTTGTGAAACAGTGAGAAAACTCATAGCTGTGTACACAGCGAGCAGCTTAGAGGGATAGCAATGCTGCTTAGACCAGTGCTTAGAGGAATAGCAATGCTGCTTAGACCAGTGCTTAGAGGAATAGCAATGCTGCTTAGACCAGTGCTTAGAGGAATAGCTATGCTACTTAGACCAGTGCTTAGAGGGGTAGCAATGCTGCTTAGACCAGTGCTTAGAGGGGTAGCAATGCTGCTTAGACCAGTGCTTAGAGGGGTAGCAATGCTGCTTAGACCAGTGCTTAGAGGAATAGCAATGCTGCTAAGACCAGTGCTTAGAGGGATAGCAATGCTGCTAAGACCAGTGCTTAGAGGGATAGCAATGCTACTTAGACCAGTGCTTGGAGGAATAGCAATGCTACTTAGACCAGTGCTTAGAGGGATAGCAATGCTGCTTAGACCAGTGCTTAGAGGGGTAGCAATGCTGCTTAGACCAGTGCTTAGAGGAATAGCAATGCTGCTAAGACCAGTGCTTAGAGGGATAGCAATGCTGCTAAGACCAGTGCTTAGAGGGATAGCAATGCTACTTAGACCAGTGCTTGGAGGAATAGCAATGCTACTTAGACCAGTGCTTAGAGGGATAGCAATGCTGCTTAGACCAGTGCTTAGAGGGATAGCAATGCTGCTTAGACCAGTGCTTAGAGGGGTAGCAATGCTGCTTAGACCAGTGCTTAGAGGAATAGCAATGCTGCTTAGACCAGTGCTTAGAGGAATAGCAATGCTGCTTAGACCAGTGCTTAGAGGAATAGCTATGCTACTTAGACCAGTGCTTAGAGGGGTAGCAATGCTGCTTAGACCAGTGCTTAGAGGGGTAGCAATGCTGCTTAGACCAGTGCTTAGAGGGGTAGCAATGCTGCTTAGACCAGTGCTTAGAGGAATAGCAATGCTGCTAAGACCAGTGCTTAGAGGGATAGCAATGCTGCTAAGACCAGTGCTTAGAGGGATAGCAATGCTACTTAGACCAGTGCTTGGAGGAATAGCAATGCTACTTAGACCAGTGCTTAGAGGGATAGCAATGCTGCTTAGACCAGTGCTTAGAGGGATAGCAATGCTGCTTAGACCAGTGCTTAGAGGAATAGCAATGCTACTTAGACCAGTGCTTAGAGGGGTAGCAATGCTGCTTAGACCAGTGCTTAGAGGGTAGCAATGCTACTTAGACCAGTGCTTAGAGGGTAGCAATGCTACTTAGACCAGTGCTTAGAGGATGCTGCTTAGACCAGTGCTTAGGCCTTAGAGGAATAGCAATGCTACTTAGACCAGTGCTTAGAGGGATAGCAATGCTGCTAAGACCAGTGCTTAGAGGAATAGCAATGCTACTTAGACCAGTGCTTAGAGGGGTAGCAATGCTGCTTAGACCAGTGCTTAGAGGGATAGCAATGCTGCTTAGACCAGTGCTTAGAGGAATAGCAATGCTACTTAGACCAGTGCTTAGAGGGGTAGCAATGCTGCTTAGACCAGTGCTTAGAGGAATAGCAATGCTACTTAGACCAGTGCTTAGAGGGGTAGCAATGCTGCTTAGACCAGTGCTTAGAGGGATAGCAATGCTGCTTAGACCAGTGCTTAGAGGGATAGCAATGCTGCTTAGACCAGGCTTAGAGGGATAGCAATGCTGCTTAGACCAGTGCTTAGAGGAATAGCAATGCTACTTAGACCAGTGCTTAGAGGGGTAGCAATGCTGCTTAGACCAGTGCTTAGAGGGATAGCAATGCTACTTAGACCAGTGCTTAGAGGGATAGCAATGCTACTTAGACCAGTGCTTAGAGGGATAGCAATGCTACTTAGACCAGTGCTTAGAGGGATAGCAATGCTGCTAAGACCAGTGCTTAGAGCGGTAGCAATGCTGCTTAGACCAGTGCTTAGAGGGATAGCAATGCTGCTTAGACCAGTGCTTAGAGGGATAGCAATGCTACTTAGACCAGTGCTTAGAGGGATAGCAATGCTGCTTAGACCAGTGCTTAGAGGAATAGCAATCTGCTTAGACCAGTGCTTAGAGGGGTATCTATGCTGCTTAGACCAGTGCTTAGAGGAATAGCAATGCTGCTTAGACCAGTGCTTAGAGGGTAGCAATGCTACTTAGAGCAGTGGTTTCCAACCTTTTTATACTATTGCGGAACCCCTCAAATATTTTTTTCATAAACCGAGGAACCCCCAACCTACGTAAATGTGTATACAATAATGTACAATAATACAATAGAGAGATATATATTCTACAATCTAACTCTTAAGCCAACGAATCCAAATAAAATATTTATTTATCAATCGGGTACACTCACAACATCTCCAGGCGTGACAAATGCGTTTGTTTCTCTTGGCACAATTCTTGTGGATCATTCATCATGTCGAGTCAGTTACAGTGCAATACATGGGTGTGTCTAGATGGGTGTTTAATTATCACGCTCTTGAGTGACAAATCGCAGTGCGAGGGGCATGTGTATCATGTGCATGCTTTACAAATTAGCTAAACTACAGTGCGATCGAACCCTGGAGATTAAATTTAATGAAATATCACTTGATGTGTTTGGGATTTCAATCCTTTGACCTCAAGTTTTCTACTTCCTATCTCTGCCAACGGTTCATCATGTCTGACAAATATTAGGAGTAGAACAAGATACCGTCTACTGTCTGATCGAGGAGGAGATGCCTGCGAGTGTGTTTGTCAACAGTTACAAATTTTGATTGCTATATATTTCTTGCGGAACCCCTGAAGAAGGTTTACGGAAACTCTAGGGTTCTGTGGAACGCTTGGTTGGTTGATCACAGATTTTCGTGGGATAGCAATACTGCTCGGACAATAGGTGCAAATGACGCAGCTTTGTGAGGTCATGGGTGACAAGATCTAGGATTAGTGTTGCTAGGTACCAGTGGTAAGTATGCCCTGATGTCATCATACAGCTTAGCAGTCGCTAGCTATGTCTCAGACCAGTTAAGAATGGGAGAATGCTTAGCTGCAGTGCCAACAATCATACCAATTACTCTATTTGAAGCACATCATAATGTAATAAACTTCTGAGCATGTGCAATGGATGCACCTAATCATTTAGTGTGGTAGTGGTAGATAAGATAGGTGGCAAATGAATGATGCTCCTTGGCTCTGGATGTACAAGCACATGGACTGTGAACATTGTTGACCCAATAAGCAGTGGCTTTTAAACCATTGAGAGCCCATGTGACTGCCCCAAACTTCTGTGCATGACCACCTTTAAAGCTATAACCATTCATCACATGACCTTGAAGAAACCCAGCAATTAATGGCACTCACCTTTGATGTGCTGCTTGTGGGCTTTCAGTTCAATTTGGTAGGCATCTGTGGTCATGCAAGACAGGGAAAAAGGAAGAAGCAGTCAGTTTTCTTACTGGTTGTAGGCTGTGGCTGTTCAGAGGAAACTCTTGGCATAACTCTGACTTCCCACAGAGAATAATTATAATTACTTAAAAGTGACTGGGAGTAAAGGGGAAGATTTGGGTAAACATGACAGTGACAGGGTTGACTGGGTTTGTGTGTAGGTGGTGCCCACAATCAGCACTCCAGCTATGGCTGAACTGATCCCCCCCTCCCCCCAATTAGAGGATATGTGCGTTAACCAGGGCATTCACACTAATAATAATAACAAGTAGAGACCCTTCGGCTTATCCCTATCCATAAGTGACTATTGAGGACAAAATTTTTACAGATGAAAGGGCCAAGAAATCTACGCCACCAAACCTCGTACCTGCTCCAGTTGGGCTGTTACAAGGCCTTGTTGGCAGGCATGGCCTAACCCCCTGCTTATGTATATACTTCCCGGTGAAGTTACCCCTAACCCCCCCCCCCCCCCCCCCTCCTCCCGGTTCCTCTGTGTGAGCGGCGACTGAGGAAAAAGAATCACACACACACACACACAGAGAGAGAGAGAGAGGGCAGGACGACAGATAGACAAATGGAGAGAGTTAAATAATAAACGAACCCTTGAACCCTAGGTTCTAAAGAACTAACTTTTTTGTAACTGCACGTGCCCAGATGAATGCTGGATCATGTAATGAAACAGGTGGGCAAGTTAGACTGCCAGTTTGAGGGGGCAGGACAATTTTTTTTTTTAAAGAATTCAATTTATATTGTACTTGATCATCCCTTCACATGCTCCAGAACAGGTACTTCTTTGTGGACCTGAAGGGCAGACGTAGCAGGTGGGTGGCCGAGAGAGAAGAACACTCTCCCACTGCACGAACGATGAGCCAATGTGCCTGTATACTGATCATCTCTGCATAACACCCCAGGCCCAGACTTTTGACAAGGTGGAACAATCCCTATAATATAAACTAGCGCCTTAGCTAGGCTGACTGACAGCCGTATAGCAGGGGGGGGGTTCTCTCAAGGAGCTAAAGTTTTGAGGTCTTCGTGGACTCCTAGACGCAAATATTGTGCCCTTCAAATCAATAGTAAGGTTTGGTAAGGGGTTGACACAATCTTGAAAAGTATTCCGTGAATCAATTCGGTTACAGGAATTTTTGAAACCTTAACTCCCCAAACAAGTTTTTACAATATATCAATAATCTGCCGGCCAATCCAGATACAACTCACCTCAAGAACAAAGATGCTGGTAGGTGGCTGAGTGCCAGTGAAGTGTGTACACAAGACTGCCTCACACCAAGTCAGTCTCCTTAGGAGATACAGTGGACCATACCTTGAGCTACAAAGACTGTACCATCAAGATGAAAGATAAGGTGCGAGTCAGGAACAACATTCTTTTAAGAAGCTAGCCAATACAAAAGGGGGACAAACCCACAGCTACTACAAGATGCACTGCTCTTGCCATGTGGCACTCTGCAGCTAGTGTGCCTGCCCAGTGTGGGGCCACTCTGCAGCTAGTGTGCCTGCCCACTCTGCAGCTAGTGTGCCTGCCCAGTGTGGAGCCACTCTGCAGCTAGTGTGCCTGCCCACTCTGCAGCTAGTGTGCCTGCCCAGTGTGGGGCCACTCTGCAGCTAGTGTGCCTGCCCAGTGTGGGGCCACTCTGCAGCTAGTGTGCCTGCCCAGTGTGGAGCCACTCTGCAGCTAGTGTGCCTGCCCAGTGTGGGGCCACTCTGCAGCTAGTGTGCCTGCCCAGTGTGGGGCCACTCTGCAGCTAGTGTGCCTGCCCAGTGTGGGGCCACTCTGCAGCTAGTGTGCCTGCCCAGTGTGGGGCCACTCTGCAGCTAGTGACCCTTCCCAGTGTGGAGCGCTCTTCTCACGCCAAGAAGATAGATCCAGCTCTTAATACAGTCTGCAGAGCCATCTCTAGTTGCTTGAAACCTACAAGAGTCTTATTGCTCCACCATCAATTAGAAGGACACTACTTCGCGGGGAGAAAGGGAAAAACCGGAATTAGACCCTCGCCATCCCCTCTTCCAACACGTTCTAGTAAATAAGAGGAGGAGTTTCCTTCATATGCTCAGCCTCTGATTGGAAATGCCCCTCCCACAGGAAAGAGACCTGATCCAGACAACTCCAATCCCATCCACACAAGTCGTCTTTCAATGCCAAAACAGTGCCTGCCACCAGGAGCTAGTGAGACATAGCCGTCTGGCTGTGGATTAATCACCTTAGGGTTGGGCCGGGAAGGTAACAGTGCCTGCCACCAGGAGCTAGTGAGACATAGCCAGTCTGGCTGTGTCTTAATCACCTTAGGGTTTGGCCTGGAAGGTAACAGTGCCACCAGGAGCTAGTGAGACATAGCCAGTCTGGCTGTATCTTAATCACCTTAGGGTTTGGTGCAGGACTCCTATACAGAAGTGTGGCTATGACACTTGCAATGACAATCTGTGTGACTGCAGAGAGGCTCCTTGAACAATGGATTATTTCCTTGTCTACCCTCTACTGCCAGAGCCTTGTAGACAGGCTATATGGAAGCATTGAACCCCTGTGCCAGAGCCTTGTAGACCGGCTGATCTAGAAGGTTTCAACCCCTGTGCCAGAGCCTTGTAGACCGGCTGATCTAGAAGGTTCAACCCCTGTGCCAGAGCCTTGTAGACCGGCTGATCTAGAAGGTTTCAACCCCTGTGCCAGAGCCTTGTAGACCGGCTGATCTAGAAGGTTTCAACCCCTGTGGCACAGCCTTGTAGACCGGCTGATCTAGAAGGTTTCACCCCTGTGGCACAGCCTTGTAGACCTGCTGATCTAGACGGTTTCAACCCCTGTGCCAGAGCCTTGTAGACCGGCTGATCTAGAAGGTTTCAACCCCTGTGCCAGAGCCTTGTAGACCAGCTCATCTAGAAGGTTTCAACCCCTGTGCCAGAACCTTGTAGACCGGCTGATCTAGAGGTTTCAACCCCTGTGCCAGAGCCTTGTAGACCGGCTGATCTAGAGGTTTCAACCCCTGTGCCAGAGCCTTGTAGACTGGCTCATCTAGAAGGTTTCAACCCCTGTGCCAGAGTCTTGTAGACTGGCTGATCTAGAAAAGGTTTCAACCCCAGTGCCAGAGTTTTGTAGACCGGCTGATCTAGAAGGTTTCAACCCCTGTGCCAGAGCCTTGTAGACCGGCTGATCTAGAAGGTTTCAACCCCTGTGCCAGAGCCTTGTAGACCGGCTGATCTAGAAGGTTTCAACCCCTGTGCCAGAGCCTTGTAGACCGGCTGATCTAGAAGGTTTCACCCCTGTGGCACAGCCTTGTAGACCGGCTGATCTAGAAGGTTTCAACCCCTGTGCCAGAGCCTTGTAGACCAGCTCATCTAGAAGGTTTCAACCCCTGTGCCAGAGCCTTGTAGACCGGCTGATCTAGAAGGCTTCAACCCCTGTGCCAGAGCTTTGTAGACCGGCTGATCTAGAAGGTTTCAACCCCTGCGCCAGAGCCTTGTAGACCGGCTGATCTAGAAGGTTTCAACCCCTGTGCCAGAGCCTTGTAGACCAGCTCATCTAGAAGGTTTCAACCACTGTGCCAGAGCCTTGTAGACCGGCTGATCTAGAAGGCTTCAACCCCTGTGCCAGAGCCTTGTAGACCGGCTGATCTAGAAGGTTTCAACCCCTGTGCCAGAGCCTTGTAGACCGGCTGATCTGGAAGGTTTCAACCCCTGTACCAGAGCCTTGTAGACCGGCTGATCTAGAAGGTTTCAACCCCTGTGCCAGAGCCTTGTAGACCGGCTCATCTAGAAGGTTTCAACCCCTGTGCCAGAGCCTTGTAGACCAGCTCATCTAGAAGGTTTCAACCCCTGTGCCAGAGCCTTGTAGACCAGCTGATCTAGAAGGTTTCAACCCCTGTGCCAGAGCCTTGTAGACTGGCTGATCTAGAAGGTTTCAACCCCTGTGCCAGAGCCTTGTAGACTGGCTGATCTAGAAGGTTTCAACCCCTGTGCCAGAGCCTTGTAGACCAACTCATCTAGAAGGCTTCAACCCCTGTGCCAGAGCCTTGTAGACCAGCTGATCTAGAAGGTTTCAACCCCTGTGCCAGAGCCTTGTAGACCGGCTGATCTAGAAGGTTTCAACCCCTGTGCCAGAGCCTTGTAGACCGGGGGATCTAGAAGGTTTCAACCCCTGTGCCAGAGCTTTGTGGACCGGCTCATCTAGAAGGTTTCAACCCCTGTGCCAGAGTCTTGTAGACCAGCTGATCTAGAAGGTTTCAACCCCTGTGCCAGAGCCTTGTAGACCGGCTGATCTAGAAGGTTTCAACCCCTGTGCCACAGCCTTGTAGACCGGCTGATCTAGAAGGTTTCAACCCCTGTGCCAGAGCCTTGTAGACCGGCTGATCTAGAAGGCTTCAACCCCTGTGCCAGAGCCTTGTAGACCGGCTGATCTAGAGGTTTCAACCCCTGTGCCAGAGCCTTGTAGACCGGCTGATCTAGAAGGCTTCAACCCCTGTGCCAGAGCCTTGTAGACCGGCTGATCTAGAGGTTTCAACCCCTGTGCCAGAGCCTTGTAGACCAGCTGATCTGGAAGGTTTCAACCCCTGTGCCAGAGCCTTGTAGACCGGCTGATCTAAAAGGTTTCAACCCCTGTGCCAGAGCCTTGTAGACTGGCTGATCTAGAAGGTTTCAACCCCTGTACCAGAGCCTTGTAGACCGGCTGATCTAAAAGGTTTCAACCCCTGTGCCAGAGCCTTGTGGACCGGCTGATCTAGAAAAGGTTTCAACCCCTGTGCCAGAGCCTTGTAGACCAGCTCATCTAGAGCTTTGTGGACCGGCTCATCTAGAAGGTTTCAACCCCTGTGCCAGAGCTTTGTAGACCGGCTGATCTAGAAGGTTTCAACCCCTGTGCCAGAGCCTTGTAGACCAGCTCATCTAGAGCTTTGTGGACCGGCTCATCTAGAAGGTTTCAACCCCTGTGCCAGAGCTTTGTAGACCGGCTGATCTAGAAGGTTTCAACCCCTGCGCCAGAGCCTTGTAGACCTGCTGATCTAGACGGTTTCAACCCCTGTGCCAGAGCCTTGTAGACCGGCTGATCTAGAAGGCTTCAACCCCTGTGCCAGAGCCTTGTAGACCGGCTGATCTAGAAGGCTTCAACCCCTGTGCCAGAGCCTTGTAGACCGGCTGATCTAGAAGGTTTCAACCCCTGTGCCAGAGCCTTGTAGACCGGCTGATCTAGAAGGTTTCAACCCCTGTGGCACAGCCTTGTAGACCAGCTGATCTAGACGGTTTCAACCCCTGTGCAAGAGCCTTGTAGACAGGAAGGATTCAACCCTGCCAGAACATGTATTCTACAGTGGCTGGGGAAGGTGTAATGACAGGAGAAGAAGATCCCTTTACTCCTGTGTTCCAGGAAGCTCTTCTGTTGAGGAAGGTATGTCCACTGGGAACCACTCTGAATGGATTTCTCTGCTGTAAGTTGTTGTAGACAGATTTTGTATGCTCACTTGAATGGATCAAATTGTAGTTTGATTGTTCCCTACAAGAAGTTGAGAAATAAATATTTTAAAAACCAGCCAGGTTGATAATTCAATATGAATATCAAAGTCAAGTTTGGTAATGTTTGTGAGTTCAAGAATATTGTGGTAGATTAGACATTAGGTCAATAGATCAAAGTTGATTGACCACAGTGGCAAGTACCTAACAAACCCAGAATTAGGTCAATAGATCAAAGTTGATTGACCACAGTGGCAAGTACCTAACAAACCCAGAACTATATCACAGGGATCTGGCATCCAAGTTGGGTGCTGTGGTCCCTCAGACAGGCTATGTGGCTCTAGTGCTTGTGAATCACAGGCTAGACTCCAGTCTGGGGGGATAAGTCTTTATTGAGTTATTAATGTTGGCTCTGAGTGGAGCCACTTGTGCTCCAAACACCAGAAATAAAAAGGGGGAGGTGAGAGCATCCCTGTACCATGCTGTAGTCCTACCTGTACTGCCATGCTAGTTGGTGTGCAGTCCTACCTGTACTGCCATGCTAGTTGGTGTGTAGTCCTACCTGTACTGCCATGCTAGTGTCCTACCTGTACTGCCATGCTAGTTGGTGTGTAGTCCTACCTGTACTGCCATGCTAGTTGGTGTGTAGTCCTACCTGTACTGCCATGCTAGTTGGTGTGTAGTCCTACCTGTACTGCCATGCTAGTTGGTGTGTAGTCCTACCTGTACTGCCATGCTAGTTGGTGTGTAGTCCTGCCTGTACTGCCATGCTAGTGGGTGTGTAGTCCTACCTGTACTGCCATGCTAGTTGGTGTGTAGTCCTACCTGTACTGCCATGCTAGTTGGTGTGTAGTCCTGCCTGTACTGCCATGCTAGTTGGTGTGTAGTCCTACCTGTACTGCCATGCTAGTTAGTGTGTAGTCCTGCCTGTACTGCCATGCTAGTTGGTGTGTAGTCCTACCTGTACTGCCATGCTAGTTGGTGTGTAGTCCTGCCTGTACTGCCATGCTAGTTGGTGTGTAGTCCTACCTGTACTGCCATGCTAGTTGGTGTGTAGTCCTACCTGTACTGCCATGCTAGTTGGTGTGTAGTCCTACCTGTACTGCCATGCTAGTTGGTGTGTAGTCCTACCTGTACTGCCATGCTAGTTGGTGTGTAGTCCTACCTGTACTGCCATGCTAGTTGGTGTGTAGTCCTACCTGTACTGCCATGCTAGTTGGTGTGTAGTCCTACCTGTACTGCCATGCTAGTTGGTGTGTAGTCCTACCTGTACTGCCATGCTAGTTGGTGTGTAGTCCTACCTGTACTGCCATGCTAGTTGGTATGTAGTCCTACCTGTACTGCCATGCTAGTTGGTGTGTAGTCCTACCTGTACAGTCATGCTAGTTGGTGTGTAGTCCTACCTGTACTGCCATGCTAGTGGGTGTGTAGTCCTACCTGTACTGCCATGCTAGTTGGTGTGCAGTCCTACCTGTACTGCCATGCTAGTGTCCTACCTGTACTGCCATGCTAGTTGGTGTGTAGTCCTACCTGTACTGTCATGCTAGTTGGTGTGTAGTCCTACCTGTACTGTCATGCTAGTTGGTGTGCAGTCCTACCTGTACTGCCATGCTAGTTGGTGTGCAGTCCTACCTGTACTGCCATGCTAGTGGGTGTGTAGTCCTACCTGTACTGCCATGCTAGTTGGTGTGTAGTCTTGCCTGCGCTGCCATATCTAGTGGCTGTGTGTACCACATGAAATGGGTGCATAAAAGTGAGCAGGTACTTATCAAGAAATGATCATGCCAGACATCCTCAGCTCAGGATGTGTTCATGCCCCTCCCCCCTCCCATTCATCACTTTTGCCTCTCTAATCATTGTCTCAAGCATGTAAAATATCCAGCCACAAGTCGTCTGGTAGAAGTAGGACACTCTCTCGTAGAAACAGACTTCCTTGTAGCTTGCTTCAGTGATGTGTGGGATGGTGAGAGAGGAACCTCATAGGGTGAGCTTGACAAATCATGGAAATGAGACATTCTTCCCTTGCATTTGAATGGAGAATAGTTGGCAGCACCCTTGCAAGGCATCTAAACCTTCCCAATATCCTTCCTGGTAGCTTCTCCAAATCGAACATACCCGTGGTAAGTTTGTACGTCAGAGTCCATACCAATTTTGAAATCAAATAGCATCGTCCCACCGACTGTAAGGTGCATCCCGAGTCTCTGGAAGGCTCGATAATGAAGGAACTCCTCAAGCACCTCAGCAGGCTGTACTCTATCATTCTGTAGAGGGGTTAAACCCCAACCAAGCCTGCCGTGTAGATGCAACTCTCTGCTTATCAATTTTACCTTCAGAGTTCCTCTGTGTGTCAAGTGCTACTTGAAGTCTTATGGCTACACCTTGCAACAAATTGTGACTTTCGAAGTCCATTGTGAAGTCCTTTGTGTGATAAAATCGTAGCTGTTTCCCCCACAAGGACTTGGTAAATTGTAGAATGCTTGGCTGAGCCTTTAGTCCTTCCTTGGGACGGAGTTATTTTCCATTTCTTTGGCACGTTCCCCCTCACCGGAGATTCCATCTCACATTTAGATGCTCCACTATCATCACTTGCATCCGCAGTCTACAGACACGTTGTCGCAGCTTATAGAGGACTAGGGCGTGCTCACTGGGGCTAGATTTCATGATAAAGGTCGTACTGTGCACTACTGTAAGAATGCTGGCGAGTGACTGTTTCATGCAGGCGAGTGACTGTTTCATGCAGGCGAGTGACTGTTTCATGCAGGCGAGAAACTGTTTCATGCAGGTGCGTGACTGTTTCATGCGGGTGAGAGACTGTTTCATGCAGGTGAGAGACTGTTTCATGCAGGTGAGTGACTGTTTCATGCAGGTGAGTGACTGTTTCATGCAGGTGAGAGACTGTTTCATGCAGGTGAGAGACTGTTTCATGCAGGTGAGAGACTGTTTCATGCAGGTGAGAGACTGTTTCATGCAGGTGAGTGACTGTTTCATGTAGGTGAGAGACTGTTTCATGCAGGTGAGAGACTGTTTCGTGCAGTGATTGACTGTTTCGTGCAGTGAGAGACTGTTTCATGCAGGTGAGAGACTGTTTCATGCGGGTGAGAGACTGTTTCGTGCAGGTGAGAGACTGTTTCATGCGGGTGAGATACTGTTTCGTGCAGGTGAGAGACTGTTTCATGTAGGTGAGAGACTGTTTCGTGTGGGTGAGAGACTGTTTCGTGCGGTGAGAGACTGTTTCGTGCGGTGAGAGACTGTTTCATGCGGGTGAGAGACTGTTTCATGTAGGTGAGAGACTGTTTCATGAGGTGAGAGACTGTTTCATGCGGGTGAGAGACTGTTTCGTGCAGGTGAGAGACTGTTTCATGCGGGTGAGATACTGTTTCGTGCAGGTGAGAGACTGTTTCATGAGGTGAGAGACTGTTTCATGAGGTGAGAGACTGTTTCATGAGGTGAGAGACTGTTTCATGAGGTGAGAGACTGTTTCATGCAGGTGAGAGACTGTTTCATGTAGGTGAGAGACTGTTTCATGCAGGTGAGAGACTGTTTCATGAGGTGAGAGACTGTTTCATGCAGGTGAGAGACTGTTTCATGCAGGTGAGAGACTGTTTCATGCAGGTGAGAGACTGTTTCATGAGGTGAGAGACTGTTTCATGCAGGTGAGCGACTGTTTCATGCAGGTGAGAGACTGTTTCATGCAGGTGAGAGACTGTTTCATGCGGGTGAGAGACTGTTTCATGCAGGTGAGAGACTGTTTCATGAGGTGAGAGACTGTTTCATGCGGGTGAGCGACTGTTTCATGCAGGTGAGAGACTGTTTCATGCAGGTGAGAGACTGTTTCATGCGGGTGAGAGACTGTTTCATGCAGGTGAGAGACTGTTTCATGAGGTGAGAGACTGTTTCATGCGGGTGCGTGACTGTTTCATGCAGGTGAGAGACTGTTTCATGCAGGTGAGAGACTGTTTCATGCAGGTGAGAGACTGTTTCATGAGGTGAGAGACTGTTTCATGCAGGTGAGAGACTGTTTCATGCAGGTGCGTGACTGTTTCATGCAGGTGAGAGACTGTTTCATGCAGGTGAGAGACTGTTTCATGCGGGTGAGAGACTGTTTCGTGAGGTGAGAGACTGTTTCATGCAGGTGAGAGACTGTTTCATGCAGGTGAGAGACTGTTTCATGCAGGTGAGAGACTGTTTCATGCGGGTGAGAGACTGTTTCGTGAGGTGAGAGACTGTTTCATGCAGGTGAGAGACTGTTTCATGCAGGTGAGAGACTGTTTCATGAGGTGAGAGACTGTTTCATGCAGGTGAGAGACTGTTTCATGAGGTGAGAGACTGTTTCATGCAGGTGAGAGACTGTTTCATGCAGGTGAGAGACTGTTTCATGAGGTGAGAGACTGTTTCATGAGGTGAGCGACTGTTTCATGCAGGTGAGAGACTGTTTCATGCAGGTGAGAGATTGTTTCATGCAGGTGAGAGATTGTTTCATGCAGGTGAGAGATTGTTTCATGCAGGTGAGAGACTGTTTCGTGCAGGTGAGAGACTGTTTCATGAGGTGAGAGACTGTTTTGTGCAGGTGAGCGACTGTTTCATGCAGGTGAGAGACTGTTTCATGCAGGTGAGAGACTGTTTTATGCAGGTGAGAGACTGTTTCATGCGGGTGAGATACTGTTTCGTGCAGGTGAGAGACTGTTTCATGCAGGTGAGAAACTGTTTCGTGCGGGACTGTTTCATGCAGGTGAGAGACTGTTTCATGCAGGTGAGAGACTGTTTCATGCAGGTGAGCGACTGTTTCGTGCAGCGAGAGACTGTTTCGTGCAGGTGAGAGACTGTTTCATGCAGGTGAGAGACTGTTTTGTGCAGGTGAGAGACTGTTTCATGCGGGTGAGAGACTGTTTCATGAGGTGAGAGACTGTTTCATGAGGTGAGAGACTGTTTCATGCAGGTGAGAGACTGTTTCATGCAGGTGAGCGACTGTTTCATGCAGGTGAGAGACTTGTTTCATGCGGGTGAGAGACTGTTTCATGCAGGTGAGAGACTGTTTCATGCAGGTGAGAGATTGTTTCATGCAGGTGAGAGATTGTTTCATGAGGTGAGAGACTGTTTCATGAGGTGAGAGACTGTTTCGTGAGGTGAGAGACTGTTTCATGCAGGTGAGAGACTGTTTCATGCAGGTGAGAGATTGTTTCATGCAGGTGAGAGACCGTTTCATGAGGTGAGAGACTGTTTCATGCGGGTGAGAGACTGTTTCATGCAGGTGAGAGACTGTTTTATGAGGTGAGAGACTGTTTCATGCAGGTGAGCGACTGTTTCATGCAGGTGAGAGATTGTTTCATGCAGGTGAGAGACTGTTTCGTGAGGTGAGAGACTGTTTCATGCAGGTGAGAGACTGTTTCGTGCGGTGAGAGACTGTTTCATGCGGGTGAGAGACTGTTTCATGAGGTGAGAGACTGTTTCATGCAGGTGAGAGACTGTTTCATGCAGGTGAGAGACTGTTTCATGCAGGTGAGTGACTGTTTCATGCAGGTGAGCGACTGTTTCATGCAGGTGAGAGACTGTTTCATGCAGGTGAGTGACTGTTTCATGCAGGTGAGAGATTGTTTCATGCAGGTGAGAGACTGTTTCATGCAGGTGAGAGACTGTTTCATGCAGGTGAGAGACTGTTTCGTGCAGGTGAGAGACTGTTTCGTGCAGGTGAGAGACTGTTTCATGCAGGTGAGAGACTGTTTCATGTAGGTGAGAGACTGTTTCATGCAGGTGAGCGACTGTTTCATGCGGGTGAGCGACTGTTTCATGCAGGTGAGAGACTGTTTCATGCAGGTGAGAGACTGTTTCATGCAGGTGAGAGACTGTTTCATGAGGTGAGAGACTGTTTCATGAGGTGAGAGACTGTTTCATGCAGGTGAGAGACTGTTTCATGAGGTGAGAGACTGTTTCATGCAGGTGAGTGACTGTTTCATGCAGGTGAGAGACTGTTTCATGCAGGTGAGAGATTGTTTCATGCAGGTGAGAGACTGTTTTGTGCAGGTGAGAGACTGTTTCGTGAGGTGAGAGACTGTTTCATGCAGGTGAGAAACTGTTTCATGAGGTGAGAGACTGTTTCGTGCGGTGAGAGACTGTTTCATGCGGGTGAGAGACTGTTTCATGCAGGTGAGCGACTGTTTCATGCAGGTGAGCGACTGTTTCATGCAGGTGAGAGACTGTTTCATGCAGGTGAGCGACTGTTTCATGCAGGTGAGCGACTGTTTCATGCAGGTGAGAGACTGTTTCATGCAGGTGAGCGACTGTTTCATGCAGGTGAGAGACTGTTTTGTGCAGGTGAGAGACTGTTTCATGCAGGTGAGAGACTGTTTCATGAGGTGAGAGACTGTTTCATGCAGGTGAGAGACTGTTTCATGCGGGTGAGAGACTGTTTCATGAGGTGAGAGGGAGTACATCACTGAATCCTGGTGACACCCTCGAAATGAGGGCACGTTGGATGGTCTGCATGCACAGACATTTCTCTAGGTGCAGACCATCCAGTTTATCCATTGGGCAAGCTGGAAGGGATGAGTTCCATTGGGCAAGCTGGAAGGGATGAATTCCATTGGGCAAGCTGGAAGGGATGAGTTCCATTGGGCAAGCTAGAAGGGATGAGTTTCAATGGGCAAGCTGGAAGGGATGAGTTCCATTGGGCAAGCTGGAAGGGATGAGTTCCATTGGGCAAGCTGGAAGGGATGAGTTCCATCGGGCAAGCTAGAAGGGATGAGTTCCAATGGGCAAGCTGGAAGGGATGAGTTCCATTGGGTAAGCTGGAAGGGATGAGTTTCATCGGGCAAGCTGGAAGGGGTAAGTTCCATTGGGCAAGCTGGAAGGGATGAGTTCCATTGGGCAAGCTGGAAGGGATGAGTTCCATCGGGCAAGCTGGAAGGGATGAGTTCCATCGGGCAAGCTAGAAGGGATGAGTTCCATCGGGCAAGCTGGAAGGGGTAAGTTCCATTGGGCAAGCTGGAAGGGGTAAGTTCCATTGGGCAAGCTAGAAGGGATGAGTTCCATTGGGCAAGCTGGAAGGGATGAGTTCCATCGGGCAAGTTGGAAGGGATGAGTTCCATTGGGCAAGCTGGAAGGGATGAGTTCCATTGGGCAAGCTGGAAGGGATGAGTTCCATTGGGCAAGCTGGAAGGGATGAGTTCCATTGGGCAAGCTAGAAGGGATGAGTTCCATTGGGCAAGCTGGAAGGGATGAATTCCATCAGGCAAGCTGGAAGGGATGAGTTCCATTGGGCAAGCTGGAAGGGATGAGTTCCATTGGGAAAGCTGGAAGAGATGGCGAACATGTTGCAGAGCAGAGTCTGGCGAGTGTCATACGTGGACATCCCACACCTACAAACCTGTCTAGACAGCAGCACTGGAAGAAATACCACCTTTCCACCAGAAGACATAGTCGCTGTCAAGTATGTAGTCAGCATCCTTGTGCACTTTAATCAAATGGGTTGGTGCTTGCTTGTGTAGTGGGTGCTTGCATCATGAAACCGGCATCAGAGATTCTAAGTGCTGCACACCCACATTACTCGCAGTCACGTGACCATTTTCAATGAAGTTAGCAAGTCAGAGTTGGCGGTGGGTGAGGATTGGCTGGTCATTTGAAAGTCCACCTGATGCCCCTGCTCTAGCTGCTGGGAAAGAATGCAAGGCACTGGGCGGAGCTGAAGCACCTCTCGCCAAGTCTTTGTTTCCCTGTCTTTTGATTTGTATATGATAGTGTATGCGAATATGTTTTTTTACAGATGCCAACTTGTGGCTATGCAACTTGATGCCCTGCAACACAATGGCTGGCTGGTTGTGAAACAGAAATGCACAAGTGACATATGGCTGCTTGGAAGAGCTTCTTCCCCTGCCGAGGGGAGGCGCACACTAAGAGTGAGGCCATCAGGTAGTGTTTCCCGCCAGCCAGGGTGGTCAGGCGACTTATGGGAACATCGTGCAATAGCTGACACGACGAGTGCTTCAGACATTTTGTTTTAGATATTTTGGACTTGTGATATGTTTATGTGTTTTGTATGTTCTCCGTCATTAGCAAAATCTCTCCTCAAGATGCCAACTTGTTCTCTTTCGTACTCGTACTCGCTGTTTGAGGGCAGCGTTCACGAGTGGCAGTTGGTGCACGCAGGTAATCGTGTTTTTACCTTGCTGAAGTTTCTAAACCATCGGGACAAGTTTTGAACTCACCTCCACATACTGCATCTATGTTGAGGACTATCTATGTAATACCTCCTGCATCCTTGTCCCTACTGCTACTAAATGTCAACTTGTCCACCTTCCCAGGCAGCCCGTCCATCCTCCCTTGCTACTACATGTACTTGGCATTGCCTACACAGACTAATCCTACATCACTGAAAAGGGCATAGTGGGCATTTGATACATAGAGGGTGCTTGCTACATGGAGGGTGCTTGCTACATGGAGGGTGCTTGCTACATGGAGGGTGCTTGCTACATGGAGGGTGCTTGCTACATGGAGGGTGCTGGCTGCTGGCTACATGGAGGGTGCTGGCTACATGGAGGGTGCTTGCTACATGGAGGGTGCTTGCTACATGGAGGGTGCTTGCTACATGGAGGGTGCTTGCTACATGGAGGGTGCTTGCTACATGGAGGGTGCTTGCTACATGGAGGGTGCTTGCTACATGGAGGGTGCTTGCTACATGGAGGGTGCTTGCTACATGGAGGGTGTTTGCTACATGGAGGGTGCTTGCTACATGGAGGGTGCTTGCTACATGGAGGGTGTTTGCTACATGGAGGGTGCTTGCTACATGGAGGGTGCTTGCTACATGGAGGGTGTTTGCTACATGGAGGGTGCTTGCTACATGGAGGGTGCTTGCTACATGGAGGGTGCTTGCTACATGGAGGGTGCTTGCTACATGGAGGGTGTTTGCTACATGGAGGGTGCCTGCTACATGGAGGGTGTTTGCTACATGGAGGGTGCTTGCTACATGGAGGGTGCTTGCTACATGGAGGGTGCTTGCTACATGGAGGGTGCTTGCTACATGGAGGGTGCTGGCTGCTGGCTACATGGAGGGTGCTTGCTATATGGAGGGTGCTTGCTACATGGAGGGTGCTTGCTACCTGGAAGGAACTTGGGCACTTGCTATGTACTCGACAATGTTAAGTTGTAGGTGCATAACAAAAATTAGGTGCTTAAAATATAGAAGCCTGTAATGACCAGCTTTTTTCTTTCAGAATCACTAGACAGCTCCGAGAAAGCTTGCACATATGTAACAGCAGAGCAATTTCGTTCCCCTGGAAACTAGCACTGATTTCCAAGTGATGTGTCTGTCAGCACACGAACCATCTGCTACCACACATACTGTTCAGGTCAATAGAAAAGTACTCTCGGAGAGAACTCACCAGAGAGTCAGAGTTTGCAGCCTCAGAGAAGTCACGCAGGCACCGGAAGAGGCAAAGCAAAACAGGACTCCTGCGATAAAAGCTAATTTCAGCCATGCTGCACCAGCAGAATTTAACGCAGAAATCTTCCCACCAATGGTACTCCCGATGAAGATATGTTCATTAATGCACAGAATGCTGCACTGTCCTGCTAGTCGGCTACTCTCAGAGTTCAATAGTGACGCTGTTTGACTTGCACAGTCCCACTGCTATAATAGGGAGCCGTTTCCACCCTTAACCGCTCAACTATGCACAGGGACAAAGGCACCCCCCCCAAGAGCTGTGCCTGTTCGCACACATATTAGATGTGAAGACTGCTGACTGGTGGGAAACCGTGCTGTATACACAGTGCAGTTGGCATGCCAAGCCTTTGGGTGGCATTCTTTCAGCCAACAGGATGTGCCTGATGAAACACTACCTCGCTAGCTTTTGATCTCCACTGTTGGCATACAATGTCCATAAAAGGCTTTCCATTTATGCTGTCAGTTCTCCAGAGATTGGGTTAGCAGGCAGTCCATACGTGTCCAGTCCTCCCACCACCTAGGACCCACTGGGGTGTCAGGCAGTGCACCACGTCCAGTCCTCCCACACCCTAGGACCCACTGGGGTGTCAGGCAGTGCACCACGTCCAGTCCTCCCACAACCTAGGACCCACTGGGGTGTCAGGCAGTGCACCACGTCCAGTCCTCCCACACCCTAGGACCCACTGGGGTGTCAGGCAGTGCACCACGTCCAGTCCCCCCACACCCTAGGACCCACTGGGGTGTCATGAGGTACTGTGGACTATCCTGGGATCTCTTGTGTGTGAGGGTGGACTGACTACAAGATCCTGTGGAATCAAGGCTAGGGTTAGGGCTATTCTAGGGCTAGGGACAGCAGATATTCTAGGGCTAGGGACAGGGCTAGTGGTATTCTAGGGCTAGTGGTATTCTAGGGCTTGGTATTCTAGGGCTAGTGGTATTCTAGGGCTAGTGGTATTCTAGGGCTTGGTATTCTAGGGCTAGTGGTATTCTAGGGCTAGTGGTATTCTAGGGCTTGGTATTCTAGGGCTAGTGGTATTCTAGGGCTAGTGGTATTCTAGGGCTAGGGACAGGGCTACTGGTATTCTAGGGCTAGGGACAGGGCTACTGGTATTCTAGGGCTAGGGACAGGGCTACTGGTATTCTAGGGCTTGGTATTCTAGGGCTAGTGGTATTCTAGGGCTAGTGGTATTCTAGGGCTTGGTATTCTAGGGCTAGTGGTATTCTAGGGCTAGTGGTATTCTAGGGCTTGGTATTCTAGGGCTAGTGGTATTCTAGGGCTAGTGGTATTCTAGGGCTAGGGACAGGGCTACTGGTATTCTAGGGCTAGGGACAGGGCTACTGGTATTCTAGGGCTAGTGGTATTCTAGGGCTAGGGACAGGGCTACTGGTATTCTAGGGCTTGGTATTCTAGGGCTAGTGGTATTCTAGGGCTAGTGGTATTCTAGGGCTTGGTATTCTAGGGCTAGTGGTATTCTAGGGCTAGTGGTATTCTAGGGCTAGGGACAGGGCTACTGGTATTCTAGGGCTAGGGACAGGGCTACTGGTATTCTAGGGCTAGTGGTATTCTAGGGCTAGTGGTATTCTAGGGCTTATTCTAGGGCTAGTGGTATTCTAGGGTTAATGGTATTCTAGGGGTGGGTGCATGCTAGGTCAAGGGATAAGGACATCCTAGGGTACAGGATCCATGCTGCACGGTCAGTCATCCTCACTATGGATGAGTCCCAGATTACCCAGGGAATCCTGGGATGCCTTAGGAGAGATGGTGACACTAGACATCCCTCGGGCAGTGTGTGTCTACAAGATAATGCAGAGCCGGAAATATTGACAGAGAATTAAATTTGATGCATTGCCAGTCAAAGCCCATAACCACCAATAACCACCAATAACCACCAATTAATGCTAATAAACGCCCAATAAACCTGACAAAATGTAACTGTAGCTTGACGACAAGTTTTCAATATCCAATAATGCCATAATTGTCAACATTTCTGGCTATACATTTCTGGCAATACAGGAATAGGAAAGGAAAGACTTTTGTTGGATATTCCTTAAGCTTTAGAGGGACGACAGTATATTGTCTGCCACAGTACAGTGTCTAGAGTTATCCTCTCTGCACAGTCCTTGAGGCTGCTGCTTCTCAGGCCACAGTACAGTGTCTAGAGTTATCCTCTCTGCACAGTCCTTGAGGCTGCTGCTTCTCAGGCCACAGTACAGTGTCTAGAGTTATCCTCTCTGCACAGTCCTTGAGGCTGCTGCTTCTCAGGCCACAGTACAGTGTCTAGAGTTATCCTCTCTGCACAGTCCTTGAGGCTGCTGCTTCTCAGGCCACAGTACAGTGTCTAGAGTTATCCTCTCTGCACAGTCCTTGAGGCTGCTTCTTCTCAGGCCACAGTACAGTGTCTAGAGTTATCCTCTCTGCACAGTCCTTGAGGCTGCTGCTTCTCAGGCCACAGTACAGTGTCTAGAGTTATCCTCTCTGCACAGTCCTTGAGGCTGCTGCTTCTCAGGCCACAGTACAGTGTCTAGAGTTATCCTCTCTGCACAGTCCTTGAGGCTGCTTCTTCTCAGGCCACAGTACAGTGTCTAGAGTTATCCTCTCTGCACAGTCCTTGAGGCTGCTTCTTCTCAGGCCACAGTACAGTGTCTAGAGTTATCCTCTCTGCACAGTCCTTGAGGCTCAGGCCACAGTACAGTGTCTAGAGTTATCCTCTCTGCACAGTCCTTGAGGCTGCTTCTTCTCAGGCCACAGTACAGTGTCTAGAGTTATCCTCTCTGCACAGTCCTTGAAGCTGCTTCCTCTCAGGGAATGTTTGCCGTTTACTTCTTGCAATGTATGGAGAATACTATATTACTAGACAGGGACAGTGCTAGATTACTGGACAATAACTGATGTTCAAAGACACTGCTGGACTACTGAACAAGGACAGTGCTAGATTACTGGACAAGGACAATGCTGGATTGCTTACATTACAAGGAAATCACAATATATTATGTTCCAATAGCACACCATGTAATAATTAATTAATGCAGAGACCACCTCATATACGTAGACTGACATGACTATCCTCCCACACATGGTCATGAGGCTGACCACAGTTATCTAACATTAGAAACCATAAGATTGAGGAGGGGAGGAAGGGAGAACAAGATTAGCCGGATGTATTCCCAAGCCTCCCACTCGATTGCTCAAATTGTTTATAACTTCCTGGTGGTCATACTGACCAACATCACCAGAGGTTTCGCCAACCACAGTCAACTAGTAGTGAGGCTAGGAATGCTCTGTTGGCTATTGGTAACTAGGAATGCTCTGTTGGCTATTGGTAACAGCGTAGACACATGTGCATGCACCGATTCATGTACACACACACACACACACACACACACACAGCAAGCATGTACAGAATTCAGAACATTTGAGACTCATTTACTCCACTACACACGGTGCCAAGATAGGCCCCAATTAATACGCAAGTGCTATTTCTGTATCTGAAACATGATATTATTAGAACCAGTTATGCATCAATCTGTCTAGGTAATTATCACAGATTATGCAAGTGCTTCCTATATGGTTTGACCCACTTAAAAAATTATGGCAACCTTGCGCACCACCTCCACCACCTCCACCACCTCCACCACCACCACCACCTCCACCTCCACCACCACCACCTCCACCACCACCATCACCACCTCCACCGCCACCACCACCTCCACCACCACCACCTCCATCTCCACCACCACCTCCCCACCTCCATCACCACCACCACCACCACCACCTCCACCACCTCCACCACCACCTCCACCTCCACCACCACCTCCACCACCACCTCGACCACCACCACCACCACCACCACCACCACCTCCACCACCTCCACCACCACCACCAACACCAAAACCCTCCATGTATACTAAACAATGTTTTGTCCACTGCTAGCTCCAAGTGTGCCATAAATTCTTACTAAGTGTGCCTTGAATCCTTCACTAAGCGTGCCATGAATCCTTCACTAAGCATGCCATGAATCCTCACTAAGCGTGCCATGAATCCTTCACTAAGCGTGCCATGAATCCTTCACTAAGCGTGCCATGAATTCTTCACTAAGCGTGCCATGAATCCTTCACTAAGCGTGCCATGAATCCTTCACTAAGCGTGCCATGAATCCTTCACTAAGCATGCCATGAATCCTTCACTAAGTGTGCCTTGAATCCTTCACTAAGTGTGCCATGAATCCTTCACTAAGCGTTCCATGAATCCTTCACTAAGCGTGCCATGAATCCTTCACTAAGCCTTCACTAAGCATGCCATGAATCCTTCACTAAGCGTGCCATGAATCCTTCACTAAGCGTGCCATGAATCCTTCACTAAGCGTGCCTTGAATCCTTCACTAAGTGTGCCTTGAATCCTTCACTAAGCGTGCCATGAATCCTTCACTAAGCGTGCCTTGAATCCTTCACTAAGCGTGCCATGAATCCTTCACTAAGCGTGCCATGAATCCTTCACTAAGCGTGCCATGAATCCTTCACTAAGCGTGCCATGAATCCTTCACTAAGCGTGCCTTGAATCCTTCACTAAGCGTGCCATGAATCCTTCACTAAGCGTGCCATGAATCCTTCACTAAGCGTGCCATGAATCCTTCACTAAGCGTGCCATGAATCCTCACTAAGCGTGCCATGAATCCTTCACTAAGTGTGCCTTGAATCCTTCACTAAGCGTGCCATGAATCCTTCACTAAGCGTGCCATGAATCCTTCACTAAGCGTGCCATGAATCCTCACTAAGCGTGCCATGAATCCTTCACTAAGCGTGCCATGAATCCTTCACTAAGCGTGCCATGAATCCTCACTAAGCGTGCCATGAATCCTTCACTAAGTGTGCCTTGAATCCTTCACTAAGCGTGCCATGAATCCTTCACTAAGCGTGCCATGAATCCTTCACTAAGCGTGCCATGAATCCTCACTAAGCGTGCCATGAATCCTTCACTAAGCGTGCCATGAATCCTTCACTAAGCGTGCCATGAATCCTCACTAAGCGTGCCATGAATCCTTCACTAAGCGTGCCATGAATGCTTCGCTAAGTGTGCACAACTTTTGTACAATTGGTCCAATTATTAAAAATCTAGTGCCAAATGACTCCAAATGTTCCAGTGCATATGCATAACTAATCCGTTTCTCGAATGCAGGGAGGGGGGGGGGGGAAATAAGGCAAGGATCATCAGGTAGGCAAGTCTATCGACGATGCTATCAGGCTGCTTCGCAGCTCTTGTCCCCCCCTGAGAGACTGCTTACCAACCAGGGGCTACAGCTAATCATCTTCTAAAACATGAGCTGTTTGGTTTGTGGAGTTCTCCTGTGCAACTGTTACCGAGTCCTTGGAGGAGGCTGTAGCTGACCCAACATGGGTGCAGTCAACAATAGCAACAAGACACGAGTTCTCCTGTGCAACTGTTACCAAGTCCTTGGAGGAGGCTGTAGCTGACCCTACATGGGCACAGTCAACAACAGAACAAGACACGAGTTCTCCTGTGCAACTGTTACCAAGTCCTTGGAGGAGGCTGTAGCTGACCCTACATGGGTACAGTCAACAATAGCAACAAGACATGAGTTCTCCTGTGCAACTGTTACCAAGTCCTTGGAGGAGGCTGTAACTGACCCTACATGGGTACAGTCAATAATAGCAAGAAGACATGGCACGTGCTCACAAGAGGACACGAGTTAGAAGAGGTACATAGAAATGCTTGCACTCCTAGAAACTTGGAGTTGGACTTTGCAGCGACAAAAGCAAACAACTTGAACAGGGGGACAAGTCTTCATTTACACACAACTGCAGTGGATTGACTAGCTAAGGGAACATGAGTGTGCCCATGTAGACCCCAACCTGTTAGATGACCTTTACCATCATGTACACCTGCCTTTATAAATTATTGGCACCCATGGTTTTAAATGGTAAAGGCTCATCTACTTGTGGTCAGCATGCATACAGTCTTGTTTCCATTCTTTTTTAATTCTTTTTGAACAGATCAAATCAATCTACAGATTAGACTGCACCCTCCATTAGACAGCACATCATTTACTATCTTCAATGAAATAGTGGGCATCTTTGATTGGACTGCACTCCAGCAGTAATTATGACGGAAAATGCTGTGTCGAGGGAGAGGTGGAGGGGGGAGTGGGGAGTGGGGGAGGGGTGGGGGGTGGAGGGGTGGGGGTGTATTTTTGTTGCCTACAACCAACTTTTTTATACTTCCAAATGAGCACTTAATTCATCACAAACATGAATTATTCTGTCCCCAAGTGGGTTTCCCCCAACATTGTTATACTTCTCTATGTTATCTATTATAGATTTCAGGGGGGGGGGGGAAAGCTTGGCAATCTGTCACCACTGAAGTGATAATCAAATTCTTCAAAAGTTGTGGCAAGACAGATGGTCACATGATGATGACAGCATTCACTGCTCAAGGCCCAAGGCAACCAGCAGAAAGTGCTGCAGCAAACATCGCCAGCGAGCCAGACAAACTCCACAGAAAAGGTGGGACAGACCAATGGTGACGTTCCCCTTGCAAGCAATAAAGCCAATTATGAAAATTTTGAAACTAGAGGACCCCGACAGCTAGATGAACACTGCTACTATCAATAACTGTCACCTGTTCGAGATCTGGTGATCTCATGCAACTATTATGCGCATGCCTATTTCTCATGTTCAATTAATAGAGCGTGCCCTCGATAATAATGCGTTGCCAAAAAGTAAGGCAGCTCATGAAATGATTAGAACGTGCATGTTCTAAATGAGGAAATACGAGTTCTTGATTTATAAACTAAAAATATTTTTGTTCTTGTCTCTCTCTCTCTCTATATCTATCTATCCCTATCTATATATTCTCCCACAACTGACCACGAAGTAGCCCTGCACACATGCCGACATGCTATTCATAGACAGCTAGGAGCTGAAGGAGGTGAGACAAAGATTGAGGAGACAACATAGGAGCCCAGATCAGAGGGAGAAATGGCTGAAGGCAAAGACAACACCCCAGCCAGAGTTGCACTCTGATGAGCAACGACAAGCAAGTGTATGTACAGTGAGCATGCAAAGAGAGGGACAGTCCTGGCTGCCATCAAATCTCCACCATTCCCTGGAGTACCTTTTAACTCACGATAATGACCAGCCATGTGTCTCAAACCATTCACACTGGGACACATACGGCTACGATGGTGACACAGGCAGAGAGAAAATGGCTAAGCTACAAGAGAGAGAGAACAGGAGAGCTAAGCAAGCATAGTCGATATGTTGGTGAGATAGAGTGAGATCATTTTGGGTGTATATAGCCACACACACACTGCCGAGACCAGAGTTATTTCAAGAGTACTCGTTAGAGAAGACATGCCTTGTAAAACCCAGAGCATGGTTATCCTTCTCTCAAGTGAGGTCAACTATCACCTACCCCTGGAGAACCATTCCCAAGTGAGGTCAATCATCACCTACCCCTGGAGAACCATTCTCAAGTGAGGTCAACCATCACCTACCCCTGGAGAACCATTCTCAAGTGAGGTCAACCATCACCTACCCCTGGAGAACCATTCTCAAGTGAGGTCAGCCATCACCAACCCCTGGAGAACCATTTTCAAGTGAGGTCAGCCATCACCAACCACTGGAGAACCATTCTCAAGTGAGGTCAGCCATCACCAACCCCTGCAGAACCATTCTCAAGTGAGGTCAGCCATCACCTACCCCTGGAGAACCATTCTCAAGTGAGGTCAGCCATCACCAACCCCTGGAGAACCATTCTCAAGTGAGGTCAGCCATCACCAACCCCTGGAGAACCATTCTCAAGTGAGGTCAGCCATCACCTACCCCTGGAGAACCATTCTCAAGTGAGGTCAGCCATCACCAACCCCTGGAGAACCATTCTCAAGTGAGGTCAGCCATCACCTACACCTGGAGAACCATTCTCAAGTGAGGTCAACCATCACCTACCACTGGAGAACCATTCTCAAGTGGAGTCTACCATCACCAACCCCTGGAGAACCATTCTCAAGTGAGGTCAGTCATCACCTACCCCTGGAGAACCATTCTCAAGTGAGGTCAGCCATCACCTACCCCTGGAGAACCATTCTCAAGTGAGATCAGCCATCACCTACCCCTGGAGAACCATTCTCAAGTGAGGTCAGCCATCACCTACCCCTGGAGAAACATTCTCAAGTGAGGTCAGCCATCACCTACCCCTGGAGAACCATTCTCAAGTGAGGTCAGCCATCACCAACCCCTGGAGAACCATTCTCAAGTGAGGTCAGCCATCACCAACCCCTGCTCAAGTGAGGTCAGCCATCACCTACCTCTGGAGAACCATTCTCAAGTGAGGTCAGCCATCACCAACCCCTGGAGAACCATTCTCAAGTGAGGTCAGCCATCACCTACCCCTGGAGAACCATTCTCAAGTGAGGTCAGCTATCACCAACCCCTGGAGAACCATTTTCAAGTGAGGTCAGCCATCACCTACACCTGGAGAACCATTCTCAAGTGAGGTCAACCATCACCTACCCCTGGAGAACCATTCTCAAGTGGAGTCTACCATCACCAACCCCTGGAGAACCATTCTCAAGTGAGGTCAGTCATCACCTACCCCTGGAGAACCATTCTCAAGTGAGGTCAGCCATCACCTACCCCTGGAGAACCATTCTCAAGTGAGGTCAGCCATCACCTACCCCTGGAGAACCATTCTCAAGTGAGGTCAGCCATCACCTACCCCTGGAGAACCATTCTCAAGTGAGGTCAGCCATCACCTACCCCTGGAGAACCATTCTAAAGTGAGGTCAGCCATCACCAACCCCTGGAGAACCATTCTCAAGTGAGGTCAGCCATCACCTACCCCTGGAGAACCATTCTCAAGTGAGGTCAGCCATCACCAACCCCTGGAGAACCATTCTCAAGTGAGGTCAGCCATCACCTACACCTGGAGAACCATTCTCAAGTGAGGTCAACCATCACCTACCACTGGAGAACCATTCTCAAGTGGAGTCTACCATCACCAACCCCTGGAGAACCATTCTCAAGTGAGGTCAGTCATCACCTACCCCTGGAGAACCATTCTCAAGTGAGGTCAGCCATCACCTACCCCTGGAGAACCATTCTCAAGTGAGATCAGCCATCACCTACCCCTGGAGAACCATTCTCAAGTGAGGTCAGCCATCACCTACCCCTGGAGAAACATTCTCAAGTGAGGTCAGCCATCACCTACCCCTGGAGAACCATTCTCAAGTGAGGTCAGCCATCACCAACCCCTGGAGAACCATTCTCAAGTGAGGTCAGCCATCACCAACCCCTGCTCAAGTGAGGTCAGCCATCACCTACCTCTGGAGAACCATTCTCAAGTGAGGTCAGCCATCACCAACCCCTGGAGAACCATTCTCAAGTGAGGTCAGCCATCACCTACCCCTGGAGAACCATTCTCAAGTGAGGTCAGCTATCACCAACCCCTGGAGAACCATTTTCAAGTGAGGTCAGCCATCACCTACACCTGGAGAACCATTCTCAAGTGAGGTCAACCATCACCTACCCCTGGAGAACCATTCTCAAGTGGAGTCTACCATCACCAACCCCTGGAGAACCATTCTCAAGTGAGGTCAGTCATCACCTACCCCTGGAGAACCATTCTCAAGTGAGGTCAGCCATCACCTACCCCTGGAGAACCATTCTCAAGTGAGGTCAGCCATCACCTACCCCTGGAGAACCATTCTCAAGTGAGGTCAGCCATCACCTACCCCTGGAGAACCATTCTCAAGTGAGGTCAGCCATCACCTACCCCTGGAGAACCATTCTAAAGTGAGGTCAGCCATCACCAACCCCTGGAGAACCATTCTCAAGTGAGGTCAGCCATCACCAACCCCTGCTCAAGTGAGGTCAGCCATCACCTACCCCTGGAGAACCATTCTCAAGTGAGGTCAGCCATCACCAACCCCTGGAGAACCATTCTCAAGTGAGGTCAGCCATCACCTACCCCTGGAGAACCATTCTCAAGTGAGGTTAGCCATCACCTACCCCTGGAGAACCATTTTCAAGTGGAGTCATCACCTACCCCTGGAGAACCATTCTCAAGTGGAGTCATCACCAACCCCTGGAGAACCATTCTCAAGTGGAGTCATCACCAACCCCTGGAGAACCATTCTCAAGTGGAGTCATCACCAACCCCTGGAGAACCATTCTCAAGTGGAGTCATCACCAACCCCTGGAGAACCATTCTCAAGTGGAGTCATCAGCAACCCATTCTCAAGGGGAGTCATCACCAACCCCTGGAGAACCATTCTCAAGTGGAGTCATCACCAACCCCTGGAGAACCATTCTCAAGTGGAGTCATCAGCAACCCATTCTCAAGGGGAGTCATCACCAACCCCTGGAGAACCATTCTCAAGTGGAGTCATCACCAACCCCTGTAAGACTTGTGCAATCTTGGGAAGTTTATTGCACATGTGGTCCAACGTTTATGGCACATGTGGTCCAATGTTTATGGCACATGTGGTCCAATGTTTGTGGCACGTGGTCCAATGTTTATGGCACATGTGGTCCAACGTTTATGGCACATGTGGTCCAATGTTTATGGCACGTGGTCCAATGTTTATGGCACATGTGGTCCAAGGATCTTCACATTATGACACGTGGGAGTCAGGCGCTCTCTCAGACATCATTCGCAATGTAATTATTTAAAAATAATTAACCTTCAGGTGCTCACTCGGACATCATTTGCAATGTAATTATTAAAAAATGAACCGTTTGCGCTACTAAAAAACTTGGATTTTAAAACCTGCACATGCCCAGTAGACCTCTGTGTCATTATAAAATAGTGACTTCCAGTGTGATGGGGAGAGAGAGAGTAAAAGGAAGAGAAAAATTAAAAATGGCTGACGACCACAACTGCTGGCATGAACAGCTTCTTCCTGCGTTGACTGCCATTTCTGAAAGCCCTTCTTCGGAGAAAAGCTGCACAGGCTCAAGTGCTTACCTGGAATAGATGTCGTTGCGATGTTGTCAACATGGCACATCATAGCAGCTTTTGTTAGCTTAAATGGAGCTGATTTTTAGTAGCATGCTGTATCTACATTCTAAAGACATGAACAGTTTAAAAAATTTCTTGTTGGCTCTGACTACCATGCGGGGAGGGGGGAAGGGGGGTGGGAGGGGGAACACACACAAAATCGGTGTCAATCGTGAAGTATTGTTCACACTGACTCATGTGGTCTCAAGGATTAATTACTCATGACAAGTGGCTTTAAAGGAGTATTCATACTACACACGTGTCATAGGAAACAGGAAATATGACACATGGCCTAAGAATATTCATACCCAACTCATGTGGTCATAAGAATATACCCAACTCATGTGGTCATAAGAATATTCATACTGACACATGTGGTCATGAGGATACTCATACTATGACCCAGTATGACATGTGATCGTATGGCTTGGCCACACTGTGATGTACATAGTCTATTGGATATCCTTAGCAATCCTACTGCTCAATATATATACTCATAACTTCCACATGTGTGCAAGAAATTAAATATTTATATTTTAATCATGTTTTGGGGGACGGGTATTGGGCCAACGTTTCAACCAAATGCCTCAGTCTTCATCAGGGTGAATAGAAATACTAACGCACACAATACAACTGGCAACGTGGTTCATGACCTGTCAGAATGCTACAGAAAATAAGCACAGCATAAGTTCAGATAGATAGTGATGGGCATAGTTTCACATGCCTAGCCTTGGGAGTTGAGACCCAGCAATCGGGGGTAGCTCCAGCCCTACATCGCGACTGAAGTGCTGATCATTAATAATTTATCTTCGACCATGGTAAGCTCACTGGGATCAATGAAAATTATAGATAAATCGCCTTGCAACTGTGGGAATGTGTCTATTGGAGGAGAGGTTGGAGACCTGCATCAAGGAGCACGAAGATGCTTGCAGGAAGGGAGAACTTGAGATGTCTGCCATCGCACAGCATGTGAGAAACCAACACCACCCAATCTTGCAGGAAGAGACCTTGGTGATTGATAGAGCCAGCAAAGGGAGGGAATTGCTTGTGAAGGAGGCACTGCACATCCATCTTTACCTAAGGGTCAGCGCTTCAATGCATATGTATAGGGGATGGATTTACCCGGTTGCTGGGTTTAAACTATCTCATGACTATGCATGTGAAACCACACCCACCCCTTATTTGTCTGATATAATACTGTGTTAATGCACTATAGCACTCGGACAGATCATGATGTTTTCACAGAGTCAAAATTTAGTTTTACATCTATACACTGAAGTAATCCAGCTTTGATGTGACCCTTTGAGCTTTTTGACCTTTGCAGTGTGATGTGTCCCATGTACAAACACGTGTTCATCAGTCACTATGACTAAAAGTAAGCATCAATTAGAGAACTGGTGGGAAGGAAGTTCTTCTTTAATAATTATTTTTGAGCAAAGGTGACCTCTTGCTAGTCTTAATTACAAGTTGGTTCAAGTAAATACACCAAGAAACTGCAAGGGTTACATTTGGTAGAGAAATCAACTTCCCAGTGGGTTGCATTCCAGAGTCGTCAGCTCTAGAGTATAGCAGTAGGATCCCCTGGTCTTATGGCTGGTGGTGCACAATATAATGCTGGCCAAGTGTTAGGTTGTGCAGTGTGCTGCTCACAATAACAAAACTTTGGATTTGTGCCCAGCAGCAGTAGCAGCAGCAGCAGCTCCAGCACTGACAGTGAAGTCGATTCTACCTACTACTACTCCTGCTCAGCAGCAGCAGCAACTCTACTGATGGTGAAGTTGATTCTGCTACTTTTAGCAGCCTCTACAACACATTTTACCTCACTTGTCAACTGCCTCCAGCACATCCCCTTTACCCTGGCACCCACTGGAGCAGAGACGCACCACTAGTAGAGGGGGCATTGCAGCTTCAATAAGCTTTACCTCACCCACGCACATTTCAACATGAAGTCAAACAGCTGACAATCTAGTCAGGTGATAGATTCTGCACTTCTAATCGGTCCGGCATTGGACCATCGACACCAGAATGGAACTAAATTGCAGTCTGGCATTGCAGCATTTGTTATGCTTAGAAATCTACCACATCCGTAATTTGTTGCAACAACACAGCTGGGCCAGCACCGTGTGGTGAACTACCCTTCACAAACCTAAAAATAGTACGCTAGGCAGTTAATATATGATCTCTCTCTCTCCTGGCAGGTCACCTTGTCTCATTGGCCTATCTAGATACTTGCCCAGCTGCCCTGCTCTCTCCTGGCAGTTTACCTTGTCTCATTGGATACTTGCCCAGCTGCCCTGCTCTCTCCTGGCAGGTTACCTTGTCTCATTGGATACTTGCCCAGCTGCCCTGCTCTCTCCTGGCAGGTCACCTTGTCTCATTGGCCTATCTAGTAGATACTTGCCCAGCTGCCCTGCTCTCTCCTGGCATGTCACCTTGTCTCATTGGCCTATCTAGATACTTGCCCAGCTGCCCTGCTCTCTCCTGGCAGGTCACCTTGTCTCATTGGCCTATCTGGATACTTGCCCAGCTGCCCTGCTCTCTCCTGGCAGGTCACCTTGTCTCATTGGCCTATCTAGTAGATACTTGCCCAGCTGCCCTGCTCTCTCCTGGCATGTCACCTTGTCTCATTGGCCTATCTAGATACTTGCCCAGCTGCCTTGCTCTCTCCTGGCAGGCCACCTTGTCTCATTAGATAATTGCCCAGCTATCCTGCTCTTTCCTGCCATGTCACTGTGTGTCATTGGATACTTGTCCAGCTATCCTGCTCTCTCCTGGTATGTCACCCTGTCTCATTAGATAATTGCCCAGCTATCCTGCTCTCTCCTGGTGGTATGTGCACCTGATCTCATCCTGTATCAATACTGGCTGCTGATCGGCTTCCATTTCTCTCCTTCCTGATACAGTGGAAGAGTTCTCACAAAGACACGCACGCAGGCATGCACGCACACAATAACAAGGGTTGGTGTGCTAATAATTGGTGAGGAGGCTAGATGCCGGCCAACTGGACATCTAGAGCTGGTTTTTAAAAGCAACAACAAAGCTACGCTTGAGAGCACCTGATGCCCCTAGCAACTACTAGTGGACACTAACACTTGCCTAGACACTAGCCTCTAGTCTTCCTACCAACTCAGAGCACACAAGAAGCTTGACTCAAGGGTGGGCGTGGAGAGAAACTACACAGCCCCAAATTGCTTCCATTACGAGTGTGTGTGTGTGTGCGTGCATAGTGCATACATGTGTGCATGTTGCATGCATGAGTGTGTGTGTGTGTGCGTGCATAGTGCATACATGCGTGCGTGTTGCATGCATGAGTGTGTGTGTGTGTGTGTGCGTGCATACATGCGTGCGTGTTGCATGCATGAGTGTGTGTGTGTGTGTGTGTGTGCGTGCATAGTGCATACATGTGTGCGTGTTGCATGCATGAGTGTGTGTGTGCGTGCATACATGTGTGCATGTTGCATGCATGAGTGTGTGTGTGTGTGTGTGTGTGCGTGCATAGTGCATACATGTGTGCATGTTGCATGCATGAGTGTGTGTGTGTGTGTGTGCGTGCATAGTGCATACATGTGTGCGTGTTGCATGCATGAGTGTGTGTGTGCGTGCATAGTGCATACATGTGTGCGTGTTGCATGCATGAGTGTGTGTGTATATGTGTATTGTTGTGTATTGTTGGGAACAGGTGATACTGGAACATGGGATTACTAGAAACATGGGATTACCAATTAGTAGTATGCCATTACTGGAATCTTGGGATGATGACTTCGAACGACTTGGAATGTAAAACTGGGATTACTAGGGCGTGCATGATTGCTGGAAATGTGGGATTACTAGGAGTGAGAGATTACTGAAAATATGGGATTACTGGGTATGTACAATTACTGAAATGTGGGGTTACGTGGGGTTACTATTGTGTATTGTGTGTGTTGCGTGTGTGTGTGTGTTGCATGTGTGCGTGTGTGTAGTGTGTGTGTGTGTGTGTTGCATTTGTGTATGTGCTGCATGCATGTGTGTCTGTATTTCGTGTGTGTTGCATGAGGTACATGTGCGTGTGTGTTGTGTGTGTGTTCATCGTGTCTTTAGAATTTGAGACAAGTTCCAGCCAGATCAACAGGTCCCTCGAGAACTTTGCAGGGAGGACATTTGTGTGCACGTGACGACTATTTCCTCTGCTGTGCGTAAACAGCAGGCTTGCTCATAGTCAGGATGATTGACCTGCTCACACTTCATCAAATGATGGAATGTATGCATATTACAGATAGCTAGTGTCTTATGCACCTACCCATGCCAAGCCTCTAATGTCACAGAAAGGAAAGGGGGGAGATTGTGGTTTAGGAGGGGATTAGCTAGTGATTCCTTCTCCCCCGTGGTGACCATGCTTAAATTTCCTCTTAATCCCCACCTGTAGATGGAATTTATAGGTTGTGTGGTTAGTAGTAGCACACCAGTTGTCTATCTGTAGTGCTAGGCAGAGTAGCTATCTGTAGTGCTAGGCAGAGTAGCTATCTGTAGTGCTAGGCAGAGTAGCTATCTGTAGTGCTAGGCAGAGTAGCTATCTGTAGTGCTAGGCAGAGTAGCTATCTGTAGTGCTAGGCAGAGTAGCTATCTGTAGTGCTAGGCAGAGTAGCTATCTGTAGTGTAGCACTAGTTGTCTATCTGTAGTGCTGGGCAGAGTAGCACTAGTTGTCTATCTGTAGCACTAGGCAGAGTAGCACACCAGTTGTCTATCTGTCATTAGGCACAAGAGTTGTCTATCTAGTACTGACCTCGAAAAGCCAAACTTCACTAATAAGATTGATATGGGGGGCTCGATCATTAATAAGATTGATATGGGGGGCTCGATCACTAATAAGATTGATATGGGGGGCTCGATCATTTTGTGGTTGTTGTGGTTGTTCCCATCAATCAGTGGATGTGGTGATGCATGGACTATAGCATCTACGACAAACACATCAAACCTTGTCATGCTTGCTTGCCTTGAACAGAACTTGATCCCGACCAAGAACACTCGCTTCTCCCTAGATTACGTCAAGCCTCTGCAAAATGCATCTGCCCACGAACATATACGATGTCCCCCGACTATCGACAGCAGTAAGAAGTCCATTTTCCCACCGAAACAAGCTCGTTTAGGCTGCCTGATGGTGTTTTTAGATGTTAGATGTACACCGAAATTGTCTCGTCGGCCTCCACCTCACTCGCTGGCACGGCAGTAAGGAAACCCCCACCACCCACCCACTGGGAACAACCAGGATCTAACTTGCAACAACGCTCTGTTAAGCTTTGCTGGTTAATGGGGCTTGTCATCAAGAGGTACGTAGATGACGCACATGCACACACAGGAAGACCGCCACCAATGAGTGGCTTGCAAATTATATTCTAAGCTTTGATCACAAATCGTCTAATGAGAAATATTCCACAACAGTCTCCTGTTACCCTCCTCCAGCCATGCTTGCTAAACCAGCTTTTCCCAATAAGGACTTTCGTATGCAACAAACATGATGTTGTTGCTATAACACATCACTAGCAGACACCCACGCCTGCTAACACCAACTCTCCCCAATAAGGATATTTATATGCAATCCAACAAGGTGTTTGTTGCTGTCAACACCTCACACTTGTGTGATCCCTTTGTCAACTTGCCTTCCTGGCATTTCTTGTAGGCTTCCATGACCTTGGATATGACGCCAGACGGCGCCTCGTCCTCGACATACGAGAATGTCATGCTGCTCTTGTTGACTCCACCCCTTTGCGTCTCTACTATCACCTGGCCCGTGCAAGGTGAGGATTGTGGCGGTGTCGTCACCACTAGCTTGGCTGTGGAATAGGAAATATTGCAAAATTATGAAATTAATAGCCGAACAAAAATGAGAAAGCAGTCATTTGAGGGAGGACCAGATTTGGGGGGGGGGGGGGGGGGAGGGGAGGGGGAGGAGGGTTTCTTCAAAAAAGCAATTTTTACCTTTCATTGATATACTAACTGTGTTTCAAGTTTCAGCCAACCATTCTTGAGTTACGATACTTTCTATGCTGCCGTTGCATTGAGAAATGGTCGAGAAGAAGCATGCATAACATGGCTTCCTAATAGAAGTGCATTAGCGACATATAAATGTTTCTAACTCAGTCAGTTTTGTTTCCTTAGTAAATAATTTTTAAATGATCGGCTTTTCACTTCATCCCTTTTCTCACGAGATAAGAGTCCAGTTGTGTGCTCACTTCGCATGCTAGAATGGCTCGTAGCTTTCACTGTTACTCTGCTAGCACCATAAATGGCAAATGTTGAATACCCACGCTTAGGATGTAAACTAATTTCTAAGTTTTTTTTTAATGACCTCAATGCTATTGCAATAGACCATGGTCGATTGCAACACCCGATGCAAATATCATTGCAAAGCTCACAGAATAGGCTATCTTTTGAGATCAACAAAATTATTGAAAATGAAGCATTAACGTTAAAAAATTTAAAAAAAATTAAACCCACAAGTGGTCTAGTCGTCCCTTAATTAGAGAACCAACAGAAAACTTAAAGAAAGTCACTTAATTAGAAGGTATTTATAGAGAAAGTAAGCTAGAAAAAAAACTGCATAACTTATTGACAATTAATAGAGAAAGGACCGACTTAATAGATAAGTTAGAGATATGTCACTTAATGAGGGCAATAGACAGTCAATAGAGACATGTGATATGGTGAAGAATACTTTATCATGAAGTGCCACTTCCCACACACACACAACAAACACACCCACACATACAACAAACACAACCACACAACACACAACAAACATAACACACCCACACACAATGCACACACACATCATACACACACACACTCATACACACACACAAACTGTACACCTTGTATGCATACTTGTCTACATTTCTCGTGACATAGGAACAGTGGTCACATGAGCACCACACACACACACACACATCTGCCTACTCACACGCAAGCACACACCACCACAGTGTTGTTTATGACATTTTACCTTGGGAGAAGTACTCCAGTGTGTCTCTACACTCCACGCCGGCGAGCACCACTCTCATCACGTCTACCTTGCATTCCCCCAAGTGGCTCCCCCTCAAAACCACCCGCTCGCCTCCTCCCAAAGAGCCAGATGAGGGCGACACCCCCGAAATTTCAGGCGGACTGGCAACAGCATTTTCGACGAAGGCAAACATGACGGAGGAGACACCCAATCCTCCCCTGACAGTCTCGACTTGCACGGGGCCCATGCCAGGGGCATAACGAGGGGGAGTGACAACCACCAGTTTAGCTGCACATAATAATAACATGGTCAGTTGACAAGCTCAATTAACGATACAGTTTTAGGAAGGGCTTCTAGAGGTCTGGAATTTTTCACCATGTAGTGAGGTGTGTTTTTCAGGGAGACTATAACCTCTTCCCTGTATCCGCAGACAAGTGATTTTCAGGGGCCCATAACATAACCTCTTCCCTGTACCCGCAGACAAGTGATTTTCAGGGGCCCATAACATAACCTCTTCCCTGTACAAGTGATTTTCAGTGGCCCATAACATAACCTCTTCCCTGTACCCTCAGACAAGTGATTTTCAGGGTCCCATAACATAACCTCTTCCCTGTACCCGCAGACAAGTGATTTTCAGTGGCCCATAACATAACCTCTTCCCTGTACCCTCAGACAAGAGATTTTCAGGGGCCCATAACATAACCTCTTCCCTGTATCCGCAGACAAGTGATTTTCAGGGGCCCATAACATAACCTCTTCCCTGTACCCTCAGACAAGTGATTTTCGGGGGCTTCATAACATAACCTCTCCCAGATAAGTGCTTTTCAGGGGGCTCATAACATAACTTCTTATCTGTACCCCTCAGACAAGTGATTTTCAGGGGCCCATAACACTGTACCGCCAACCAAGTGATTTTCAGGGGCCCATAACTTCTTCCCTGTACTTTAAAAAGAGAGTTTACCGCTCATACCATTTTAATGCCATGGCGCAAACTCAGACACATCGAGAAAGAAAGGGAAAAAATTAAATCGAAGGATTTGTATTACGTGCCCGCCCTCCATATGCCCATACCCAATAGACTGTTCTATTGATTTATAATACTTTACTTCCAGTTGGACGGGGCAAACAAGCAAAAATATAGTGCGTGTTTTTAATAGCTGATGATGGCAACTGCGTTCGTGAACGGTCCCTTCCTGAATTTTGCTAGTGTTTCTGGAAGTTCTTCTTTGGTGGAAAGCAGCACAGGCACCTAAGCTTACCAGGAATCACTCTGGATGCCTTCGCTCTTGGGCAAAGAGGCGCTCCTGGATGGACTTCTCTGCTATAGGTTTTGTTGTAGACATATAATAGTGAAGTAGCACTGCGTAGCTTTTGTTTGCTTGCTTCAATGAAGCCGATTCTCATACCAAAACTAGCTTTTTGGTATGAAGAGATAAAAATATAATTATTACAACAACCCAAATAATGTCAGCGTTCAATGCAGTAGTGAAGTGAGAGAGAGGGAGAGAGAAAAGATCAAATATTATAGCCTGATGCCCTATAGGACAAAACTTGATATCCTAGTATTGTTAGATCACAGTGCTCCAGCACTTGTCCTAGCCCTAGCCTTGCTGACGCCTAACACAGCACTGATGTACAGCCTTGATGTCCTCATAATGTTGTAATACTTGATTGTGATACGGCAAAGTCACGAAGAGTTGTATGTCGAGTATTTATGTGCTGCTTGCAGATGCCGAGCTGGTGCAACGCTGAACGTCCTGATGCCGTGCCACATAATAGGATGGCAGATTCTGGAATGGAAATGTGCATGTGTAGTAGTATGGCTGTGAGAGGAGTTTTGTGGCAGTATTTGGACGCAGCTTCCTTTGAGGACGGGAAGCACACTACACTAAGAGTGAGAGGTCATCAGCAAGTGGTTTTGGCAGGAAATCCCAGAGTATTAGAGGGAAGATCATGCAGAAGCTGACATGAACTTGTTGAAGTGAGAGTTTGCACTCTTGACATGCTTGGTGTGCTCTCCATCATCAACACATCTTTCTTCTATTGAGCAAGTGATCAGTTATCCTTCTAAACTATACAGTCAATTTATGTTGTATAGAGAGTGGCAGTACGTGTTGCTAAGATTGCTACTAGTTTCTGTTCCACTATGACAAAAATGATGCACCCCTCCTCCATAGCTAGAGCATGCTGATGGATTGAGTAACTATGTCAGAATGAATTTCCAGCATCCTTTCCTGCCAACTATTAACCCTGCAGCCCATTCTCACTTACCTGTCCAGCCAGTTTGCTTTCCACCATCTTCGAATCTTCTGTCGTTTCATCGATCTTTCTTTTCACCATGACGACCATTTCCAGAATAAGTGATCTCTGTTTTAAGGCAGGTTCATGGGCAACGCAAGTCTTACGGGCTGAACATACAGTGAACTCATACATACATACACACATACATATGCCGTGTGTGGCAATACAAACTTTTCCACCCAACTCCCCAGAGAGGGCTCTCTTCTCTCGCTAATTAGAATCATATTGCATGTGAGGATACTAGAGCTACACTATAGGAAGTATGAACTTTTGTTGCTGACATCCACACTTCCTAAAAATTCCTAATGTGAACCTGCACTATTTCACTTCAATACCTCCACAAAGGGAAGTTCACTAATGCTCACAAAACATCATATGATCATATCATATTGTCATCGAGGGAAGTTCACCAATGCTCACCAAGCATCTCATATGACTGTATCATATCGTCGTATTGTGAAGCAGCATTAGATGTACGATCGAACAGGCTCTACTTCTATTCCAGTGTCACGCATTCAGTGTCCGACCAATCAGAATGCTAGAACCCACCACGTGAAGTGGCAAGCCAGGCTAAAAGCGTTATACAGCTAACAGACAGAACCAGCTAATGGTTTTCTATGGGTGCTAACCATAGATAGCACTTGGGTGGCTAAGACAGTTGAGGCAGTACTAGCTTGTAGCGCTGAGACTAGCCAGCTATTAGCAGTGTAGCTTGTTTGGTAGTGCAGCTGGTATCGATGTTAATAGCTACAGCAGAATAATTCTCCTCCTCAATCACAATGATGTGCAGTCTATAGCTACATCTGCTGTCCATTGTTGGGAGTCGAGGTCAAATAGATTGTTTCCAATGATGTATTATGAGCCAAGCACAATAAGATGATACTATACACTTGGGGAGCTTCACATTGTGAACTACCTTTTTACCCACACTATTATAATACCTCTTTAAAGCCCACACGAGGTCATCCTTGGCGCACAAACCACACACACAAAATTTTAACGCCTAATGAAAAAGGTGATTGCATGCTCTAGGGCTTCCTCTAGCCACTCCTACCAATTTCAATTTTTTTGCACTTAAGTTATTCTGGATGAGGTTTTGGGGATGCAGATTTTTGAGGTCCCTCCACTTTAGGGTCTAGTAACTTGCCTATAGTTATCCTATGAAACATATTTTAGTATCAAAAGAGAGCACCAGCACACAGAGAGACCTATCTTTTGAGCTATATATCAAGTCCATACCATGAAGTTTGCAGAATCTACGGAGCTCTAAAGTTGTAACCACAAGTTAAAAAATACCATCGTCTCCCCTTACCCACACTATTATAATACCTCTTTAAAGCCCACACGAGGTCATCCTCGGCGCACAAACCACACACACATCTATTTGGGGGGGGGGCATTAAAATCACTTGCATGGGTAGGAAGAATGGATCTACGAATGGTGAAGCCCTTAGTCATCCAATATTAATTATCCTAGGATTTCGAAATGGTGACAAACTTACAGTGAGATTCAAACTCCAGAGTGCCAGTGCAGTCCACATCAGCGATCACGACCTTCACCACATCATCCTTGCTGGCCCCCAAGTTTCTGCCTCTCAGCACCACACGCTGGCCCCCTTCCACAGGTCCTTCTCGAGGAGAGACCCCCGTCACCTGTGGGAGCAACGACATCTCTCCAGGAGAACTATGTCCTGGCGATTTCATCCGCATGGAATCATTGGACGAGACACTAAGTTGAGGTTGGAAGGCCACTGGGGACTCGGCATCAACATCATCGGACGTGCTCCTGCTTCTGACAGGCTTCACTTTCTCAAATTCTGGATCTGTCCGTCTGCATGCGCTGGGACCTGTGGGCACCTCCAATACGGAAGACCCTGTTGCAGCAGCAGGAACATTGCCAGACGATGCTGCAGTGGCAGACGTGTTGCTGTGTACCTGAGACCAGGAGGGGACTCTGTGGTGGAAATTAAAGCGCAGTTTTTTTGGAGTTTCGAACACCTCTTCCTGCGATGCACTCCTGGAGTGTATGGGGGAGGAGCGCTCGGAGTTGGAGACCATTTGGCCGGGCCTGTATTCCGATACAAAGCACTCCACGAGCAGCTCGCCTGACACCTCCTGGGCTTTCTTGTAGACCATAAGAGGCAGCCATCGCTTGCTGGCCTTCTTCTCGCCGCTCAGGTTGTTCACGCTCAGTAGGACGACACCGATCACATGATCCTTGTCACGCACTTTGAACTTAATGTTCTGGCTCTGGTTCTTAGCAGAAACTTTTCTGTAGAGGCATGAAATGCATTGCAGGCCAACAAATCACAAATCACAGTTAGCCACAAGGAATGGTTATTACAGTTTGACCCTAATCAGCATGTATAAATGCTGCATCTGAGGAGAGAGAAATCAAGTTACCAACAAGAACGAGCTTGTCACTGACTTCTGGATAATGAGAGATTTTGGTATTCTGTGGTGTGGGCAAGTTGAAACGGACCCACTCGCACCTTTTATCCTGTTTTATACATGCGCAGGGCTCGGATACGAGGACAGCTATTAGTGTGCATGGCAGATGGGTTCTGTAGAGGGTATGGGGGACAAACACGTGACTTCCATTTTAAGACAATGATATTGTTGCTGGTGCATGCTGGTGCATAAAATAATATTGTTAGAGTTATACTGAAATTGAATAACATAGCAACAAGATCATTTTTCTCCCCCCCCTCCCCACAAGAGTGATCAGGTTGATTAACCAACCACATGCACCATGAATGGCCGAGTTTTTATAACCTTATAGAGCAATGTCACGCTCGTTTCCTCACCATAAATTAGTGGACAGACGCTGTGCTTTCAAAATGTTGTATAAGATTGGTATTGATCGGGTCAGAGTCATGGGAAAGAATGGGAGTCACCTATGTTGAGAAACAAAAAGACCCAAACCACAGGAGCTCTTAGAAGGCTTGTTGATGCTACATCACCACAGAATTACATCACCACAGAATCCGGGAGAAAATAGGATGCCATATTCACTACAGTCTCGTGTAGCCGGCCGGACCTTTTGACCAAAATGTTATGCAAGGAAAGAGAAAGTGCTCATGGGCACCAACAGTTTCTTTAGCACCAAAGCTCGCTACTCTGCTGCTGGTTTATTCAGCAACACTCAGCTAAAATAAACTGTGGTGGCAGGCACTTTGAAATGCTGAACGTTGTGTGGATGCTCATAGAGACAAAAAAACACCCTTGGTAACCCAGATGCTGTCCTAGCGTCACAATCTCATAGCTGGTAAAGGGCACAGCTATGTGAGACCACGTTCAGAAGTGGTTTGATTATTATTCAAATAAATATCTTCCAGGGGCCAAATTATGAAAGACCTTCACTCGTACCCATGCCATTGACCCAATACCCCTCACCACCCCTTCCCCTCCCCTCCCAAAGTCACACACACACACACACTATTATGCCATTTTTAAAACCACGCAGAAAAATTAATCCTTTTCGACTCTAAAATTATGCGCATGAGGAATAAGCATGGGAACAAATTATAGGTCCTCTCCAGAAGTAGTGGGCACTCACTCATCTGTCACAGCAGAAATGTAAGCCATAAGAATCCAGACATCCAAACAACCGCCAAGAGTCCTAATGCATTTGGGTAACTGACTCTAAGCATGTATATGTTGTCATGCTAATGAACATAATTAACTTGGAGGGTTGGGTAGCTGAAGCACCCTCCCTGGATCCAGTCTAGCCATGAATAAACACACGAGCGTTAATTTACAAATGTCTTAAATAACCTCAATTAGTGCATATTAGTATATCCGCTGGAAGTAACACTGCATAGTACTGCCAATTAAAGCACACAAAACATACAAATGATCATCCTACGTACATGACAGCTTCCTGATTCCATTCTGGACAGCTGCTCTCAACAGTTTCGGTGACATACTGATGCTTTCCTAAACCGAACACCACCGAAGCATGGCATGTCTCTGGAATGAGAACATGAACGAGAAATCCTGACACACAGCTATTCTCCATATATGTGCATATGTGAGGCTCATCTTACCGCCTTTCCTCTTGCTCTGCAGGTTTCTAGCCGCAAACACTGCACACAAATACACGTGAGAAGCAAAAGTTACATAGGATGCTTTATTTTTTAGGCCAAAGAGAAGCTAGCATAATACGGCTAGTTCCTACAGTAGGCCGAGTCCAAGTTTATTATACCTGTGAGAGTTATCTGAGACGGTTCCCTTCCTGCCATTTCTCCACACTAGTAACGCTGACAAGTGGAATAATCCGTGGTAAGTAGCTGCTGGTTGCAAGCACTTTTAATGCTAAGCATTAGAACAAGTCGTTCGACTTGCAGTCGTCACCAACAAGGTTTCATAACAAACTTTTATATTACTTTTCTAAATAACCGTTATGCGTCCTTCTTTGGCGTGAGGAGCTCGCAATTGCGGAGGTGGGCACATCTGCTACGGTTCAGTGCTTGTGGTCTGTGGCTTGTGATCTATTGCTTGTCTTGTGGTCCGAGGGTGCCTTGATGATCTGTTGCTTGTCTTGTGGTCCGAGGGTGCCTCGAGTAACAACAACAAAAAACGCAAAAAAATAAATATATATATTTAGAGGCAAGGACTGACGTGTTGCTTCCCTGTGGCATAATCCTAGCATTGGGCATCAGGACAGCTAGTGTTGGGTTAGGGTCAGGGCAGTAATTGCAATTGGACATTGCTCAAGATGTCATCATAATGATTCTAGGATCTACTATTGGGAATAGCATTTATTGTTGGCAATTTTTTTGATTATGTTGTGGTATCATGTAGGGTGGGTAGTTCCTTTGGCAGCACAGTCAATGACCTGGATCTGGGTTTCTTGGCTGGAGTTAGTAATGCACATGGTTAGGCCCTAGACAAAGGATTTGGCAGGTGTAGATTTAAATATAATGATGAGTTGGCAGCTGCTTATGCAAGCATGGAACAATTTACGGCACCAGCACTTCCACCTGGAATTACAGACAAGCCCATTTGTATGCATATACGTTTGTGATACATCTGCATGCGGGGTGGTAAGACAACATGGCAAGTGGTGAAGCAGATTACCATGCCACGTGACAGATAAGTGCCAGTGTGAGTTCAAAACTTCCATGTGCTTTAAATAATGAATGTGTGTTCCTTGTTTCACTGTGTGGGCTTTTAGAACTGGGTAGATCTAAGACAACTGCTGCATAGGCTGATTGTATATGTGGCATGTTGACGCAAATAAAATTTACTTTCTCTTCTTATCCGCTTGAATCGATTTTATCAAAGTTTCCCCAAGATGCCAAATATTGATGGAAACATCTGTTTTTAAGTCAACAATTTACAAATTTAAAGAGTTGCGGCATAATGCCTAAGGGTACCAACTCTAAAATCAAGTCCTTCTCTGGTATAGAAAAACAAATTTTCATTTTCTTGCCATTTCATTTCCTCAGAACTTTTTGATGATCAGAAGAGCACAAATTCTTTTTCATTTCAAGGAACACTGCATGATATAATTTGTCGTGTCATGGAGCTACTAAGCTGTACTGAACCAGGCCGATTTATTTATGTGGCGACTATTTATGGTATCATCCAGTGGGTGAAGCAAGGTTACAGTAAAATCTGTCCATCGTTTTTGCTCAAACAACAGTATGGAAAAACACCCTCTATTATATAGCTAGATGTATATCACCTTATGTCACTGCAAATTACCTTGGAATTCATTCCTGGACTGTCTTGTCCATTTGTATGTGTATGTGTGTGTGTGTGTACACAGAACAAAAAAGTCATGAAATTTCCACTGTTTTAGACTTCACCTGCATTAGCTATATATAGTTTGTCACTTACCTGGATATCTTTACTCAAGTTGGCAGCCATTACAATAGCTGAAAAGTAATAGGCTACTGTATAGTACAGCTGGGAAATAACACAAGTGATAAACTAATGTTAAGATGGTCATTTGCCACGTTAATGTTTGCTTGCTCATTAAAAAGGTGGGTGTGTTGTTGCTCACATGCAGCCAATATCTGAGCAGTTACTTCAAAGAAGAGTTGGTGGATTTGGTGTTATGTGGCCGAGTTTTGCACCATAAACAGAGTCACTTGACTTTGTTATTAAAATCATTGATGATAATGAAATTAGTCTATAAAATAATAATAATAGTTCCCATTGTGATAAAAACTAATGGAATGTTTGATACGGAGACGTCTTTGTTTTGTTTTTTTCAGGAGTTAGGAGGCTGTCTAAAATGTGAACGTGATGAACCATATTCCTATTCTGTTGCTGGGCTTTGCTGAGTTCTAGTGGATCCATTAGTGGTGACTATTTCTGTTTTTATCATTTGTTTTTTATAATTATTACATTATAAAATATATATTTATCATTGGACTTTTGAAACACACCGACTATATAGAAATGAATGTCAAGTGAAATCTGGAGGGAAAAGATACTAGGCAACTTGAGATTATAATCATAGAAAGTAATTTCTATAAACTTGTATCTGATGAATTACTCATAATGTTGTTCTCTGAAAATGGCATGATTATGCACTATAGACAAGAAGGAAATAATAAAATGATGAAAACAAGTGTAACATACGTGGACTTTCAAACTGATGTCAGAAAAGGAATACAAAAATGGGAAATATACTAACATGAATGAATATACTAACAAGTATGAACAGCAATAGAAATGGGACTAACTCTCTGCCTAAACCCTCTTGACCCATCAGGACCCATAGGATGCCTAATGAATCCATTGTCTCTGGATTGTTTATCTGACCTCCAAGAGAGATCTCTGGCACTTCCACTGCTAGAAAATAACCTCTTAGACAGCTCTGGGGTCAACCTTGGGTTCTCATTGGATGAAAGTCGCCCACTGCTCACACCCGAGTCCGAACTATAATCCTTGTTACTCCAAGCATTTGGACGGAGATGCTTACGAGAGAGCTCAGGACTACACTTGCTCCCCTGGAAGTTCCAGCCCCTGCGAACGTGTGTTGAGGAACCAGCACTGGTTTGGGATTTCCTTTGGTGAATCAGCTGCTGGGTGGGAGTGCCTTCTCGAGAGCTGCGTGGAGAGGAGGAGGAGTGTTCCTTTCCTGTTGAAAGCCTGGATGCCATCAGGAAAGGGGTATCATTGCCATGAGATTGTCGGGATCTTCCCGACTGATTTGGGGTTTCAGTTGAGTCCTTTACCTTGCTTCTCCTTTTCTTGTCGGGTTTCTCCACTACTTCCTGTTCCTTTGTTGCTTCACTGGTGTTGCCCGTTGAGTTTTTCTCGGCTGACAGCAACTGAACTTTCATCCCATCTCCCCAACTTGGTCGTTTCTGTAGTTTGCGGTAAGCAGATTCTGCACCATCTTCACTTTCAAGCTCTACCAGAATACACAGGTCCTTACCAAGCGAGGGATACAGCAATTTGCATGGCTTTATGTCCAATGGGACTGCACGCCCTGGAAGTATCATCCTCACTTGGGAAATCTCTCCAAATCGTCCAAATTTCTGTTCCAAGTCTGCTAGATTGGGCTCTTCATCTGGATATTCTGTAATCAGTAGTGTCTTCGAGATGTGAGAGAAATCGACTTGTGGTGCTGGCAACTTCCTCCTCACTTTAGTTCCTTCTTCGTTTAAGATGAGTTTCGAATACTTTAAACTTTCTTGGACCAACTTCCAATCTTTCGTGATGGTCTTCACCTTTCTTAGAGAGGCAACCAGCTTCAGACTGACGTACCCTAGCTGGTTTCTGCTGATATGTTTCATTAGGAAGGAATCCTTCAGCAAATTCTCATCACTGAAGTACCACTCCACCTGCTTGATTATTCTTTCCCTCAACTCGAAGTCGATCTCTGGTTCAGACCCCTCACGGTCACTACTGGAATCTGCTGGAGCTACGCTAAGAAAAATATCACCGACGTCTGCAGCCGCAGCAACTGTGTAAGTACGAGTGCCATACCCCGCATCTGAATCACTTTCTGAGGTACTGAATGAAATTCGTGACTGTACGAACTGACCAGGATACGCATGCTGAATGGGAAGAACGACGACCGACATATTTTCAACTGTAGAAGAATAAGCAGGCAAAAAATCCATTCGCGATGTGTGATGCAAATAAAGAATCGCCGATTATATACTCTATGCACCGGAAGTGGCGTGTAACTTTGTCGACAGAGTCCTCACAATCATACATTCCATTCCAAACGCCTTTTTAACAATCACCCAGGTTTTTGGTTTCCCCATAATATGTACAGAAGGAAGTATGGAGGAAGGAGGGAACTGTTCTGCTAACGTGCATGATGTCGTAGTGGTTGGACTTGGAGGGTAAGGAAAACACACATTTGACAACGTGGCTCTTTATATGGTTCCCCCTCTATTGGGCCTGATTTGATACCTACTCTACAGAGCGTCTAATGGCGGGAAGACCACTATTACACGAAGGCTGGTTGAAAGGCATCCTTCAGCAATTGTTGTTCATCAGGATGACTTTTACAAGGTCTAGTTTGTTGCAGCACCTGCCAGCTAGGCCAGGCAATTAATTGTTCATGTGTGCATTCAAAATGGTTATGTGCAAACATGTGTGCATTCATAATCATATGTGCATACATGTAGGAAGAAGATATGGTGCCATGGAGCACTGAGAGAGATACCCAGTTATGGGATGGTGCGTAAATAAAAATTAAGCCTTTACCAATATCACAACACTATATTAAACACAACACTTAGTAATGTAACTAGCTTAGCCCTAGGCCTAATCCTCCTTGAGACAGCTACTAGCTATATCTCACAGTATCAATAATCATGTAAGTTAATGGGCTATATCCGTGCTACAATTATATTGGCAGGAAGTTAGCAGGATAGCTCTTTATTTCATCACCAGTGTTGTGTTACATCCTCCTACATTGCTCAATAATTGATGATTGACACACACAGGCACACTCTCTACATGCCCATCGAGTGATGTCATAATCTTACCCTATTTCATTTCTGCGTAAAAAAATGACGTAACAAAATGATACATAATAAGTGCCTGCCCCCACCCTCCCACATAGCAATAACAATATTATTATTATGCTCGTGTTTTGGGCTGTTTAGTTGTGGAAGCATTAGATGTGGACAAACTGGTAGGGGAAGTTCAGTCATCCATATCCAAGGCAGCACAATCTTGTAGGGAGGCCCGGGACACATCCCGGAGTGACTGCTCCCCTAGCCTGGTTATTGTTGAGGGCAGTATGCTTCTGAGCATAAGGTAAGCCCTTATGGTAACCACTAATGTGTAGTAGCATCATGTGCATACGCATGTTACTTCAGATTCATGTTGCAATGCATCGTCATGACAAACACTCAGACAGTTCCTGCTGCGAGGAAGGGTGGGGGGTTGCATGTGTAAAAACTTGACATTCTTGTGTTCCGTCTTTATGTCTAGCAAGTTCTGTGGACGTGCGTTCCTCTGGCAAGGGAAGGGGCAATTATGTCACACGACTAACAAAGTGAACAGATCTTTCTTCGCGTGTTGTCTTGTGATATATTTGTTGTTTATGCAGATATTTCTTATGAAACTCCGCCTCTATGCCAATCTGCATTATGAGCATGCGCAAATGGCAGCTGAACTTCAAACTTTATTTGGTTATTTTCAGCCGACTCCATTAAGTAAGAATATGATAGGGAGTCAAGCAAGTAGCTTGGCAGAAGCAGTGAGAAGTGTGATGGAGAGGAGTTCTCACATGCTGAACTAAAGTCCGTACGTGTTCACTTGTCCACCAGAAGTCTAACATGGCACGTGGCTTAGGAATATTCGTAGTATTTTTGGATTTCCCCCCCCCCCTTCATATTTGCAGTTCGGAGTACACGGCATCTGCTGGTATTTTATGTGCGGTGAGCACTAGGCAGATGTTTGCTATAACACTGTTGTGGCCAAGTGAAGCTGCTGAACCTTCAAATAAGATATTACAAGGTTACATATACAGAACTTTTATGCCAGGCATACTTTGATTGGTTCAGGATTTCCCTCACAACAGACAAAACAAGCAGCTGTTCGTGTAAAAAAACACCCAAAAACACCCTAGCATTACATCACCATGAGTAATAATTGCCCTAATCTTAACCCTACCCATTGCCCTGGCCCTAGCTGAGGACCTCATTCAGTACTCTGTACAGCGTTGATGTCATGATGATAGCAGGCTGGGATTGTGACGTGAGGAAGCAACCAAATGATAATGCATTAGTTCGATATTCCTGCAAGCAAGTCCACATGCCAGTACAGGTGTGTATGACAGAACAATGCTCAAGATGAAGTGTGGTGTCGGTGATGGTGGAGAAGGTCCTAGCCATAGTCGGGGAGACAACGGGTCAAGGTGTATGTCGAACATGGCAGTCAAAGTCCGCCATCACAAATGTGAAAGAGTTCTTCAAGGAAGAGAAGGAAGTCAATCACACGACAGAGAGAACGAGAGATTGGCGAAGGGAACAGGACTACCTACAAGGATAACAAGTCGATCTCACCCGACAATGCTCTCTGACACGAAAACATTAAAATAAATCGGGAACACTTATAGACTCAGACTCGTTTGACAGGAGATCTCTCATCTGTGCACTTGGCTTTGGGGATTAGCATACAGCTTCATTTCTCTAATTATCATTGCACGTAGATATTTGCATCTGGTTCATTTGTGTGTGGAGTAGATGTAGAGTGGGTCTAATAGCTATTTGCATCTGGTTCATTTGTGTGTGGAGTAGATATAGAGTGGATCTAATAGCTATTTGCATCTGGTTCATTTGTGTGTGGAGTAGATGTAGAGTGGATCTAATAGCTATTTGCATCTGGTTCATTTGTGTGTGGAGTAGATATAGAGTGGGTCTAATAGCTATTTGCATCTGGTTCATTTGTGTGTGGAGTAGATGTAGAGTGGATCTAATAGCTATTTGCATCTGGTTCATTTGTGTGTGGAGTAGATATAGAGTGGGTCTAATAGCTATTTGCATCTGGTTCATTTGTGTGTGGAGTAGATGTAGAGTGGGTCTAATTGCACACGAATATTTCTCTCCACTTTTACTTGTTCCCCCCCCCCCCCCCCCCCCCCCAGTAATCAGTACACTCGACAGAATATTGATATACTGACTGCGCCTCTTCCTGCCACTTTTTCACATCTAGAAGATAGGACTAAGCCTTCAAGCTCTCCTTTGTTTGTGTGGTGTGCTTTTATTGGGATAGTGGTGTGCATTTATTGATTGCTCACCTATACCGCACACGTAAGTCCTTGTGGTGGATGAACTGTGCTTACACTGTGCTTATGGTAGTGCAGCTAACTTTTTTAAAGTGCCTTCTATCTTCTATACGCTGAAGGAAAGGTAAAGAACTGCCAGCGCACGAGCAACATGATGGTCTTAAAATATTTAAATAGGAGTGGATATTTAGAAAGTTATAGCAATTTTTCTAAGTGGAAAGTGAACGCAAATGGACTTTAATTCATACATAATGAGAAGACCATCTTCCCTACCCCAATGAGCATTTTGGCAACCACAAAGAATAATCCTCTCAATATATATATATAGCCTTTTGGAAATTCCAGGTCTTTCATATGCTGTTATGCAGTTGGTGACTGCTGAGGAGAAATCTTATTGCATTTTGTGTGTAGTTTTGAATTATTTTCTGCCCACACATGACCGTTACTATTGTGTTCATTTTGCATATTTACTGAAAATATCCTTTTTTAGGTTTCACCCTTCAGTGACCTTTTTGCTTGTGTATGCAATTCAAAGGTCAAAACATGAGCTCAGAGTCTAATAGGGTTAGCACTGGCTTATTTGGAGTGATTTCACACAGCCAAACAGAACATCACACAAATCTGGCCAAGTCCGCATTTTGGTGTATCGGGATGCGGCTCATCAAGCAGCCCTGAGAGTGTGTAGGGTCAACGTAGGGTCCAGGGGAGTGGCTGATGTAGGGTCTAGGGGGGTGAATCCAGGGCTGGTGTAGAGCAGCAGGACAGTGGCTGGTGTGGAGCAGCAGGACAGTGGCTGGTGTGGAGCAGCAGGACAGTGGCTGGTGTAGAGCAGCAGGACAGTGGCTAGTGTGGAGCAGCAGGACAGTGGCTGGTGTGGAGCAGCAGGACAGTGGCTGGTGTGGAGCAGCAGGACAGTGGCTGGTGTGGAGCAGCAGGACAGTGGCTGGTGTGGAGCAGCAGGACAGTGGCTGGTGTGGAGCAGCAGGACAGTGGCTGGTGTGGAGCAGCAGGACAGTGGCTGGTGTGGAGCAGCAGGACAGTGGCTGGTGTGGAGCAGCAGGACAGTGGCTGGTGTGGAGCAGCAGGACAGTGGCTGGTGTGGAGCAGCAGGACAGTGGTTGGTGTAGGGTCCAGGGAGGTGGCTGGTGTAGGGTCCAGTGCAGTGACTGGTGGCAGTGGCTGGTAGGGTAGTGGCTGGTGTAGGGTCCAGTGCAGTGACTGGTAGGGCAGTGGCTGGTGTAGGGTCCAGGGCAGTGGCTGGTGTAGGGTCCAGGGTAGTGGCTGGTGTAGGGCAGTGGCTGGTGTAGGGTCCAGGGCAGTGGCTGGTGTAGGGTCCAGGGCAGTGGCTGGTGTAGGGTCCAGTGCAGTGACTGGTAGGGCAGTGGCTGGTGTAGGGTCCAGTGCAGTGACTGGCAGGGCAGTGGCTGGTGTAGGGTCCAGTGCAGTGACTGGTAGGGCAGTGGCTGGTGTAGGGTCCAGTGCAGTGACTGGCAGGGCAGTGGCTGGTGTAGGGTCCAGTGCAGTGACTGGTAGGGCAGTGGCTGGTGTAGGGTCCAGTGCAGTGACTGGTAGGGCAGGCTGGTGTAGGGTCCACGGCAGTGGCTAGTGTAGCCCTTCTTTGGCCATTCCCATTCCTATGACAGTGTAACAGCAACACCAAAGACAACAATTCTTCTTAAACAAAAGTCCAAACAAGTCGGACATTTTAAACAAACAATATCAGTATACTGGTCAGCTCCCCTAGAGCCCAGAACTGAGGTAGTGTTTCCACTCTGCACAGCTACTGAAAATTGCAGCAGAAGGTATTCGTGGGCCTTCTCTGAACCATTGCCTGCCCCTGTGGCTGGGGATGCCTTAGACAGAGGTCCAACAAGTCTGCGTCTCAACTCAGCCATGGCAACCACAGTGATGCTGGTGGCATTTTATCATGAAATTATCTACAATTATATCCCGGTTTCAGATCCTTGGAGCCATTCCTGACTGTGGCCTGGTTTATCACCCTCGACTACGACACCATGCGCGAGAGACGGAGGTAAGAAGACCCTTGTTGTTTGTTCTTGTGTTGCATAACCCTCGAGCAGTAATTATTATAGGGTTAGGCTCTATGATGGGGTTTGCGATATTCCGGGTTACTTTGACAACCATGTTTGGACTGGTTACATGAGGGACTTGAAAAATGCCTGCAAGGCTCACAAAGACGGCAGCGTCAGTAAGTAGAGGAACTAACAAAAATACCAGCAAGAAGTCGAGATCCTTTTCTCCTTTTTATTTTGTAGGAATGTTAGATGGTCTTTCCGAAAACTTGGAAGAAATCGATGCTGTAATTAATGAAGTATTGGAGAGGAGAAAAAGTTGAGATTATTTTCAATATCTTTTTTGTTAAAATCACCTTCTCAATAATCAATTTCAAATTTGATTCACTCGACGTTTAGACTAGATGCTCTAGTCATCATCAGTTGTTAACTCTTCTCACAATTAATTGCTTTTCAATATCTCTCTGTATGTATTGTCTTGTATTAGACAAGACCTGAACATCAACAGCACAATGGTGTTCAACCATCAGGTCATGTAATGCAGCCAAGATGATGAAGCAGCCGAATCGACTTTGACTTTTGTTGTATGTTGTATTGCAATTTTTATTTATTAAAAAAAAAAATTATTACAAGAAATGCGTTGCAAATACATCAGTCGTGTGAAGTACTAGGGAAATCTTGACCAGGCTAATGAAGGAAGCCTCCCCCAGCAGCAGCCAAGTCAGTGCAGAAACTTTCCACGTATACACATTCTATGAAAGGGATATGGGACAGGTTTTGTTTCACTCACTTGCAGACGCTTTCCCATAGAGTCCTATTCCTAGAAGACTCGACTGTTGCATCCCAACATACATATGTGCTTTAGACACATATATGCCTCTCCATAGTGTGTGCTGTAGACACATATATGCCTCTCCATAGTGTGTGCTGTAGACACATATATGCCTCTCCATAGTGTGTGCTGTAGACACATATATACCTCTCCATACTAGCATGGTCCTGACAAGCATGAATGCTGTGTTTTTTTTCACATTGTTCTTGCATTATGTGTGGGCCATGCAGATTCCATCCCCCTTCCCAAATACACAACACACATTTGGAAAGTTCTAGGGAGAACATGGCAGCTTGAACATGCGTGACCTGGGGGGGAAGACCTGTGTAAATTACTCCCTTGAAGTTGGTTCCAATAGGGAACAAAAATAAGAAGAAAACCACAACCAAAATCTGGGAATGAAATTGTATCTCACAACTTCTGTATTGACAAAGATTATTATTAGCTGCTCTGCAATATGACCTCACCTACTCTGAAAGTGTCTTGTGGTCAGGTGTGATATAGAGCCTGGTGTTGTAATGATCAGGTATGACACTTAGCAATTTGGGAATAAAAATAAAAATGCATGCTAGATAATTAGGCAGCTGGAGAACTGTGGGATGAACCTTGTGACTTGTGGTCTGGTGGTCAAGTAGAAAGGCTGTGTCAATTATTGGGACCAGCATATAATGTACACAATATTAGGCAAACATTTGAAGTATGCAGCAGCTATGCGATTTCCTGCAACTCTATCCATAGCCTTTCTCCTTTACCACCACTAGTGGTACAACACCTCCACATTTTCTCACTAGTCATGAGCAAGTGGAGACAAAGAGACTCCAGGAGGACCGCCTCCAGTCTAAAACACTCATTGCAGTTCAAGACCAGAAGATTCTGGGAACAGGCTATATACCTCCAATCATTTTCAGTTTGATAAATGTAAGACCAGAAGACTCTGAGATCAGCTATATACCTCCAAAGTAAAAAAACTCATTGCAGTTCAACAAATGTTAGACCAGAAGACTCGTGGGAACAGGCTACCTACAGTCCAAAACACATTGCAGTTCAACAAATGTTAGACCAGAAGACTCGTGGGAACAGGCTACCTACAGTCCAAAACACGTTGCAGTTCAACAAATGTTAGACCAGAAGACTCCTGCCTCCACAGTCCAAAACTCATTGCAGTTCAGCGACTCTTGGGAACAGGCTGCCTCTACAGTCCAAAACACATTGCAGTTCAGCAAATGTTAAACCAGAAGATTCTTGGGAACTGGCTGCCTCCACAGTCATTGCAGTTCAGCGACTAGGCTGCCTCTACAGTCCAAAACACATTGCAGTTCAGCAAATGTTAAACCAGAAGATTCTTGGGAACAGGCTGACTCCACAGTCCAAAACTTATTGCAGTTCAGCAAATGTTAAACCAGAAGATTCTTGGGAACAGGCTATATACCTCCAAAGTCCAAAACAAATGTTGCTCATTTGGCCACTATGAAATAATACCGTGTCAGACATTTCAAGCATTCTTTAGTTTTGAATGGGTATGGTGGATGTTTGTTCTCTGCAACCTTTGCCATCATTACTATCTTCATCACTTTCACTATCATCTTCATTGCCATCACAATCCCCACTTCCATCTTCAATCTTGTCATCGTTTTTCATTGGCTCTGAGCGTGTTCCTTTCTTGAACCCTTGCGACATCTCTCTGAGCAGTTTTCCTGAGAAAGACGGAGGAAAGGATTATATTCCGTATTGCAGAATAAAATTAAAACCTCCAAGTAACCCAATGGAGTTATAATTTATTGTATGTGCAACAATTCAAAGAAGTGTTCAGCCGCTGTGATGGACTAGTATTCAAAGTAACACATTCAAGTCGTTGGCCAGACATGACTCATCAAATATGAGGGAAAAGATATGCAACTCCGCACTCCAAACAGTCATGTAGTGTATAATCCAATTGTGCATCAATTTGCGCAACTAGGGGTGCTTATCAGGCATTTCCCCGGGGGAAAGGAGCAATGTTGGAAGTGGTGGGAAAATGAGATATAGTGACCAAATGCAAACATTGTGGCTTACTTCGTTCTCTCTCGTTTAGCATCTTCAAGCCACTCCTAAATTCAGCCTCTTCTCGAGCTTGTTCACTGGAGCTCATTGGAAAACTACAACGGGGGTAAGTTTCTCAAGCAATGCATTTTCGCTGTAGGGATTATTAGATGACCTGGAGAATTATCCTCACCTCTCCATCACTTCCTCCTTCTCTCCACACTTGGCACAGACATGGCTGATTTGTGCACATTCCTGACAGAGTCTGTAGTAAGCTTGCCTCACTTTTTTCTCGCCACAAGACACACACGTCTTTGGTACAGTCAGCGGCTTATATTTGCCATACTTCTTCTTCCACTCGAGCTTCTCCTTGCAACGAGCGCACACCCCAGCTACGGGCAAGGTTCCTGCTAACTTGACCTCCCTGCTCTTGCCATAGCGGTCAGCCCGGAAGACCGCCGAGTTCTGATACCTTTGGCCCTTCTTACCGTTATTCCCTTTGCGAACGCTCATGCTGCTGGCAAGCACATTAATAACCCTTTACCCACCCGCTGTACTGGGGGAAAATAAGGTAAAGCATCGCCGGGTAAACTAAAGTTGATCACAGTTGGGCGCTTGCAGATCATCAAGATTACAAAAAGACCCACAACCAGGGCAAGTAAGGGAACAGTCATGATTTTTATAGTTTTAAGTGTCCTGAGGCTCTCGGCGAGATTTTGCTGTCGCAAGGCCGCGAGTCTTTGTGAGAGGCTCGCTGAATCGATCTGTGAGACTCGACTGTCCCAGGCTATTGGATCCCAAGCCTCGGCAAAACTTGGCTAGTGTACATACATACCCAATGCTCAAAGGCAACAATCTAACTCGTTTCCGGTCTGCGCTTCGCGTTGCCATGAACCGCTGCACGTAATAGAAAATGGTAAGGTTATGACGTGTGAAACAGCCGAGTGACTGTGGATGTGCGTGTATATTGTGGCATCATGTGGCATCGTGTGTTTGTATGCATGTGGTAATGTGCGTGTGCATGCATATGTCATCTGTTTTCTTGAGAATCATTACTCAACTTGAGCAACATTTGTATACAGTCATGACAAACAAACAGAACCATCTTAAAAGGTTTTCCCCCCACATCATTTAACTGGTAGTTCCAATAATAATCTCTTTTCTCTGAACCTCCATCCCATCCCAGCACTTGCACAACCACAAAAATATTCTAAGAATTGTAGTAACCTAGGATACACGTTTAGCCCAGAAGCATCCTAGGATTATATTTCCCCACACACAAGACGGGTATCATATGTCCCAATCACTTCTAGAGCTGCTGGCACGAATGCCTTATATAGCCAGCCTCATGTCATACATTATTCATGAGCAAAACATACTAAGGATCGTAGCTCACTTTCAACAAGATTCCAACCTTGTATATACAATTTTTTTTTAAATAACATAATATCTTGCATATTTAATAGGTTTCACCTTCTCTTATACAAGTCGACTCTGCCAAAATTCTCATGTTAAGCATGCACAAGATCATGGTTGGGATCCGGGCACATTTTGGAAAATGAATCCATATATCAATGTCCGATTCAAAGTTACTCCCCTCGTCTAGTCCGGGGCCTCGCTATTAAACAGAACCTGGCTAGGTTTTCTATCATGACATGAAATTGTTATACCTCCCTGTATACTAATTACTGCCACCATCACTATGCTCAGCACAATTTCAAGGGAACAATTCCCTGCACTAATATTCCAACAAGACATTTCTAAAGAGAAGCAAAAGGTCTTCCAAAATTTACAAGTAATCCCTCCACTGTATACTGGATTATATATATACACATCCCACATACAACCACATACAACACACCTTTTTTTTGTGTGTGTGGAATATATGCGAGTGTGTAAGATTGAAAGGCAATGGAAATTCCCTAAGTATCACAAATTTTAAATACAAGTCCCTTGCATGGCATATGCATTATACTTGTCTCTTAGAACAAGCTTGAAGGGAAAGTTGGTTGCACAATGGCAAGGAAGTGTGGTGGCAAATGAAGGTTGTGTTGGCTGTTCTCTTGCTAAATCAGTCTAGGTAGCCCCTCAACTCCCGGAGGATGAGTCTTTCTCGGTCTCTACTCACATGCTCGTAGTGAGAGAAGGTGGAATTGAAGCTAGCTGTACCGCTCGTGATGGTACGCAGATGTGTCGAGTATCCCTGTGAGAAATGTAACCAGACAAGAGAACACGAGGGAGAAAGAAGTTAACCAATTGACCATATAAATGCCTCGAAGCAGAAACTCGACATCTTACCAAAGATAATGATAAAGTGACCCCATATGCTTCAACACCAGATTATTTATTACCTGGCCAGACCTGCTCAATAATCGACTTGAAATATACTCCATTTCGGCTAGATGCTCTAGCCTTCATCAGGAATAATAACGATGAGAGTTCATTGAGAGTAAAAGGAGATTCAATCGGGCGAGCAAACAAAACGAAAAATATTTTTTCTGTCATGAAAGTGGCTGACGTAGGCAACTGCTGGCATTGATGATCTCTTCCCTACCATTACCATACAGGTACTTCAGCACAGCATCTACACCATCTATATTGGCACATCTTTGTGCCATGTGTTAGCACTCCCTATATTTGGTTTGACCATTGGTGGACGCAAAATAACAACTTAATTATCTCTGCTAAATCTCACTTTGGCAGCTGCCAGGTATCCTAAATGGTTGATTTTAGCTCCAAAAATACTTGCAATCTGCCTTGAATTCTTTGCTAGGGTATAAACCTGCAGCTCCTCAAAACTGTGAAATTTGTCTTAAAGATCTTGTATCTTATATCTACTCCCCCCCAACCCACACACACACACCACACAACTTGTATATAATGTGCATTCATCAATAATTTTACTACCAGAAGACTCCCAAAGCATTGCAATGACTCATCAGTTTCTAGATTTGAACAGGTGAACCTGCAACATCAAGTCCTGCAGCATCAAGTCCTGCAACATCAAGTCCAGCAACATTAAGTCCTGCAACATCAAGTCCAGCTGAGCTGAGCTAGCAAGCAGCTGCATGTTTTCACTACAAAGTTATAAATTGGCTTCCTCAGAAGCGTACTCTCGTGACAAGTTAACAAAGTCCTCCACACAACCAGATAACTATTATTGATGCATGTATCATGTGCACACAGAGATTGATTGTAACTAGCTATAGCCTGTTGGATATGATGCTAAGAGTGGAGAAATGGTCCAATCTGGTGACGAGAGGGGCTGTGAGTGAATATTGACAATAGGGCATAGTCCACTAATGTCAGACAGAGGGCTGGGCAGTGACTGTACCACCATGCTATGTGGTCGAGTTCTCCTGCTCAATTCTGAGATTGACTGCGAGTGACCGCAGGCCAAATGCAGAGACACTTTCCGTGCCATCAGATGGATCAGCCACTGAAGTGAGACAGATGGTGGAGGGAAACTCTGGTCTTGAAGCAATGAATGTTCAGGTCATGAAGCAAGGAATGTTCAGGTCATGAAGCAAGGAATGTTCAGGTCATGAAGCAAGGAATGTTCAGGTCTTGAAGCAATGAATGTTCAGGTCATGAAGCAACGAATGTTCAGGTCATGAAGCAAGGAATGTTCAGGTCTTGAAGCAAGGAATGTTCAGGTCATGAAGCAAGGAATGTTCAGGTCATGAAGCAATGAATGTTCAGGTCTTGAAGCAATGAATGTTCAGGTCATGAAGCAACGAATGTTCAGGTCATGAAGCAAGGAATGTTCAGGTCTTGAAGCAGGGAATGTTCAGGTCTTGAAGCAGGGAATGTTCAGGTCTTGAAGCAGGGAATGTTCAGGTCATGAAGCAAGGAATGTTCAGGTCATGAAGCAAGGAATGTTCAGGTCATGAAGCAAGGAATGTTCTGGTCATGAAGCAAGGAATGTTCAGGTCATGAGGCAAGGAATGTTCAGGTCATGAGGCAAGGAATGTTCAGGTCATGAGGCAAGGAATGTTCAGGTCATGAGGCAAGGAATGTTCAGGTCATGAAGCAAGGAATATTCAGGTCATGAAGCAAGGAATATTCAGGTCATGAAGCAAGGAATATTCAGGTCATGAAGCAAGGAATATTCAGGTCATGAAGCAAGGAATGTTCAGGTCATGAGGCAAGGAATGTTCAGGTCATGAAGCAAAGGAATGTTCAGGTCATGAAGCAAGGAATGTTCAGGTCATGAAGCAAGGAATGTTCAGGTCATGAAGCAAAGGAATGTTCAGGTCATGAAGCAAGGAATGTTCAGGTCGTAATCAAGGAAGTAAAACACACATGGTTGTCAAGGATGAAGGTGGTGGTATCCTGGAGACCACTCTCAGTCAAAAGTTGCGCAGCAATGAGACTTTTGACACAGATCCAGAAACAGATGTAAGAAATCGGGCCATTAAAAATTGAACTGACATCCTCAGAGGCTCTCACGGAGCAGGAATAAATTGACTTTGGTCCAGGTAGCGTCGACTGAGAGAAGAGTTTGTTCCAATAAGAAAAGTATAAAGGTTCAGACAGATTATGGGAATGACATTTCTCCAGGTAGCCAAGCAGGAAGATACGTAGAGACAGAGAAAGATCAACAATTCACCAACCAAATGTCCCAGCTACGGGTGTGTGTGGTGTGTGTGTGCTAATCATGGGGGAAGTAAGTGCTTAATAGGTACTTCAGCTTACTAAGTTGACCAAAGCAAACGTTTAGTGCTTACAAGCTTCTGTTATGCTGCAGTACAACTACAGGAAATGATATCACTGTAATAGTGTAACCACTGATCAAAGATCATGTTCAAAAACAGACATTTTGTGCATCGTGTACGCTCATCTTTCTTGCTTCTCTTCCCAGCTCTATCCTTCTCATTTCTTACCTTCCACCTGTTGATTTTTCAGAACCCACTTACCAGTTAGCATAATTGAGGGGTGGGGGGAATACATTGAAAAAAAGGGAGGGGAGAGAAATAAGAAAAGAAAAATGAAAAAGAACGAAAAGAAAAACGAGAGGAAAATAGGAGAATAAAGAACGGACAGCAAAGCATAACCCTCTGAGGTCTGGTGGTGGACAAGCCTCCGGAGTTACCTCAGGCGCAGCTGCGGGAGATACAGCAGTGCCCAAAGCATTCAGGGGACGAGATAAAGCACCCCTGGCCATTCACCGGAGAGGACCCCGAAGTCCAGTTCGAGGAATGGTTTCCAGGATTGGAAAGGGTTGCGAAATGGAATAGCTGATGAGGAGTTCTTGCTACTGTTGGTGGGAAACTGGCGGGGAACATGCTCTTCGGCAAAGGGGAGTCTCTTCGGAGATACCAAGAGAGTGACTTTGGAGGAAGCTACCAGGTCGCTCAAGGAAGCCTTATGACCTGGAAGCTTGCTAGGCGGGACTTCCACCACACATGCCAAGAAGTGGATGCGTCTGCGTCGGCCGGCATTCATTATCACGCTGGAGAAAACCTTCAAGATCGCATTGCATCGGAAGTGATAATCTGAGTGCAGAAACTAAACACAAGGACTGACCATCTTCTAGATCAGTTAGGAAGGACAGTACGTCTCTTCACTGGATCTAGCCATCTGGCAGATCAGGATTCAGCCCAAATCATAAGATAAGCCTGTGCCCACTCAACGAGGTCCTTTCCCATTTCGGGTCATGCCATTTGGCCCATCCAACGTTCCACGAGTGATATGGACCTCAATCCTGAGGATGGGCATCATTCAATCACTGGATACATCAATTGATATTCTCAAGAGTCTAGAGGGACACCCTTGCTGGCGATTCAACAGCTCGCCAAAACCAGACTCAAGTTAAAACCTTCAAAATGCAAATTGATTCATCATGAAGTTGAATGCTTGGGTCATGTGATCACTTCTAATGATTGAAAACATGGCACACATATAGCAAAATGTTGCAAGACTTCCCAATTCCTACTACCTTAAGAAATGCCGATATTTTTTGGGGGAATGGCCTCGAGAGGAGATTTGTAGCTCTCCCACGCAAAAGAAGCCCACCCTCTTCACTCCCTAACTAGTAAAGAAGCTACCTCTCAGTGAACCACAGAATGCCAAGCAGTTGACCCCCTTTTCCTGGTTCTTATGTTTCCATCTCCCGAGAAGCCCTTCGAGGTGGAGAGACAAGGTCTAGGATCAGTATTATCACAAGCTGGAGAAGATGGGAAGCTCCACCCAGCTGATACCAGGAGAGAAACATTATGGCCAACAGAAGACATTGGCAGTCGTTTGGGCCTCGGCTCACTTTCCTGTACAGTTAGGTCCATTGTCAAAGCTGATTCCAAATCCTCGTGCATCTGCCTGCAGGGTGTATGGCAGTGAAATACAAGGTGTTGGTTGGTATCATCCATCGACCAGGCAGAGAGAACGCTAGCACCGATGCTCTCTCTCACCAACACTCTCTCTCTCACCGTCTTCAAGATGCAGCACCTTTTTATTGTAATTGCAGAGACGGAGGAAATCCAGGTGCCTGCTGTCCGTATGGATGAAGGGGGGACTACACCTGAAACCACCGAAATTTAAACGCATATTTGTAGCCGTCATAACTTTCCCCCCCCCCTTTCTTCTGTGAAGATACTTTTGATACCAACTTGTTGCTCATTCCGTGTGCTTTATTTTTTTGTGTGCTTTAAGATGATATGTGAAATGTCTCTATAGGCACCTTTTCTTAGAAGATACATCCAAAAGATACATCCAAAAAGGCAAGGGTCACTCCAAAAATTGCACCCCCCAAACTGTGGCAAGGATAATTCCCAAGTGCCTGGTCTACAGATGCCCAAATTTGGTTTGTAGGCTTACCAAGACATTTAGCTGTGATATAACGGAGGCATATTTATCAACACATCTCGTGTTCATTAGTTCTAAGGCATTTCATTTCCAACCACGCAAAATACACGCAAAATCTGTGACGGTCACCTCTTCTAATCACCATAACTCTGTAATGCTTCAAGTAAAAAAAGAATTGACGGTATATCAAAGATCTCTCAAATGAACCCTCAAATATTAAAATTGAGTCAAGTGTGGCAAAGTTATGTTTGCAAATCACAACAAAATATATTTTCAAAATTCCTGGGAATAGGTGTTCAATTTCAATTAAGCGGCAACTTAGCGAGCTTCTATAGCTAGAGCCGACAGCCTTTGCGATCCCAATCCTTCTCCTCCAATGAGCAGAGAAAAGAAAACGATGGTGGGTTTCATTCCCCGAAACAGAGTCCCTACCCGATGACGAAAAGTGTGCCAGAAAGGTTGCAACTGCAAGTTGATCTTTGCATAATGGAAAAACAGGTTCTGTATTATGCTCAAGGGGTTGCTCAAGGGGTGTTGACCAGATTTTTAATTATCACTGAATTTGTTCTTGAAGTTATTTTGAGGGCAAATGTTGTGGCATAGCTACTTCCTAGGTCAAGACATAGTAACCTGATGACCTCACTTCTCTGTGCATAGAAGTGGACCTAACCTAGTGGCCTGACCTTTCCACTTTAGGCTGTGTGGTTTTAAACATATGGTTGACCTCTAATAAGTGCAAATGATGTGGTGATTCTGTCAATGCATTTAAATATCGTGGTTGTGAAAACTACAACCCCAAGTAGGAAGGTCAAGGTCAACTTCAGGTCATCAGATTACCACGTCTTGACCTAGGAAGTATATAATATATAACTAAATGTACTGCATCAAAGGCACTACATTTGCCCTCAAAAATGACTTACAAAGCTCTGGTGGATCTCTGGCAGATCAACACTCTGACGTCTGGTATGTACCAGAAGGTCTGGTGGATCTCCGGTAGACCAACCCTCTGGCGTACATACCAGAGGCTCAGGTGGATCTTCCACAAGGGAGGAGGAGGGAGTGTAACACCAGATTAACACCATTTACAGTGCACGTGTACTATATGCATTCATCACACCTAGTAGTTTCTCATGCTTTGATTGGCTAACAACCAGGTAGATATATCCTGCATCGTCTTGCCGTGTGTGAGCTCAGAGACTAGAGACAATCCCATTCCCATCCCACCTCGCCTAATATATATATATAGATATACACACATATTTAATTTTTTTAATGAAAAAAAACTTGCTGTGTAATCCATGTGTAATCCATGTTATATTATATATAATTATAGTCAATTGGGTTAAAAAAAAAAGCCGGGCGGGAAGTTGGGTTAAAAAAATACCAGGGGTCTGGGGAAGACACAACTGCTTTAAGAATTTAAACAATCCTTGATCTGTCAAGTACTTTTAATGGGCTTTTCATTAATGTGTTTTTTTGTATAAAAATATTGACATAGAGGACATGACAAAATAAAGAACTTAAACATGTAGAAAATACCCGAAATTAACTTTTTTCTGACTCAACTGAACTTTTGGGTAGATTAATCAAACTAGTTAGCAAATTATGAACACTAGCCAAAAGAAAATAGTTACTAAATGGTTTATTTATTGCCAACAAAATAATTCAATTTTTTAAAAATTTTTTTGGACCGGATTTTTTTAACCCCAGATATTTTTGGTCACTCAGGGTTAAAAAAAAAGCCAGTTTTTTTTTGTTTCTAGTCTTTCTAGTCTTTTTTTCAAGTACTATATTTTCATTTTTTCTTCTCCAGTCATGCTAATTTGTGAGTTAGAGCATAATTGTGAGTAATATGAATTATTTGAATATGACTTTAGTCATTGATTATCAATGGTACACATGGACTATTTCATCATTCTGTGTAGATAGAATGATGCAATAGTAATGAATAAACCACCAGTCAATGGTACACTATTGCATCATTCTGATGGACAGAATGATACAATAGTATACATATCATGTGAGTAACTGAATACGACTTTAGTCATTGATTTTCAATGGTTATATATACAAGTTAAGTAGGCTGGATGAAATCAAATCGAAAACCTACAACACATGGCAAGGTCTGGGTGCACCAGTAACCGATGAAGGAATTCCTGTCTTAGCGATGTTACACCTTTAACTCCAAAGAAATTGACATCCATTAAAATCTCATCTTCTTCATCAAAGGCTTCTTCTACACCAACAAGCAGTCGCAACTTATTCAATGAATCATCTTCGAGGTTGGATTCACGCATCTTGGTCGAAATCCTTCAGAAGCATGCTCCACCTGGCATGAAGTATGTCCTGCGTCCCTAGTACCTGTTGAGCATGAAACTTCATTTGAGGAAGTTATTCGATCACGTGGTAGACCATCTAATAGGCCACCAACCCAACAAAACCGACACAAATTATCAATGCATGGTGCAGTGTTGACCGAATCAGATTTTAAGGAGCAACTTGTGGAGAAAAAGAAGCAAGAAGATGCTAAGCTGGAGAAACAACAGGCTAAAGCTGGAAGAAGAAAAAAGCTAAAGAGCGATAAACGACCTGCAAAAAAAAGAAGGAAGATGATGGTTTCAGACTCGGAAAGTGATGATGGCTCTTGCTCCCAGGAAAAAAACAATCAAAGGAACCCCTTGAAGAAAGTTCTTCATCATCTGAATGCGAGGAAACTGATGATGAAAAAGATGCAGTACCCTTAGATGAAGAGCATATTGTACAATATTATGCCGCTTCTGGAAATGCCCAAGAAGTTACTACTGGGGAAAGTTGACAAGAGTTTTCAGTGATGACGAAGATGCTGATCCCACTTCAGCTGAATTTACCTTCCTTCAAAAAAAAAAGAGCGAAGCACAGATTCAACACGCATATTCTACGATTGGCCAAAGCGGGAGGATGTGGAGATAGTAGCAGTGGATCGTTGCTTGTATGGGCCTTGTTCAGCCAGTAGTGGAAACAGTTAGTCGAGGGAAGGCACTGCTGAAGTTCGAGTGTGAAGCAAAAGTTACAAACATTTTCAAGTATTTTTCTTACCCTGTTAACCATTACTGTACTATTTATTGTACTATTTGAACAAATTTTAACGAAAAAAGATTCAATTGATAAAATATTGATTATTTACATTTGATTTTACCTTTTAGGATATTTTTAATTTAAAGGGGTGGGTTTTTTTTTTTACCCCTGTATAAAAAAAGCCACCATATTTTTTATTTATTAATATTTCATTACAGAACATAGATATTTGTATTTATTTATGTAGTCATTGATAGTAAAGTACTAGAGGATGGCACGTGTGTTTTTAGTAAATCCTTTACTCTGGGTCTAAAAGGTAAAGTTTTAGGGAAAACGGCTTTTTTTAAACCCCAATTGACTATATTTGACTATATTATATTATATATATATATATTACATATATATATAGCAGCACATTCCCTCTCTGACTGTTCCCTCAATGTGTACTCACAGCAAAGCTGCAGGAAGGAACACAGCCTTTGTTGATCAAAACCTGTACTCTCAACGAACTCTCAGTTGACATAGTGTAGATAAAATGACTTCCTCGATAATTAACTTTAAGTTCACTCACTCAATGTTCGGCTGTGTAGATGTTCTAGCCTTCATCAGGAAAATGGCTTTCTCAATAATTCACTCACTCAACATTTTGGATAGATGCTCTGGCCTTCTCCTGATGAAGGCTGTGCTCTAGTCATTATTCCTGATGAAGGCTAGAGCACCTAGTCATTATTCCTGATGAAGGCTAGAGCATCTAGTCATTATTCCTGATGAAGGCCAGAGCATCTAGTCGATGAAGGCTAGAGTATCTAGTCATTATTCCTGATGAAGGCCAGAGCATCTAGTCATTATTCCTGATGAAGGCCAGAGCATCTAGTCATTATTCCTGATGAAGGACAGAGCATCTAGTCATTATTCCTGATGAAGGCCAGAGCATCTAGTCATTATTCCTGATGAAGGCTAGAGTCATTATTCCTGATGAAGGCCAGAGCATCTAGTCATTATTCCTGATGAAGGCCAGAGCATCTAGTCATTATTCCTGATGAAGGCCAGAGCATCTAGTCATTATTCCTGATGAAGGCCAGAGCATCTAGTCATTATTCCTGATGAAGGCCAGAGCATCTAGTCATTATTCCTGATGAAGGCCAGAGCATCTAGTCATTATTCCTGATGAAGGACAGAGTATCTAGTCATTATTCCTGATGAAGGCCAGAGCATCTAGTCATTATTCCTGATGAAGGCCAGAGCATCTAGTCATTATTCCTGATGAAGGCTAGAGCATCTAGTCATTATTCCTGATGAAGGCTAGAGTCATTATTCCTGATGAAGGCCAGAACATCTAGTCATTATTCCTGGTGAAGGCTAAGAGCATCTAGTCATTATTCCTGATGAAGGCCAGAGCATCTAGTCATTATTCCTGATGAAGGCCAGAGCATCTAGTCATTATTCCTGATGAAGGCCAGAGCATCTAGTCATTATTCCTGATGAAGGCCAGAGCATCTAGTCATTATTCCTGATGAAGGCCAGAGCATCTAGTCGTTATTCCTGATGAAGGCTAGAGCATCTAGTCGTTATTCCTGATGAAGGCCAGAGCATCTAGTCATTATTCCTGATGAAGGCTAGAGCATCTAGTCATTATTCCTGATGAAGGCTAGAGCATCTAGTCATTATTCCTGATGAAGGCTAGAGTATCTAGTCATTATTCCTGATGAAGGCTAGAGCATCTAGTCATTATTCCTGATGAAGGCTAGAGCATCTAGTCATTATTCCTGATGAAGGCTAGAAGAGCATCTAGTCATTATTCCTGATGAAGGCTAGAGCATCTAGTCATTATTCCTGATGAAGGCTAGAGCATCTATTCATTATTCCTGATGAAGGCCAGAGCATCTAGTCATTATTCCTGATGAAGGCCAGAGCATCTATTCATTATTCCTGATGAAGGCTAGAGCATCTAGTCATTATTCCTGATGAAGGCTAGAGCATCTAGATTATTCCTGATGAAGGCCAGAGCATCTAGTCATTATTCCTGATGAAGGCCAGAGCATCTATTCATTATTCCTGATGAAGGCTAGAGCATCTAGTCATTATTCCTGATGAAGGCTAGAGCATCTAGTCATTATTCCTGATGAAGGCTAGAGCATCTAGTCATTATTCCTGATGAAGGCTAGAGCATCTAGTCATTATTCCTGATGAAGGCTAGAGCATCTAGTCATTATTCCTGATGAAGGCTAGAGCATCTAGTCATTATTCCTGATGAAGGCCAGAGCATCTAGTCATTATTCCTGATGAAGGCCAGAGCATCTAGTCATTATTCCTGATGAAGGCTAGAGCATCTAGTCATTATTCCTGATGAAGGCTAGAGCATCTAGTCATTATTCCTGATGAAGGCTAGAGCATCTAGTCATTATTCCTGATGAAGGCTAGAGCATCTAGTCATTATTCCTGATGAAGGCCAGAGCATCTAGTCATTATTCCTGATGAAGGCCAGAGCATCTAGTCATTATTCCTGATGAAGGCTAGAGCATCTAGTCATTATTCCTGATGAAGGCTAGAGCATCTAGTCATTATTCCTGATGAAGGCTAGAGCGTCTAGTCATTATTCCTGATGAAGGCTAGAGCATCTAGTCATTATTCCTGATGAAGGCTAGAGCATCTAGTCATTATTCCTGATGAAGGCTAGAGTATTTAGCCAAAACGTCGAGTGAGTAAATTTAAGTTGATTATCGAGAAAGCCAAACTTGATATTTCTGAAGCCATAGAGCAGCATCCACTGCAAGAGCTGGTGTATGGAGAAGAGCTAGAGGTAGCCTTGCTATATTGCAGGCATCGACGACGATGGTGCCCTCTGTAAATTTTGCCATCAGTAACTAAGGTAGATGTCTCACTAGCAAACTGCTTGAGCTCCAGCATAGCTAGTAGATATGGCATAGTTTATGAGTTATCAAGAACGTGAAAAGCACAGGTGCAAGTCATCCACCGACAATGGTGATGGCTTCCAGGAGCTTGGAGTCGATTTGTTTTGTTGGAAAATCATCCCCACCCCCCCCCCAGCCCCCTCTTAAAACCATCTCCTGGTCATGCTGATTCAGAATATATCTAGTTAGTGAGGTCTACTCTGGTAATTTTAAAGTGTATAGAGGTCAAACAGAGGTCAAACAGACAGAGAGAGAGAGACATGGGCATTATATAGAGCCTTTCCCCTCCTCTTTCCTTTTACTGGAAATCCAACACAATGCATAGGGTAGGGGTGGAGTGACTAGACGAAGCTCATCTAAACGTGTGACCCAAGGGGAGGGGTGACATGAGAGCCAAGCAAAAATATACGAGGGCAACACATAACACAGAGCAGTACGTAGCTAAATTAGGAACATCTTCAAGTGGTTTTTAAGATCAAGTGCAAACTAATGACAGATGCTGGAAGTGCCTTCCATAGGGAATGTGGAACAGTCAGAGAGGGAATGTGGAACAGTCAGAGAGGGAACGTGGAACAGTCAGAGAGGAAATGTGGAACAGTCAGAGAGGGAACGTGGAACAGTCAGAGAGGGAATGTGGAACAGTCAGAGAGGATATGTGGAACAGTCAGAGAGGATATGTGGAACAGTCAGAGAGGGAATGTGGAACAGTCAGAGAGGGAATGTGGAACAGTCAGAGAGGAAATGAGGGAACAGTCAGAGAGGGAATGTGGAACAGTCAGAGAGGGAATGTGGAACAGTCAGAGAGGAAATGAGGGAACAGTCAGAGAGGGAATGTGGAACAGTCAGAGAGGGAATGTGGAACAGTCAGAGAGGGAATGTGGAACAGTCAGAGAGGGAATGTGGAACTGTCAGAGAGGGAATGAGGGAACAGTCAGAGAGGGAATGTGGAACAGTCAGAGAGGAAATGTGGAACAGTCAGAGAGGGAATGTGGAACAGTCAGAGAGGGAATGTGGAACTGTCAGAGAGGAAATGTGGAACAGTCAGAGAGGGAATGTGGAACTGTCAGAGAGGATATGGTGGCAGAAACAAAGTTTATGATATGATCTTCTGGTTGCAAGAGATGGCCAAGACAGCTGCTTGCACAGAGACTACAAACGTTAATATATCCTTTACTAGTTCAATATTACTATAATTATATTGGAATTATGTTGTTCATTGCATTAATAGGTAAAGGGTCCTCATAATATTGGTAGTCTAAATTCTTGTTACACTTCTTTTTTAAGAGTCGTATTTCATGTTTGCTTTTGCTTTTTGTTTTCGAATAAAACATTTTTGTCTCCCCCCGCAAAAGCGAGACTCTTTGAGCCACTCCTTTTGCCAAGCACCTGTTGGAGGGCTTTTGTGCATTTCAGCCTGCCACAGGCGATGTTATCAAATAGCTGCATTAGAGCTCCATGACAACTCCAGCAGTTTGCTAGCGAGGCTGCCTCTAGCTCTTGGGAGTGGGGCCTACACCTGAACACCCGACACAGACTTGGCTCTCAGCTAAGTCATTAATCCACTCGTACATACCATCAAGCATGCCAGGGGGGCAAGCGCAGTCACCACTCTCTCTCTGCCCTGAGCCCCCTCAGTGCCCTGCACCCCCATGTTCTGTATCTGTGCCCGTCGAGCAGACGAGAGGTCCGCCAGCACACGCCCCACATGCTCCTCGGGGACGGATACTTCCAGGTCCATGCATGGCTCCAGCAGTTGTCCCTCCGCCAACCTCAGGGCTTTTGCCACGCCTTCCGAGGTGCACGAAGAGAGCATGGCCAGGCTGGTGGAGGGACCCAAGTTGAGGTCGCTGACCTCCACGCTGAGACGTACGACAGGAAAACCAAGCAGAGGACCTGGAGATGAGGACCATGTGATGGAGAAAGGAGAGGAACTGAAGGAGGTCGTCAACGAGGGAGAACGGCACAAACAAGAACATTAAGTGGGAAGGAAGGGTGATCTGGACTTAGGGGGCGTAGTATGTTCCACGCACCTCCCACAACTCGGTGTGAAACAATGGACTTAAGGGTGTGGTATATTACATGCCCCTCCCACAACTGTGTGAAACAATGGACTTAGGGGTGTGGTATATTACATGCCCCTCCCACAACTGTGTGAAACAATGGACTTAGGGGTGTGGTATATTACATGCCCCTCCCACAACTGTGTGAAACAATGGACTTAGGGGTGTGGTATATTACATGCCCCTACCACAACCGTGTGAAACAATGGCCTTAGGGGTGTGGTATATTACATGCCACTCCCACAACCCTGTGTGAAACACTGATAAAGGTTGAGTACGGTACATCGAGACAAGAAGTGTGGCTACCTTGTAAGCACGCCCCCTCCACTCCCTCCTGGATGGCTTGTATCAATTCGGCCTTGCCGTGTCCACCGGGGAGGAGCAGAGGCTTGTGTCTCTGGCTTGCTAGGTCAAGGTACACGTCTGGCGCAAAATTAGAGGAGCCAGTATCCACCCGAGGACCAACTCGTAGAGTCATGGAGACAATGTGTCTCTTCGAGCCCAAAGTACGATCCAATGACACTAGAGTGTGATATTTATAACAATAACAACAATAACAACAACAACAAATGGGCTATATTTTCACCTTCCTGGATGACCTCTTTAGTCGGACATTCCTTGTAGGACACTTGGAGCTTCCCAAGGCAACAGTCCACACCAAAATCCCTCCTCAATCTATCGTGAATGATCTCCAAATGGAGCTCACCCATTCCAGAGAGGACCGTCTGTCCCGAGTCCTGGTTGACCGACACCCGAAGACTTGGATCCTCTCTAGAAAGACAGGAAAGAGCGTGATCCAAATCTGCCAAATGAGAAATGAATGAGAGGAGAGAAAGAGTGGGAACTACACACTACCTTTCTGAACAGCAGCAGTGGCTGGCTCCACGCTGCAGAAGAAGACGGGCAGAGGAACATCGATCTCTCCCAGGATTAGCGGGCCTGTGCAATCCTTACTGTCTCTGAGACTACCATCTCTTGGTGTTACTTCTTCCTCTGCCCTAGCCACTGCAGAAGACCTCACAATGACATCACCTGTATAGGTCTGCAACAACAACAATTCTACTAACAGTTCTGATATCCCATAGTTAGCATAACAACAGTTCCCTCTCTCCCGTTGCTATGAAGGCATAACAACAGTCCCCTCCCTCCCATTGCTATGATGCATAACAACAGTCCCCTCCCTCCTGTTGCTATGATGCATAACAACAGTCCCCTCTCTCCCGTTGCTATGAAGGCATAACAACAGTCCCCTCCCTCCCGTTGCTATGTGCTATAAAGGCATAACAACAGTCCCCTCCCTCCCGTTGCTATGTGCTATAAAGGCATAACAACAGTCCCCTCCCTCCCGTTGCTATGAAGGCATAACAACAGTCCCCTCCCTCCCATTTATGTGCTATAAAGGTCATAACAACAGTCCCCTCCCTCCCTCTCCCATTTCTACAAATTCGAAAAGTGAACAGCCTGAATCTCGATCACTATAAACATATCTACTTTGGAAATACTACAAAATGAGTTGTAACATCCTTACATTCTTCATCCCCACCGCCACGGCAATGTTGCCCCTGGTCATGACAGGCACTTCACGCTGCTCATCGGCCAACATCAGCAGCACACGGCTAACCTTCTCACTACAATCAACAACAACATAAACAGTAAAACTAAGTAAGCAAAATAATTCAACAACAGAAGCAGTGAGCACAAGTTAACCATAAAGACAAACAAACATACAAACAGGTTAAAGATTTTTTAAGCAAACAAGAGCAATGAAGTTTAAGGAATAAAACACACAAATGCTGCGTTAATTAGTCAAATAGTGAAGCCGACTCACAATAACAACAAGCAACAACAAAAAGACAACAAAACACAAAAGGTACAAAAACAAGCCAAAAAAATCAAGCCAGCGAAAGACGGACTGAACCATTCAATGACCTTGTCTTGCGGCTCATGTTGTAGATGGTGGTCTGCGGCAGCAGCTGGCCGGAGTAGAGTCTCAGGTAGACCAGAGGTCCCCGCCTCTTGTCGTGGGTCACTTTGAAGGCAAACGCATACAGCTCCTGGAAGCTGTCCGGGCTATGTATGTATACATGTGTGTGTATAGTATTATGTGTCTGTATGTATGTATATGTAATGTATTATGCATGCATGTGTGTATATATTAATGTATTATGTATACATGTGTATATGTATATATATATCAGGGTTTCTTTCAGGGAGGGGGGCATTCGCCCCCTACTGGCCATTTTTTGCCCCCACCTAGGGTTTTTGTAGATAAGGTGTGCAGATTGCATTTTTTAATTTTTACTTGTGGTTACAACTTTAGAGCTCCGTAGATTCTGCAAACTTCATGGTATGGACTTGATATATAGCTCAAAAGATAGGTCTCTCTGTGTGCTCTCTTTTGATACTAAAATATTTTCATAGGTATAACTATAGGCAAGTTACTAGACCCTAAAGCGGAGGGACCTCAAAAACCTGAATCGCCACAACCTCCGCCAAAACCACTCCTAGTTGCGAAGTGCAAAAAAATTTGAAAATGGTACGAGTGGCTAGAGGAAGCTCTAGCGCATACAATGAGCGTTTTGAATAGGCGTTAACATTTTATTACCTGGTCAGACACGTGGGTGCAAAATTGAAGGCGTTGATAGTCAACGCCCTCAATTTTCCACCCGCGCGCTTGACCAGGTAATAAATTTTTAACGCCTATTCAAAACGCTCATTGTATGCGCTAGAGCTTCCTCTAGCCATTTTCAATTTTTTTGCACTTCGCAACTCGGAGTGGTTTTGGCGGAGGTTGCGGCGATTCAGGTTTTTGAGGTCCCTCCGCTTTAGGGTCTAGTAACTTGCCTATAGTTATACCTATGAAAATATTTTAGTATCAAAAGAGAGCACACAGAGAGACCTATCTTTTGAGCTATATATCAAGTCCATACCATGAAGTTTGCAGAATCTACGGAGCTCTAAAGTTGTAACCACAGGTTAAATTATTTTTTTATTTATTAAAATTACCCTCGGTCCCCCCCTTAAAAAAAAAAGGAACAAATTTGACAAAGTTTAAATGGCATATAGGAAGGAAGGAAATGACACAAGTCATCTCTTCTATTCCATACATTTGCAATGTTACATAAATCATGTTTGTGTGATTCTATAGCTAAATAAATAAGAGGTTTGTTTCTCCAATGCAATCTCTCAACTGGGTTTAATTATCTTAATCTTTGAAAAACTTCGTTAAACTTAGAAGTATTCTTCACCTTCAACGGTGTCTGCTGTTCTGGCCACTCCATAACAGAATGTCATCTTCACCATAATGCTGATATTCAGAAGATTCAGGAGTCTCAGGAGTGGGGATTTTCTTTGGATCAAAACAGGTAAATTCAGATACACCATCTGGAGAACTGGAAATGAAGGGGTTTCCCCATAGCATCTAACATCAGCCATGGTGACCTTTACATCAGTGTCTTTACATCAGTGACTTTCCTTCAATGCCCCGCAACTCTTGTATATATACTCCTCGATTGCACTGAACTGCCCTTTTTAGGGGTCCAAAATTCCTGGGGGAGCAAGCCTCCAGACGGAGCGTGACCATGCTCTGCTATGCCCCACCCCATGTCTAAACCAAACCTTAATTCCTGAAAGAAACCCTGTGTGTATGATGTATGTATATATAAATGTGTGTATATAATGTATACAAAGTATGCATATACTGAAGACAGCACAAACAATTCACTTGGACCACGAGGGCATGAAGATATTGAAGGCGCGCCCTATTTCACTGAGCATGGGCACCAGCTCAGCACGCAATTCCTCAAGGTCAAACAAAAGCCTGACCAACCTTTCAACCTGATTGGGAAGGGAGCGCCAAGTGTGGGCCTTAGCTTTTAGGGAGCACTCTCAAACAGTTGAAGAGACTATTGAGCAGTGTAGCTTATTAGCAGTTGTTGGAGGAAGAAAATCTTTGTGAAAAACAAAAGATACCCGAGCTATTATTATTATTACCAAGTTATTAAGCAGTTAGAACAGTTAGTCATCCTCTATAACAGCTTCACCCGGTGGTAGATCCTCCTCAAACTCTCCCTCGCTGATGCTGGCGAAGGGATCATCTCCACCGTCATCAGTATTGTTGAGGCCAACAGTCTCTGTGGTAATGGCCTCTGCAGCACTATGGGCTGGTCCACCAGCTTCAGGCAGGGTTGTGTCAGGTGCTGCTGCGATTCTTCTGCTATGGTTGAACTGGAACTGCACATGAGACCACATGCGCACAATATTTGCTGACAATGCTCGAGTATCAATCGTCAAATATGGGTGGGTTTATTCCGCGAACAATTCGAAGGTGCGAGCTAACTGTTCTGAAGATGGAAGCTAGGGAGCGTACTATTCAAGGGTGCGAAGAGCTCGAGGAAATATTGTATGTAGGTGTACATATAGGATATGTACATGAATGCATGTGTGCATATAATGTATACATATGCACATGTATGTATGCGTATGTGCATACACTGTATACATATGCACATGTATGCATGTGTATGTGCATATAATGCATACACTGTATACATCTGTACATGTATGTATGTGTATGTGCAAGTATATGTATAAGTATGCATGTATATGTACTATATGTATGTATATATATTGTAATGTATGGATGTATAAAGATAAATATCCATGCCAGTCCAGGATTGGAGCAATCTTGCATTTCAATGGAATTTGAAATGTGGAGCGCAATCAGAAATCTAACCAGATCTCTCTCACTTATAGGAGCCTCACATTCATTCATTTTTTGCACCTGTAATTAACTCGAACCTTTGTATCTTGATATGGTAGCAGAAATATAACTGTTATGCAGATACTTAATGCGAATCAACATATCAGTTGCACCGAGAGAGAGAGAGATATGTGACAGCACACACTGACCATGTTTGTGACTTCAGACCTGCAAACTGATCAGTCTACACCCAGACCTCCAAACTGATCAGACTACACCCAGACCTGCAAACTGATCAGACTACACCCAGACCTCCAAACTGATCTGACCACACCCAGACCTCCAAACTGATCTGACCACACCCAGACCTCCAAACTGATCTGACACCTAGACCTCCAAACTGATTTGACTACACCCAGACCTCCAAACTGATCTGACTACACCCAGACCTCCAAACTGATCTGACCACACCCAGACCTCCAAACTGATCTGACACCTAGACCTCCAAACTGATTTGACTACACCCAGACCTCCAAACTGATTTGACTACACCCAGACCTCCAAACTGATCTGACCACACCCAGACCTCCAAACTGATCTGACACCTAGACCTCCAAACTGATTTGACTACACCCAGACCTCCAAACTGATCTGACTACACCCAGACCTCCAAACTGATCTGACACCTAGACCTCCAAACTGATTTGACTATACCCAGACCTCCAAACTGATCAGACTACACCCAGACCTCCAAACTGATCAGACTACACCCAGACCTCCAAACTGATCAGACTACACCCAGACCTGCAAAGAACTAGACCACCAGACCACCTCTGAATAAACACATAGGACTCTACCCCCCCCCCCCCCCCCCCCTCGATCTCCAAATGAATCCACAACACTAAACCCCGACCTCTGAACTTAAACAACTTTAGACATTCAAAATCAGTAATCTGGGTTTAGTGTTGTGGGTTCATTTGGAGTTGGGGGGGGGGGGGGTAGAGTCATAAAGTTTTTGTTTCTTGGGAGGTCTGGGTGTAAGAAATCAGTACAACTCTAAACTTGGACTTTCAAATTGCTATGCCCCTAAACCTGGACCTCTGAACCCAATAGAACTCTAAACCTGGACCTCTGAACCCAATAGATCTCTAAACCTGGACCTCTAAAAATGACCGGCCACTACCGAAAGCATTTTGCTAGAGGCACACAAGCTGGTTGCAACTCACATGGCTAGTGGCCTCTGGAATGGGCTGGGTAGGTAAGTGATGATAGCGTCCATCAGTGGCTGCACTGCGATGTTCCTCAGGGAACTTCCACATAAAAGGGGTGTGGCCATACAGCTGGAAGTCAGTCGACAAAGTCCACCTGCCAGTTCCTCATGTGACAAGGTCAGGGGGTCAAAAGTATCGTCTGAAATTTTCTCAATTAAATGGTCGTCCATGCCAATCACCTGTTACAATCAAGTGGGAGGTGGGAGAAGGGGAGAGAGGGGGGGGGGGGGGAGAGAGGGGAGGGGACATCAGCTTCCGTGGGGCCATCATAAAAAGGCTGTACAAATGTAACTATGCATTCCAATGATAGCAATGTGCCCCCAAATCTTGTATAGCCAACCCTTTACCACTTTTACATGGGTGGAAAGGTAAAGGGTCTGTCATACTAACAGAGCACTTTGTTCAAGCACACACCCATCTTGGTACGTACGACCACTTCATGCACACGTTATCTGAGTTGTGACATCACAGACACAGCTCGAATGTAACAGAGGTCAAGGGTTGACTACACTGGCATGGTCTCTGGGATTCACAGAGATGTTCATGTAGGTCGTGGACAATCATCTAGAGATCTGTCCAAAGGTAAAAATTCTTGACAGCCTAATACTGGCTAGGGCTAAGCATACAGGGTTATAGGGTTAGGGATATAGGGTTATGGGGCTAGGGATATAGGGCTAGGGTTATAGGGATATAGGACTAGGTCTATAGGGCTAGAGGACTAGGGATATATGGAGATATAGGGCTAGGAATATAGAACAGGGCTAGGGATATAGGGCTAGGGATATAGAGCTAGGGATATAGAGCTAGGGTTATAGGGCTAGGGTTATAGGGCTAGGGTTATAGGGCTAGGGATATAGAGCTAGGGATATAGAGCTAGGGTTATAGGGCTAGGGATATAGAGCTAGGGTTATAGAGTTAGGGCTAGAGGACAGAGATATATGGAAATATAGGGCTAGGGATATAGAGCTAGGGTTATAGGGCTAGGGCTAGAGGACAGAGATATATGGAAATATAGGGCTAGGGATATAGAACAGGGCTATAGGGGTAGGGATATAGGGCTAGAGGACTAGGGATATATGGAAATATAGGGCTAGGGATATAGAACATTGCTATAGGAGTAAGGGATATAGAGCTACAGGGTTACAGGGCTATAAGGCTATAGATGTGCTGGGAAACAAACTCTGGACATCCATGGATATCCCAGGATTATCCTCGGCTGATATCAGGTGCAAACCTCCTCCGGGAGGTAAATAGGTTTGTATATTACATGTGTATATACCTGTTCAGCTAGACTGGAGCGGAGTTCCAAGGCAGACTTTATATCGTCTCTGCCAACAGGAAGGTCTGCAAACTTCCACTCGCTGCCCAATAGTGCGTGCACACTTCTGTAATCCTTTCCGCCACTTGGTTCTTTGGTGCACTTTACGAGAGGGACGCGACTAAACGAGGATCCATCTTGATCTTGATTCCACATGAGGATATCCATGGAGAGCAGATCGATGACTCCTCTGAAGTCCCTCCCATGCCCTAGAGGCAGTTGCGTGACAAGAGGGACAGCATCAAGTTTGTGTTTCATACTGTCCACAGTCAGAGACAAGCTAGACAGTAGTTTGGTAAAGATCACCATCAGCATAAACACTCTTGTATGAGCTGATTACGTGCATTTTCCACTGCATGTGCAACCACAAGAACACACACACACACTTTCAATCATTAACAGACGTTCCATAACATCAACCTAATGTCCACCACACACAACGGCATCCATGACAGGGTTTCATTTAGAAAATTGTCCAAGGGACTGGAGGAATCTGGATATTAAGGGGGGGGGTTAAAGATGTGACATCGTTTCTAATGAATTTTAATAATACAATTTCAGGGTTTCATTTAGGGCGGATGCCCCCACCCCTTGGAACCTTTTTACCCCCCCCCTCGGCTTTAAGGCAGTATGCCCATTTTTGGAATGTTTGACCTTTTTTGTGTGTGTTTTGTGTGTGTGATTCTTGGAAATTGTATTATTAAAATTCTTATTGATGTTGGTAAGTGCTTGACATCCCTTTATTAATATCCAGATTCCTCCAGTTGCCCCCCTTGGACAATTTTCTAAATGAAACCCTGAATTTCCAGGGGGGGGGGAGGGGGGGGGGGCAAAAAGGTTCCAAGAGGCCCCTCTAAATGAAACCCTGCATGACTCACTTTGCTCCAGGCCTGTCCATTTTGTTGACAAATGCAATGGTGGGTATGGAGTGTTGCTTAGCTTGTCTCCACACCTTGATACTCTGTGCCTCCACCCCAGACGAGCCATCGAACAGGGCCACAGCTCCATCCAGCACACTCAGAGACCGCTCCACCTCAAAAGTAAAATCCACGTGGCCTAAAGGAGAGAGAGACGACATGATGTAGTCTCCTATCGGAGACCCTTTACCTCATTTAAATCGGCAGCCAGAGAGGAAAAGGGTCTGGTACACTTGACATCCGAGTATCTTGTTCCGAGTACGAATCATTTGTAATGTCGCCCTACGTGCGCGCATGGTAGAATGTTTCAACTTTGGGTCATGAAGTCACAAAATGCTCCATAAGTGACACACACTTTTCCTCTCCAGTCCAAATGTAAAAGAGGTAAAGGGTTGGCAATGCGAGGCTAGATGTAATGGTCGAGAGGCTAGTGACGAGCTGTAGTCATGTGAAGATGTAGCAGAACCTATTACAATTCAGTGGAATGCAAGGACAGTTCTAATTTCTGACTGGAATAGAGCCACTATTTATCAATTAACTTAAGCAGCAAAGGGTTAGGCTTTCAGTCAGGCAAATGAATTTATTTGAGCCAGAAAAGCAATGGCAACAATTATCAGGTGATCTATACACTAGTAGGGAAGAAACACATAAATAACAAAGGCAAAGAATTACGATGCCACATAATTAACAATAGCTCATGTCCACAAACACCCCAGAAACACCGATATCAAGCAAGTACACGACATGCATGCATGCTTTTCTTCTTCGCGGCCATTTTACATTCATTTTACATTATTATTATTATTATATTATTATTATTATTATTATTATTATTATTATTATTATTATTATTATTATTATACATTATAATAATAATATTATTATTATTATTATTATTATTATTATTATTATTATTATTATTATTATTATTATTATTATTATTATTATTATTATTATTATTATTATTATTATTTTACATTATTATTAGTATTATTGTTGTTATTATTTTTTATTATTTTATATATTTTTTATTACATTACATCATTACATTATTATACAACATTATTATTATTATTATTATTATTATTATTATTATTATTATTATTATTATTATTATTATTATTATTATTATTTTACATTATTATTAGTATTATTGTTGTTGTTATTATTGTTGTTATTATTGTTATTATTATATTATTTTATTATTTATTTTATTTTATTTTATTTTTATTTTTTACATTATATTATTATTATACAACATTATTATTATTATTATTATTATTATTATTATTATTATTATTATTATTATTATTATTATTATTATTACATTATTATTATCATTATCATTATCATTATTATTACACCAAGAATATGCACATGGAGCACATGAATAGTAGACCTGGCGTGTCAATGAGGTTGATTCTGTGCTGGAGCCAGTTGAAGGTGATCGCAGCGGAATTGATGGTGATGCCTCTCTCCCTCTCCTGCTGCATGAAGTCCATTACCGTATCACCGTCGTCCACATCTGAGACAAGCAACACACCAGAGACAAGCAACACCGCCATGAGCAGGTGGACACACACCAGAGACAAGCAACACACCACCATGAGCAGAGTGGACACACACCAGAGACAAGCAACACACCAACATGAGCAGAGTGGACACACACCAGAGACAAGAGACAAGCAACACCACACCATGAGCAGAGTGGACACACACCAGAGACAAGCAACACACCACCATGAGCAGAGTGGACACACACCAGAGACAAGCAACACCACACCATGAGCAGAGTGGACACACACCAGAGACAAGCAACACCGCACCATGAGCAGAGTGGACACACATCAGAGACAAGCAACACACCACCATGAGCAGAGTGGACACACACCAGAGACAAGCAACACACCACCATGAGCAGAGTGGACACACACCAGAGACAAGCAACACCGCACCATGAGCAGAGTGGACACACACCAGAGACAAGCAACACCACACCATGAGCAGAGTGAACACACACCAGAGACAAGCAACACACCACCATGAGCAGAGTGGACACACACCAGAGACAAGCAACACCACACCATGAGCAGAGTGGACACACACCAGAGACAAGCAACACACCACCATGAGCAGAGTGGACACACACCAGAGACAAGCAACACCACACCATGAGCAGAGTGAACACACACCAGAGACAAGCAACACACCACCATGAGCAGAGTGGACACACACCAGAGACAAGCAACACCGCCATGAGCAGAGTGGACACACACCAGAGCCAAGCAACACACCACCATGAGCAGAGTGGACACACATCAGAGACAAGCAACACACCACCATGAGCAGAGTGGACACACACCAGAGACAAGCAACACACCACCATGAGCAGAGTGGACACACATCAGAGACAAGCAACACACCACCATGAGCAGAGTGGACACACACCAGAGACAAGCAACACACCACCATGAGCAGAGTGGACACACATCAGAGCCAAGCAACACACCACCATGAGCAGAGTGGACATACTAGAGACAAGCAACACCACACCATGAGCAGAGTGGACACACACCAGAGACAAGCAACACCGCACCGACATGAGCAGAGTGGACACACATCAGAGACAAGCAACACCGCACCATGAGCAGAGTGGACACACACAAGAGACAAGCAACACACCACCATGAGCAGAGTGGACACACATCAGAGACAAGCAACACACCACCATGAGCAGAGTGGACACACATCAGAGCCAAGCAACACACCACCATGAGCAGAGTGGACACACACCAGAGACAAGCAACACACCACCATGAGCAGAGTGGACACACACCAGAGACAAGCAACACACCACCATGAGCAGAGTGGACACACATCAGAGACAAGCAACACACCACCATGAGCAGAGTGGACACACACCAGAGACAAGCTACACACCGCCATGAGCAGAGTGGACACACACCAGAGACAAGCAACACCGCACCATGAGCAGAGTGGACACACATCAGAGCCAAGCAACACACCACCATGAGCAGAGTGGACACACACCAGAGACAAGCAACACCGCACCATGAGCAGAGTGGACACACACCAGAGACAAGCAACACACCACCATGAGCAGAGTGGACACACACCAGAGACAAGCAACACACCACCATGAGCAGAGTGGACACACCAGAGACAAGCAACACCGCACCATGAGCAGAGTGGACACACACCAGAGACAAGCAACACACCACCATGAGCAGAGTGGACACACATCAGAGACAAGCAACACACCACCATGAGCAGAGTGGACACACACCAGAGACAAGCAACACCGCACCATGAGCAGAGTGGACACACATCAGAGCCAAGCAACACACCACCATGAGCAGAGTGGACACACACCAGAGACAAGCAACACACCACCGTGAGCACGGTCAGAACGGACCCCCTGGAGATTTGCCACTGCCATTGCAGTGATCTGGAACCCCTGGAACCCTCCTCGATCTGTCCCTGTCATTGCAGTGTTCTGGATTTTTTTTGTGTTTAAAATAATCTGAACTATTTCATGTCTTCAGTAAGCAAGACATTAATTTTCATTCTGACTGCCAGATTTTTCAAAGGGTACATCAGTTCCAAATAGAAACAAGTCGAGCTATATAGTATGAGAGTGTCCAGTGCACTTCTCGAAGAACGCTATCTTCTCTGCCATGGATGTGCATGTGACCAAACAGTGCTGGGATTAAAGAGAATCCTTAAAGTAGTAGACCATTCCTTACAGTCTTTTCTATAAATTCTCCCGGTTCAATTTTCGTATAGACTATGAGATTTATCTATAGCAAAGAATTCCATATTTATGGAGGTTTAGATTAAACCTGCCTCAACCCAAAGTTAAAAAAATTGAGAAAACGATTAACAGAGAGTCGCCAATTGGCAACACGTGCATGCAGGCTTTGAACAGCAGTTGACACCAATTAGCATCAAACAATTTTAGTGACGACTGGTCCACTAAAAAGAGCTAGTTGGTTTCAAACTTGTTTATTTGCAGTGTTGTGTACTTCTAGAAAAGAGAGCGCTGCTTATAAGGATCCACTACTAGCATGCCTAGGCCATATAGCTCTAACAAGATAAGCTAGCTAGCTACACAAAGAAAATTATCCGTGTACAAAATTATAGTTGGCTTTTTCCTACCTGTATTGCTAGCGCTTGGCGTCATCCACCGTCTAGAGCTACCTAAGCTCAGGTAAGTGTCTACACTCCATCTCTGCATGTTTCTATAGAAGAAGGAGCATCACAAAAGTCGATTGTTAGCTAAACATTGCCTCAACATTGAAGACAGCCTTTGAGATCGAGCAGCAAATGGTCACTAAAGTGTGGCAGACTAGATTATTTCCTAAATCTGGTAGCCAAGACACCGCCTTACTTTAGAGCAGATGATGTTGAAGTTTTCCCAACTCTAGTCCAAGCTTCAGGCAGTTTATTCTCTCACATATTGAATGAGGCAGTCACTTGAAAATAACTCCACCCCACGCATTTCTCCGCATTTCTCCACCCCACGCATTTTAATACAATTTTTTTAATGATGTGGTTAATAGATTAAAGAAGAAGCGATGTAGACCACAAACATGTATAAGACCCTTTACCTATTAATATCATGAAAACCTAACACCAACCATAATAGTTAAAAAGAAGCCGTGTATTTCTCATAAGGTAAAGGGTCATATAAATGTTGGTGGCAGCAATTGGAAAATTCTTGTTTTATTTAATATATTACTATATTACAATAACCTTCTCAATAATCAACTCAAATTTAACTCTCTCAACATTTTGTTCCTGATGAAGGCTAGAGCATCTAGTCAAAACGTCACGATAGTAAAATTCGAATTGATTATTGAGGTCATTTTAAATTCGTCATGCCAACTGAGAGTTCGTTGAGAATAGCTCGTGGGATGCTTAGTGTTAGCTGAGGGAGTTGAGAGCAATTCCCTGATGGCAAGAATGGTTGGCTTAGCACTGCCCCCAAGCTTATCCTCCTGATCTCCAACATCACACCCCTCCCAAACCCACCCCTCCCAAAGAAAAAAAGATTGTCGTTGCTATTTGCTTTTGTTTGTACAATCAAATGGCCCCTAATGCGATATTACTCAACATAATTAACCAAACATATTCAGTTTCGTAGAAGGTCGGTGTTGTTAACTATTGTCACAAAAGTAAGCTTCTGAAGACACCAACCTTGCATATAGCAAGACACACAGCTGTATGCTGACTCAGCTCAGCTAGACTAACATTTTTACACAAACAAGCGTGTTTATTGCACGGATGATGTCTTACCGATTCTCAAGGGTTTCGAGAAATGGATTAGTCGCTGGAATGCACTGGACAATTTGGAATCTTCCGGAAGAAAAATTATAAAGAATGGATCTGTTGTACGCGAGGAGTGTGTAGGGAAAAGCAGATATGATCCCGAAGACGAATTTCGAGATTTTTAACAGTTTTTCTCGCGTGCCACCTTCGCAAAGGATTCAAGGCCTGCTTGAAATGCTTTCGGGGGCTAACATTGGGTGCCATTAAGGATACCAAAAAGATGCCAAATCAGGGTTTCATTTAGAAAATTGTCCAAGGGGGGAGGAATCTGGATATTAAGGGGGGAGGAATCTGGATATTAAGGGGTGGCATGATGTCAAGCACTTATCAACATCAATAGGAATTTTATTAATACAATTTCCAAGGGAGGGCAAAAAGGTTCCAAAAATAGCCACCCCCCCCCCTCCCCACCCCCCTAAATGAAACCCTGCAAATGAAGTAATTTTTTATTTTTTTTTACTTTTTTTTAATTTTTACATTGTATGATTCACACTTGTTCACATCACTCAGGACATAACACACACACAGAGCAATGACTACTACAGCAATGGATGACTCCTCTAGTTCTGTCAGGACATCACACACACATAGAACAATGACTACTACAGCAATGAATGACTCCTCTAGTTTTCTCAGGACACCACACACATAGCCATGACTACTACAGCAATGGATGACTTTCCAAGTTCTCTGAGGACGCCACATACACAGCAATGACTATTACAGCAATGGATGCCTCCTCAAGTTCTCTCAGGATGCCACACACACACAGAGCAATGACTACAACAGCAATGGGTGACTCTAGTTCTCTCAGGACATCGCACACACACAGGGCAAAAAGCGAGAGCAGAGTGATTGTCCACTGCCCGAGAGACAATTATGTGGCCATGATGTCACATCTATACTGAATTATGTCAGCTACTATGACTGTAGCTGTATGCATATGAATAGAAAGGGCCCCAAAATATCCTGCAAACTGCTTAATGATCAATTCTTGCTTTTGGGTACCCAATCTTATTTTCCCATGTAAACAGCAGCACGAATTCCTGTTTGGGAGTAGATGCAGAATACCATGCTGTATTTAGTTCCAACTCTTAGCCCTAGCCCTAACCCTACGGTCCTGAAGACATTCCAACGTATGTGGCATCTCAAAATCTGATTAGGCTGATAAAACATTCCATCAGGGTTCACCAAAACTGGTCGAGTGTTCCCAGACGTACATTCTTTCAATTTGTGCTCCCCTTCATGCAGATAAATATAGTCTGGTTAATGAGACCATACTTAATGAGACCATACTTTACCCTGGTTCATAGGTTAACAACACACTTATAGCCAGAGATGGTAAAATGATGATAGTCACACAGCAACCATATGACATTAACATGACATCAGCACGTCTGACCTCCCATCCTCCTGGTAAATCCAGCGTAGTACAACATCCTCTCTGTAGTGGTAGTCTTGCCAGCATCAATGTGGGCGATGATACCAACATTCCTGATACACGATTCCTTCTCTGTGGCGGAAGAGCTAGACCCTGTAATTACATATCACAGGACTAGCCGTACAGCAGATACAGACTGGCCATAAACTCACTGGTGACATGTTTCAAGCTGCCTCTTCTCTGGTAGATCCTAATCCAATGAAAGAATAGTCGAACAGCCATCAGCAACGTGCTAACGCATGCGCACCAATATAGATTATGTTAGGTTGACATTATAATCACCTTCTTAATTAACTTCAAATTGTATTCACTCGACCCCTGATGAAGGCTAGAACATCTAGTCGAAGCGTCGACAATTTGAAGTCGATTGAGAAGGTGATTATAATAGTTTTTGTATGAACGTTCGCAAATTTGGCGGGGAGTAGGTCGCTGCAGCTCTATATTTCAGTGAAGCACCATTTTGCTGAAATATATATATATAGGTAGCTGTGGCTAAAAGGGAAAAATTGGCGTAGTCGCAAATGGAGCATGCGACTACAAAGTGTACTGACTCCTGCTTATGAAAGAGGGAAATCTGGTGAACTAATAAGCCGGCCAGAAACCACCCCCCCCCCCCACACCCACCATTAAAAAAAAAAATTAATGATCTTTTCAGTTTTCACCGAACTAAAATTTGGCTGGTGGTGGTGAATCGACCATAAGCATTTTTAATACTTCATTCGATTTTGGTCTCAAAGGGCAGCCTATTCTTGGGTGCTTTCCACTGATGTTACAATAAACTTTGCTTGAAATATGGGCAAAACCACAAAAGTATAAACGCTCTTGCTCCCCAACTATATATAGGTCTTCAACACTTGTCATTTATGGTGATATGTCATTTATGGTGATATCAGAGTATCTAGCTAATGAATTGATAGGTTTTATAAGACAGTTTTATTTCTCCCATATCTCAATTACATTTTTGGTGTCAGACGGACTATATCTCATCAGAAAATGACTGGATGAAAACTATCAATTCAAAATACAGAGCAATGCAAGAGCTCTCAGATTATATAAAAATTAAGATGACTGAGTTTTGACTGCATGTGATATCAAATTACACTTTCATGGTAAATACATGTAGTTAGCACTCTATGACTTTTAGATCTTTCTGTGTGCTCTTTTGATACTAAAAACTGTTGCATAGGTATATACCCATACATGCAGTCAAAATAGGGGCCTCAAAACCAGTGTGTCCAAGTTTTCTAACTCCCTAATTGGAAAGTGCAATATAATGTCAGTGGCAGCTCTTTTCTATACAATGAGTGTTAACATTAGGTGCTAAAATGTAAGTAAGTGGTCGAGCGCGTGGTCAAGCGTGCGGGTGGAAAATTCTCCACCCATGCTTGACCAGTACTTACGTTATGGGGGGTATAAATTAGTCCCTTCCTGCCAGCACTTCACAAAATACACCCAACATTACCTGGTTATTTACACTCCACGTTATTCCTAAATGCCACCTTCCCCTCAGTGCCCATTCTTTCAAACTCCTTCAACCATATTCCAGCTCCCTCAAAATTCCATCCAGCTCATTCATTAATGCTCTCCCATTCCCTTCCAAATTCATAACAGCCTATTAGAAAGTGCTCCACATTTTCCACTTCCTTCCTGGCACACAACATGCATCTATCATCACCACACCAGCCTACACTGCTTCTTGTCCTGCACAACCTCACTCCTCATATCCCTGTAATGACCTTGTGTACCTTTCTGCTCCACCACCTTTTGCAACGTATACCACTTCAAGCTGCTCTTACTCTCGACTTCCTCCTTCCTATCACACACGTTCCTCTTCTTCATCTTCACCTTCCATTGCTTCACTGACCCTAGTTCGTCATTTGGATTGTATTTCCTTATATTCTTCCCACCCTCCTCTCCCTCAGCCCCCATCCATTCTTAGCCTCCTACCATAGAGGATTTTGTTTGTCCTCCCTCCTCTCTGCCAACTTCCTCCATCCCAAGTCACCCAGCACTGCCACTCCACCCTTCCAAGTGTACATTCCCTATCAGTTTCTCATCAAACCACACACCCAGCACTACTTCCAGCTCCTCTCGATATTCCACTTCAACTACTTCACCCTTTCCCACTTACTTTACTCTTCTTCTCATTAAACTTAAACTTCCATCTTACCGCATAGTTCTGCACCATATCAAATATCTCATTCCTGTGTCGGCCAAAAGCACAATATCATCTGCAATGCACCACACCATGTATCATCCACCTTCAATACCAGCTCAGCTCCCTCTAGTAGTTCATCCACCATTCCAGACACATACATGTTTGAATAGTGTTGGTGGCAGTCCCTCTATTCCAAACCACCTCGACTGACCTCCATCTGATGCTATCCTAGCTTCCACCGTATTGTAGAAGCCTTCACACATTCGTATGAATTTCTCCTCCACTCCTGCTCGTCTCATTGTATACCACAAGCCATTCCTCACACTGTTGTAAGCCTTACTGATGTCTAGCCCTGATGTCTAGAAAAGCTAGGTAAGATGATCCGTTCTCCTTTTTCTGAATCTCACATATATCCCTTAGGACAAACCACTGGTCTGTGAATCTCTTCCTTCTGAAACCTCCAAGTCCCTCTGCCTCCATGAAAACTTGCTCCTCACAAAACTTCCCTAACCGCTCTGCCATCAACCTAGTGAAGAGCTTCGCTACACAACTCCCCAATGATATCCCTCGATAATTCTTGATCACTTATCACCGTCCTTGTACAGTGGTACCAACAAACTCCTCATCCAATCCACCGGACAACACTCCCTTCTCAAATCCACTAATACTTCCATTCTCCCCCCTCCATACATCATCATCTCATTGAGTATTCCATCTGGTCCTGGAGCTTTCCCCCTCTTTAGACTCTTCAAGGTATCCACCACTTCTCTCCATCTTATTTGTTCACACATGCCTATCTCACTGCCACCCCGACCTCCTTTACCCAAAGTATTGTAGACACTCATCTCTCTCTGCCAAGTGCCTCCAAGTGTCCCACCATCTCCTCTAAAATCTCATCTTCTCCCTCTATTTCTCCACCAGAGTTGGTCTTCATCATTTATCCTTTTCTTCTTTCCACTCAGGTCTCAACAAAACTGCTTACAACTGGTTTCACCCTGTTGTCTTATTCTCCTCACATCTTTTCTCATAGCTCTTTTCTCTTTTTTTAAAATCAGTACCTTAACTTTTCATATATATTCATCCCGGAGCTTTCTCACTTTAACATCGTGTCCCCCCATTCTTGCTGTCTTCAATTTCCTACAACACCTTTCCTGTTACGTATTACTTCCCCTACTTCATCTGACCACCATCCTTTCGAATCCTCCGTTATTTTCTTCTTCCCTAAACCTTTCTCTGCCGCTGTCAACACCTTTTCTTTCCATGTATTCCAGATAATACTTGTTATTTCCACTCTCCTCTCCACACACCCCAGACCTCACTTCACACCACAGTAGGTTATGATCGGAACCAATACCCTTCTTCCCAAGAATCGCTGCCTTCCTTACAGTTGAAATTCTCGAAAACTAGTCAATTACTGATTTTTTCTCCCCTACTTCCCAGGTTCACTTTCCCTCGCAGTTCTTCACTTCATTCCCTATAACCAGTCCTCCAAGCAACACCTAGTTGAGGAGCTTTCTACGTACCATTGCTGTTAAGGTGTGCTTCCTCCCCAAGACATATCCTTGCATCAAAATCGCCCATCAGAATCACCTTTCCCTTCAAATATCTCTATATCTGTTTGGAGTAGCTTCAAAAAGCATTTCCATCTCCCGCACTCTCACCCCCTCTGAGTTTACATAAACAACGCCTACCACCACTTTTCTCTCTCCCTCTACTTCACATTCCATCCTCCCCTGGTTCACCTAGCATCCGTGACTTCAGTCTCTTCTCTACCAATATCCCTTCACCACCACTTGCCCACCTACAAACCTCCCCATTTGACCCTACTATTCATACCCAACTACACACACCTCCTCCTCTTTCTGCAGGAATGTCTCTGCCAACCCTAGAATATCCAATTTCATCTCCCTCAACACTAACTTCAAATCCACTCGACCACCAAATCCTACAGTTAACAAACCCCCTCTCAAAATCCCTTTCTCCACCCTCCACTTTAGACCACCCACCCACCCGAGCTACGTTTGTACAACTCATCTGACTTGGCTCATCCGGACAATCTGGTCCGTCTGAGCCGCTGTCCTTCTTTATCTCCAATGGTTGGGTCTTTCTGTCGGGACGATAATAGATTTTTTTTAAACCACCCCTGGTGCTGCTTCATGTCTCCTCGCCATTGCAGTAGTATTCCTGCTCCCCATTTCCTTCTCACCCCTATGATTATCCTATTAAGTCATTGCTATCCTTGTGCGCACCCCAATAGGATTAAAAAGTACTGGTGTCCACAATTTTAAATGGTGAAGAGTCATCTACAACTGGTTGTATATAGCCTACATGGTTTACAGACTTGTTCCCTCGACAACTGGTTGGGCACAGACTTCTTCCATCTACAACTGGTTGTATATAGCCTACACTGGCACAGACTTGTTCCCTCTATAACTGGTTGGGCACAGACTTGCTCCATCTACAACTGGTTGTATATAGCCCACATGGTTTACAGACTTGTTCCCTCTACAACTGGTTGGGCACAGACTTGTTCCATCTACAACTGGTTGTATAATAGCTTACACAGGCACAGACTTGTTCCCTCGATAACTGGTTGGGCACAGACTTGTTCCATCTACAACTGGTTGTATATAGCCTACACTGGCACAGACTTGTTCCCTCTATAACTGGTTGGGCACAGACTTGCTCCATCTACAACTGGTTGTATATAGCCCACATGGTTTACAGACTTGTTCCCTCTACAACTGGTTGGGCACAGATTTGTTCCATCTACAACTGGTTGTATATAGCCCACATGGTTTACACACTTGTTCCCTCTACAACTGGTTGGGCACAGATTTGTTCCATCTACAACTGGTTGTATATAGCCTATATACACGGGCACCGACTTGTTCCCTCGACAACTGGTTGTATATAGCCTACTTGTGCAAGGCCTGTTCCCTCTACAACTGGTTGTATATAGCCTACATGGGCACAGGCTTGTTCCCTCTACAACTGGTTGTATATAGCCTACATGGGCACAGGCTTGTTCCATCTAAAACTGGCCTACATGGGCACAGACTTGTTCCTTATCTAATACGATAAATAACATTTTTGTTCCCGTTTCAATTAAATATTATAGTCGAGCGGTCGACTACACAAGTCATTGCTTCCACTTTTCCTAACTTTGTATATATGTCATGGATTAGAACTACAGACTTGCAGCAAGCCGGAAAGCATTAGGAATCGAGATCCCCCCCCCCACATATCAATCTAGTTGGGTGAGCACAGCTCAGACATCCTGCTGCATATATATATAATATATATGCAATAAGCTCCCAATGTTGTGATAACTAAGTGTTGATGCCAGTGCAAAACAACAACAACAACAACAAAGTGATACACCTAGAACCTTGAATTATATTTTTCATGGCTGTTTTGGGAGGCCACATGAGTACTTGATACGTATGTAAAAATATATATAGGGGTATATTATTATTACTACTACTACTACTATTACTATTATTATTATTATTATTATTATTATTATTATTATTATTATTACTATTATTACTACTATTATTATTACTATTATTACTATTATAACTATTATTACTATTATTACTATTACTATTATTATTATTATTATTATTATTATTATTATTATTATTATTATTATTATTATTATTATTATTATTATTATTATTATTATTATTATTATTATTATTATTATTATTATTATTTTACATTATTATTAGTATTATTGTTGTTATTATTATTATTATTATTATATTTATTGTTAAATATTATTAAGCTAGAGAGCAAGTTTCCACTTCACATTCTCCCTCAGCTTTGGAGCAGGAACACCTGAGAGAAAATATGAATCATCATCGTCATCACATCTTTCATTCACAAGACAATCTAGAACCCTACCAGCATAAGTAATGCTCTCAGGCTCCTTGTTAGTGGCTCGGGCAGCTAAGATGCTGTTGACTGTAGCTCCTGGCCCCAGCACCTATCATAAATAAGGTACTAATACTATAAATACACAAGTGTTCATACAATCCATAGTGTATATACCCTATCAGGACATATACCTCCAGGACAAAAATTTTACCACCTGGACAAATACCCCCCCCCCCCTTCCCCATGCTAATTACCCACTAGGACATATATATAGGTATATAATAATACCCCCGCCAAAAAAAAATCCATAAAAAAAAAAAAAAATTGGGGAAATGGGAAATAAAATGTATAAGGTTTAGGACTGGGGCAATAAAATCCCATCTTTCATCCTAAAATCCTATATGTGATGGGTGAAAATATTTATGGGGTGGGTAAATGTCCAGGGGGTATTTGGCATGGGTGATCTTTGTCCAGGTGGTAATTGTCTGGAGGGTACATGTCCTATAACCGTATATACGTATATGGATCTTAAGCTAACTAAGTGAGATTAGGAAACCATTGAACACACAAAGAAAAAATAAGACGATCACAGCCACCATCTGTGATATATTTAACTCCTCGAAAATATCGCTCTACACAGAACCCAAAATACAGAAGCTTATTTTCCAACAGCCTATTCTTGTCTCTTGCTAATCAACAGAATAATGTCAGAAAGTGAGCAAGAACTAAAATTCCAGTTTGATGTGGATGTTCCTCCCACATCCACTCTCCTTATACCCTCACCGGAATGCGGACTCTCTCCATAGCCTGGAGGTTGCCTGACGGAGGCCAAATTGTATCCATTTCTTGCCTCACGGTCTGCAGTAAATCCTCATACTGTTCCTGAAGGATACTGGCCAACTTTGAATACCCGAACTGCACCAGCGAAGCCAACATACTGTTCACCTCTTCCCTTGCACAATCAGAAGAAGTCACAATCTGGGCCAGAGCCTCGATCAGGGCCTCTTCTTCATACTGACTGCCCTCTCGCAAGTTGTGCCTCTTTCTCTCTGACTTTTTTCGACTTTTAGATGACCTCCTGCATGGAAAACATTAGAAATGAACCACAGCTGTATTGCCATCGCCATCGGCAACTATTTCTCTGGAACACTCTCATGGTATTGCTAATAATGACCAACACGGTAAAGGCAAGTAGTTGTTTTGCCAATAGCTGGATAAACTGGTTAAGGTCTAATTTATTATTTTCGCTGCACTAATTGGAAGAGGGGGAGAAGGAGAAATGGAGGGAAAAGAGTAAGAAATGGAAGGAAAAGAGGAAGAAATAGAGGAAGAAATGGAGGGGAAAAGGAAGAAATGGAGGGTAAAGAGGAATGAAAAGAGAAATAAATGGAGGGAAAGAGGAAGAAATGGAGAGAAAAGAGGAAGAAATGGAGGAAGAAATGGAGAGAAAGAGGAAGAAATGGAGGAAGAAATGGAGGGAAAAGAGGAAGAAATGGAGGGAAAAGAGGAACAAATGGAGGGAAAAGAGGAACAAATGGAGGGAAAAGAGGAAGAAAATGGAGGGAAAAGAGGAACAAATGGAGGGAAAAGAGGAACAAATGGAGGGAAAAGAGGAAGAAATGGAGGGAAAAGAGGAAGAAATGGAGGCAAAAGAGGAAGAAATGGAGGGAAAAGAGGAAGAAATGGAGGGAAAAGAGGAAGAAATAGAGGAAGAAATGGAGGGAAAAGAGGAATGAAAAGAGAAATAAATGGAGGAATAAATGGAGGGAAAAGAGGAAGAAATAGAGGAAGAAATGGAGGGAAAGAGGAAGAAATGGTGGGAAAAGAGGAAGAAATGGAGGGAAAAGAGGAAGAAAAGGAGGAAGAAAAGGAGGAAGAAATGGAGGGAAAAGAGGAAGAAATAGAGGAAAAGAGAAAGAAATGGAGGAAAAGAGAAAGAAATGGAGGAAAAGAGAAAGAAATGGAGGGAAAGAGGAAGAAATGGAAGTAAAGAGAGAAATGGAGGGAAAGAGGAAGAAATGGAGGGAAAAGAGGAAGAAAAGGAGGGAAAGAGGAAGAAATGGAGGGAAAAGAGGAAGAAATGGAGGGAAAGAGGAGGGAAAGAGGAAGAAATGGAGGGAAAAGAGGAGGAAAAGAGAAAGAAATGGAGGAAAAGAGAAAGAAATGGAGGTAAAGAGAAAGAAATGGAGGGAAAGCTGAAGAAATGGAGGTAAAGAGAAAGAAATGGAGGGAAAGAGGAAGAAATGGAGGGAAAGAGAAAGAAATGGAGGGAAAAGAGGAAGAAATGGAGTGAGAAGAAAAGAGAGACATCAAGGGAGAAGATGTTGCATGCATAAAAGCTTGGATGATGAGGGAAATAAGATCAAGGGACGATAGACAGCAAGACAAAAAAGGAGTTGGCAGAGGATGAAGAGTGAAAGATGGCAAAGGAGAAAATAAGTTAGAAGGGAGTGAGGGAGGCAGGTAAAAATATTTAAAGGAGAGATGCAGGAAGACGATGACCTATTCTCACCCAGAAGTCTTGGAAAAGCGCGAGGAAGATGCCAGGAAGGAGTTGTTTGTGGAGCTCATGGCAGACCTGCCAGTGTAGCTGCTGGTGTCTGAGAACAAGTCTGCATCTTTTTCATCCGCTGCATATGTTCCTTCTAAAACATGGCCAACAAAAACACGTGTACCAACACCTCGGGGTCAAAGTTCATGCATTCCTTTAAACATCAAACAGAATTTCATATCCTCCACGGTTGAAGCAAAAAAGAGCTTCTTTCGGTTAAAAAGGGGAGAAATTTTCACCGAAAGTAGTTTTCTGTCATTTAAAAAAACTCATTTCCCACCCACACGCTTGACCATGTACTTACGTTTTAGCGCCTAATGAAAACACTCATTGAATAGAGTAGGGCTTCCTCTAGCCACCAGTTTCAAATCTTTAGCACTTTGCAATCTGGAGATATTTATGCGGCCAATTCAGGCATTCAGGTTTTGAAGGTCCCTCCACTTTAGGTCTAGTATATTTTAGCATCAAAAGAGAGCACACAGAGAGACCTATCTTTTGAGCTATATATCAAGTCCATACCATGAAGTTTACACAATATACGGAGCTATAAAGTGGTAATCACTAGTTACATTAAATGAGTTATTTCAGATCGTTTTTCCTCAAAACACTCAGAAATGTCCTAATTGCGGGGATCCACAAATCAACCTGAATGCACAGTAATGCCTACTCATTTTCCATTGTTTCAAGAGCCATCACAGTGTGGCTAGTGACAAAACTATTTCTCCCTCGGCTCACAATTCATAGTGACCAAGTAACAAGACGGCATTTCTCCCCTGCCGCTCCATTTCTGTGGAAGACCTCTACATTTACAGCTCAAAGCACCTAGGATGGCTTCTTGCTTTTTCTTTTTGTTCTCCCTGACAACCACAAGACGCGAAGAGTGACGGAAGAAATCATCCCTGAATGTCTGGAGGAGAGAGAGCTGAGCTTCTCGAGCTTCAAGGAGTCCAGGGAGCAAGTGTGTGTCCAGCAGGTCTAGTCTGTGGTGAAGATGGACAAGTCGCAGAGCTCCGTCCCAGCAGCAACCTTCCACGAGCGTCACTATGGCTTCCTCCGGGTCAGACACATAGTCCAATAGCACACGACAAGCTTCTGAGTACCGACGGTCGGACTTGAGGGACTCTGTCAGGGAAGAAAGAGCAAGGATGACCAGTTGGTGGGCCTGTCTCCAGTTGTGTCCCTTTTAATACTCACTCACCTTCCTTTCTCATTCAATCCCACCTCCTCCCCACTCTCTGTCTTCCTATTTCTTCTCCCTTCACTCATTCAAATCCCCTCACTGACATGCTATCCTCCATCACCTCCTCTCAATTTTATTCCCCCCTCTAAACATCTCACGTTCCCCCCTTCTCACTCACGTGTCCCCCCCCCCCCCCCCATCTCACTTTTACTCTCACTCTCCACCTCCCTTCCATCACCCTTCCCTATGCCCACTTTCTCCCCTCCTTTTCTCCCCTTCTCTCCCACATTATCCCCCCCCCCCACTCCCCCCTCCCAACGTTCCCTTTCTCTCTCACGTGCTATCCTCCTGCCTGTCTCCATTTTCTGTGGTTCTGTGTAGTGGAGCAGAGAAGCTGCAACAAAGACCTGCTCCCAGCATCCCACCTTCTCAAATGCCTCCAGGGCATCCTGGTGACAGCCACACTGAGAGAAAACTAAACACATTTGTACACTCAAGTTCCACACTCGAAGTGCTCACTACACACTGTACTCCAAGTGCTCACTACACACTGTATTCCAAGTGCTCACTACACACTGCACTCCAAGTGCTCACTACACACTGTACTCCAAGTGCTCACTACACACTGTACTCCAAGTGCTCACTACACACTGTACTCCAAGTGCTCACTACACACTGTCTCCAAGTGCTCACTACACACTGTACTCCAAGTGCTCATTACACACTGTACTCCAAGAAGTGCTCACTACACACTGTACTCAAAGTGCTCACTACACACTGTACTCCAAGTGCTCACTACACACTGTACTCCAAGTGCTCATTACACACTGTACTCCAAGTGCTCATTACACACTGTACTCCAAGTGCTCACTACACACTGTACTCCAAGTGCTCACTACACACTGTACTCCAAGTGCTCACTACACACTGTACTCCAAGTGCTCATTACACACTGTACTCCAAGTGCTCACTACACACTGTACTCCAAGAAGTGCTCACTACTCACTGTATTCCAAGTGCTCACTACACACTGTACTCCAAGAAGTGCTCACTACACACTGTACTCCAAGTGCTCATTACACACTGTACTCCAAGTGCTCACTACACACTGTACTCCAAGTGCTCACTACATACTGTACTCCAAGTGCTCATTACACACTGTACTCCAAGTGCTCACTACACACTGTACTCCAAGTGCTCATTACACACTGTACTCCAAGTGCTCATTACACACTGTACTCCAAGTGCTCACTACACACTGTACTCCAAGTGCTCACTACACACTGTACTCCAAGTGCTCACTACACACTGTACTCCAAGAAGTGCTCACTACACACTGTACTCCAAGTGCTCACTACACACTGTACTCCAAGTGCTCACTACACACTGTACTCCAAGTGCTCATTACACACTGTACTCCAAGTGCTCACTACACACTGTACTCCAAGAAGTGCTCACTACACACTGTACTCCAAGTGCTCACTACTCACTGTATTCCAAGTGCTCACTACACACTGTACTCCAAGAAGTGCTCACTACACACTGTACTCCAAGTGCTCATTACACACTGTACTCCAAGTGCTCACTACACACTGTACTCCAAGTGCTCACTACACACTGTACTCCAAGTGCTCATTACACACTGTACTCCAAGTGCTCATTACACACTGTACTCCAAGTACTCACTACACACTGTACTCCAAGTGCTCATTACACACTGTACTCCAAGTGCTCATTACACACTGTACTCCAAGAAGTGCTCATTACACACTGTACTCCAAGTGCTCACTACACACTGTACTCCAAGTGCTCACTACACACTGTCTCCAAGTGCTCACTACACACTGTATTCCAAGTGCTCACTACACACTGTACTCCAAGTGCTCACTACACACTGTACTCCAAGTGCTCATTACACACTGTACTCCAAGTGCTCACTATACACTGTACTCCAAGTGCTCACTACACACTGTATTCCAAGTGCTCACTACACACTGTATTCCAAGTGCTCACTACACACTGTATTCCAAGTGCTCACTACATACTGTACTCAAAGTGCTCACTACACACTGTACTCCATTTATTAGTGTTATGTACACACTAAGTAAAATTGTCGAGTGGGAATTCTTGTTCTGCCCAAAACAAAGAAAAAAATCATATCAAACATTCCAAGTGATCATGATTTTTAATCACTTCTCCATCACTTCTCCAACATTCTCATAGTCCCTCATTTGATATCAAAATCTCACGATTTTAGGACGATCAAACATACTGAGAAGATGTTATTTTACAAGGAGGAAGTTTGGAGTGCTTCAGGCTTTACTCCAAGGCTAGTTAGACCACCGACAGTTCTACGGTTACAAGAACACAGAAAGATTTCTCCGAACAAGTAGCCTCATCGAACGTTCGACTCGAGCACTTCTTGTTCAGCTAGCTAAATTAACGTTACGATTCAACTGAATAATTTTGTTACTTGCTGTTTCTAGATAGTGGACTTAGCTTGCTTGGGAGACGACTAACTTGGTTCAGTGTCTAGCATGTAGCTAACGACTTGTCAATTATTAGCTAGTATGTAACTAAAGCAGCACTGGTTAGAGTTGGATTCTGTTGTTGTTGTTGTTTATTGCAGTGTCCGATAAAGCACGATCAAAATCTCATCATTTTCTTGCCCAAATAGAGCGAGAGAGATCTTGAGTTAGGATTGCTTGGAAGGTCTGCCATTTCCAAAGTCATTTTACTTATTTTCAAGTTGACATTTTGATATTTAGATGAGAGGGGGAGGAAGGGAGAGGAGAAGCGGGAGGGAGAGGAGAGAGGAGACGGGCGGGAAAGGAGAGAGAGAAGGCAGGAGAGAGAGGAAAGAGAGAAGGCAGGAGAGAGAGGAGAGAGGGGGAAGGAGGAGGAGAGAGGAACAGGAGGGAGAGGAGAGAGAAAGAGGGTGGGAGTTAGAGGGGAGAGGGGGCAGGAGGGAGAGGAGAACAAAAATGTAAAAATAAAATATTAGAGTGTCTAGCCGAAACATTGAGAGAGTAAAATTCAAGTTGATTATTGAGGTCATTATCATAACGACTGATAATGAATAAAGTGAACAAGGGAGTACCTATGGAGACTGCCTACAGATAACCCTTTACCATTAAACTCATACACCATCACCGTACGTATATGACTTAACATGGTAAAGGGTCGTCTAACTGGTTGTGTTCAGCATTGGTACACTCATGATTACTTTCTCCCCCCCCCCCCCCCTCCCCTTTGCCAATGTAGTGTTTTGTTTACAAACATTGTTGTTTATAGTTGTTGTTGTTGTTGTTTTACAGTTGGACATTTGGGGCAAACAAAACAGCAGGAAAGCAACGAGTTGAACCACACCCATTGAAGAACTACACAAGCACCACATATGTACCATACATCGATGGTTTGTTATTAGAGTCAGCCAAGGACCACCAGCCACGGCCTCCTTCAAAGGACTTGGCAAGAGCTGCACAGGAGAACTCCAGAACTACTCCAAACATAGCAGATGCTCTTCTATACTTGATCAAGTCCACATGCTATTTGCTTCTACTCAACTACTTGATTGAAGATTATTCATCAGCTAACCGGCTCAGGTCAGCTTCAGCTGCACAGCACAGCACAGCATGGCTAGGATCATGTGAATGACGTTCAGCTGCACAACACAGCACAGCATGGCTAGGATCATGTGAATGACGTTCAGCTGCACAGCCCAGCACAGCATTGGCTAGTCATGTGAATGAAGCTCAGCTCAGCACAGCCCAGCACAGCATGGCTAGGATCATGTGAATGAAGCTCAGCTGCACAGCACAGCACAGCATGGCTAGGATCATGTGAATGACAGTGTTTTACAAATCTGATTTTAAAAACCGCACGTGAGCACTAGCTTGACTACATCATGGACGAGCGTCGCTACACACACCATTTTCTTTCCTGCAACGAGTAACCGATAAGTCGTGGACATGCGTTGGAATATTTGGAGTCTTTTAGTACAAGAGTTTTTTAACCTATTTATTGTGTACGCAATTACTGTGTGGAAAACAACAACAACAACAGAGCTAGATATAAGATAAGATAGTTTCAAGGAATTTCCCCCCCTCCCACTTTCTACAGATATTAAGTCCACTGGCTTACTACCTTAGTGGAAGATTTAAAGTCTCACTGGGAGTCCTTTTATAGTGCAACCAAAACCATTTAGGCTGATAGGAACAGCTGCCAATGTGAGTTTTAGCTGAGATATGAGCTTTTTAGTGGGGGGAGAGGGTTAGCCTCCCACATTATAAAGAGTACACAGGTCAAACCACAGGGAGTACTAGTATGTATACTCCTTGGTAACAGAAACTCAATTTCCAAAATTCCCATTTTTGACGAATGAAAATCAGGGAAGTAGTGCGTGGTTGTTATTACTCAGTCCTGCGTCCTTGTGCTTGCCACATGTGTTGAGGTGATGTCCATAGGCACTGGCCACAGCCTGGGAAGATGCAATGAACAGTCAGCATAATTGCTGCACATGCCCTATGGCTGAAACCTTGTGTACCTTGTACTCCTCAGAGCTTCTGTCGACATAGATTGCCAGGGCTTCCTTGTGGAGGGAGTGTGCGTTAACTAGAGACAGACACTCCTCAAACTTGTCAGGACCTAGATTTAGATGGACGTACGTTACACTATATCTAGAAAGCACCTGGCAGATAGAAGCACAGCAACAACAACAACAACAACAACAACTTCCCCCTACCGCACTTGGCAATATGACAGAGAGCCTTATTGTGTCGCTTCAGGTGGCAGTCGATCTTATAGCGTTGATAATGCAGTGGCAACTTCTTCAGTTGGTTCAGGAATGGAAGATACTCCTTGGGGTCCTTCTGGGACTTCTCTGCCACCACGACAACTAGGGGGAGGTTGTACATCCCCAGGGCAATGTTGTACAGCTTGTCCACATCGACCAGAAATGCAGCGTACTTGAGAGCGTCCTCTGCCGTCACGTGACCACCCGAACCATCCGAATCCGAGCAAGACGAAGGCGAGAGTTCAGATTCTAATATTTAAAAAAATACCATGACGTACTATATGAAATTAAGGAAAGATGTCAAGCCTGCCACCAAAATTCCATGGGGGCCCATTTATCCATGACCCCAGCTGGTGGGCTGTGTTTTCACACTACATAGGGTTTTTGTTTGGAAGGAGGGGGGACAAAAGACACTCCAATGCTTCTTTGGGGCTTTCTATATTTCTTGTTGCAATCTTGGATTGAAAATTGTCAGGTGACTTAACGAGTAGTCGACCGCAAAGCTGAGCAAAAGTGCTCTGTAATGGACACTGCACAGCTCATGATAAGTCGTCACTGTCCACAACACATGATCAAGCTGGTACCTCTTCACAAGTTTGTGGTGGCAGCGTGTATTATGCATACCCCATCAGCAAAATCATCTTAGCTTGATGAATGTTCAGCAGGGGAAATATTCCAGGGATTTTCCCTTTCATATGAAACATTGGTGGATACTTAGGCCCCCGACTGTGAGGCCCCCCCGACTTCACAGGAACCAAACTGAAAAGTATATATATATATATATGCTATCTTACAGCCAGTTCACAATATGACAGGGGCCCAGCGTAACATCGCATTGCATTTAGTGTGCCAATCATGTGGAACAGAGGGTTTGGTGGCAAACTCGGACACAGGTGTGACCTTTGAGCTTCTGTATCATGCAGAGGACAGCCTCCACTTGCGAGCATGTCATTTTGATGTAGGTTGTGATAATGGAGAGAAGGTAGCGATTCTCACCACACCTTACCAGCTCCTCTCGTACGGCAGCACACACGCGGTCCAGTTTACTCTTCTTCACTTCCCCTCCAGTCTGGGGAGTTCCGTGATCACCAGAAGTAAACGAGAGGTCGGGTGGGTACATGGTCTTGCACACGTCTTCCTCTCTGGACAAGAAATTGATCAACTAAATAAAATAATAGTTGAGTTGACGATCAATTACGCAATACTGCACACACTTCAAGGAGGCCAAGAAGAGATTGATGTTAGTGACCGTCTTCAACTGGCTCACAAACTGCGACACATTTTCCAAGAAGGCCTGAAAGTTAATGAGAGCGAAGAAGACAAATGGGAAGCTAGTCACATTATGTTAGGGGACAAAGAAGCAAGAAGGAGGAGAAGAGGGAGGAAGACAAAGGGGAAGGTAAAGAGGGAGATAGTGTGGAAAGGGAGAAAGAAGGACAAAAGGGAAGAAGGAAGAGGAGAGGGAGGAGGGGAAGAGGGAGGAGGAGGGGAAGAGGGAGGAGGGGAAGAGGGAGGAGGGGAAAGAGGGAGGAGGGGAAAGAGGGAGGAGGGGAAAGAGGGAGGAGGGGAAAGAGGGAGGAGGGGAAAGAGGGAGGAGGGGAAAGAGGGAGGAGGGGAAAGAGGGAGGAGGGGAAAGAGGGAGGAGGGGAAAGAGGGAGGAGGGAAAGAGGGAGGAGGGGAAGAGGGAGGAGGAGGGGAAGAGGGAGGAGGAGGGGAAGAGGGAGGAGGGGAAGAGGGAGGAGGGGAAGAGGGAGGAGGGGAAGAGGGAGGAGGAGGGGAAGAGGGAGGAGGAGGGGAAGAGGGAGGAGGAGGGGAAGAGGGAGGAGGAGGGGAAGAGGGAGGAGGAGGGGAAGAGGGAGGAGGAGGGGAAGAGGGAGGAGGAGGGGAAGAGGGAGGAGGGGAAGAGGGAGGAGGGGAAGAGGGAGGAGGGGAGAGGGGTCAATTTTACTTTATTGTGTCTACATGTTTGCAAAAGGGAGATGTAATTTGTTCATGTAAAAAGAGCAGTTGAGCACATGCAATGAGCACATGTACATAGATAACATGATTGACATACAGTGTATATAAATGTTCCCATAATAGTGAACACATAGATAACATGATTGACATACAGTGTAGATAAATGTTCCCATAATAGTGAACACATAGATAACATGATTGACATACAGTGTAGATAAATGTTCCCATAATAGTGAACACATAGATAACATGATTGACATACAGTGTAGATAAATGTTCCCATAATAGTGAACACATAGATAACATGATTGACATACAGTGTAGATAAATGTTCCCATAATAGTGAACACATAGATTAACATGATTGACATACAGTGTATATAAATGTTCCCATAATAGTGAACACATAGATTAACATGATTGACATACAGTGTATATAAATGTTCCCATAATAGTGAACACATAGATGACATGATTGATATACAGTGTATATAAATGTTCCCATAATAGTGAACACATAGATAACATGATTGACATAGTGTAGATAAATGTTCCCATAATAGTGAACACATAGATAACATGATTGACATACAGTGTATATAAATGTTCCCATAATAGTGAACACATAGATAACATGATTGACATACAGTGTATATAAATGTTCCCATAATAGTGAACACATAGATTAACATGATTGACATACAGTGTATATAAATGTTCCCATAATAGTGAACACATAGATTAACATGATTGACATACAGTGTATATAAATGTTCCCATAATAGTGAACACATAGATAACATGATTGACATACAGTGTATATAAATGTTCCCATAAATAATAGTGAACACATAGATTAACATGATTGACATACAGTGTATATAAATGTTCCCATAATAGTGAACACATAGATAACATGATTGACATAGTGTATATAAATGTTCCCATAAATAATAGTGAACACATAGATTAACATGATTGACATACAGTGTATATAAATGTTCCCATAATAGTGAACACATAGATAACATGATTGACATACAGTGTATATAAATGTTCCCATAATAGTGAACACATAGATAACATGATTGACATAGTGTATATAAATGTTCCCATAATAGTGAACACATAGATAACATGATTGACATACAGTGTATATAAATGTTCCCATAATAGTGAACACATAGATAACATGATTGACATACAGTGTATATAAATGTTCCCATAAATAATAGTGAACACATAGATTAACATGATTGACATACAGTGTATATAAATGTTCCCATAATAGTGAACACATAGATAACATGATTGACATACAGTGTATATAAATGTTCCCATAATAGTGAACACATAGATAACATGATTGACATACAGTGTATATAAATGTTCCCATAATAGTGAACACATAGATTAACATGATTGACATACAGTGTATATAAATGTTCCCATAATAGTGAACACATAGATAACATGATTGACATACAGTGTATATAAATGTTCCCATAATAGTGAACACATAGATTAACATGATTGACATACAGTGTATATAAATGTTCCCATAATAGTGAACACATAGATTAACATGATTGACATACAGTGTATATAAATGTTCCCATAATAGTGAACACATAGATTAACATGATTGACATACAGTGTATATAAATGTTCCCATAATAGTGAACACATAGATAACATGATTGACATACAGTGTATATAAATGTTCCCATAATAGTGAACACATAGATAACATGATTGACATACAGTGTATATAAATGTTCCCATAATAGTGAACACATAGATTAACATGATTGACATACAGTGTATATAAATGTTCCCATAATAGTGAACACATAGATAACATGATTGACATACAGTGTATATAAATGTTCCCATAATAGTGAACACATAGATTAACATGATTGACATACAGTGTATATAAATGTTCCCATAATAGTGAACACATAGATAACATGATTGACATAGTGTATATAAATGTTCCCATAATAGTGAACACATAGATAACATGATTGACATACAGTGTATATAAATGTTCCCATAAATAATAGTGAACACATAGATTAACATGATTGACATACAGTGTATATAAATGTTCCCATAAATAATAGTGAACACATAGATAACATGATTGACATACAGTGTATATAAATGTTCCCATAATAGTGAACACATAGATAACATGATTGATATACAGTGTATATAAATGTTCCCATAATAGTGAACACATAGATAACATGATTGACATACAGTGTATATAAATGTTCCCATAATAGTGAACACATAGATAACATGATTGATATACAGTGTATATAAATGTTCCCATAATAGTGAACACATAGATAACATGATTGACATACAGTGTATATAAATGTTCCCATAATAGTGAACACATAGATGACATGATTGACATACAGTGTATATAAATGTTCCCATAAATAATAGTGAACACATAGATAACATGATTGACATATAAATGTTCCCATAATAGTGAACACATAGATAACATGATTGACATGATTGACATACAGTGTATATAAATGTTCCCATAATAGTGAATATATTCCTCTTGGCATTTTATTACAGCAAAGATTCTGACCAGAAATGGTTTCAACAACACAGAGAGCCACCAATAAGACCCCACCCATAGCTGCATGAAGCTCTGATGACGAGCGTGCATTTCCGCCTAGGTGGTTCAGGACTGTCAGAGACTTGGCCTAACACCATGAGAAGCAGTGCGTGTGCTTCCTCCCTGTGTGTCAAGAACTACACAATCTTCAGTGCTCCAACAAAAGCCTTTCTCTAACACTATGCCACCTTCTAGAAGAGCTTAGATCTTCCCCTGCAATGGCTGTGACCTTTGCATGTTTGACCAAGATCTGTCTAGTCAACATCTTGCATTGTGACCATTCTCCAAGTCACCCTCCTGTTGCTTGACCAGGACGAGCCATGCCCAACTTCTAGGCGCTCATTCGCTACTAAGCATGTGCCTACTGGCACAGGACCAGAGCCTTCTAGGAGCCTTTCAGAAAACCCCAACAGAAACTCCACTTTTCCAAAAAGAAAGCCACCAGGAAAAGGCCTCGCCAAGCGAGGTTGTTCGTAGAGTACCAGTTCGTAGAGTACCAGTCCTTTTTTATCACTTTGATGTGCCGAGTGGCGTTGACTTGTTGAACACCAGTAGAGCATCACGCAATCCAAGTGTGCTGACCTTCAACCTTGGGCCTAAATCAAAAGTGGCCAAGTGGTGGCACTTTCCTAGGACGGCAATGACGTAGAAGATACACCATACCTGGCCATCTTCCCACTCCAACATCCGTACCAAGTCTCCCTTCCACTTTGGGTCAATGTTGTCCTTCTGTGTTCCCCACAGTTGCTACAACCTCCACCATCGGAATATCCACGCTCAGTCATCCTTGCGCTGCTGTTTGGTTTGTGGAAGTCTAGCTCTGGGAAGCTGTTTGTCATTGAAAGAGGCTATAGTTGATCGTATATATATTGAAAGAGGCTATAGTTGATCGTATATATTCATCTCCTCCATCTTGGTTCACCTCCCCTTCTTTCAGAGCTTTCCTGCTCTCATATTTCCCCCACACATATCTAGACGATCGTGTTGTTTTCCTCTCAGCGCTGTGTTCCCACTGCTCTGGGCCTTGGCAGTTTTGTGCTTGTTCCTCCAGCTTCACTTGGAATGTTGGTGCATGCTATTGAGGGAGGACTGATTATGAATGTTCCCTTCCCATTGTTAGTGCATGGACCCCCAGAGTACACATGCACATAAATACATACATACAGAGTCTAAAGGGGGAATTGGGAGAGGGGGGGGGGGGGATATTTAGCATTATTATTACTTGAGGGGTACCGGTTTCCCAGACAAGAAAGAGAAGTGACACTATATAGTATTTATAGTAATTGATCACAGCTTGTGTTGTTAGTTGTTTTTGTACATTTACAGGCTGAAGGTTGTCACACCTGCGAGGGGGAGGAGAGTGGGAGGAGGGGAGGAGGAGGGGAGGAGGAGGGGGGGAGGAGAGGGGGAGGAGAGGAGGAGGGGAGGAGGAGGGGAGGAGGAGGGGGGGGAGGAGGGGAGGGGGGGAGGGAGGAAGAAAAAGAAAGGCATTTTTTTAAGCCCTACAAAGTATATTGGGGTGGGGTGGGGTGGATTGGATCCCTGGTAACCCCACACAGTGTTTGGTCTGGGGATAGGCCCATGGAGTCCTGGGTTATAAGCTAACATACACACATACAACATTTCTGTGTGTTCTAATAAGATTAGCATGTACAAATGAAAAGCAACTCTCACTCCCTCCCCCCAACTTTTAAAAATCCTGAGTGTAAGGTGCACAAAATAAGCGACGCCAGGACTGCTGATGGTCCAAAATATTTGAAGATATGGATATGCCTGATGGTATCGAAACTTGGCGGCAGAGACATGCAGCTGGCAGGTGTTGCCGTTATTTTTATCGGCAATTATTCTGTTTGGTGGTTATGGCCAGTGCCTCAAGTGATGCCTCATCTCTGCCAATATTTCCAGCTCTACGACACAGAGATGCTTCAACACTACTATATCGGTATTTGGTGCCAACAACAACAACAACAACAACAACTACAACAAGGTCTGTGCGTGTGCAAGTCATGGCTGACCTGGGGGTTGTGATCGTAGAGTAAATTGAAGTTGATCCTGTTCTTTCTGATGCTCCGGAAGGCCTCACCAAACTCCAGCCTGTCTAGCTTCCTGCGAATATCTGCCAGTGTGAGGGCCCGAGGGCGTACTAATTCCAGGTTGCCTCTGGGCATCTGAAGGATAAGTCTGGTGTCGTGGGGGATGATGGTGACTATACGAGAGCCTCTTTCTACCCGACGGATGCTTGGATCCAATGAACACAGTTTGTCTGCCTCTTGAGGATCTAGGGGCTCTATCACTACAAGGATAAATACAGAGAGATGGCAGAGACAATAAGAATGAGTGCTCCAGAGAGATGGCAGAGACAATAAGAATGAGTGCTCCAGAGAGATGGCAGAGACAATAAGAATGAGTGCTCCAGAGAGATGGCAAGACAATAAGAATGAGTGCTCCAGAGAGATGGCAGAGACAATAAGAATGAGTGCTCCAGAGAGATGGCAGAGACAATAAGAATGAGTGCTCCAGAGAGATGGCAGAGACAATAAGAATGAGTGCTCCAGAGAGATGGCAGAGACAATAAGAATGAGTGCTCCAGAGAGATGGCAGAGACAATAAGAATGAGTGCTCCAGAGAGATGGCAGAGACAATAAGAATGAGTGCTCCAGAGAGATGGCAGAGACAATAAGAATGAGTGCTCCAGAGAGATGGCAGAGACAATAAGAATGAGTGCTCCAGAGAGATGGCAGAGACAATAAGAATGAGTGCTCCAGAGAGATGGCAGAGACAATAAGAATGAGTGCTCCAGAGAGATGGCAGAGACAATAAGAATGAGTGCTCCAGAGAGATGGCAGAGACAATAAGAATGAGTGCTCCAGAGAGATGGCAGAGACAATAAGAATGAGTGCTCCAGAGAGATGGCAGAGACAATAAGAATGAGTGCTCCAGAGAGATGGCAGAGACAATAAGAATGAGTGCTCCAGAGAGATGGCAGAGACAATAAGAATGAGTGCTCCAGAGAGATGGCAGAGACAATAAGAATGAGTGCTCCAGAGAGATGGCAGAGACAATAAGAATGAGTGCTCCAGAGAGATGGCAGAGACAATAAGAATGAGTGCTCCAGAGAGATGGCAGAGACAATAAGAATGAGTGCTCCAGAGAGATGGCAGAGACAATAAGAATGAGTGCTCCAGAGAGATGGCAGAGACAATAAGAATGAGTGCTCCAGAGAGATGGCAGAGACAATAAGAATGAGTGCTCCAGAGAGATGGCAGAGACAATAAGAATGAGTGCTCCAGAGAGATGGCAGAGACAATAAGAATGAGTGCTCCAGAGAGATGGCAGAGACAATAAGAATGAGTGCTCCAGAGAGATGGCAGAGACAATAAGAATGAGTGCTCCAGAGAGATGGCAGAGACAATAAGAATGAGTGCTCCAGAGAGATGGCAGAGACAATAAGAATGAGTGCTCCAGAGAGATGGCAGAGACAATAAGAATGAGTGCTCCAGAGAGATGGCAGAGACAATAAGAATGAGTGCTCCAGAGAGATGGCAGAGACAATAAGAATGAGTGCTCCAGAGAGATGGCAGAGACAATAAGAATGAGTGCTCCAGAGAGATGGCAGAGACAATAAGAATGAGTGCTCCAGAGAGATGGCAGAGACAATAAGAATGAGTGCTCCAGAGAGATGGCAGAGACAATAAGAATGAGTGCTCCAGAGAGATGGCAGAGACAATAAGAATGAGTGCTCCAGAGAGATGGCAGAGACAATAAGAATGAGTGCTCCAGAGAGATGGCAGAGACAATAAGAATGAGTGCTCCAGAGAGATGGCAGAGACAATAAGAATGAGTGCTCCAGAGAGATGGCAGAGACAATAAGAATGAGTGCTCCAGAGAGATGGCAGAGACAATAAGAATGAGTGCTCCAGAGAGATGGCAGAGACAATAAGAATGAGTGCTCCAGAGAGATGGCAGAGACAATAAGAATGAGTGCTCCAGAGAGATGGCAGAGACAATAAGAATGAGTGCTCCAGAGAGATGGCAGAGACAATAAGAATGAGTGCTCCAGAGAGATGGCAGAGACAATAAGAATGAGTGCTCCAGAGAGATGGCAGAGACAATAAGAATGAGTGCTCCAGAGAGATGGCAGAGACAATAAGAATGAGTGCTCCAGAGAGATGGCAGAGACAATAAGAATGAGTGCTCCAGAGAGATGGCAGAGACAATAAGAATGAGTGCTCCAGAGAGATGGCAGAGACAATAAGAATGAGTGCTCCAGAGAGATGGCAGAGACAATAAGAATGAGTGCTCCAGAGAGATGGCAGAGACAATAAGAATGAGTGCTCCAGAGAGATGGCAGAGACAATAAGAATGAGTGCTCCAGAGAGATGGCAGAGACAATAAGAATGAGTGCTCCAGAGAGATGGCAGAGACAATAAGAATGAGTGCTCCAGAGAGATGGCAGAGACAATAAGAATGAGTGCTCCAGAGAGATGGCAGAGACAATAAGAATGAGTGCTCCAGAGAGATGGCAGAGACAATAAGAATGAGTGCTCCAGAGAGATGGCAGAGACAATAAGAATGAGTGCTCCAGAGAGATGGCAGAGACAATAAGAATGAGTGCTCCAGAGAGATGGCAGAGACAATAAGAATGAGTGCTCCAGAGAGATGGCAGAGACAATAAGAATGAGTGCTCCAGAGAGATGGCAGAGACAATAAGAATGAGTGCTCCAGAGAGATGGCAGAGACAATAAGAATGAGTGCTCCAGAGAGATGGCAGAGACAATAAGAATGAGTGCTCCAGAGAGATGGCAGAGACAATAAGAATGAGTGCTCCAGAGAGATGGCAGAGACAATAAGAATGAGTGCTCCAGAGAGATGGCAGAGACAATAAGAATGAGTGCTCCAGAGAGATGGCAGAGACAATAAGAATGAGTGCTCCAGAGAGATGGCAGAGACAATAAGAATGAGTGCTCCAGAGAGATGGCAGAGACAATAAGAATGAGTGCTCCAGAGAGATGGCAGAGACAATAAGAATGAGTGCTCCAGAGAGATGGCAGAGACAATAAGAATGAGTGCTCCAGAGAGATGGCAGAGACAATAAGAATGAGTGCTCCAGAGAGATGGCAGAGACAATAAGAATGAGTGCTCCAGAGAGATGGCAGAGACAATAAGAATGAGTGCTCCAGAGAGATGGCAGAGACAATAAGAATGAGTGCTCCAGAGAGATGGCAGAGACAATAAGAATGAGTGCTCCAGAGAGATGGCAGAGACAATAAGAATGAGTGCTCCAGAGAGATGGCAGAGACAATAAGAATGAGTGCTCCAGAGAGATGGCAGAGACAATAAGAATGAGTGCTCCAGAGAGATGGCAGAGACAATAAGAATGAGTGCTCCAGAGAGATGGCAGAGACAATAAGAATGAGTGCTCCAGAGAGATGGCAGAGACAATAAGAATGAGTGCTCCAGAGAGATGGCAGAGACAATAAGAATGAGTGCTCCAGAGAGATGGCAGAGACAATAAGAATGAGTGCTCCAGAGAGATGGCAGAGACAATAAGAATGAGTGCTCCAGAGAGATGGCAGAGACAATAAGAATGAGTGCTCCAGAGAGATGGCAGAGACAATAAGAATGAGTGCTCCAGAGAGATGGCAGAGACAATAAGAATGAGTGCTCCAGAGAGATGGCAGAGACAATAAGAATGAGTGCTCCAGAGAGATGGCAGAGACAATAAGAATGAGTGCTCCAGAGAGATGGCAGAGACAATAAGAATGAGTGCTCCAGAGAGATGGCAGAGACAATAAGAATGAGTGCTCCAGAGAGATGGCAGAGACAATAAGAATGAGTGCTCCAGAGAGATGGCAGAGACAATAAGAATGAGTGCTCCAGAGAGATGGCAGAGACAATAAGAATGAGTGCTCCAGAGAGATGGCAGAGACAATAAGAATGAGTGCTCCAGAGAGATGGCAGAGACAATAAGAATGAGTGCTCCAGAGAGAATGACTCGGAGAGGAATCTACAGTACGCCCTCACCCTTTGGGTCAGAGTGCAATGAGACACAGCGGCAGAAGTGAGTGTTGGTGATGAAGAGGAGGTAGTCATCGTGCACAGCGAACGACGTACACCTCGAGGTCATCTCCAGGTCGTCGATGTAGAGTTTATTTCTGCTCTCGCAGTGTCCCACCACTCGCTCCTGGAGGGTTTGTGATTGGTTGGTTTCAAACAACAATAGTCAGGTTAAAATTATGTCGAGGAAGGAAGGGGGAGGTGGAGGAGGGATGGGTGGTGCCTTGGGCATACTTATTCAACCTTTCCATTGAAGAGAGCCAGCTCAATCTCCCCACACTGCTGCTCAAATTTCATAGGCCGTCCAGACTCCAGCAACCATGGCGATAGGGAAGGCGATTCAGTATTTCCCATGCCCTCCAACCTCAGGATCTCCCCCGTGGTAAGCTGGACCACTGCAACGTTGGTGTCAGGGTTGCTATGGAGACACAGGACTGCCCCAGGGACACTCACTGAGCAGCTACGTACGTAAGAAAGAAGGTAAGGCACATGTACAACAACTACAACAACAACAACAAAAGCCGACCCTTTCTGGAGTTGTACACATTTTGTTTCTCTGTCAATCAACAAAGAAAAAAGGACAATGCTCTCATGCCCACTCGCTCCCGTTGAGTCGCTCGTGCTCGCTCCTATGCTGTCCTCTACGGCTACGGCTAACAGAGAGTCCACATGCCACCACACAAACTGCCTCAGGGCATGGAAGGCACTCCCCACACCCTCTATCCTAAACATCACGAGAGAGAGAGGGGAGGAGAGGGAGGGAGGGAAGAAAAATGAACTCGTGTTAGGTACGCTAAACATGACTACATAAAACAGCATCTGTGGGGAAGGAACAAAAAATACCCATCAATGCCATTGCCCGTGGTAACCAACTCAAATACTCTGCGCCTGCACCAAGATGGCAGCTAGATTTCAGTCACACCGTCCCTGACCCCATGATGGTGAGGGGTGTAGCGGCACAGGGTTTGTCACGACACACACACACATGCACAAACTAGTGTCCTTTCTAGTGTGAAGGAGTCTATTGCAGCTCCTCCATCCTCTGTAGTGTGTATGGTGAAGTTCTGTTCGGGATGAAGGAGCAGTACAATTGTGGCACCCCTTTCAGGGTTTCTTATATAGGATTTTATTATTTTTATATATTTGGGGGGGGGGGGGGAGGAGATTAAGGAATGTTTCGTATGCCAGAAATTATTTCCTAATTTTTCAAATTTACAATATACGTACAAGCATGCCAATAACATAATCACCTGTTACATGTTGTTATTTTCCTTTTTTCGGGGGGTGGGGTGGGGGGGGAGATAATATCACACACCCAGGATAAGACCCCCCCCCCCCCCCCGGATAAGACCTAGCATTTTGATTTTGTCATTCATGTTTTGACAATTTGCATAAAAATGCTCTAAGGACATACACACTGATATACACTGATATAACAGCACTAGTCGAGATTGTGGATATTCTTATGCACTGTTACATGCTTAGTGTGAACAAGTGTAACGTAATGTTACACCAGTTTAATTTTCCAGACCTGCTGACCCCAATCAACTGTGGGGTTGGATGTTTGGACAGTGACTCTGTGGTCGCCGCACACTCGGTAGAGCCAGGTGAGAAGACAGCAACTTGGAAGCCAGGCATTACGACCAGGAAGTCATTACAGAAAGGGGGGGGAGCAAATGCAATTTCAATGGCCGGGAAGGGGAGGGGGTGTTGGGAGGATGACATGGGTGGGGGGATGATGGAAAAGCGGAAAGGTGTGTAGAGGATCTGCTTCCCGTCTATGACGGCTAAAGCCGAGACGTTCCCGGCAGTGTGGCTCTTGCTCCCAGATACTGTCCACTGCCAGGTATAGCAGAGGTACTGTCCTTCTAGAAGGGGAGGGAGGGAGAGGTGGAAAGGGAGTGGGATATGATAAGGGGAGATACATGCGGGAGGGAGGAGGGATGGAGGGATGGAGGAAGGAGATAGGGACAGGAGGGAGGGAGGAGGGGAAGGGGGGATGGATAGGAGGGGGGAGGAGGGATGGGAGGGAGGGAGGAGGGATGGAGGAAGGAGATAGGGACAGGAGGGAGGGAGGAGGGATGGAGGAGGAAGGGGGGTGGATAGGAGGGAGGGAGGAGGGATAGGAGGGAGGGAGGAGGGAGGAGGGAGGAGATAGGGACAGGAGGGATGGATAGGAGGGAGGGAAACATGAACAGGGCAGAGGGGTGGAAGTGCAGAAGGAAGAAGAGAAGAAAATAGTTGTAAAAGAGAGAGAAAGAGAATAAAGGAGACAGGAAGAGATATGGAACCAGAGGAGAGGACCAAGAAGGGTAGGAAAGCTCACCCACCAGTAGTCAGTAGATGTAGCTTCAGTGGTGTCATTGGGTCCCATTGCAACCCCACAAGAGTGGAAAATTTTCCATCACCTTCAGCCTCTGAATTGGCGAAGTGTATCTCTTGCTTCAAGTACCAGTGATAGTTGCCAACTGTCCACAGCTGCACCGTCTCCTCGCCACACTCCTTCCCCACACACCAGGCACACAGAACACTCGAGTCACAGCTCCACAAGAGCTCCTTCACCTGCAAGTCAACGGGCATGGCCTGAAAGAGGAATTCCCCATGCTGGAGTCCATTCAACTCAAAGAAGACGACATCATTTCTGTGAGGCTTCAGTTGGAGACCAGCCAGCAAGTTCCCACTAGGCCTGACAATAATACAATGATCTCTATGTAAGTGGTTGCCTAAGATTTCTCTGCTCAAGAAAACTCTCAGGACAAATCTACATGAGGATAGGGACAGTGCTAGAAGATGAAAATAGAGGAGAGTGCTAGAAGATGAAAATAGAGGACAATGCTAGAAGATGAAAATAGAGGACAATGCTAGAAGATGGAAATAGAGGACAGCGCTCTAGAAGATGAAAATAGAGGACAATGCTAGAAGATGGAAATAGAGGACAGCGCTAGAAGAGGAGAGTGCTAGAAGATGAAAATAGGGGACAGTGCCAGAAGATGAAAATAGAGGAGAGTGCTAGAAGATGAAAATAGAGGAGAGTGCTAGAAGATGAAAATAGGGAACAGTGCTAGAAGATGAAAATAGAGGACAGTGCTAGAAGATGAAAATAGAGGACAGTGCTAGAAGATGAAAATAGAGGAGAGTGCTAGAAGATGAAAATAGAGGACAGTGCTAGAAGATGAAAATAGAGGAGAGTGCTAGAAGATGAAAATAGAGGACGGTGCTAGAAGATGGAAATAGAGGACAGCGCTAGAAGATGAAAATAGAGGAGAGTGCTAGAAGATGAAAATAGAGGACAGTGCTAGAAGATGAAAATAGAGGACAGTGCTAGAAGATGAAAATAGAGGAGTGCTAGAAGATGAAAATAGGGGACAGTGCTAGAAGATGAAAATAGAGGACAATGCTAGAAGATGAAAATAGAGGACAGTGCTAGAAGATGAAAATAGAGGACAGTGCTAGAAGATGAAAATAGAGGAGAGTGCTAGAAGATGAAAATAGAGGACAGTGCTAGAAGATGAAAATAGAGGACAGCGCTAGAAGATGAAAATAGAGGACAATGCTAGAAGATGGAAATAGAGGACAGCGCTAGAAGAGGAGAGTGCTAGAAGATGAAAATAGGGGACAGTGCCAGAAGATGAAAATAGAGGAGTGCTAGAAGATGAAAATAGAGGAGAGTGCTAGAAGATGAAAATAGAGGACAGTGCTAGAGATGAAAATAGAGGAGAGTGCTAGAAGATGAAAGGAAGGGGTTAAGGAAGACATGAGGAAAGGGGGAACAAAGAAATGGATGATCGGGAGAGAGAGGAAAGGGTTGGAAACAACTCTACACATTACTAGCTACTAGAGGCCCTCACTTCCATGCAAGTGGCTGTTGCAATCCATTAATGCCATCACAAGTAGCATGGAGCACGCACTCCCGACTCCAGATCCTGATTACGCGACACCCCGAGGAAGGGTCGACCACACTGCATGCAAAGTACTCGCCATCTCCCCGCCAGCTGAGCCTCGCACGCTGGTCATCCCATGGCAACGCAGGCTGCACCACCTGAGGGAGGGGGAGGGACATTTAAACTAAACGACCGCATCAATCTGAGTTCACCCGAGAAAGTTTTATTACACATTGTTAATGCAATTACTAACACTTGATAACAACCACCGGATCAGCACCACAAAGAGTCTAGTCCGCACGCAGGGCGTGTCAGTGCATGGTGACTTCCCCCCCCTCCCCTCTCCTCCGTCCCTCCCCTCTTCCCTGCGTTTCGTTCCTTCGCTTGCCTTTTTCTGGAGGTCTCCTGGCTTGGGCTTGCCCTCGGAGCCGTGGAATTGCGTCTCCTTCTTGCCCCACCCCACAGTCACGGGCTTGGCTGCAAAGTTAGCCACACCCACAAAACATGCATCAGCGTCAAGTCACATGGATTATTTCCCCTCCTATTCCTCCTCCTCCATCCTCACACATTACACCTTGCCTCCGGGGCATCACCAACACATCCAAGCGCCTGCAGTGAAGCACACCCACTCATCCACACCTTCTATATATATCCAGTATATATATATAATTATATATTTATATATATCCAGTATATTATATATATATTTAGTATATATATATTTATATATCCAGTATATTATATATATATATATATATATTTATATATATCCAGTATATATATATATATATATATATATCCAGTATATATATTATATATATATATATTTATATATATCCAGTATATATATCCAGTATATATATATAACTTTCACTCGCATGAATGACAGAGCAGCTGCCATATTGGTGACAAAAATTAAACTGCGTGCAGAGGAAGGAGGAAGGGCAAAGTGCAACTTGCTGAATTCAATGCCAAAATAAATACTATGTTGGTAAGCTATATTTTTATAATTTATAATGTAGCCAGCCAATGACTGGTTCTTGGGATCTACACTTCCAAAGGGTCACCTAATTAATGGTTAATATATATATATATACATGTATATATATCTGTCTCTCTTGAGTTCTCCTTTACCCACTCCAAACTCCTCTTGGTGAAGGCGAGTTTCTGTCAAGAGGTCAAAGTCCTTTGTCATGAGCATCAGCTTATCTCCTCCCGTCACCATGACAACCAAATCTTGTTCGGGGCTCCACCCCATGCAAGCTACGCCGAGGTCCTCCACCTCCCCCACGGCCTCCAGTTCGTCTGTGGCGATGTGAAACATGAGGATGTTGCCACCCGACAGAGCCAGGCAGAGGGACTCCACGTCCATCAGGTACTCCATTCCAACCACTCGCTCGTGGGGTGCCATGTGATCGGAGAGTGATGCTGCGACGCGTATCTCCTGCAAAAATACCGAATGAGACATCTCGCAGAAGCTACGTAAACACAGAGACTCCCATAACCCCAACATCTACTGTGTAGCTCAGTCCCAATTGGTTAGAAGAAACCCCTCCCCCCAATAATAACTGCATCTAGCCAGAACCACAGTTGCATGAGCCAGACTCCAATACGCACCAGTATGAGAGTGTGGCTAGTGAGACTGTATCTAGAACTTCTTCTATCCCTATAATGCAAAGACAACAAGCTAGAGTTGGTTATGTTGGACTAGGTGTATAACAAAATCTACAGGAAAGAAATCCATCTACAGTAGGAGTGCCTCCTTTAATAAGGTGAAGGCATTCACAGTCTTCCTGGCCGGCAATACAGTGCAGTGTCCTAAGAAAGAAAAGCTTCCAGAAACAGTAGGAACTGCCAAGGTGAAAGTTGTGATAGTCGGCCATTTTTGAAAATAACTGTCATTACCAGAAAACTCCTTCCAATAGTAATCGCATTGGACTGAAACAGTTGGTAGCCAAAGTTCTTATTAGAGAATATACCCACACATACATACACACCAATAATACATATGCAAACTACATGTGCCTATACTTAATAATATAATTACAAACTACATGTGCCTATACTTAATAATATAATTACAAACTACATGTACATATACTTAATAATACATATATATACAAACTACATGTACCAATTAGGCCTTCATTTAGGAATTGTTCTCAGGTGTGGCAAATGTAATTAATATAAAGAAGTGGTGGGGCGAACCTGAAGGGGGGTCTGGATGCACCCCCCCAGAAATTTTTTATCATTGTATTGTATGAGTTCGCCCCTGGTGCATTTTCAGTCACTTTTAAAACCATAAATGAATACGATCATGCATTGAGCATTTAAGTTTATAATGGATATTTGATCTTTTTGGGGGAGCTCTAGTAAAGCAGCTGCTAGTACTAGTAACATAAGTAGTAGTGAAGCTGAGTCTGAAGAGGAAATAGAGGTTATTCCAAGCAAGACACCTTCTACTAGTTCACCAACACTACCCAAGAAACGTACGCCATACTCAAGTATACTAGAAAATACCGCAAGACTTGGGAAGAAGATTATCCTTGGCTACAATATGATGCAGATGCTGAAGCCTGAAGGTGCATTTTGCAAAATCTGCAAAGTTTCTGGGAGGTCAGTTCAACAAGCAGGTGGCATTTGGACAACAAAGCCATTCACTAACTGGAAAAATGCTGCTGCCCGGATGAAAGCTCATGCTAAGAGTGATGGTCATATCATAGCAAGTCAAGCGGTTTTGGCTACCCAACTTGGAGGATCCATCGTTCAACAACTTCAAAAAGTGGGAACACAAGAGAGAATGAGGAATAGGGCTGCTATCAAATCTTTGATACGTTGTACTCACTTCCTCGCCCGCCAACACATTGCTCATACTACCAATTTTAGCATGTTGGTTGACTTGGTTGTATCTTGTGGTGGTGAAGATTTGAAGTACTTCATGGAGAAGACAGGGAGGAATGCAATGTACACATCTCACGTAGCCGCAGTTGAATTTGTCCAAGCTTTAGGAACATGGGTTGAAGAGTCCATTCTGAAACGCCTTCAACAAGCCTCTCATTACAGCATAATGGCAGATGAGTGTACAGATATCACTACAGTGGAAGAGATGTCAGTATTTTGTCGCTGGGAGGAAAAGGGTATACCTGAGGAGCATTTCTTGGAGATTGTTCATTTATGTCAAGCAAATGCAGAGAGTATTTTCTCTGCTCTCGTTGAGTGTTTGAAGGAGAAGAAACTTCAGATCAACAGAACTGTCGGGATGGGCTTTGATGGAGCGAGTACATTTTCAGGGGAAAAAACTGGAGTCCAAACTCGAATGAAGACGCTTGCACCCCATGCTTTCTTTGTGCACTGCCACTGCCACTTGCTACAGCTAGCTTGTGTTCAGGCTGCAAACTCTACTAAAGGAATCAAACATGTGTATGTGACCCTGATGGCTCTTTGGAAATACTTCCACTACTCCCCAAAGAGAGCAGAATCTCTCAAGGCGGTCCAGTGTGCTCGACTTACCAGAGTTGAAAATTGCTAAACCATCCGATACACGCTGGCTGGCACATGAGCGATGTGTAAAAGCAGTGAAGGCAAGCTATGGTGCGATCGTAGTGGCTCTCAACAACATCCATGAGACTACACATGAGCCAGAAGCACTCGGACTTAGCAAAGTTCTCAGCAAGGTCGCAGCTATGTACATGCTTGACTACACCCTCCCACAAGTTGCTAAACTCAGCAAAACACTCCAAACCGAGCATCTCGACTTGTCCATGATACCTAGCTTAGTCGATTCCACCCTTGATGCACTTGATGACACAGTTTTACCAGCTGCAAATTGGGTACTCGAGTTGTTAGATGAAGCTGAAAATCTAGAAAAAACAGCTGACATCGAAGTTTCTCTTGAAGACATCACCACCTTCCAGGCGAATGTAGCTAAGCCATTCATTGCACATTTGAAAGACAACATTTCCTCTCGATTTGCCTCGTCTAGTGATGTTGTGTCAACAATGAGCATCTTTGATCCAAAGAAAATGCCTAGTTTTGATTCGCCTCATCTTCCTCAGTATGGCAAAACCTCCATTTGAACACTTCTCTCTCACTACGGGACAGACAAACCTTGCCAGACATTACTTGGTAACCCAACCGTTAAGAAGGCACTTATCTCCTCTGAGATCCACACTGAGTGGATAACATATCGACGACATATGCCGAAACAACCCAAAGATAATATGAAGTCACAGCTTGAAGATTTGGTTTCGAACGACATGTTGGCAAACATGTTTCCAAACCTGCACACTATTGCAAAGATCAGTTTGTCCATCCCAGTGGCTACTGCCTCCGTAGAGAGGAGCATCTCTCAGATGAAGCTTATTAATTAAGACAAGGCTACGCAGCAGTTTGAACGACACTAGCTTGTCACATCTGATGAAAATCGCTATTGAGTCACCGGACCAACTAACAGATGGTAATCTTGATGAAATAGTCGAAGTTTGGGCAAGAAAAAATGGAAGAATAGTAACATGAACTTGTGTTATTTTGCATATTATTACTTATTTACTTATTATTATTACTTACATATTGATTTATCTATATTATATACTCATTATATTACATATTATTATTACTTACACATTGATTTATCTCTACACTTAAAAAAAATCGGAAGCTCACTAATCATTATTTTACATGACTAGTGAACTTCTCAGGTGGAGCGAGATTGCGCTCAGGTGGGGCACTCGCCCCACCTCGCCACACCCTAAATGAAGCCCAGCCAATACTTAATAACAAACTACATGTACCTATACTTAATAATACATATTCAAACTACATGTACCTATACTTAACATGTACCTATACTTAATAATATAATAACAAACTACATGTGCCTAACTACATGTGCCTATACTTAATAATATAATTACAAACGACATGTACCTATACTTAACATGTACCTATACTTAATAATATAATTACAAACTACATGTGCCTATACTTAATAATATATATACAAACTACATGTGCCTATACTTAATAATATAATTACAAACTACATGTGCCTATACTTAATAATATAATTACAAACTACATGTGCCTATACTTAATAATATAATTACAAACTACATGTGTCTATACTTAATAATATAATTACAAACTACATGTGTCTATACTTAATAATATAATTACAAACTACATGTGCCTATACTTGTTCTTTGTCGTTAATGGGGGCACACTTGCTTCCTGATTTGGGTTTGCCATCTTGATAGTGTTTCGCATGTCTCTGATCTACAGAGCTAGAGCCTTATAAGTAAGTGTGACTCATTTGTCCCCTTCCAAGGTCCAAAGAAGGTTTAATGCCATAAAAAACCCAAAGCCACACCCAGTTGGGGTGTGTGACTCGCACAACCACACCCAAGTGGGATGTAGCTCACATGACAGCTGTTTTTTCTGCAGACATTTTTACAAAGCTAGAGCCCAAATTAGGTAGCTTTCAGTGCAGCTAGCCACCATAGTAACTCTTCCAGTGCAGCTAGCCACCATAGTGACTCTTCCAGTGCAGCTAGCCACTATAGTAACTCTTCCAGTGCAGCTAGCCACCATAGTGACTCTTCCAGTGCAGCTAGCCACCATAGTAACTCTTCCAGCACAGCTAGCCACCATAGTGACTCTTCCAGTGCAGCTAGCCACCATAGTAACTCTTCCAGTGCAGCTAGACACCATAGTAACTCTTCCAGTACAGCTAGCCACCATAGTAACTCTTCCAGCACAGCTAGCCACCATAGTGACTCTTCCAGTGCAGCTAGCCACCATAGTAACTCTTCCAGTGCAGCTAGACACCATAGTAACTTATCTAGTGCAGCAGCTAGCCACCATAGTGACTCTTCCAGTGCAGCTAGCCCATAGTGACTCTTCCACTGCAGCTAGCCACTATAGTGACTCTTCCAGTGCAGCTAGCCACCATAGTAACTCTTCCAGTGCAGCTAGACACCATAGTAACTCTTCCAGTACAGCTAGCCACCATAGTTGACTCTTCCAGTGCAGCTAGCCACCATAGTAACTCTTCCAGTGCAGCTAGACACCATAGTAACTCTTCCAGTACAGCTAGCCACCATAGTAACTCTTCCAGCACAGCTAGCCACCATAGTGACTCTTCCAGTGCAGCTAGCCACCATAGTAACTCTTCCAGTGCAGCTAGACACCATAGTAACTTATCTAGTGCAGCAGCTAGCCACCATAGTGACTCTTCCAGTGCAGCTAGCCACCATAGTAACTCTTCCAGTACAGCTAGCCACCATAGTTACTCTTCCAGTGCAGCTAGCCACCATAGCGACTTTTCCAGTGCAGCTAGCCACCATGGCGATTTTTCCAGCGCAGCTAGCTACCATTTAAGTCTTCCAGTGCAGCTAGCCACCATAGTAACTCTTCCAGCACAGCTAGCCACCATAGTGACTCTTCCAGTGCAGCTAGCCACCATAGTAACTCTTCCAGTGCAGCTAGACACCATAGTAACTTATCTAGTGCAGCAGCTAGCCACCATAGTGACTCTTCCAGTGCAGCTAGCCACCATAGTAACTCTTCCAGTACAGCTAGCCACCATAGTTACTCTTCCAGTGCAGCTAGCCACCATAGCGACTTTTCCAGTGCAGCTAGCCACCATGGCGATTTTTCCAGCGCAGCTAGCTACCATTTAAGTCTTCCAGTGCAGCTAGCCACCATAGCGACTCTTCCAGTGCAGCCAGCCACCATAGTGACTCTTCAAGTTTATATAACCACCTCCAATATAGCTAGCCACCCTAGTCCAGTGCATATAATCACCATAGCTACTCTTCCAATACAGCTAGCCACCATAGCTACTCTTCCAGTGCATATAACCACCATAGCTACTCTTCCAATACAGCTAGCCACCTTAGCTACTCTTCCAATACAGCTAGCCACCACAGCTACTCTTCCAATACAGCTAGCCACCACAGCTACTCTTCCAATACAGCTAGCCACCATAGCTTCCTAGTATCTGTAGCCATTGCTTATTACAAATTGAAAGAGGGGAGGTGTGGACGTGTTGCCTGGGGGATTCCCCTCGGATTCAATGCTGTGTACTGGAGTGTAACTAGCAATGCAATGTGGCATTTGAAAAGTAAGAGTGATACTGCTTGAAGTGACCTATTGAAGTGACCTAAAACTGACTAAAGTTCTGGAGGTTGTCTTCCCCACAACCCCAAATCATAAAAGCTGTATGAAGCACTGGCAGCATTAACTAGCTACCCAAGCTATGGCTCACCTAGCAACCACTGCCTGCTGGACTGTGCAGGAAGAGCAGGAAATTTCAGGACAATGAACTAGAACTGCAGCACCTTCGGACACTTGTCTATATAGGTACTGAAGTATTCTCTGCTACTCTTAACAGGGAAAGGCGAGCCGTTGCTTGTGTTTAATGACATCACAAGGTGACCACACCCACAACAGGAAGCAGGATGGCAGATGTGCATTTATTTTCCGCATAAGTCAACGCATAAGTCAAGAGCCGCATAAGTCAAGAGCAAAAGATTCTAAGTAATAAAAAAAATTATACCTACACAGGCACAAATCTCTGACATCATCAAGTTGAAAATGTCTTCATGCGTGTATGGCTTATGCCTGGTCAAATGCCTGAACCGATTTGAACCAAATTTGGTGAGTGTCGAGGGTAGACCAGGGTGGGTTTCAAAAATGATGAATTTTTTGGGGGGAAATGGATTTTTTTGTTGAAATTTTGAACTCGGTGAGTAGGTCGAGGGTAGATCAGCGAGTGGTTAAAATTTTTTATTTTAATTTGTTATATAGAAAAAAAAGTTTCAATTTAATTGAAATTTTCATTTTTTTGTTTTAAAAACCCCCCAACCAGTTTTCATTTTATAAACACAAAAAGATAAGTCAAATGAGTAAATGACTACACTGAGGCAGGGATACATTCATTTTATTTTCGCGCAGAGCATGGGAAACTTCAGCTAGTTATATATAAAATAATGGATATATTAAAAAAAGTCAGAGAACTTAATTAATCCAGAGTGACAAAGCAATTGCCCCCCACCACCCCCGTACTTGCATAATAATAACATCAACAACAAACACATGTTGTTTTACTGGGACCATGCAGAAAGTCAATGTTCACACGGCTAAAAATAAAAAAAAACACATTCAGATTACTAATCCTATGCACTCAACGCTTAACAATCAGAGCTTTTACCATGCATCACCGTTAGATCTACGTCAATGCCAATTAATTTTCATGGGTCAAGAAATACTATATAATTCGTACCTGATGTCATCAAACACTGTTCACTGGCTGATGGAACTGTCAGAGTATTGAAAGGAAGACCATTAACAGTTGTCAATAGCTTCACATTTTGACGCTTATCTGGTTCTATTCAGATGTTCTCCAACATAGTCAGCATAGCTATCCTCTATTACATATATATATATATATATATATACACATGCGTCAGTTACCTTTCCTTTATATACCAGTTTTGTAACCTGTTCTCATTTGTACTCAAGAGAAGCACCTACGAGGAAGTGTATTTTTTACCTTGCCAAGCTCGGAACAGTTTGTCCTCATGACAAATGGTGTATCCACCTCTATAGCGAGGAATTGAGCAACTGTGTTGTAATGAAACTCCAGCATCCTTGCCCTGATAGCTACTAACCATGTAGCCTACCGACACTCTGACACATCCATTCCTCGACGATATTGACTAAGACGACCATTTCTACATTTACGTAATTCTGTTCAATTTTAAGTTCGGTGACCTTTTACGAGTGAACATATAGTGATACCTAAATAGGTACATCGCAGATACAGCCATGCGTGAAAATACAAAAGTTGGCTCACTTCTCTTGCCATTAAATAAAAATAAAATGGGGAAAAAACCCTGATCCCAAAGGATCGTTATTATCATCGCTCCCCTCACAGCTACAGCAGATCTGCTGCAAGGCTGACGAAAAGGGCAAGACGTGTTTGCAGGATAGTGTTCTTTCTGCTTGTAGTAGCTTAGTTATATACACTAGCTACAAAGACAATAACTCCTTTCAAACTCCTTCCACTTCAATACCAATCTTTGTGGCTACTGTAAGTAAGAGAAATTTATACCAGGAACCAGGAATGATTTTAGAGCGCAGATTTCCCAAATCGAATAATAATAATTTCCTGTTTGGGGGGGTCTCCCTCTCAATGACATAGTCTCACTAGCCACGCCCACCCCCAATGCATTGTAAAAGAAACTGGTCAATCGCTGCCACCCATATACCTTATTACCTCTATGGTTACAGTGGGTTCAAATAGTTTCAGGTGTCCTAAGACAGCCAAAACTAAACAATAACTAAAGAAGACTAGAGCATCTAGTCAAAACGCCGAGTGAATAAAAATTGAAGTTGATTATTGAGAAGGTTTTTTTAAAAGAGCGAATACAATTAAGAGCGCACACAATTAACCCCAAAGCCAGGTTATAGCACGTGCAAGATCATTTAACCTCGCACAATGGCTTCTCCCAGTCATTGTTGAGCTTGAGCCAACAAACGAAAGGGCCCTCGGACAAAGTTGGAAACAAAGTTTGCTAGTCCTCAGTCATCAACAAGTATTTCATTCGTTTCTAGTCCAAGAAAGTGTCGCTGAAACCCTGAAATTCTTGACTCGACTTTCTAGCTTGAAATCAGCTCAACAGTGTGTGGTGCGGCTACAGACTGGAGCTCTCGAGTGAATTTGGCCATCTTCGGTGCCATCCTCTTGCCAGTCTCAACTTTCAGCCTAGGATTAAAGAATATCTGCGCTGCTTGTTGAGAAAGCTATTCAGGGGCAACACTATTATTGTTCAGACCTCTTAATGGGGGCTAACACTAGAGGGCAAACACTATTATTGTTCAGACCTCTTAATGGGGACTAACACTAGAGGGCAAACACTATTATTGTTCAGACCTCTTAATGGAGACTAACACTAGAGAGCAAACACTATTATTGTTCAGATCTCTTAATGGGGACTAACACTATTGAGGGCAACACTATTATTGGTTCAGACCTCTTAATGGGAGCTAACACTAGAGGGCAAACACTATTATTGTTCAGACCTCTTAATGGGGGCTAACACTAGAGAGCAAACACTATTATTGTTCAGACCTCTTAATGGAGACTAACACTGAGGGCAACACTATTATTGTTCAGACCTCTTAATGGGGGCTAACACTAGAGGGCAACACTATTATTGTTCAGACCTCTTAATGGTGGCTAACACTATTGAGGGCAAACACTATTATTGTTCAGACCTCTTAAGGGGGGGCTATGCCTCCAAAATTCGAGATTTATTTTTTCCCCTTTTTCCCCCCCTTAACAATTTTTTCCCTCCATGTAACAGATCAAGAAACTACAAAGAGGACACATCTTGCATGATATTTGCCCTAATTTGGTCTATATGTTTCTCATTTCCCCCCAAAAATCTTGTTTTTTTTGCCGTAAAGCTCATAACTTTTCTACACTTCACCCAAAATAGATAATTTTTATATCACCGGATAGCCCTTCTAATTATCTGTCTTTTGTACGTGCCAAAATTTTGAGTACTCTAAGTATTAGCAAGTTATGGTGATATGAAGTGGTGAGGTTTGGGATTTTTTCTGGTGTTTTCCAGTTGCCAAAGCGGTGGCCTGCCAGTGAAAAACCACTACATTTATTGATAATCGGTTCACATGTTGCAGATACGGGCCTTCTCTATCAGTTGACAAAATCTGGGACTTTGGTCTTGTTAATTAGTACAGTTATGAATTGTACTGCAAGATAGATCAACTTATTTAGGGATCTTGATGTATCTTCCGAGAAAATATGTCTGCAGAGACATTCAACATATCATTAGGCCAACTTATTTAGGGATCTTGATGTATCTTCCCAGAAAATATGTCTGCAGAGACATTCAACATATCATTAGGAACAAAGCATAAGGAAATAGGGAATAAAATGACCTGCAACAAAAGTTATGGCGATTTATAATACTTTGGTGGTGCTGACGTACGTTCCCCCCCCCCCCCTCCCCCCCCACACACCCCTGTCGACTACACATGAAATCAGTTCAAACTGTTGTTGCATCTATCTACTTGCTATTTCCAAAGTTTTAGAGACATAGGATGCTTCTTTCAAAGTTATGGTGGATCTACTTCATCATACATTTCTTTGACATGCACAAACATTCAGCTGTAAAGGAAAATTCCTTAACAATTTTCATCATATTTTTCTTTCTTACATGTAGATATAGGCACAGAAAAACCCAAGAGTCACGGAAGTAAAAAAAAAACAGATCATAAAAGAACATATTTTGTCAAGTTATTTCAGTGCTAACTCAAACATTTCGTTTTCCAAACTTGGAATGCTTATTCCCACAATTAATGGAAATATTTCTTGTTGCGAGAATAACTTTAAAACCGTTTGCTCATTTTTTTGGCTATGTATGTCATTTTAGAGCTCTTTTAGTACGCTGTGATATCCATGAATCAGATTTTTGTTTACTGCAAGGATTGCCAAGAGATGGTGGTTAGAAGAGGTGCCCTCTAGTTTTTATCTGTTTTTCAGACTCTGTAAGTGTGTAACTAATCAACATGACAACACATGGTAACTTTGCTCCATGGATATCACTGAGACACTCCTTAGCAAGCCACACACCAATTATGAGTAAATGACTTCAAATCGTTAGGCAGCTAGGTCTGCCACAAATATCTTGGAGTCACCTCGATGTTTCTGCATGTATCTTCTGAGAAAATTATGTATATAGAGGTATTAACACTTTATAAAAACAAACACAGAATAATAAAGACTTTGGTATGATAAATACTTGTGTAGACGAAAGAGAAAAAAAGTTATGACAATTAGAAATAGGTACAACTATTATGTGGTTTTGACGCATAGTCCCCCCTTAACCGATTGCACGCCGTATTCCTAGTACCCGCGGGCAAATTATTCATGAATTAACGAGTTATTTTACTTATTATTTTTATATCTTCCGTTCTGCAGGGACTCCACCCATGAAACTTGGGTCATATTCAGCCACATGATAGCTCTACTTCCTGTAAAAAAATCGAGCCTTCCTTACCAACTGGGCAGAACTAACCAGCATTATAAAACCTTGTCATCTTCTTGGGGGTGAATATTTTCATATTTTCACACTATTATACACACATTATAATGCCAACACAAGATGGAGCATCTATTTACAAACCCTCTACCAGCTGCAAAGCCAGTGGGTTGTTTTCCCCATCAAAATGCTAACACATAATAATACAAAAAACAAATTATAAGAGAGTGAAAATGCTAACACATACTAGAATAAAACCATAATATAAAACACAATTATGTAAGGGAGTGTCTTGGGTAGAGCTCCGGTCTTGCTGTCACGGGTAGAGTAGAACTTGCTCAGTCTTGGGTAGAGCTTGCTTGGTCTCCGGCATGATATTTCACCATGTTTTTATTCTACACAAACGTGAGATACCAGGATAAGAATAACACTTGAATACTGGAGAGACGAGAGAAGTAGACGAAGGAACAGGGAACGAGAGAAGTAGACGAAGGAGCAGGGAACAAGAGAGAAGTAGACGAAGGAGCAGGGAACAAGAAAGAAGCACAGAAAGGAGCAGGGGGTGCATAAACATTACTGATAGTCCACCAAGGTATGGTATTACGAAAACAGTCACGGCCTGTTGATCCACCACACAAAGGAACCTTACAAAAACAACACTGGGACCTTGCCTCATGCCTGTAACCTTTACTAATGCAAACTACACAGCGCTTCTTTGCACAGCACTGTGGGAAATGACCTAGTTTTAAATTGAGGCGATCTAGCTGACTATTTGCCTGACTACAACGTTGACCTGCACGCTGCTGAGAAGAGAAAGAACCAATCAAAGATTTAGCTAGCTTCTAGATAATTACCCTTCCTTACTGATATTGGAGCTCGGACAGAAGAAAACAAAATAAATGAATTCAATAAACAAGCTTCTATCAAATTTGTAACCAACAAACCATCAATAGAATTTACATGTACATAACGCATTAGCTCCAAAAACCGAGTCCTAGGCATTACTTTACGAACCAAAGATCCAGACAAATCCGAGTGATTAGTGGACCAGTACAATTCTAAGTATGGAAGTGTGGAAACTCCCATTATTATCAACATTCCTACAAAAGCTTTCATTTCCTCTATATTAGTATCTACCCATCCTAGAAACGTAACTGTTCGTCTCTGCTACTAGGAGTTCCGACACTTCAAGAGTAAAAAAAAGGTAAAATGCATCTAAAAATGTACTTGATGCACCAAGCAATGAAGAAGTTGGACCAGCTGTTGCTGTATAGTCCAATTTCAAAGGAGTTGGCTCCTTTATTTCCCACTTACCTGTGACCTCAGTTAGCCTAGAACCAGTGCCAGATGCTCGCACACGCCTATAACCTCTGGCCCGCCTACTACCAGTACCTTTTGGAGGACCACTAGCAACACTTACGACTCCACTACCACTTGAGCTGCTTCCCCCTTGGCCAGTACTCCCTCGCCCGCCTCTCCCTCGGCCAGTACTCCCTCGCCCGCCTCTCCCTCGCACAACTCCAGCACCAGTCGTGTTCCCACGCCCTGTAGAGACTTCAGGCAAGGCTTCCTCATCCTCCAATGTAACAAAAGGAGTCATAGATGCCTCATCTCCACTCTCATCATCTGATGCTGTAGGAAAAGTAGTGGGGAGGGTGGGAAAAACAAGATATATATATATATCAAGTTTGTGGTCAACATTTGAAAATTCAAATTCAAATGAAAATCAACAACTCAAACCTACACTCTTAGCTATAACTTTTTTTCTATAACTATCCTGTCTGAATTTGGAATACCAACAGAATAAGCTAGTATTTGGCAATAGTACACTCTCAGTTGACTATGGTAAACAAAGGCTATGAAGCGCTAAGGTTAGAAGAAACTTACAATCGAGAAGTCCATCCAAGCGCGCCTCTTCTCTTAGAGCAACTGGATCCAGAGTGTTTCCTCGGTATGCATAGATGTCTTCACCTTCTTCCCCAAATGAATCTGACCCAGAATCGCCAGAATCGTCGGCTAAAAGTTGAGAAATAACGTCCTCACAGGAGACCATCTTTGAGCAGTTTAAAAAAAAAGCTCGACCAACAAAAATGGCGTTCAACCGCAGGATTTTTGTTGCACGATGCATCAACCGGAAATAATCATTTTTGTGACGTTCTCTAGTCTACTAGGCATGTGCAGAACCCAACCGGGGCTGTTAGCTCGTAACGGTTCATTTTATATATTTTTGTGTGGCGAAGGAAGTAAGGTCTCGCGCCATATGGCGCTTACGGCGTTTAATCGGTTAATGGGGGCTAACACTAGAGGGCAACACTATTATTGTTCAGACCCTTAATGAGACTAACACTAGAGGGCAAACACTATTATTGTTCAGACCTCTTAATGGGGGCTAACACTATTGAGGGCAAACACTATTATTGTTCAGACCCTTAATGAGACTAACACTAGAGGGCAAACACTATTATTGTTCAGACCTCTTAATGGGGGCTAACACTATTGAGGGCAAACACTATTATTGTTCAGACCTCTTAATGGGGGCTAACACTATTATTGTTCAGACCTCTTAATGGGGGCTAACACTAGAGGGCAAACACTATTATATTGTTCAGACCTCTTAATGAGACTAACACTAGAGGGCAAACACTATTATTGTTCAGACCTCTTAATGGGGGCTAACACTATTATTGTTCAGACCTCTTAGGGGGCTAACACTAGAGGGCAAACACTATTATTGTTCAGACCTCTTAATGAGACTAACACTATTGAGGGCAAACACTATTATTGTTCAGACCTCTTAATGGGGGCTAACACTATTGAGGGCAAACATTATTATTGTTCAGACCTTTTAATATGCTATTAATGCTTTTTAAACATTAAATGACATCTGAACTTGGACATGATGATTGTCATGCATAAGTGTGTTGGGTAACTTCATTCAGCAGTTGTTTGACTGCCAAATGGGTCAAATTTGATTCTCATCAACAGTTTTGGCTGTCAAGCATTTTGACTGTTTGCTACAACCTTGGTGGAATTTCACATTCATTGTATAAATAAAAGTATGAAAGATCACTTGTCCACAAACGCTGGGCACATGGGCATAGCTTCTAACTTCCAATGAAAATGCCCCAATTAAGCAAGCTCAAGAATGCTGACTAGACAAGAACAAACGGCTCTAAGCATTTGACCCAGTGTGTGTGTGTGTGTGTGAGAGAGAGGGAGAGTCTGGCTAGCAAGCCAAAAATGAGACTGGTCATCACTAACCAAGCTATCATACAGGGTGCACACACAGGAAAGAACAAGGTCTGGTCTCTCACAAAAATGTGGTGTGTGGAATTCCTGGCATGACACTCATTAATAAATACTATATCAACACCTGGAAGTAACCACATTGCTGACCATGCAAAGCAAGTGATCTGCACGGTTGATCAGACTCTTATTTTTCGCTGCACACACGACCGCCGAGTCCGGCTTGAGATTACAACTATCAATCCATATCGAGTTATCATACCTTGTTGATGCTGCATAGTTTATCCTGTGTTACTACCCACACTACATCAGTATCGCAATCCAGGCAGAAGCACTGCGCACCCTTTATTAACTCAATGGGTGGAAGGACCTTGCAAACGGTTACCTTCAGATTTCTCATAGTTCACTTCAATCGTCTAGTGCACACGCGGCTTTAAGGGCGGAGCTACAAAGGGGGCGGAGCTAGAATTTCACCATATATAAAGGCCAGGTGATGAAGCATTGCTTCAATGCCGAGTTATAAGTCCCGTTATATCCACGGTGTGCGAGTAAGATCTGTTGCAATAACTGGTGAGGTATTATTATTGTTGCTGTTGTTGATGCTTATCTATTTATAAATTGATTTTTTATGGTGATTCTTCCCCCTTTATAACTAGCACATACAGTATTTTTTTTTTTTAGGGTGTGGGAGTATTAAAGGTGTGGGGGTATTAAAGAATGAGACGTCCTACTTTTTAAGCTGGTGTAATCTTGTGTTTTCCTAAACATTTTTCTAACTTATTTCTTACTTTGTTACTCGCTTTCCCCCCCCCCCCTATATATTGCAGTCAAGGGGGTATAAATTTCCTGCTCTCACCATGTGTTCATTGCCCACAAGCAGTATATAGCAGTACTGCTCTAATTCAGAGGATCTGCTTTGCTAACATCGCCAAAATTAATTGCTTAGTTCATTTATGTACTTATACATGCACTAAAAAAAATTAATGCCTTTACGGGTAAGGTCATCCTATATATATATGTGTAAAACATCTTTTCGTTAATAAATATAATAAATATGGGAAGAAGAGTAAGGTAATGGTCATTGGGAAAGGGGTTGAAATATTGATGGGGAGCTGGAAGTATAATTAGTGAAAGCATTTGATACCTGGGGACGTGGTTTGATGAGAAACTGAAGAAATTGTGCACACTCGGAGGAAATGAAGGTTAAAGCACAGGAATGGAAAGGTAGTATGGATGAGTAAAGTGAATGGAAAAATGGAAATGGATACAGGTAGGATGGTGTAGGAGCTGTTGTCTAGGCCAAGCCTGTAACATGCTGCTGAAGTGTGGCAGACAGGAGGAGAGACTGCTTGTAGGAAATTAGAGTCAGCTCAGTTGGTAGGAAGAAACCTATTAGGAGCTAGCACACAGTGGCAGGAGTGGCAGTGCTGGGTGACTTGGGATGGAGGAAGTTGACAGAGAGGAGGGAAGAGAAAAAAATCCTTAGGAGGTGAGAGGAGGGTAGACTGGTGAAAATTGACAAAGACAAATGGTGGGATGAATATATACTTACATATATATTTTATGGAAAAAGATCATACTCAATAGTCAAGGGGCTAATATGAAGAGTAAAAATAAGTAAACAAATACATGGAGGAATATATTAAGTTGATTATAGTTAAGTAGTTAAAAGTCAAAGTGATGATAAGGGGTACTTAAATTGTCCAAGTGTCTTGAATGTAATTGGGGAGAGAGTTCCAGAGCCTAGTATATAGTAGTAGGGGCAAATGAAAGGTATATAAGCAGACTTAGGGATTAGCAGATGATTGCTGGGATGGAAGGATCGGAGGTGAGTTGGTTGGCATGGTGGGAGGCTAGAAGGAAAATCTATGTTATTGTGAATAAGTTTGAAGAAAAAGATAAGTTTGGCATTACGGCGACGAGAGGATAGAGATGGAAGATGAAGCTTAGAAGAGAAGTGTAGTCCAAGGACCATTGTTTACTACTTAATTTACATGCATTCTCTCAAGATGAGAAGAAAGATGGGATGATTGAGGGTCTCGGAGAAAAGAATAATACTCCAGATGGCGACAGATAAGAGGTGAAGTAGAGTATAAGTGTCTCAATAGCAGTGGAAATGACGGTAAGTAATTTACAGGTCTTTGAAGAAATGTAAAAAATGTGTTTGTTCCAGGATAGAAATGAAGAAAAGAAGATTCTCAGGTACTTGAACTCAGTCACTAACTGAATTGGAGAACCAGAGATACACAGAGGTGGCAGAGACTTATATAGTAAGAAGAGATTGTTTAGCATGTATTTTGATTTCATTAGATTAAGTGTGGAGATTGGGAAGAAAGCCAGGCAGAGATACAGTCTAGGTCTTTCTGAAAGAGAGAAAAATCAGAATGGGAATTGATGGGGCGAAAAAGAAGGATGTTATCGGCGTAGAGAATAAGCTTAGATGAGACAGACAAAGGCACGTTACACACTCCATTGATATAAATTATAAAGAGGAGAGGACCTATTATAGATCCCTGAGGGACACCAGAAGATACAGGGACAGGTGAGGTGATATATACCCGTGATGATTGTTGTGAATGTGCTGAAAGATAGGAGTGAAGCCAGTTAATGAGGTAAGTGCAGCAAGGAAAGAAGATCAATTAACGGTTTGTGAGGAACAGAATCAAAGGCCTTTTTGAGATCTAGAAAACAAGTACCAACCAGTTTGAAGAAGAGCGTGAAAGGACTGATTAGCCAAGAGAAGGGCTGAAGAAGTGGACCGATGGGCAAGAAAACCAAATTGAGAAGAAGAGATAATATTGTGTTCAATACAGAATTTGTAAAGGAGGGAGTGAACATGCTTTTCAAGCAGCTTACTAACTATCGAGAGTTAGGAAATGAGCCGGTAGTTACAAGGATTGTCAAAATCATTTAGGGATGGGAACAAGGAATTTTGAGGAGGAAGTATGATCTGGATGAGGAACTAGGATCAGTGGGACAATAAAAGGTGAAGATAAAGAAGAGAAATGTGTGATGTGGGAGGGGGAAATGGAGAGCATGACATCTTGAAGTGGTACAGGTTATATAGCAAAAGGTGACAGAGCAGAGAAGTATACAAGGTCACTACAGTTTAGGTTGAGGTCGGGGTCAGCCTGTCTGCTGCACGACAAAGAGATGTAGGCTGTGTTGTGATGCCAGGTGTGTTGTGTGATTGGGGAAGTGGAAGATGTGGGGCATTTCCTAAGCCGTGATGAATTTGGAAGGCAATGGAAAGCATTAATGGATGGAATTGAGGGAACTGAAATATGGTAAGAGTCTGAGGGTGGGCACTGAGCATTGTTGCTGGGAACGGGGCTGCAAATAATCAAGTGATGAAGTGCGTGTACATTTATATAGGCCGAGAAGGAAGACTACTATATGGCCTCCTCCCACCACAATCAAAGGTCTTATATATATATATATATATATATATTATAACATCCATAGTGTTTTATATCATAGTGTTTATTACAGCACAAGTCATTTACAGTATATACAAGTCAATTACAGCACAAGTTATCATACCTTATTTAATTGTCATCACTTAGTACTGTACTGGGATGCAAAGGTCCCAAGAGACTCAAGATTTAGATTATTTCTTGCTGAACCTCATCGTATTACGCTGATTTCGTAATACATACAAGAAAACGAGCACTCTCAATTCAGCATTGCGTGCATGTGTTGCCACTCTTCCAAAGACACTGGACTTCGCTGTTGTCCATCCGTTTCCATCTTATCTAGCGGCATGGCCCTACTCCTGCCACCAAACTGCTTCAAACGTCTCCTCAAAGGTTCATGGAGCAGAAACTTAAAAATAAGCTCTGCACAACCCTTATTGAAATTATTTAATCCTTGTCCAACATTGACTCCATCATAAAGGTCAAGAGTGGGACCTCCCCAGAACACATTACATTTACCATCTTCTGATTCTTCCCTAAGATCCAGAGTGTTTAGTTGCAGGCAGACAAATGTGAACTTCTGTCCATTTGTGATTATACCTTGTGACACCAGAGGATATGGAAGATCCTGGTCAATCTTGAATCCATTCTGAACAGCCTCAGCAGCAGACTGTGAAAACAGCTGCAACAATCCATGAGCAAGGAGGTTTTCTGATTCATGATTCTTACTGTTCATCATGAATACTGTATGTCCCATCGAGTGAGTACTGAAATTACGACTTCCTCCAAATGGCAAGATCTGGTCAAAGCTACGCTTAAATAGGCCCAGGTGGGGTGGAAGGTAACGTGCCTCAACCAAACCATCTCCAACAAAATCAGAGCTGCAGAACAACCCCAGAGCCATGTTTGTGTGCATGATAAACAAAGGCTGAGTCTGGGAGATGTAGTTGACTTTGCACCTCCTCCAGTAGCATTCTACATTGGGTTTAACAGTCATATGAGAGCTGCGAAGATGCCTGTAGTCACTGGCCAATGGCCAGACACTAGAGAGACTGCTCTGGATCAGCCCTTCAACCGTCTCCTGATCATAGGGACCTCTGCCTCTATGAGGCTTTCTCACTTGGCAAACCAGAAAGTCGCAAACTCGCTCTTCAAAGTCTCGAATGACAGCATCGTCTGGGGGGCGAAGAGAAGATATGGCTTCCGGGAGTCCTTCTACCAACACTGACTTCGTTAGCCACCGAAATTTGGTAAGGGGGTCTGAGGTTTCTGTTGTAGGCCTAACCACGTAGCATTTCCTCCAGACATATCCTGGTCCCAATATGTGTGGAGGCTTTTTTTTCTCAACGTGGACGTAGCCGTAATGCCTGCTAGAAGTGCCTAGTGGGAACGCAGAAGGCCGAAGAAGAGCCAACTTCCTCCATAACAGCATGGTCGGAAAGTAATATTAGAAGAAAAAACATGTAAATAAAAATACGCGAAGATACGTTCAACGCCCAGATAACTTGAGCATGTCTGCGAGAAGGTCCAACCGTCTGAAGGTTAGAGAAGAAAAACGGAGAAGGACGGAAGAGGTGCTGAGGAAGCGGAGAAATAAAGTCAAGAGGAAGAAGAAAATTGTGCTGGTGGATGAGGGGTCTACTAGCAGCTGTGACAGTGTCTGTTCATCTCCCTCACTGGGCCAACAGGGGACTGGGACGAGCAGTGAAGAGGAAGTTTCTGTCGTCATTCCAACTCCAGAGAAGAGAGTGACACCAAAGAGGCCTAACAACTTTATTCGAGTGTAAGTGATCACCATTCTTTGCTGACAGGTAGATTTTTGAAATGACACACAGCGCACATAGTCATAAGTTTTTGTGTTTTGCTGACCTCCCTGGTACTTGACAATTTCTTCTTCAATCTCCATTAGACGGCTGCAGTCCAATTTATGTGGACATTGCAAATGAAGTCCGCAGAAAATGTCAAGGAACACATTATCAATCCACAGCCGATATCTTGTTGCCAATAAAACGAAGTCATGAAGTCAAAATTTAAAACCAAAAGAGGGTGTCTAAATGTGTGTGTGGTCACAGGGTGTAGCTTCTAGTCTCCATGCTGCAAGACAGTAGTGTGCAAGTTTTCTTACTTGAAAAACATTTCTTGCAACAAATTAAAACATGACCTAATCTAAAAATATTTTTAAAAACCAACAATATACAAATTAAAAACACAACAAACAAAAAACACAAAACACAAACACAAACAACAACAACAACAAAAATAAACAAGAAGCAAAATGGACCCATATAAAAAAGATCACAGAGAGGACCCTTTACCATTTATAATTCATATTTGAAAAGCAGTCGTCTAACAAACTTCTCGATTGACATTACGAAATTACAATGACCTTCTCAATAATCAACTTGAAATTTACTCTCAATGTTTCGATGAGATGCTCGAGCCTTCATCAGGAATGATGAATGCTAAAAGATTTTAGTTCCCCTTTATTTATACTGTAGTTGAGAGTTGAGCTGTCAGTCAGCTATGGCAACATTGAGACCTGCACGAGTTGAGCATCAGTCAGCTATGGCAACATTGAGACCTGCACGAGTTGAGCATCAGTCAGCTGTGGCAACATTGAGACCTGCACGAGTTGAGCATCAGTCAGCTGTGGCAACATTGAGACCTGCACGAGTTGAGCATCAGTCAGCTGTGGCAACATTGAGACCTGCACGAGTTGAGCATTGAGACCTGCACGAGTTGAGCATCAGTCAGCTGTGGCAACATTGAGACCTGCACGAGTTGAGCATCAGTCAGCTGTGGCAACATTGAGACCTGCACGAGTTGAGCATCAGTCAGCTGTGGCAACATTGAGACCTGCACGAGTTGAGCATCAGTCAGCTGTGGCAACATTGAGACCTGCACGAGTTGAGCATCAGTCAGCTGTGGCAACATTGAGACCTGCACGAGTTGAGCATTGAGACCTGCACGAGTTGAGCATCAGTCTCGAGTTGAGCATCAGTCTCGAGGCCAAGTTTCTGTGATTCCAATTTCAGAGTCCATACCTGGGGCAATTAATTGTTAAATATGGTTAAATGATTAATGATTTTAGGATAATCTCTGAAGTAATTGTAATCGTAATTGATAACCTTTGCAGAGTAATCCTAAAGAATGATCACTCGACATAATAATTTTTTAAATGCCTGGAAGATCTTTAAAAAACTGAAAAATGACAGCAAAACACATACACACAAACAACAACAACACCAACAACATTACTCTGAAATACCTGACATAGCTCTAAATATACCAAACAGAAATAGTGCCTAAGCCACAGTAGAAATGTGTTTCAGTGTGTAGATGTCTTAATGACTTAGTTTACTGCCATTGCACTGCATTGTGGCACTTTTTGTGCTCAGAAATTCCTCTGAAGTGTCAAGTTCAAAACCACTGCTCAGTTTGCAAACTACAAGTCTGTTTCACTCAAAGAAGGAAGTCGGCAAACGAAAACTTCCACGATTAGTGATTAACCATGTGCTTATATACACCAGTGGTAGTGCTGCACATGCTAACTACAAGCACATAATATATATATGCTGAAGGCATTAATTAGTTGCACACCTCCTGTGTTAGGTCAGGTTGGTGCATGCTAATTATGAGCGTTTATGAGCGTATATAGATGTAACAGTTGCACACCTCTTGAGGTTGGTGCATGCTAATTATGAGCGTATTAAATCTAATAGTTGCACACCAACTGTGTTAGGTCAGGTTGGATGGATTGCCAGAGGGTGATAGCACACATGTTCAAAGCACACATGTTCAAAGCAGGCTGCTAATAGTTAACATCAGTTACTTCACTGACTGATCAATTATTTGCAGCGAAATCATGCAGCTAGTGAACCAGCTCAGCTCGACTCAATATTGCACACACACACACACACACACACACACACACACACACACTTGTATGTGTTGATGATCAACCCATTTTTTGATTTGCTGCTGAATCAAGAAATAGAGGAAATATAATATGTATATATATATATTATAAGTTCACACACACACACACACCACACTTGTATGTGTTGATGATCAACCCATTTTTTTATTTGCTGCTGAATCAAGAAATAGAGGAAATATAATATATATATATATATATATATATTATAAGTTTTTAGAAAATTTGGAGTCTTCTGGAACTAAAATTGTTATGAGTGGACTAAAGGTATTCAAGTTCTGGGGATGGGAGAAGAGAAATAGAAAATCTGTCGGTCAGCATTCTTTAGGTCTGCCATTTGACTGTCTTAGCGAATAATTCAGTGTCCGCTGAAGTTTCTTAAATTTTTAAATCTATAATAAATGCCAAAACCAAGCTGCTAAGAAACTGTTATTATTATTTGGGTGGTGGGGGGTGGGGGGGGGTGGGAGCGGAGGGGGGAGGGGAGCGGACGGAGAGGGGAGGGGAGCGGGGGTGGAATCAAACTACAGTGCTCACTGATATGGTCACAAATATGCTATACAGCATTTCACACAGAGGAAGGGAGAGAGATAGGGTGTGTGAGAAACCAGGGGTCGCCTCTCCAGAAGTACTCGACTTGGATTGAAGAGGGACCTGGCTACAACAGCAACTACACCTTCACCACGGAATTCATTGTATGCTTTCTAATGTGAGGGATCACTTCTTGAGTTGTAAAAGCTTTTCAAGTGTGGTAACAGAATGCCTCCCTCTTTCTTGCGGTGGTAACCTCTTGCGGTGGTAATAGAATCCCTTCCTCTGCCCCCAACATCAGAACACCCACAAAGGCCTCGGCTATCAAGAATTACTTTCCTTTGGCATGAAGTTGGTAAAACAACTCGATGCATGGACTGAATTCAAAATGACTCGGGCATCACCAGTCTATTTACAAAGACCCTGATGTGAGACGATGGCAGCACGAACTCTTTACAAATTGCTCTTAGATGGTCTGAGTTAGCCTGAGTGTACTGCTTGATTCAGTGACTCCTAACTCAGGAAGGTTAAGCATGGCTTGAACTTCTTTTAATCTCCCTGCCTTTTCAACAAATAATAATCCACAGGTTAGGCATTGTTCCAAAATGCTTTTGAATCGATGGCGCACTCTCAGCAGCTGGAGTGCTGGACCCTAACAGGAACATTTTAGGCATGGCTAGAAAGAGCACATGTTCTCTTCTGAACTGCTCCATTCGTGCATAGAGTGCAGCTGCAACCTATATATATGATGCCATGTACAAAGTGATTGCAGTAGCCAGTGTTTCGGAGTCCAGCAATCGGATATGCAAGGTAGTCAGTCACAATGTGCTCTTCAGAATGCCCATCTGCTGCTCATCTAGAGAAAGTAGAGAGCTGTTCTTGCCTGCTTACATTTTGGCATTCATCAGCCAGTGGGGAGAAGAATGGGCTGGTGGGGAGAAGAATGGGCTAGCCAGTGGGGAGAAGAATGGGCTGGTGGGGAGAAGAATGGGCTAGCCAGTGGGGAGAAAAATGGACTGGTATGCTTCCAGTGGGGAGAAGAATGGGCTGGTGTGCTTGATAAGACAGCCAGTGGGGAGAAGAATGGGCTGGTATGCTTGATAAGACAGCCAGTGGGGAGAAGAATGGGCTGGTGTGCTTGATAAGACAGCCAGTGGGGAGAAGAATGGGCTGGTATGCTTGATAAGACAGCCAGTGGGGAGAAGAATGGGCTGGTGTGCTTGATAAGACAGCCAGTGGGGTGAAGAATAGGCTGGTGTGCTTGATAAGACGGCCAGTGGGGAGAAGAATGGGCTGGTGTGCTTGATAAGACAGCCAGTGGGGTGAAGAATAGGCTGGTGTGCTTGATAAGACAGCCAGTGAGGAGAAGAATGGGCTGGTGTGCTTGATAAGACAGCCAGTGGGGAGAAGAATGGGCTGGTGGGGAGAAGAATGGGCTAGCCAGTGGGGAGAAGAATGGGCTGGTGGGGAGAAGAATGGGCTAGCCAGCGGGGAGAAAAATGGACTGGTATGCTTCCAGTGGGGAGAAGAATGGGCTGGTGTGCTTGATAAGACAGCCAGTGGGGAGAAGAATGGGCTGGTATGCTTGATAAGACAGCCAGTGGGGAGAAGAATGGGCTGGTGTGCTTGATAAGACAGCCAGTGGGGAGAAGAATGGGCTGGTATGCTTGATAAGACAGCCAGTTCGGAGAAGAATGGGCTGGTGTGCTTGATAAGACAGCCAGTGGGGTGAAGAATAGGCTGGTGTGCTTGATAAGACGGCCAGTGGGGAGAAGAATGGGCTGGTGTGCTTGATAAGACAGCCAGTGGGGTGAAGAATAGGCTGGTGTGCTTGATAAGACAACCAGTGAGGAGAAGAATGGGCTGGTATGCTTGATAAGACAGCCAGTGAGGAGAAGAATGGGCTGGTATGCTTGATAAGACAGCCAGTGGGGAGAAGAATGGGCTGGTATGCTTGATAAGACAGCCAGTGAGGAGAAGAATGGGCTGGTGTGCTTGATAAGACAGCCAGTGAGGAGAAGAATGGGCTGGTATGCTTGATAAGACAGACAGTGAGGTGAAGAATGGACTGGTATGCTTGATAAGACAGCCAGTGCGGAGAAGAATGGGCTGGTGTGCTTGATAAGACAGCCAGTGAGGAGAAGAATGGGCTGGTATGCTTGATCCAGTGAGGAGAAGAATGGGCTGGTATGCTTGATAAGACAGCCAGTGAGGAGAAGAATGGGCTGGTATGCTTGATAAGACAGCCAGTGAGGAGAAGAATGGGCTGGTATGCTTGATCCAGTGAGGAGAAGAATGGGCTGGTATGCTTGATAAGACAGCCAGTGGGGAGAAGAATGGGCTGGTATGCTTGATAAGACAGCCAGTGAGGAGAAGAATGGGCTGGTATGCTTGATAAGACAGCCAGTGGGGAGAAGAATGGGCTGGTATGCTTGATAAGACAGCCAGTGGGGAGAAGAATCGGCTGGTATGCTTGATCCAGTGAGGAGAAGAATGGGCTGGTATGCTTGATCCAGTGAGGAGAAGAATGGGCTGGTGTGCTTGATAAGACAGCCAGTGAGGAGAAGAATGGGCTGGTGTGCTTGATAAGACGGCCAGTGAGGAGAAGAATAGGCTGGTGTGCTTGATAAGACAGCCAGTGGGGTGAAGAATGGGCTGGTATGCTTGATAAGACAGCCAGTGGGAGAAGAATGGGCTGGTGTGCTTGATAAAGAGTCTTCTAAGTACTGATCAATATTTCTGTTGTTAGTGCTATTCAATTTGGTTTGGCTGAAACTGTCAACTGAAGGTCGAGGAAGCTTCCTACGCTTGGAGACTTGCTTGGCCGTACTTGCAGTGCATCTTTGTTAACTTTGGACTTATTGTGCTGGTATAAAACCTCAGCAGAATAGTTCCAGTCAGCCATTCCTGTCACAGTCCCAGCATCTTGAGGTGTTGGTGAGGGCCTTCCAATGTCTGGTACACACAACAGGACATTCCTTCTTTGCTATCTGCAGTAAACCTATTGGTGTGTCTTCTCACACTCCTTCTTACAGCTACGATGTCTTCGCTGCGTTAGAAACGTTGAAAGGTGCCTCTAGAGCAAATCCATTATGCTGAGATTTTTGTCTTCGCTGCATTAGAAACGTTGAAAGGTGCCTAGAGCAGATCCATTATGCTGAGATTTTTATCTTCGCTGCATTAGAAACATTGAAAGGTGCCTGGAGCAGATCCATTATGCTGAGATTTTTGTCTTCGCTGCGTTAGAAACGTTGAAAGGTGCCTAGAGCAAATCCATTATGCTGAGATTTTTATCTTCGCTGCATTAGAAACGTTGAAAGGTGCCTAGAGCAGATCCATTATGCTGAGATTTTTATCTTCGCTGCATTAGAAACGTTGAAAGGTGCCTAGAGCAGATCCATTATGCTGAGATTTTTATCTTCGCTGCATTAGAAACGTTGAAAGGTGCCTAGAGCAGATCCATTATGCTGAGATTTTTATCTTCGCTGCATTAGAAACGTTGAAAGGTGCCTAGAGCAGATCCATTATGCTGAGATTTTTGTCTTCGCTGCGTTAGAAACGTTGAAAGGTGCTTAGAGCAGATCCATTATCTGAGATTTTTGTCTTCGCTGCATTAGAAACGTTGAAAGGTGCCTAGAGCAGATCCATTATGCTGAGATTTTTCTTTGAGTTGAGACTTAGGAGAAGTCATGTGGTTTGGTGGTGGGAACTCCCCCAAAACAACCTTCCTGTGTCTATCTTCATAGCTGTAGTTATCTCTGGTTGCTAGCTTATGAGCAACCCAAGCACGTAGTCCTTGATGATTTTTCTGACGGTATGTAGCGACTAACCTTTGCACCATCACAACCAGTACCCAGAACCTCTACGTGGCAGGTACCAATGAAGTAGCATATGATGCACCCTAATTAATCTAATTAATGCACTGCGTACATATAACTTCTCTTTGTAACGCTATTTTGAGCTATTGTTCACCCCTGTGACCCTCAATCTCTCAGTTGTCGTACAGTATAATGGATGAAGGATAGAGCGTCTCGCCGAAACATTGAGTAACATATTCCTGATGAAGACTAGAAGAGCATCTAGTCGTAACGTCGAGTGGATAAAATTTGAAGTTGATTATTGAGAAGGTGATTTTAACACATTTTAAGTTGCGTATTCATCACCTTACTGATTTTCAATCCAAAATTGCATTGCAATCAATCCAAAAAAAAGTTGGGGGGCGGGAAGATAGAAATTCCTGATGGGGCCCCCCACTCACTCGCAACCCAAAAGTCGTGCATGAAGCACTGGCTTACCTAGACGATGTAGTTTCACACTTGAACTAGGAACACCTGACTAATAGCCGTTATGCATAGACCCTCACTTGTCCACCACACGGCAATGGTTTATCTAAGCTACAAACCAGGTTTGTGAGTGAGGATGGATCAAGAGGCAGTTCCTCCGTTAGCTCATTCAGCAGCCTCAAAGTCTGTACTCTCCAAGGAAACCCCAACTTCTATGGTTTCTGTAGTTCATACATCATCCACGAAACTTTATCTGCCACTGAACAAAAGCATTATCAGTGGGCAGTGCTTCTGTGATGTCTCGGCATTTCGGTGATGCTCAACTCCCTGGAGACGTATCCACTCTGCGGTCTATCTAACTGAGGCGAAGTTTTTGCGCTAAACCACCAAGCAAGGGTGTCTGGAGTAGAACCCCACGCGGCACAAGCAAGGGTGCCGGGAGTGGAACCCCACGCGGCACAAGCAAGGGTGCCGGGAGTGGAACCCCACGCGGCACAAACAACTCGATGTCAAGCTGACAGTCACTCAATGCCTGTTGGTTTCATGCCTGAAAATGCCACTGCAATGGCAGTGATGCACAAAACCACAGGCACATTGGAGCCATTTAACATAATTAGACCTTTTTACAATTTAAAGCAACATGTGTGTACGTGTGTGCGTCGTATATCAAGCAAAGGCTTGCATGTGCAAGCATGACCACAGTTTGTGACGTTTTTTTCATGTTCCCATACACATTGAAGCGGGTGACCCATTCGTGTTTAAAATTGGAGCATAATATATATATATACATGTGTGCACAGTAGAGATCTGGACTTGTTGGTGTGTGTCTGGGGTGGATGCAAGACTAGGTGGCATTATCACTTTGCTGTGTGTGTCTGGGGTGGGTGCAAGACTAGGTGGCATTATCACTTTGCTGTGTGTGTCTGGGGTGGGTGCAAGACTAGGTGGCATTATCACTTTGCTGTGTGTGTCTGGGGTGGGTGCAAGACTAGGTGGCATTATTACTTTGCTGTGTGTGTCTGGGGTGGGAGCAAGACTAGGTGGCATTATCACTTTGCTGTGTGTGTCTGGGGTGGGTGCAAGACTAGGTGGCATTATCACTTTGCTGTGTGTGTCTGGGGTGGGAGCAAGACTAGGTGGCATTATCACTTTGCTGTGTGTGTCTGGGGTGGGAGCAAGACTAGGTGGCATTATCACTTTGCTGTGTGTGTCTGGGGTGGGTGCAAGACTAGGTGGCATTATCACTTTGCTGTGTGTGTCTGGGGTGGGAGCAAGACTAGGTGGCATTATCACTTTGCTGTGTGTGTCTGGGGTGGGAGCAAGACTAGGTGGCATTATCACTTTGCTGTGTGTGTCTGGGGTGGGTGCAAGACTAGGTGGCATTATCACTTTGCTGTGTGTGTCTGGGGTGGGTGCAAGACTAGGTGGCATTATTACTTTGCTGTGTGTGTCTGGGGGTGGGAGCAAGACTAGGTGGCATTATCACTTTGCTGTGTGTGTCTGGGGTGGGAGCAAGACTAGGTGGCATTATTACTTTGCTGTGTGTGTCTGGGGTGGGAGCAAGACTAGGTGGCATTATCACTTTGCTGTGTGTGTCTGGGGTGGGTGCAAGACTAGGTGGCATTATCACTTTGCTGTGTGTGTCTGGGGTGGATGCAAGACTAGGTGGCATTATCACTTTGCTGTGTGTGTCTGGGGTGGGTGCAAGACTAGGTGGCATTATTACTTTCCTGTGTGTGTCTGGGGTGGGAGCAAGACTAGGTGGCATTATCACTTTGCTGTGTGTGTCTGGGGTGGGAGCAAGACTAGGTGGCATTATCACTTTGCTGTGTGTGTCTGGGGTGGGAGCAAGACTAGGTGGCATTATCACTTTGCTGTGTGTGTCTGGGGTGGGTGCAAGACTAGGTGGCATTATCACTTTGCTGTGTGTGTCTGGGGTGGGTGCAAGACTAGGTGGCATTATTACTTTGCTGTGTGTGTCTGGGGTGGGAGCAAGACTAGGTGGCATTATCACTTTGCTGTGTGTGTCTGGGGTGGGTGCAAGACTAGGTGGCATTATTACTTTGCTGTGTGTGTCTGGGGTGGGTGCAAGACTAGGTGGCATTATCACTTTGCTGTGTGTGTCTGGGGTGGGAGCAAGACTAGGTGGCATTATCACTTTGCTGTGTGTGTCTGGGGTGGGTGCAAGACTAGGTGGCATTATTACTTTGCTGTGTGTGTCTGGGGTGGGAGCAAGACTAGGTGGCATTATTACTTTGCTGTGTGTGTCTGGGGTGGGAGCAAGACTAGGTGGCATTATTACTTTGCTGTGTGTGTCTAGGTGGGTGCAAGACTAGGTGGCATTATCACTTTGCTGTGTGTGTCTGGGGTGGGTGCAAGACTAGGTGGCATTATTACTTTGCTGTGTGTGTCTGGGGTGGGTGCAAGACTAGGTGGCATTATTACTTTGCTGTGTGTGTCTGGGGTGGGAGCAAGACTAGGTGGCATTATTACTTTGTTGTGTGTGTCTGGGGTGGGTGCAAGACTAGGTGGCATTATTACTTTGCTGTGTGTGTCTGGGGTGGGAGCAAGACTAGGTGGCATTATTACTTTGCTGTGTGTGTCTGGGGTGGGTGCAAGACTAGGTGGCATTATTACTTTGCTGTGTGTGTCTGGGGGTGGGTGCAAGACTAGGTGGCATTATTATACTCTGCTGTTCACTGATGTTGAAGGAGTACTCCAGACCCAGGCAGCACCAGGTCTGCTAGTTAGTGATCATGATATGATCAACACTCTTTCTGTTAGTTAGTGATCATGACATGATCAACACTCTTCCTGTTAGTTAGTGATCATGACATGATCAACACTCTTCCTGTTAGTTAGTAATCATGACATCTGATTAACACTCCTCCTGTTAGTTGGTAACCATGAAGTAATCATGACACCTGATCAACACTCGTCCTGTAGTTATTCTGATAATTATTGATCCCATGCATGTTCAGTGCTGCCACAAACTTTCCTTGGTCAGCTGGGGATTCCCAGGAATCTTGGGACCATAAGGTTGTCCCCGTCAAGGGTGACCAACTAGACTTTGTGGGTGGATGCTAGAATCACCCTTGGGGTATATTCTAGGACTAGGGCCAGGTCTGGAGTTCTTCTAGGGCCAGGTCTGGAGTTCTTCTAGGGCCAGGTTATTCTAGGACTAGGGCTAGGGCTAGTAGGATCCTAGGGCTAGTTCCAGGGCTAAAGCTAAGGTTATCCATGACTGTGGTTGGGGCTAAGCCAAGTGTCACCCTAGGGCCAGGTTTTAGTCCTCACTAGTGACATCCCAGACTAGTCCCAATTCTAGGAAAGGTTGCAGCAGTCCTCTGGATTGCACATGCTAATATCACATCTACAAATTGATATCACACCCAATAATTGATGCCACACCTACTAATTGATGCCACACCTACTAATTGATGCCACACCTACTAATTGATGCCACACCTAATTGATGCCACACCTACAAATCAATATCACACCATTAATCGTGCCACACCTACAAATTGAAGCCACACCTACTAATTGATGCCACACCTGCTGCCACACCCACTAATTGATGACACCTAATTGATGTCACACCTACTAATTGATGACAATGACATGCCTACTAATTGATGACACACCTAATTGATGACACCTAACACCTAATTGATGCCACACCTACCAATTGATGCCACACCTAATCCATGCCACACCTACTCATTCATGCCACACCTACTAATTGATGTCACACCTACTAATTGATGTCACCCCTAATTGATGTCATCTAATTGATGTCACACCTAACAATTGATGACACCTAATTAATGTTGTACCTGCTAATTGATGTCATACCTACTGATAATTATAACAACTATTTGATATCACATAGTTGATATCACCTATTATCTCATCTACTAATTGATATCACACCTAATTATTGAAGTTTAACGTGTTTTCAGTTGTGCGTCTTATTAACATGTTCTAATTTAAATTATTATTAACATGTTCTAATTTAAATTGTGTGTCTTGTTCTTATTTATAGACACCACAGTTACAACCGCGACTATGGGTTGGACGTCTATGAGGGAGACTTCATCGATGACAGAGAAGCAGCATGTGGTACTCCGTCCAGACCCAGAGACAGGAGGATGAGTAGACTGAGATGCATCAGTGAAAAAAAGGAATCTAGTTCGAGCAGCAGTGAGTCAGCAGCGGTTAGAAGTGCTCCCAGGAAACTGTTCCCAAGCAGCGGCAAGAAGGTTGCCTCCGCAGGCGAAGATAGACCAGAACTAAACGGAACGAGGGATTCTACGGATAGTGACCAGATAAATGTTGGGAGGAGAACCATGAGGAAACGAAAGCACAGTTCTGCTGCACAGCTCTCTACTTCAGAAGAGGAGGAGGATGAGGAGGAGGTGAAGATGAAGAGCGCTAGGAGGCTGACAAACAGGAAGCAACGGATGAAGTTCAAAGAGAGTGATGATGAGATTGAGTGAGTTTCAGGGATCATATCTTTATGTAAGCTGGGATGTTAATATTTACATGTCAGAGTATGCAAGCTGGGATGTTAATATTTACATGTCAAGAGTATGTAAGCTGGGATGTTGATATTTACATGTCAGAGTATGTAAGCTGGGATGTTGATATTTACATGTCAGAGTATGTAAGCTGGGATGTTGATATTTACATGTCAGAGTATGTAAGCTGGGATGTTAATATTTACACGTCAGAGTATGTAAGCTGGGATGTTGATATTTACATGTCAGAGTATGTAAGCTGGAATGTTGATATTTACATGTCAGAGTATGTAAGCTGGAATGTTAATATTTACATGTCAGAGTATGTAAGCTGGGATGTTAATATTTACATGTCAGAGTATGTAAGCTGGGATGTTGATATTTACATGTCAGAGTATGTAAGCTGGGATGTTAATATTTACATGTCAGAGTATGTAAGCTGGGATGTTAATATTTACATGTCAGAGTATGTAAGCTGGGATGTTAATATTTACATGTCAGAGTATGTAAGATGTGATTTGATATTTACATGTCAGAGTATGTAAGCTGGGATGTTAATATTTACATGTCAGAGTATGTAAGCTGGGATGTTAATATTTATATGTCAGAGTATGTCAACTGGGATGTTGATATTTACATGTCAGAGTATGCAAGCTGGGATGTTAATATTTACATGTCTGAGTATGTAAGCTGGGATGTTAATATTTACATGTCAGAGTATGTAAGCTGGGATGTTAATATTTACATGTCAGTATGTAAGCTGGGATGTTGATATTTACATGTCAGAGTATGTAAGCTGGGATGTTAATATTTACATGTCAGAGTATGTAAGCTGGGATGTTAATATTTACATGTCAGAGTATGTAAGCTGGGATGTTAATATTTACATGTCAGAGTATGTAAGCTGGGATGTTAATATTTACATGTCAGTATGTAAGCTGGGATGTTAATATTTACATGTCAAGCTGGGATGTTGATATTTACATGTCAGAGTATGTAAGCTGGGATGTTAATATTTACATGTCAGAGTATGTAAGCTGGGATGTTGATATTTACATGTCAGAGTATGTAAGCTGGGATGTTAATATTTACATGTCAGAGTATGTAAGATGTGATTTGATATTTACATGTCAGATATGTAAGCTGGGATGTTAATATTTACATGTCAGAGTATGTAAGCTGGGGTGTTAATATTTATATGTCAGAGTATGTAAGCTGGGATGTTGATATTGACATGTCAGAGTATGTAAGCTGGGATGTTGATATTTACATGTCAGAGTATGTAAGCTGGGATGTTGATATTGACATGTCAGAAGTATGTAAGCTGGGATGTTAATATTTACACGTCAGGCTGTGATGTTAATATTTACATGTCAGTATGTAAGCTGGGATGTTAATATTTACATGTCAGAGTATGTAAGCTGGGATGTTGATATTGACATGTCAGAGTATGTAAGCTGTGATGTTAATATTTACATGTCAGAGTATGTAAGCTGGGATGTTAATATTTACATGTCAGAGTATGCAAGTTGGGATGTTAATATTTACATGTCAGAGTATGTAAGCTGGGATGTTGATATTTACATGTCAGACTATGTAAGCTGGGATGTTAATATTTACATGTCAAGTTGGGATGTTAATATTGACATGTCAGAGTATGTAAGCTGGGATGTTGATATTTACATGTCAGAGTATGTAAGCTGGGATGTTAATATTTACATGTCAGATTATGCAAGCTGGGATGTTAATATTTACATGTCAGTATGTAAGCTGGGATATTAATATTTACATGTCAGAGTATGCAAGCTGGGATGTTAATATTTACATGTCAGAGTATGTAAGCTGGGATGTTAATATTTACATGTCAGAGTATGCAAGCTGGGATGTTAATATTTTACGTGTCAGATGCGTGAAAGTGATCTGTTCTTTGTTCATTCACATCAGGAGGCAAGATGAATCGACACTGAGGTGCACTTGTTAGCTGCGACCATGAAAGATTACCCACTCTAATGGCTGCTACAGCAAGGTCCTTTGCCATGATAGAAGACTTGGCATTCTTATTTTTGACAATGGCTTCGTCAACACGATAAAGTTATGAGTATTCTTAAAAACGATGTTGATATGGAAAAACCTTCTTGGACCCATTCATCCCACTCGGCTAGCTATCCTGTTATGCTCAGCCATTGCCTGCAATATTGAAATCAAATGCTTCCTTCAATACGTGTAAACAAACCAGTAGGTTTGCACCTCTTGTCACCAGCAACCATAGCAATGCCTTTTTATATTAGCTACCTAAATAATATCTGTGTAGTAGTCAGTTTGCTACTAATTGGCGTGTTTCTCAAGCAACATGTGATTAGAGATGCCATGCCTCCCTTTGCTAGGGCGTTGTATTGCATGTACAGCCAGTAACATGCTTATCTTTGATGACAAAGGATTGCTTCAGGCTGCTCTAACAACTGCATCCACAGCCAGTAGCATGCTTATCTTTGATGACAAAGGATTGCTTCAGGCTGCTCTAACAACTGCATGCACAGCCAGTAGCATGCTTATCTTTGATGACAAAGAATTGCTTCAGGCTGCTCTAACAACTGCATGCACAGCCAGTAGCATGCTTATCTTTGTTGACAAAGGATTGCTTCAGGCTGCTCTAACAACTGCATGCACAGCCAGTAGCATGCTTATCTTTGTTGACAAAGGATTGCTTCAGGCTGCTCTAGCAACTGCATGCACAGCCAGTAGCGCGCTTATCTTTGATGACAAAGGATTGCTTCAGGCTGCTCTAGCAACTGCATCCACAGCCAGTAGCGTGCTTATCTTTGATGACAAAGGATTGCTTCAGGCTGCTCTAACAACTGCATGCACAGCCAGTAGCGTGCTTATCTTTGATGACAAAGGATTGCTTCAGGCTGCTCTAACAACTGCATGCACAGCCAGTAGCGCGCTTATCTTTGATGACAAAGGATTGCTTCAGGCTGCTCTAGCAACTGCATGCACAGCCAGTAGCGCGCTTATCTTTGTTGACAAAGGATTGCTTCAGGCTGCTCTAGCAACTGCATGCACAGCCAGTAGCGCGCTTATCTTTGATGACAAAGGATTGCTTCAGGCTGCTCTAGCAACTGCATGCACAGCCAGTAGCGCGCTTATCTTTGATGACAAAGGATTGCTTCAGGCTGCTGCAAGGGCTGCTCTAGCAAGACTGGGAAGCATTGATAGGCGCATCACCGAGGTGGGAAATAGCTTCGTGGAGAAGCTAGAGTTCAGGCACGTATGGAAGGACCTGAGTCCAGCTGTGTCTCTTCGTATTATTTGTGTCTCCACTCAGCAAGTCCATGCTCATTGGTGGTTGGCTGCATGTGATTACACACTAACAGGTCAAGTGATCAAGTTGCCCATCGGTGTTGTGAGTGCCTGCATGTCCAGGTCAGTGTGTGTGAGTGCCTGCATGTCCAGGTCTTGCTGCGAGTGACACTCGGGAAGTCGTTAGTGGAACCCAGCGTCCCCACGGTGCTTGAAAAGGTGTGGTCACTCTAATTATAGGCAATCATAGCTCTGCCTACTTCATATGTGTATCATGTTCACTCTTCAATAGCCTGTCTGCTGACCTCACCTCTGAACTTGGATGGCAACTAAGGCCATGCAGCGTGGGGTGGGAAGGCTATGGATACGTTCTTGACTGAAGGGGGTGGGGAGAGGGGGGGGGGGGGGGATAAGTGGTTAAAATAACATTACCACTCACCAATAGCAGACGACAGGAGGACCTCAAGAGTACGCACCCCTAGGGGAACTGAGTGTATCTACTGTACACTCTGAAATGTACGTAGCTTGAAATTGACTGCAGCAGAGGAGTAGATGTTTAGCTTCAGAGTAATGGAAGGCCTGTGGGTTGCAGCGGTAGAGACAGTCCGCGTTGAAGTTCAGAGTACTGGAGAAGGATTTCAATGTAGTTAGGTTCAAAAGTGCAATGCACGTTGCACATGTGTACTGTTCACTAAAGATCAATTTTGGTGATATTTGCCTACTCAGAATGTCATTCGGTTTGACTGGTCTATTCCAATAATAATGGCGTCACTCTCAAGCTGACAGCGTTTCCAAATATCATTGAATCTGTGAAGAATAAGCTATCCGTGGTACACAAAAACTGGTAGTCATTGGAAATATCAATTTCTAGTGAGTAGTCCTTCCAATCTGATGAGGGACTGTCACAGACTGTTTGGTATCTAATGAGTGGGCCTACCAATCTGGTCTCACAGACTGTCTGTATCCAGTGAGTGGGCCTACCAATCTGATGAGGTATTGTCAGACTGTCTGTATCCAGTGAGTGGGCCTACCAATCTGGTGTCACAGACTGTCTGTATCCAGTGAGTGGGCCTACCAATCTGGTGTCACAGACTGTCTGTACCCAGTGAGTGAGTGGGCCTACCAATCTGGTGTCACAGACTGTCTGTATCCAGTGAGTGGGCCTACCAATCTGATGAGGTATTGTCAGACTGTCTGTATCCAGTGAGTGGGCCTACCAATCTGGTGTCACAGACTGTCTGTATCCAGTGAGTGGGCCTACCAATCTGGTGTCACAGACTGTCTGTATCCAGTGAGTGGGCCTACCAATCTGGTGTCACAGACTGTCTGTATCCAGTGAGTGGGCCTACCAATCTGGTGTCACAGACTGTCTGTACCCAGTGAGTGAGTGGGCCTACCAATCTGGTGTCACAGACTGTCTGTATCCAGTGAGTGGGCCTACCAATCTGATGAGGTATTGTCAGACTGTCTGTATCCAGTGAGTGGGCCTACCAATCTGGTGTCACAGACTGTCTGTATCCAGTGAGTGGGCCTACCAATCTGGTGTCACAGACTGTCTGTATCCAGTGAGTGGGCCTACCAATCTGGTGTCACAGACTGTCTGTATCCAGTGAGTGGGCCTACCAATCTGATGAGGTATTGTCAGACTGTCTGTATCCAGTGAGTGGGCCTACCAATCTGGTGTCACAGACTGTCTGTATCCAGTGAGTGGGCCTACCAATCTGGTGTCACAGACTGTCTGTATCCAGTGAGTGGGCCTACCAATCTGATGAGGTATTGTCAGACTGTCTGTATCCAGTGAGTGGGCCTACCAATCTGGTGTCACAGACTGTCTGTATCCAGTGAGTGGGCCTACCAATCTGGTGTCACAGACTGTCTGTATCCAGTGAGTGGGCCTACCAATCTGGTGTCACAGACTGTCTGTATCCAGTGAGTGGGCCTACCAATCTGGTGTCACAGACTGTCTGTATCCAGTGAGTGAGTGGGCCTATCAATCTGGTGTCATAGACTGTCTGTATCCAGTGAGTGGGCCTACCAATCTGGTGTCACAGACTGTCTGTATCCAGTGAGTGGGCCTACCAATCTGGTGTCACAGACTGTCTGTATCCAGTGAGTGGGCCTACCAATCTGGTGTCACAGACTGTTTGTATCCAGTGAGTGAGTGGGCCTATCAATCTGGTGTCATAGACTGTCTGTATCCAGTGAGTGGGCCTACCAATCTGGTGTCATAGACTGTCTGTATCCAGTGAGTGAGTGGGCCTATCAATCTGGTGTCATAGACTGTCTGTATCCAGTGAGTGGGCCTACCAATCTGGTGTCATGACTGTCTGTATCCAGTGAGTGGGCCTACCAATCTGGTGTCACAGACTGTCTGTATCCAGTGAGTGGGCCTACCAATCTGGTGTCACAGACTGTCTGTACCCAGTGAGTGAGTGGGCCTACCAATCTGGTGTCATAGACTGTCTGTATCCAGTGAGTGGGCCTACCAATCTGGTGTCACAGACTGTCTGTATCCAGTGAGTGGGCCTACCAATCTGGTGTCACAGACTGTCTGTATCCAGTGAGTGGGCCTACCAATCTGGTGTCACAGACTGTCTGTATCCAGTGAGTGGGCCCACCAATCTGGTGTCACAGACTGTCTGTATCCAGTGAGTGGGCCCACCAATCTGGTGTCATGACTGTCTGTATCCAGTGAGTGGGCCTACCAATCTGGTGTCACAGACTGTCTGTACCCAGTGAGTGAGTGGGCCTACCAATCTGGAGTCACAGACTGTCTGTATCCAGTGAGTGGGCCTACCAATCTGATGAGGTATTGTCAGACTGTCTGTATCCAGTGAATGGGCCTACCAATCTGGTGTCACAGACTGTTTTTGGTTATCATAATGTCAACATTTTTCTTGTACACTTTGGGGGGAGGAAGGTGTTGGTCATGAAAAGGTGTCCTCTTTGTACACTAATGAAAGTGTTGATAGGATCTCTCTAATTAGGTTTCGAGTTTCTGGGATTATTTATTTTTCGAATCTCATTGACGGCTTTTGCCCTGCGATAGCTCCTTGGAGGCCCCGACATGAGCTTGCATGGATACATAATGTTGTGTGTCGATGTTGGCCTCCTCTCTGTCTCTGCAGTCCTGTCCCTCTCGCTAAGACGATGGCTTCCCCTAGAACTCCCTCGGTGCGAGCTGCAAAGTTGAAGGAAGAGAAAAAGAAGAAATCCGCCAAGCTCTTGGAAAGGTTGAAGTCGCAGCGGCAATCGGGTGAAGCCAACCAACCAATCAATTCTGTGGAGGATGGAGCCGTGTCTGTGAATCAATTATGCCACCTTGTGGATGATTTAGGAGCAGTGACAACAGAAGCGGCTGCTGGTGGCCTGGTGGACGAGCCTCTAACTGATAGCCGGCGAGCCTTTCTTGCTTTCGTTCCAGATGCTGGTGACGAGGCGATCATCTCTCTAGCCGAAAAGCTGCTGTTTCCTCAAGACAATGTGGATTCTTCTGGAGCGGAGGACAGTGACTGGATCGTGAGTGATGGCGAGGACGACTTCTTTGATGTGAAGGAGATGCTGAGAAATACGGAGGTCGCTGAAGGAAGGATCCTTTACCACACGGACGTGGAGGTAAAGGATGAAGAGGGCTCCTTTGTGCTAGAGGACTTGAAACCCCTTCCTCACTCACCTCTGCCCCTGCACGAGGCTGTGTGTGGGGAGGATGATAGTGGTGAAGGGAGAGAGGCTTTGAAGGAAGCTCTGGAGTTGTGTCAAGAACCTGCGCTATTGGATGTCACCAATAGCCAAGGTCAGTTCAGACTTGTTTTTGGAGTCATCAATGTCGCCGCCACTGTTGTTGCTGAATTTGTGTGTTGTGTGTCTCCTCCTCCTCCTTCCCTCCTCTGCCTCCTTCTTCTCCTCATATTCTTCCCTCCTCTTCCTCCCTTCTCCTTTTCCTCCTCCTCTCGTCCTTACACACCTCCTCCTATCTTTCACTCCTCTCTTTCCTCTCCCCTCATCCTCTTCCTCCTCCACCCCACCCCATCCACCTTCCTCTTCTTCCTTCTCCTCCCTCCCTCCTCTCCTACCCTTCCATCTCCTTCTACTTTCCACTCCTCCTTCCCCTCCTCCTCCTCCCTTCCCTCCCCACTCCTCACCCCCTCCTCCTCACCCCCTCCTCCTCCCTTCCCCCTCCCCACCCCTCACCCCCTCCTCCTCCTCCCTCCTCACTCCCCACCCCTCACCCTCTCCTCCTCACTCCTCCCTCCCCCTCCCCACTCCTCACCCCCTCCTCCTCCTCACCCCCTCCTCCTCCTCCCTCCTCACTCCCCCTCCCCACCCCTCACCCCTCCTCCTCCTCCTCCCTCCTCACTCCCCACCCCTCCTCCTCCCTCCTCACTCCCCCTCCCCGCCCCTCACCCCCTCCTCCTCCTCCAGGCTATACTGCTCTAATGTGCGCTGCTGAGAGAGGTGATGATAAGAGTGCACGGCTCCTATTGGAAGCAGGTGCCAGCGTCAACTCCCGGGGAGACAACACCGCCACTGCGCTGCACCTGGCTGCCTTGTCCGGCTGGCTGCATTGTGTGCAGCTACTCATCTCTCATGGACATATTGTCGACTGTACAGATGAGCGCGGCTGGCCCCCAATCCTCTACGCACACTTCAAGAACCACGGGGACTGTGTGCTGGCACTGCTCAAGGCCAAGCCCCAGCAGGTGCGAGGTTCAGACGAGACGTAAAGGTTTGAGGCAGGTCCCGATTCCTTGTTCTCGCTGACTCAACAAATATATACCTTACTAAATATCCAACAATCATTCCTGACCTTTAGTGTCCCCCCTCTCTCCTCAACTTTAGTTCTCTGTCCTCGGCGACTTGATGAAGCCGTCTCCTCAACCTAGTGCAGAGGATGCCAAGAAGAACACCATGAAGGTAACGTTTCTAAGCTCCGGCCGATGAGTGTACACGGCCAATCAGAATGTGATTTTAGTTATGCTCTCATAATTATGTTCAGAGCAAACTGTAGCCAAGATATGTGCGATTATAATATTCACAACTCTTCTTCCCCCCCCCCCCCCCCCCCCCAATTATAACGTTATTAATTAGAACTAACGTCACTTAAACCTGTTTCAATAAGAATGTGAAGTTGATCCATTAGATGCTATAGTCGGTGACTGTTATGTGTGTATCCCACCCCACCCCCCAACACCACGTGGACCTCTGCAGGTGGTTCAGTCTCTGCTAGTGTCTCTTGCCCATGATGAGACATACTATTCCATCTTCAACAACTTTGTTCGTGACCATCCTTCCATCCTGGAAGACGATGGCTTCCGCTTCATGAAACACTGCACGGCTCTGCTGAGCTTCCAGAACAAGCGGACCTGGTTCAGACAGAAGCTGAAGGTCCTCAGGTTGGCCTACCATCTTAACAGTCTGTTTAGTACTACTACACTTGTTATGTCTACACACATCGCCACAGCTGACCAGACACTGCTTGGCTAGTCGAGTGCAGAGGAAAACAACAACAACAACAACAAAAACGGAAACAAGATTAAAAACAAAAACAACAACATTCTGAAACAAACTTGCACTATATTTGGATTGCCTGTCAAAAAGGAAAGGAAGCACATGTACACGACGACGACCCTTTACCCTTTAAACATTTGCACATGATTTTTTTTATTTAAAAATATAATAAAGTAGCAGTTATGAATTGCACCCACGCATTGCATTAATCTAATGAATATCATTACCTTGGGAGTGCCTTCTCAATTAAATCTAGCACCTAGCCAGCGAGCCAGGTATCGTTGGGGTTGGGGGGGGGGGGGGGGGGGGATGGTGTAAAATAGCTTGTTGGAAAAAAAGATGGCAGATTTTCGTGATCCTCAGCCAGAACCTTGGTGCATTGGCTGCAGGGCTAATGATTTGAGGGTGAGAGCTATTCAGACAGTTTATTATCACGTCTTGGAATTTGCAGATCTCTCACCTTAGCTGTAGATTGCCTCATGCCTAGGATGAGCGGAAGGAGCTGCATCATGATCATCTAGCTGTGAAGCTGTTTCTGCAGGGGAGAGGTGTTTGCGTCATGACCAGGCTCTAGCTGTGAAGCAGCTTCTGCAAGGGAGAGGTGTTTGCATCGTGACCAGGCTCTAGCTGTGAGGCAGCTTCTGCAAGGGAAAGGTGTTTGCATCGTGACCAGGCTCTAGCTGTGAGGCAGCTTCTGCAAGGGAAAGGTGTTTGCATCATGACCAGGCTCTAGCTGTGAAGCAGCTTCTACAAGGGAGAGGTGTTTCGTGACCAGCCTCTAGTTGTGAAGCAGCTTCTGCAAGGGAGAGGTGTTTGCATCGTGACCAGGCTCTAGCTGTGAAGCAGCTTCTGCAAGGGAGAGGTGTTTGCATCGTGACCAGGCTCTAGCTGTGAGGCAGCTTCTGCAAGGGAAAGGTGTTTGCATCGTGACCAGGCTCTAGCTGTGAGGCAGCTTCTGCAAGGGAAAGGTGTTTGCATCATGACCAGGCTCTAGCTGTGAAGCAGCTTCTACAAGGGAGAGGTGTTTCGTGACCAGCCTCTAGTTGTGAAGCAGCTTCTGCAAGGGAGAGGTGTTTGCATCGTGACCAGGCTCTAGCTGTGAAGCAGCTTCTGCAAGGGAGAGGTGTTTGCATCGTGACCAGGCTCTAGCTGTGAGGCAGCTTCTGCAAGGGAAAGGTGTTTGCATCGTGACCAGGCTCTAGCTGTGAGGCAGCTTCTGCAAGGGAAAGGTGTTTGCATCATGACCAGGCTCTAGCTGTGAAGCAGCTTCTACAAGGGAGAGGTGTTTCGTGACCAGCCTCTAGTTGTGAAGCAGCTTCTGCAAGGGAGAGGTGTTTGCATCGTGACCAGGCTCTAGCTGTGAAGCAGCTTCTGCAAGGGAGAGGTGTTTGCATCGTGACCAGGCTCTAGCTGTGAGGCAGCTTCTGCAAGGGAAAGGTGTTTGCATCGTGACCAGGCTCTAGCTGTGAGGCAGCTTCTGCAAGGGAAAGGTGTTTGCATCATGACCAGGCTCTAGCTGTGAAGCAGCTTCTACAAGGGAGAGGTGTTTCGTGACCAGCCTCTAGTTGTGAAGCAGCTTCTGCAAGGGAGAGGTGTTTGCATCGTGACCAGGCTCTAGCTGTGAAGCAGCTTCTGCAAGGGAGAGGTGTTTGCATCGTGACCAGGCTCTAGCTGTGAGGCAGCTTCTGCAAGGGAAAGGTGTTTGCATCGTGACCAGGCTCTAGCTGTGAGGCAGCTTCTGCAAGGGAAAGGTGTTTGCATCATGACCAGGCTCTAGCTGTGAAGCAGCTTCTACAAGGGAGAGGTGTTTCGTGACCAGCCTCTAGTTGTGAAGCAGCTTCTGCAAGGGAGAGGTGTTTGCATCGTGACCAGGCTCTAGCTGTGAAGCAGCTTCTGCAAGGGAGAGGTGTTTGCAACATGACCAGGCTCTAGCTGTGAGGCAGCTTCTGCAAGGGAGAAGTGTTTGCATCATGACCAGCCTCTAGCTGGGGCGGTGTTTTGTCACATTAAAATTGGTCAGAATCTTCTCGGTGTTGTTGCAGTGTTGTTGTTGTTGTTGTTGCTGTGTTGTTGTTGTTGTTGCTGTGTTGTTGTTGCTGTGTTGTTGTTGTTGTTGCTGGGTCTCCACTCCTGCCCCTTATTTTCCTCAACTTGACCACCACAGCAGTTGAGAGGTCAGGAGTCTGTTCCTGTCTCTCCCATCATATTGTTTCCTCCGCCCACTAGGGAACATGCGTGCTGGGTGAATTGCTCCTCCCTGTACCTTCACAATGTCAGCAGAGATGACCTGCTGCACGACCTCTGGACCAAGCTGAATGGCAAGCCTGACGTCATGTATTGGAAGCAGCCATTTGCAATCACTTTCAAGGGCGAGGCAGGTTCGTGTATTGGGTGATGTGACCCCATGTCCTGTTTCCATATTTTTGTTTCAATTGTAGGTATCTGTAGTGGGCCTCGTAAGGAGTTCCTTGCTTGTCTGGCAAAATCATTGGCTAGAGGCGATGGGAAATTGTTTTGTGTTTGTGACGATAACCACCTCAGGTTGGCAGAATTCAGTGATATAACAGTGCTGTATGTAGCTGTTGTTCCTAGGTAATGATATAACAGTGCTGTACGTAGCTGTTGTTCCTAGGTAATGATATAACAGTGCTGTATGTAGCTGTTGTTCCTAGGTAATGATATAACAGTGCTGTATGTAGCTGTTGTTCCTAGGTAATGATATAACAGTGCTGTATGTAGCTGTTGTTCCTAGGTAATGATATAACAGTGCTGTATGTAGCTGTTGTTCCTAGGTAATGATATATAACAGTGCTGTACGTAGCTGTTGTTCCTAGGTAATGATATAACAGTGCTGTATGTAGCTGTTGTTCCTAGGTAATGATATAACAGTGCTGTATGTAGCTGTTGTTCCTAGGTAATGATATAACAGTGCTGTATGTAGCTGTTGTTCCTAGGTAATGATATATAACAGTGCTGTATGTAGCTGTTGTTCCTAGGTAATGATATAACAGTGCTGTATGTAGCTGTTGTTCCTAGGTAGTGATATAACAGTGCTGTATGTAGCTGTTGTTCCTAGGTAATGATATATAACAGTGCTGTATGTAGCTGTTGTTCCTAGGTAATGATATAACAGTGCTGTATGTAGCTGTTGTTCCTAGGTAGTGATATAACAGTGCTGTATGTAGCTGTTGTTCCTAGGTAATGATATAACAGTGCTGTATGTAGCTGTTGTTCCTAGGTAATGATATATAACACTGCTGTATGTAGCTGTTGTTCCTAGGTAATGATATAACAGTGCTGTATGTAGCTGTTGTTCCTAGGTAATGATATAACAGTGCTGTATGTAGCTGTTGTTCCTAGGTAATGATATAACAGTGCTGTATGTAGCTGTTGTTCCTAGGTAATGATATAACAGTGCTGTATGTAGCTGTTGTTCCTAGGTAATGATATAACAGTGCTGTATGTAGCTGTTGTTCCTAGGTAATGATATAACAGTGCTGTATGTAGCTGTTGTTCCTAGGTAATGATATAACAGTGCTGTATGTAGCTGTTGTTCCTAGGTAATGATATATAACAGTGCTGTATGTAGCTGTTGTTCCTAGGTAATGATATACAGTGCTGTATGTAGCTGTTGTTCCTAGGTAATGATATAACAGTGCTGTATGTAGCTGTTGTTCCTAGGTAATGATATAACAGTGCTGTATGTAGCTGTTGTTCCTAGGTAATGATATATAACAGTGCTGTACGTAGCTGTTGTTCCTAGGTAATGATATAACAGTGCTGTATGTAGCTGTTGTTCCTAGGTAATGATATAACAGTGCTGTATGTAGCTGTTGTTCCTAGGTAATGATATAACACTGCTGTATGTAGCTGTTGTTCCTAGGTAATGATATAACAGTGCTGTATGTAGCTGTTGTTCCTAGGTAATGATATAACAGTGCTGTATGTAGCTGTTGTTCCTAGGTAATGATATATAACAGTGCTGTATGTAGCTGTTGTTCCTAGGTAATGATATAACAGTGCTGTATGTAGCTGTTGTTCCTAGGTAATGATATAACAGTGCTGTATGTAGCTGTTGTTCCTAGGTAATGATATATAACAGTGCTGTATGTAGCTGTTGTTCCTAGGTAGTGATATATAACAGTGCTGTATGTAGCTGTTGTTCCTAGGTAATGATATAACAGTGCTGTATGTAGCTGTTGTTCCTAGGTAATGATATAACAGTGCTGTATGTAGCTGTTGTTCCTAGGTAATGATATAACAGTGCTGTATGTAGCTGTTGTTCCTAGGTAATGATATATAACAGTGCTGTATGTAGCTGTTGTTCCTAGGTAATGATATAACAGTGCTGTATGTAGCTGTTGTTCCTAGGTAATGATATAACAGTGCTGTATGTAGCTGTTGTTCCTAGGTAATGATATAACAGTGCTGTATGTAGCTGTTGTTCCTAGGTAATGATATATAACAGTGCTGTATGTAGCTGTTGTTCCTAGGTAATGATATATAACAGTGCTGTATGTAGCTGTTGTTCCTAGGTAATGATATAACAGTGCTGTATGTAGCTGTTGTTCCTAGGTAATGATATAACAGTGCTGTATGTAGCTGTTGTTCCTAGGTAATGATATAACAGTGCTGTATGTAGCTGTTGTTCCTAGGTAATGATATAACAGTGCTGTATGTAGCTGTTGTTCCTAGGTAATGATATAACAGTGCTGTATGTAGCTGTTGTTCCTAGGTAATGATATAACAGTGCTGTATGTAGCTGTTGTTCCTAGGTAATGATATAACAGTGCTGTATGTAGCTGTTGTTCCTAGGTAATGATATATAACAGTGCTGTATGTAGCTGTTGTTCCTAGGTAATGATATAACAGTGCTGTACGTAGCTGTTGTTCCTAGGTAATGATATAACAGTGCTGTATGTAGCTGTTGTTCCTAGGTAGTGATATATAACAGTGCTGTATGTAGCTGTTGTTCCTAGGTAATGATATAACAGTGCTGTATGTAGCTGTTGTTCCTAGGTAATGATATAACAGTGCTGTATGTAGCTGTTGTTCCTAGGTAATGATATAACAGTGCTGTATGTAGCTGTTGTTCCTAGGTAATGATATAACAGTGCTGTATGTAGCTGTTGTTCCTAGGTAATGATATATAACAGTGCTGTATGTAGCTGTTGTTCCTAGGTAATGATATAACAGTGCTGTACGTAGCTGTTGTTCCTAGGTAATGATATAACACTGCTGTATGTAGCTGTTGTTCCTAGGTAATGATATAACAGTGCTGTATGTAGCTGTTGTTCCTAGGTAATGATATAACAGTGCTGTATGTAGCTGTTGTTCCTAGGTAATGATATAACAGTGCTGTACGTAGCTGTTGTTCCTAGGTAATGATATATCAGTGCTGTATGTAGCTGTTGTTCCTAGGTAATGATATATAACAGTGCTGTATGTAGCTGTTGTTCCTAGGTAATGATATAACAGTGCTGTATGTAGCTGTTGTTCCTAGGTAATGATATATAACAGTGCTGTATGTAGCTGTTGTTCCTAGGTAATGATATAACAGTGCTGTATGTAGCTGTTGTTCCTAGGTAATGATATATAACAGTGCTGTATGTAGCTGTTGTTCCTAGGTAATGATATATAACAGTGCTGTATGTAGCTGTTGTTCCTAGGTAATGATATAACAGTGCTGTATGTAGCTGTTGTTCCTAGGTAATGATATAACAGTGCTGTACGTAGCTGTTGTTCCTAGGTAATGATATAACAGTGCTGTATGTAGCTGTTGTTCCTAGGTAATGATATAACAGTGCTGTATGTAGCTGTTGTTCCTAGGTAATGATATATAACAGTGCTGTATGTAGCTGTTGTTCCTAGGTAATGATATAACAGTGCTGTATGTAGCTGTTGTTCCTAGGTAATGATATAACAGTGCTGTATGTAGCTGTTGTTCCTAGGTAATGATATAACAGTGCTGTATGTAGCTGTTGTTCCTAGGTAATGATATAACAGTGCTGTATGTAGCTGTTGTTCCTAGGTAATGATATATAACAGTGCTGTATGTAGCTGTTGTTCCTAGGTAATGATATAACAGTGCTGTATGTAGCTGTTGTTCCTAGGTAATGATATATAACAGTGCTGTATGTAGCTGTTGTTCCTAGGTAATGATATATAACAGTGCTGTATGTAGCTGTTGTTCCTAGGTAATGATATAACAGTGCTGTATGTAGCTGTTGTTCCTAGGTAATGATATAACACTGCTGTATGTAGCTGTTGTTCCTAGGTAATGATATATAACAGTGCTGTATGTAGCTGTTGTTCCTAGGTAATGATATAACAGTGCTGTATGTAGCTGTTGTTCCTAGGTAATGATATAACAGTGCTGTATGTAGCTGTTGTTCCTAGGTAATGGTATAACAGTGCTGTATGTAGCTGTTGTTCCTAGGTAATGATATAACAGTGCTGTATGTAGCTGTTGTTCCTAGGTAATGATATATAACAGTGCTGTATGTAGCTGTTGTTCCTAGGTAATGATATATAACAGTGCTGTATGTAGCTGTTGTTCCTAGGTAATGATATAACAGTGCTGTATGTAGCTGTTGTTCCTAGGTAATGATATATAACAGTGCTGTATGTAGCTGTTGTTCCTAGGTAATGATATAACAGTGCTGTATGTAGCTGTTGTTCCTAGGTAATGATATAACAGTGCTGTATGTAGCTGTTGTTCCTAGGTAATGATATAACTGTGCTGTATGTAGCTGTTGTTCCTAGGTAGTGATATAACAGTGCTGTATGTAGCTGTTGTTCCTAGGTAATGATATAACAGTGCTGTATGTAGCTGTTGTTCCTAGGTAATGATATAACAGTGCTGTATGTAGCTGTTGTTCCTAGGTAATGATATAACAGTGCTGTATGTAGCTGTTGTTCCTAGGTAATGATATAACAGTGCTGTATGTAGCTGTTGTTCCTAGGTAATGATATAACACTGCTGTATGTAGCTGTTGTTCCTAGGTAATGATATAACAGTGCTGTATGTAGCTGTTGTTCCTAGGTAGTGATATAACAGTGCTGTATGTAGCTGTTGTTCCTAGATAATGATATATAACAGTGCTGTATGTAGCTGTTGTTCCTAGGTAATGATATATAACAGTGCTGTATGTAGCTGTTGTTCCTAGGTAATGATATAACAGTGCTGTATGTAGCTGTTGTTCCTAGGTAATGATATAACAGTGCTGTATGTAGCTGTTGTTCCTAGGTAATGATATAACAGTGCTGTATGTAGCTGTTGTTCCTAGGTAATGATATATAACAGTGCTGTATGTAGCTGTTGTTCCTAGGTAATGATATAACAGTGCTGTATGTAGCTGTTGTTCCTAGGTAATGATATAACAGTGCTGTATGTAGCTGTTGTTCCTAGGTAATGATATAACAGTGCTGTACGTAGCTGTTGTTCCTAGGTAATGATATAACAGTGCTGTATGTAGCTGTTGTTCCTAGGTAATGATATATAACAGTGCTGTATGTAGCTGTTGTTCCTAGGTAATGATATAACAGTGCTGTATGTAGCTGTTGTTCCTAGGTAATGATATAACAGTGCTGTATGTAGCTGTTGTTCCTAGGTAATGATATAACAGTGCTGTATGTAGCTGTTGTTCCTAGGTAATGATATAACAGTGCTGTATGTAGCTGTTGTTCCTAGGTAATGATATAACAGTGCTGTATGTAGCTGTTGTTCCTAGGTAATGATATAACAGTGCTGTATGTAGCTGTTGTTCCTAGGTAATGATATATAACAGTGCTGTATGTAGCTGTTGTTCCTAGGTAATGATATAACACTGCTGTATGTAGCTGTTGTTCCTAGGTAATGATATATAACAGTGCTGTATGTAGCTGTTGTTCCTAGGTAATGATATAACACTGCTGTATGTAGCTGTTGTTCCTAGGTAATGATATATAACAGTGCTGTATGTAGCTGTTGTTCCTAGGTAATGATATAACAGTGCTGTATGTAGCTGTTGTTCCTAGGTAATGATATATAACAGTGCTGTATGTAGCTGTTGTTCCTAGGTAATGATATAACAGTGCTGTATGTAGCTGTTGTTCCTAGGTAATGATATAACAGTGCTGTATGTAGCTGTTGTTCCTAGGTAATGATATAACAGTGCTGTATGTAGCTGTTGTTCCTAGGTAATGATATATAACAGTGCTGTATGTAGCTGTTGTTCCTAGGTAATGATATAACAGTGCTGTATGTAGCTGTTGTTCCTAGGTAATGATATAACAGTGCTGTATGTAGCTGTTGTTCCTAGGTAATGATATAACAGTGCTGTACGTAGCTGTTGTTCCTAGGTAATGATATAACAGTGCTGTATGTAGCTGTTGTTCCTAGGTAATGATATAACAGTGCTGTATGTAGCTGTTGTTCCTAGGTAATGATATATAACAGTGCTGTATGTAGCTGTTGTTCCTAGGTAATGATATATAACAGTGCTGTATGTAGCTGTTGTTCCTAGGTAATGATATAACAGTGCTGTATGTAGCTGTTGTTCCTAGGTTATGATATAACAGTGCTGTATGTAGCTGTTGTTCCTAGGTAATGATATATAACAGTGCTGTATGTAGCTGTTGTTCCTAGGTAATGATATAACAGTGCTGTATGTAGCTGTTGTTCCTAGGTAATGGTATAACAGTGCTGTATGTAGCTGTTGTTCCTAGGTAATGATATAACAGTGCTGTATGTAGCTGTTGTTCCTAGGTAATGATATAACAGTGCTGTATGTAGCTGTTGTTCCTAGGTAATGATATAACAGTGCTGTATGTAGCTGTTGTTCCTAGGTAATGATATAACAGTGCTGTATGTAGCTGTTGTTCCTAGGTAATGATATAACAGTGCTGTATGTAGCTGTTGTTCCTAGGTAATGATATATAACAGTGCTGTATGTAGCTGTTGTTCCTAGGTAATGATATATAACAGTGCTGTATGTAGCTGTTGTTCCTAGGTAGTGATATAACAGTGCTGTATGTAGCTGTTGTTCCTAGGTAATGATATATAACAGTGCTGTATGTAGCTGTTGTTCCTAGGTAATGATATAACAGTGCTGTACGTAGCTGTTGTTCCTAGGTAATGATATAACAGTGCTCTATGTAGCTGTTGTTCCTAGGTAATGATATATAACAGTGCTGTATGTAGCTGTTGTTCCTAGGTAGTGATATAACAGTGCTGTATGTAGCTGTTGTTCCTAGGTAGTGATATAACAGTGCTGTATGTAGCTGTTGTTCCTAGGTAATGATATAACAGTGCTGTATGTAGCTGTTGTTCCTAGGTAATGATATAACAGTGCTGTATGTAGCTGTTGTTCCTAGGTAATGATATATAACAGTGCTGTACGTAGCTGTTGTTCCTAGGTAATGATATATAACAGTGCTGTATGTAGCTGTTGTTCCTAGGTAATGATATAACAGTGCTGTAAGTAGCTGTTGTTCCTAGGTAATGATATAACAGTGCTGTATGTAGCTGTTGTTCCTAGGTAATGATATAACAGTGCTGTATGTAGCTGTTGTTCCTAGAGTAATGATATAACAGTGCTGTATGTAGCTGTTGTTCCTAGGTAATGATATAACAGTGCTGTATGTAGCTGTTGTTCCTAGGTAGTGATATAACAGTGCTGTATGTAGCTGTTGTTCCTAGGTAATGATATAACAGTGCTGTATGTAGCTGTTGTTCCTAGGTAATGATATAACAGTGCTGTATGTAGCTGTTGTTCCTAGGTAATGATATATAACAGTGCTGTATGTAGCTGTTGTTCCTAGGTAATGATATATAACAGTGCTGTATGTAGCTGTTGTTCCTAGGTAATGATATATAACAGTGCTGTATGTAGCTGTTGTTCCTAGGTAATGATATAACAGTGCTGTATGTAGCTGTTGTTCCTAGGTAATGATATATAACAGTGCTGTATGTAGCTGTTGTTCCTAGGTAATGATATAACAGTGCTGTATGTAGCTGTTGTTCCTAGGTAATGATATAACAGTGCTGTATGTAGCTGTTGTTCCTAGGTAATGATATAACAGTGCTGTATGTAGCTGTTGTTCCTAGGTAATGATATAACAGTGCTGTATGTAGCTGTTGTTCCTAGGTAATGATATATAACAGTGCTGTATGTAGCTGTTGTTCCTAGGTAATGATATAACAGTGCTGTATGTAGCTGTTGTTCCTAGGTAGTGATATAACAGTGCTGTATGTAGCTGTTGTTCCTAGGTAATGATATAACAGTGCTGTATGTAGCTGTTGTTCCTAGGTAATGATATAACAGTGCTGTATGTAGCTGTTGTTCCTAGGTAATGATATAACAGTGCTGTATGTAGCTGTTGTTCCTAGGTAATGATATAACAGTGCTGTATGTAGCTGTTGTTCCTAGGTAATGATATAACAGTGCTGTATGTAGCTGTTGTTCCTAGGTAATGATATATAACAGTGCTGTATGTAGCTGTTGTTCCTAGGTAATGATATAACAGTGCTGTATGTAGCTGTTGTTCCTAGGTAGTGATATAACAGTGCTGTATGTAGCTGTTGTTCCTAGGTAATGATATAACAGTGCTGTATGTAGCTGTTGTTCCTAGGTAATGATATAACAGTGCTGTATGTAGCTGTTGTTCCTAGGTAATGATATAACAGTGCTGTATGTAGCTGTTGTTCCTAGGTAATGATATAACAGTGCTGTATGTAGCTGTTGTTCCTAGGTAATGATATAACAGTGCTGTATGTAGCTGTTGTTCCTAGGTAATGATATAACACTGCTGTATGTAGCTGTTGTTCCTAGGTAATGATATATAACAGTGCTGTATGTAGCTGTTGTTCCTAGGTAATGATATAACAGTGCTGTATGTAGCTGTTGTTCCTAGGTAATGATATATAACAGTGCTGTATGTAGCTGTTGTTCCTAGGTAATGATATATAACAGTGCTGTATGTAGCTGTTGTTCCTAGGTAATGATATAACAGTGCTGTATGTAGCTGTTGTTCCTAGGTAATGATATATAACAGTGCTGTATGTAGCTGTTGTTCCTAGGTAATGATATATAACAGTGCTGTATGTAGCTGTTGTTCCTAGGTAATGATATAACAGTGCTGTATGTAGCTGTTGTTCCTAGGTAATGATATAACAGTGCTGTATGTAGCTGTTGTTCCTAGGTAATGATATATAACAGTGCTGTATGTAGCTGTTGTTCCTAGGTAATGATATAACAGTGCTGTATGTAGCTGTTGTTCCTAGGTAATGATATAACAGTGCTGTATGTAGCTGTTGTTCCTAGGTAATGATATAACAGTGCTGTATGTAGCTGTTGTTCCTAGGTAATGATATAACAGTGCTGTATGTAGCTGTTGTTCCTAGGTAGTGATATAACAGTGCTGTATGTAGCTGTTGTTCCTAGGTAATGATATAACAGTGCTGTATGTAGCTGTTGTTCCTAGGTAATGATATAACAGTGCTGTATGTAGCTGTTGTTCCTAGGTAATGATATAACACTGCTGTATGTAGCTGTTGTTCCTAGAGTAATGATGTGGACAGCTTTGTTACGCTTGACTACCTTTCCTCCTGCTCTCTCTCTCTCTGTGTCTCCCCACTCTCCATATCATGTGCGATCATATAATCCATGCACCTCACCAAACACACACACACTCATATGCTCGTGCCCCGCACAAACATACTCACACACACATACACACACATACACACATGCACACACACACACACACACTAGCCTTCAACCATGCTCCTTGCTACACAGGTACATGAACTGGTACCTGTTACGCCCACACATACACACACATACACACACACACCACACATACACACATGCACACACACACACCACACATACACACACACATACACACACCACACATACACACACCACACACCCACCACATACATACACACATACACGCACCAACCACACACCACACACACACACCACACACATACACACACCACACACATACACACACCACACACATACACACACATACACACACCACACATACACACACCACACATACACACACAAACCACACACACACATACTTCAGCTATGCTCCTTGTACACAGTTACCACCAGCAGCACTTGAAGCAGGAGCTGTTGAATAGACACCAGGAACTGCTGGTGCTGGTGGGGATGGTGGTGGCCCATGCTGTGTTCCATGACCTCACCCCAGCCCTGCACCTCACGCTGCCTCTTCTCAAGCAGGTCGGTTGGGCTGTCTTCGTGGAATACTCGTGTGTCCAGTCACTACATAATGTAATAAGGAATACTTGATTCCTAAGGATCAGCACTTCAGCAGGCTGGGGCTGCCTGCTTGCTGGAGCTGCCTGCTTGCTGGAGCTGCCTGCTTGCTGGGGCTGCCTGCTTGCCCACTTGCTGGGGCTGCCTGCTTGCTGGAGCTGCCTGCTTGCTAGAGCTGCCTACTTGCTGGGGCTGCCTGCTAGCTGGGGCTGCCTGCTTGCTGGGGCTGCCTGCTTGCTGGAGCTGCCTGCTTGCTAGAGCTGCCTACTTGCTGGGGCTGCCTACTTGCTGGGGCTGCCTGCTTGCTGGGGCTGCCTGCTTGCTGGAGCTGCCTGCTTGCTAGAGCTGCCTACTTGCTGGGGCTGCCTGCTAGCTGGGGCTGCCTGCTTGCTGGGGCTGCCTGCTTGCTGGGGTTGCCTGCTTGCTGGGGCTGCCTGCTTGCTGGGGCTGCCTGCTTGCTAGAGCTGCCTACTTGCTGGGGCTGCCTGCTAGCTGGGGCTGCCTGCTTGCTGGGGCTGCCTGCTTGCTGGGACTGCCTGCTAGCTGGGGCTGCCTGCTTGCTGGGGCTGCCTGCTTGCTGGGGCTGCCTGCTTGCTGGGACTGCCTGCTTGCTGGGGCTGCCTGCTTGCTAGAGCTGCCTACTTGCTGGAGCTGCCTGCTTGCTAGAGCTGCCTACTTGCTGGGGCTGCCTGCTTGCTGGGGCTGCCTGCTTGCTGGAGCTGCCTGCTTGCAGGAGCTGCCTGCTTGCTGGGGCTGCCTGCTTGCTGGAGCTGCCTGCTTGCTGGGGCTGCCTGCTTGCTGGAGCTGCCTGCTTGCTGAGGCTGCCTGCTTGCAGGAGCTGCCTGCTTGCTGGGGCTGCCTGCTTGCTGGAGCTGCCTGCTTGCTGGGGCTGCCTGCTTGCTGGAGCTGCCTGCTTGCTGGGGCTGCTTGCTTGCTAGAGCTGCCTACTTGCTGGGGCTCTCAACTCTCAAGACTATGCACCTCTTTTTTTTTGGCACTTGTTAGCTCATCTATAAGCACCTTACCTCGTGTGTCACTTCACAATTGCCTGCGGAGGCCAAAGGAAGTTGGCAGAAAAAACTAGTTCTATCATCACCTTTAAGCTGAAAGTTGATTGATATTTGTGTCTAGTCTTAAGTGTATATACTCCTGAGCTACCAAAGTTGATTCCTCCTCCCCCCCCAGCCTTTTCCCCCTTTTTAGGGGGAGGAGAGGGGATCATTTTTTTGCCATTGGATATGCATCAACCCAATACAGAGTGTTACTGCAATCCATGTTATTCATTATGTAGAAAACAACAACAATGACAACAACAATAACAACAATAATAATGACAACAACAATGACAACAACAATGACAACAACAATGACAACAACAATGACAACAACAATGATGACAACAACAATGACAACAACAACAATAAAAACAATAACAACAACAATGACAATAACAATAACAGTGACAACAACAATAATGACAACAACAATAACAGTGACAACGACAACAACAGTGACAACAACAATAACAATAATGACAACAACAACAATAAAAACAATAATAACAACAATGACAACAAAAAGAAAAAGAATTTGAAAGTGTAGAAGCACAAAAGGATATTTAAAAACAAACAGACAGCTTGCTGATGTGACTCCGCATGAAAGAAAGGAAACGAGGACTCGTATAAACTAGAAACCTCTCGACTGCCAATTTAGAGACAGGAAAATGATGGATGCCAGAAATTACAATCTTGCATGCTGAGACCATCCCAGGTGTGTCTAAGTGGGTGTGGTCTAAAGGGGGTACTTTTCCTTTGTTTCCCACCAAGTCAATCAAATAAAACCTTGTGTGTGTGTGTGTGTGTGTGTGTATGCTGTGTGTGTGTGTGTGCTGTGTGTGTTGTGTGTGTGTGTGTGTGTTGTGTGTGTGTGTGCTGTGTGTGTGTATGCTGTGTGTGTGTGTGTGTATGCTGTGTGTGTGTGTGTATGCTGTGTGTGTGTGTGTGTGTGTGTGTGTGTGTATGCTGTGTGTGTGTGTGTATGCTGTGTGTGTGTATGCTGTGTGTGTGTGTGTGTGTATGCTGTGTGTGTGTGTGTGTGTATCTGTGTGTGTGTGTGTGTGTGTATGCTGTGTGTGTGTGTGTATGCTGTGTGTGTGTGTGTGTGTGTGTGTGTATGCTGTGTGTGTGTGTATGTGTGCTGTGTGTGTGTATATGTACATTCCTATACTTGGCCCCTCTCTCTCTCTGCAGCTACTGGGCCAGCCTCTGGAGCACCCTGCGGACCTGGAAGATGTGGACAAGTCATTATATCACATTCTCCGGGAGAGATTGCTGGATGATTCAGAGGGCACAGAAGGTCAGTGCCATGCGTGCATATGTGCGCTAGAGAGAGGACTAGTATGCTTTATGCCACCTATGGCCTTGTGGTATGTATGAGTGAGGAAGGTGTGTGTGTCCCTGTGGTATGTTTTGATGGGAATAGGAAGGTGTGTGGGGTGTGTGTGAGGTTGAAAGTGTTTCCATGCTAGGAACACAAGCAGATTCCCTTCCTGTAGTCTCTCATGAAGGAGAGGCAGAAAGACTGGCGGTCTTGGTCTCTGTGTGACTAATGCAATAGCAGACTTAATAAGTAGAGAAGTCGATTTTGTTTCTGCACATACCTATATACCTATATATATATACATGTATATATATACTGTATATATATATATATATATACATGTATATATATACTGTATGTATACATGTGTATATATATATGTATACATGTATACATATATATACATGTATATATACATATATATGTATATATATGTATATACACACATGTATACATATATATATGTATATATATACACATGTATACATATATATATATATATAGCAGTTTTGCTGTGAGGCTTCTTTTGGTGGGCATGCCTCCAGTATATACTTGTAGATGTGCAATTCTTGTCCAAAATGAGACATGACGAAATCCATAACCTTACAGCACCGAGCTCATAGGCGTTACAGACAAATAAAGGTTACTACCATATCTAACATTATAAGCCCCCCCCCCCCCCCCCCCCCCCCCCCGAAGTTTGCCAGAGACCACAAATGGCTGACGACCCTTTACCATTTAAACCCAGTATTGGATGTTAGATTGTTTTTCCTAACAGGTTTATCCGGTGTAGTCGTTTGCAAATAAGAACATTTTTTCCTTCCGAGTTGCTTGTTGCTGTTTCTGAATATTATAGTTGAGCGGTGGAGGACTACACCAAGTCAGAGCTTTGGATCTCCAGGGCTTTCTCTTCTAACCTGTTTATTGTTGTTCCACATAATCAGCGCACGCCATGTCTTGTTGCTAATGTTGTCTGCATCCTTGCCGTGGCAGCTACTGCCTCCAAGGACTTGCTAACAGTTGCACAGGAGAACACCGACAGGATATGTTTTGTGGAGAATCAGTTACTGCCTCCTTTGAACTTGGTAACAGTTTCCCACCTGTGAGAATTCCACAAACTGAACAGCATAACTGAGCACGGGTCATTCGTCCTGCTTAATGATACAGCATGTGACTTGATTGCATCATAGATGAAATGACTTCCTAGCTGATCCTTACCAAACACGACTCCGCGATCACGAAACACGAGTAAGCATGGACATGTGCTGGAACATTTGGAAGTCTTCTGGTGCTCAAGTTTTATGAGTGGACCTACTGTATGCAAGTTACGTGGGGAGGGGAGGGGGGAGGGGGGGGGGGGGTGAATTTCAAGAGGTACATTCTTGCAACTGCTTGATGACTGACCACCTGAACAGCCTCCAAGGCATAGCTAATGGTAGCCATCAGGTAAGAAACTATTGATGTGAGTTTTAGCTGATACATGAGCTTGGTTGGTTAGGGGGGGGTGGGGTGTTGGGTGTCGTCGACTTTTTAAATGGGTCAAAACCAATATAGGCAGGTTCCAGTAAAATCAACATATTTGGAGTACAAGTTGCACCCCCTGACTTGTACTCCGGGGTACAATATTTAGAAGTTGGAGGAAAGCACCATGCACAGACTCAGCAAACTTTCTGGCATGTGTTATGTTTCACTGCTAGAACCTCATTGGTCCCCCCTCTCCGATAAACTGGGCAAGTTGGTTGAAGAAAACGGAGCACCTGTCAAAACTCAAAAACGTGCACTTTTAAAAACCAAGAAATTACTTCCATGTTTAACCACACCCACCACCTCATTAGGGGGGCAATTATTGATTCTGGGAGACTACTGCTGGAAGGCAATTTTAATTAAATTTTTCCCCCTTTTTTTTGCTGCTCAGATGTCTGTAGTGTGAGGGAGAGAGAGAGAGATGTCTCTAGCAACTAGTTCGGCACAAACATATATTTTTGACTGACCACATTAGCCTTGATTAAAGTCCCCTCCCCCAGCATTCATTTGGCATAAAGAACATCGCCCCATTTTTTTAAATCTCTGAATAATCTGAATAATCATGAAGTTGTTTTCCGGTCCTGTAGCTCTACAGATATTCCATTTTTCTGGCCAAAGAGTAAGAGTGATTTTGGAACTCCTGGCGTGTCCTTGGAGCTCAAGTAGGTGTTCTTGCATAGAAAGGAACTCCTGGCAGGTGTCCTTGTAGCTCAAGTAGGTGTTCTTAGCATAGAAAGGAACTCCTTGCAGGTGTCCTTGGAGCTCAAGTAGGTGTTCTTAGCATAGAAAGGAACTCCTTGCAGGTGTCCTTGGAGCTCAAGTAGGTGTTCTTAGCATAGAAAGGAACTCCTTGCAGGTGTCCTTGGAGCTCAAGTAGGTGTTCATAGCATAGAAAGGAACTCCTGGCAGGTGTCCTTGGAGCTCAAGTAGGTGTTCTTGCATAGAAAGTAGATAATAAGGGGGTTAAGCATAACTGAAGTAATAAAGTAAGGGTCATTAGTTATATAGGTTCAACGTTCAATGTTCTCTATCTCCTCCCAAGTCTTTAGCACATGAGTCAAGGGAGTGGGTGGAAGACTGATGTTATTTGAGTGTACAATCCTCACTCCTTTGCCATTCGGGGGGTCTCCTTATTCTAGTTGATCTCCTGAGTTTGGCAGGTGAAGATTTAGTTGGGGATGGAATCAAGGATGGAGGTGAAGAGGTGACCGGCGTTGGTAGTGGGGGGGATGGCTGTAGCTCCAGTGGTGGTCGTGTCATTACCATTGGGGTGGTCCTGGTGGGGGTGCCAATATCTGGTGGTGGAGGATAGATCATTGGGTTAGTAGTGGAAGTCTCCGGTGATGAGATTGGACAGTTAGGTAATCCAGTGGTAGTGGAGGTGTGGAGTGGTGTGTTCTCAGCTACGAGATCCGGTGGAAGGAGGGTGAGATCTTCCAAGATGGTTCGTTTTGGTTTAGAGTCATAAACAGGTTTGTATTTTCTCAGGAACTTCCTGTTCCTGAGGGTAATTCTGCCACTCCCATCCACTTTGATGGAGTATTGATGGTATTGGTGGACTTCGATAACTGTCCCAGTCTTGTCCCATTTGTTAGGGTTGGGTCCAGTCTGGTTTTGTATTCTGACTTGGTCACCGATGTGGAGGGGTGGGAGCAGTTTGGTGTGTCCCTTCCATTTTTCATGATTAACCATATGCCTGTTTCTCAAAGCTTCCTCTCTGGCTAAGAGTGATTCCCTCCATGTTTGGTGAGGGTGGTACTTGCCAGGGAGGATAGGGATTAGGTCTCTTGTTGGTCCCCCGAAGATGCACATGGCTGGGGATAACTTGGTGTCCTGATAACTTGGTGTCCTGATCTGGTGTATTTCGGTATTGGAGGATGGCTCGTTGGAATGTGTCGACATTGATATCTCCTTTGGGTCCCACATTATTAGTGATCAGTCTCTTGATGGTTTTTACTCCTCTGCAATTGCTATGAGGAAAGGCAACTGAACTCGGTCTGTGATGTATCCCCCATTCGGCCAAGAATTGTCTGGTGGTATGGGCTATGAATTCAGGGCCTCCATCGGAAGTTAACTCGTCTGGTATGCCAAAGGTAGCAAAGGTTCTTCTCAGGGTGTTGATGAGGCCTAGGGCACCATTGGTGGATCTTTCGACGATTGGCCAGTTGGAATAGCGGTCCACAATCACCAAGTAGTTGAATCCTGTGTAGTGAAAAAAATCGGCGCAGATGCACTGAAACGGGTATGCGGATAGGATGGGTGGTGTTGGAGGCATTGCAGCCTGGGATGGGGCCATCCTATTGCAGTGGTTGCATCTGGCTCTGGTAGCATGGATGTCGTTGGTAAGTCCAGGCCAGAAAATAGAAGATTCAGCTCTCGAGATCATGGATGAAGTACCCTGATGGGCAGCATGTAGTGCTGTAAGACAAGGAACTCTCAGTGAGGGTGGGATGACTATCCTGTCCTTGTAGACTATCACCCCGTCGACACTGTAGAGATGTTTCCTGAAGGGGTGGTACTCCCTTAGTGATGTTGGGAGAGTGTGTTTTTGGTCTGGTAGTCCTTCTTCAATTGTAGAGAGTAGGAGGTTCATGGTGTTGTCGGATGACGTGGCTGTCTGAACATCCTCCCAGTTGATGGTTTGTATGGAGTTGAGGGATGAGGCAATTGATGCTGTCAACATTTCTTCGGTGTTGTTTTGCTGGTCCTCCATGCAGATGCCAGCAATCAGCTCTAGGGGTATTTGAAGTGGTGGTTTCATGATGACATCTGCTATATTATGTATGTCATCTGGTAAGAGCAACTTTTCTGGGTTGTGATCACCTGTGGGGTGCCTTGACATTGAGTCTGGGGCTCTTTTTTTTGTACCAGGGATGTGGGCCATCCGAAACTGATATCGGAGGGTTTTCTCCTTTAGGTTTCTGAGCCTGGTATTGCTGATGTGGTCAAGGGATCTGTCACCGAAGATTTTCAGAAGAGGTCTGTGATCCACAACAATAGTGAGGTCCTTGCAGCCAAGGACGAAGTGTCTTGCCTTGTCCAAGGCATCAGCGACGGCCAGAGCTTCACCCTCAATTGGGGCATACCTGGACTCAGCAGTGTGCGTGAATCTGCTGCCTACCAGAGTGATCTTCCATCCCTGTTTGCAGCAGAAGAGGTCGTTGGAGGGACAGGAGCAGTGCTTCTGAAATAGCCAGAAGCCAATTCCATGTTTGGACCAGTCTGTTGCAAGGCACGTTGGTTTCGATTTGTCGAAGATTTTCACCCCTTTTTCAATTTCTTTAGTGATGGTAAGCTTGGACTGTTCGAATGCCTCTTGTAAGTTGTCATCCCAGTGGAACTTTTTGCTTGGTTTGAGGAGGTCCCTGAAGGGAAGCATCTGATTTGCCATGCTGAAGGCATAAGAGACTTGATTGACTAGTCCAAACCAAGATCTGACGTCTGTGAGGTTGGTGGGGACAGGGAATTCTGAGATGGCTTTGAGGTATTTTTGACAGGGGCGAACTGTGTCGTTTGTGATTTCGAAGCCTGCAAACTCTACTTCGTCCATGGCAAATTTGAATTTTTCTGGGTTCAGAGTGATGCCGTTTCGTCCACATACGTCGAGCCATTGGGATGCTTGGAAGAAGCTGTCTTCGATTGTATCTGCCCATAGAAGGGTGTCATCGATGCACTTTGTTTTGGCTGGGAAGGTTGATACTATTTCATCGTATCTCCTTGAGTATCCGTCGCCAGATGCAATGTAGCCCTGTGGGGCTGTGAGGTATCTGTATCGTCCCCATGGGGTAATGAAGGTAGTGTAGTGCCTATCATCCCTGTGTAGGGGGACACTATGATACCCGTTCCAGGCATCGAAAACTGTTTTCTTTTTGTTGTGTGGTACAGAGCGGGCTTGGTGGAATGGTGATTGGGTATGATGGGTTTCCCCGGTTGCGTGGGTGTTCAGTGATTGAAAATCGATGGTTCTTCTCGGTTTGCCATTCTTTTTGGCACAGATGACCATCCTGTGGCACCATGTGACTGGTTCACCAATGGGGACAGGTTCTAAGACGCCCAGTCTGACATCCCTCTCGAGTCCAGCCTTGACATCGTCCTGCCAGTGTAGTGGAACAGGTATAGGTGAATGATGTGCGGTTGGGGTAGCATTGGGGTCGATCATCAGCCTCATGGTGGTCCCTCCATCAATGGTAGACTCTGATGCTCACATACATTGAATGTACTGGCTCGATAATGATCAAGTAAGTATTGTTGGAGCTTCTCTCGGTTGTCCTCTGAGGCTGGGTATGGTAGTGCAGGAGGAGGAGGCTGGGGTTTAGTCCTTTTTGGGCAGTCACATCCTTGGACGGGATGGCTACCAGCAGTTGCCGTGGTGGCATTGGTGGACTGTATCATATTAGCCCCATTGATCTCCACACCCATTTTCGGGAATTGGGGTGATATAATCCCTGGGTCGGTGCAGGCTTCCCTGCTGAGGAACAACTTGTCCATGTTATTGGTAATGTATACCATTTGCCTGGTGGTTACATCTCTCCCAGTGTTGTCCTTTCCCGACAGTCGGAGGAAGGTAGCCCCCAGGATGTTGATGTTGTGGTTGTCAGCAGCATGCATCTTCAGACGCACAGGGATGAGATCTTTGTCGGTTAACCCAAGTCTCTGGATGACCTTAAGCCCAGCTAAGCAACTTTGACAGCCTGTGTCTGCCATGGCATAAGTTAGGATCTGGCTCTGGGGGGTATTTAGTTGCAGCCCAAAATGCTCATAATCTTCCCTTCGCACGCACATGGATAGCCTAATGAATGGTTGGGATCTGGATTGCCTTTTAGACCATTTGCCAGTGGATTGGTCATACACATGGTGGTCTAAGGTGGCATTCTTATCTCTCATCTCAGACGTGATCCCACATAAGGTGTTGAATACATTCTCATGCTCACCTTCTATCCCATTCCTGGCTGGTTTTGGGTCATTCTTGCTTCTGCACATCTTTCCAAAGTGGTTATCCCTGCCGCAGCGGCTACATACGGCACCAAATGCCGGGCAATCTCTCCTCCGTATTCTGGTTGGTGCGCTTTTCCCATGGCCCTTCGACCCATAGTAGGTGCATACTTCTTGATCCTTTGGCGGAGGGCCTTTCTCTGCAGTTCTTTTCTGGCGCCTGTAGGAGCTTCCCGTTACTGCGTCTGTCGCGTGTGGTAGTAACAGTCTAGACGCTGATCTCTTGCCTGCTTCCTTGGCTTCCACATATCTGAGGACCTGCTCCAGTGTCATGTCCTGGTTCTTGTTCCCTAGCAGGTCCATTTGAATCTCAGGGTCATCCAACCCTCTGCACAACACATCTCTTAAGATGGTCTCCGTGTAATCAACGTTGGAGTCGCATCCGGTGCACAGCTGGGTGTACTTGCAGACACTGGCTTGGCCACGGAGCCTGGCTCCAAATGCCCGGATGGGTTCATCACAGTCCTGCTTGAGGTTGTGCAGGGTCACTCTGGCTACCATTGTATTCTCCTCCCTCACTGCTAGCTCCCTCATTGCTGCAAATACTTCTTCTTCCGTCATCCTGGTCAGGGTACCTCCTTGGTTTCTGGTGAGGTCTTTCCTCAGCTGCTCATCACAACACTCTAGCAGTTGGATGATCTTGTCAGTGCCACCCAACCTCGTTGCCCTGGCGTAGTCACTCCACCTGGATTTAAAGTATAGCCACTCCTCGGTTGTGCCAGCTGATGAGATACTTGGCCTTTTCACCTTCTCAGCCCTGGCAGCGGGGGTGTTATCGTCGGGTTGCTTATGGCAGGTCGCATGGACCGTTATGAGTGCGGCAGCCAGCACTGCTTCCACCTCGGGCGTTTGATACTCGCAACCTTCGATCGGGCATCGTACCGATGGCATCTTCGGACCATGCGGAGGTGCTCTTTACTTGGGAAAATCGCTCCTTTTCACCTTCCTCGTCGAAATGGCTCGTCTTTATGGCCTGGGGCACTTTCTTTAGCGACTACTGAGTTATGCTTAACATAGATAATAAGGGGGTCACCCTATTTGAATGCAAGTGGAACTCGATCGAATAATGATATCGCATATAACAATGTTAAGCATAACTGAAGTAATAAGGCAAGGGTCATTAGTTATATAGGTTCAACGTTCAATGTTCTCTAGAAAGGAACTCCTGGCAGGTGTCCTTGGAGCTCAAGTAGGTGTTCTTGCATAGAAAGGAACTCCTGCTTGGAGCTCAAGTAGGTGTTCATAGCATAGAAAGGAACTCCTGGCAGGTGTCCTTGGAGCTCAAGTAGGTGTTCATAGCATAGAAAGGAACTCCTGGCAGGTGTCCTTGGAGCTCAAGTAGGTGTTCATAGCATAGAAAGGAACTCCTGGCAGGTGTCCTTGGAGCTCAAGTAGGTGTTCTTAGCATAGAAAGGAACTGCTGGCAGGTGTCCTTGGAGCTCAAGTAGGTGTTCTTATAAAGGAAATCCTGGCACGTGTCCTTGGAGCTCAAGTAGGTGTTCTTGGCATAGAAAGGAACTCCTGCTTGGAGCTCAAGTAGGTGTTCTTAGCATAGAAAGGAACTGCTGGCAGGTGTCCTTAATTGCCGGGCAACTGAAAGTGGCCAGGCCAGGAATTTGTCTTCCACCCCATAATTAAGTATTGTAAGTGCATTCACAGTCCTAGAAGACCAAAACTCTTGTCTTCCACCCCATAATTAAGTATTGTAAGTGCATTCACAGTCCTAGAAGACCAAAACTCTTGTCTTCCACCCCATAATTAAGTATTGTAAGTGTATTCATAGTCCTAGAAGACCAAAACTCTTGTCTTCCACCCCATATTATTGTAAGTGCATTCACAGTCCTAGAAGACCAAAACTCTTGTCTTCCACCCCATAATTAAGTATTGTAAGTGCATTCATAGTCTTAGAAGACCAAAACTCTTGTCTTGCACCCCATAATTAAGTATTGTAAGTGCATTCACAGACCAATACTCTTGTCTTCCACCCCATAATTAAGTATTGCATAATTAAATATTGTAAGTGCATTCATACTAGAATGCATTCATACTAGAATGCATTCATACTAGAAGACCAAAACTCTTCCAATGACTTGCAGCAGGTTCTTGATTCAGCAAAATATGGGGAAAGGTAAAGGTCATCAACATACTAAACACACTTGTCCATGGCACAGTATACTTGTACCCGTGCTCAGTTCAGCTGTTTCTTTTGTGGAGTTCTTGACCCTGTCGGGCTATTTACCAAGTCCAGGAAGATGTAGCTGATCCTCTACTTTGCTTTGTGGGGAATTATCCTCCGTAATTGTTCCCAAGTCCTTGAGGTTGTATATAGCTGACCTAACACATTATAATATCTATGAGTGCAGACAACAATAGAAGACATGGCATGTGCTGTTTGTGTAGTTTACAGGAGAAACAAGTTAGAAAGTTAGAAATTGCATTCAAAAGAGCCAGAAGGTAGTCAGACATGGGTGCAGTTCTTCACCACTGAACTATAAGATATACAGAAACTAATCAATGGATGATTCCTGATGAAGGCTAGAGCATCTGAAGCAGCATCGAGTGAGCCAATTTAAGTTGATTGTTGAGAAAGTGCTTGCATCTATATTTGGGTTGACTTGTCAAGAAAGAAAGAGACCAGTCGGTACCAAGCTATACCACAACCAGTTCGATGACCCCTTACCAGTTATAATCAATCATAATATTGGTGTATAATATTGGTGTATGTGAATAATAAAGTATCGTCGAACTGGTTGTGGTATAGACGGGTATGTTGTTGTATAGACGGGTACATTGTGGTGTAGACAGGTACATTGTGGTGTAGACAGGTACATTGTGGTGTAGACGGGTACATTGTGGTGTAGACGGGTACATTGTGGTGTAGACGGGTACATTGTGGTGTAGACTGGACATTGTGGTGTAGACAGGTACATTGTGGTGTAGACGGGTACATTGTGGTTTAGACTGGACATTGTGGTGTAGACAGGTACATTGTGGTGTAGACGGGTACATTGTGGTTTAGACGGGTACATTGTGGTGTGGACAGGTACATTGTGGTTTAGACGGGTACATTGTGGTGTGGACAGGTACATTGTGGTGTAGACTGGTACATTGTGGTGTAGACGGGTACATTGTGGTGTAGACTGGTACATTTTGGTGTAGACAGATACCTTGTGGTGTAGACGGGTACATTGTGGTGTAGACGGGTACATTGTGGTGTAGACAGATACCTTGTGGTGTAGACGGGTACATTGTGGTGTAGACGGGTACATTGTGGTATAGACGGGTACATTGTGGTGTAGACAGGTACATTGTGGTGTAGATGGTTACATTGTGGTGTAGACAGGTACATTGTGGTGTAGACGGGTACATTGTGGTGTAGACTGGACATTGTGGTGTAGACAGGTACATTGTGGTGTAGACGGGTACATTGTGGTTTAGACGGGTACATTGTGGTGTGGACAGGTACATTGTGGTGTAGACGGGTACATTGTGGTGTAGACGGGTACATTGTGGTGTAGACTGGTACATTGTGGTGTAGACAGATACCTTGTGGTGTAGACGGGTACATTGTGGTATAGACGGGTACATTGTGGTGTAGACGGGTACATTGTGGTGTAGACGGGTACATTGTGGTGTAGACGGGTACACTGTGGTGTAGACGGGTACATTGTGGTGTAGACGGGTACATTGTGGTGTAGACGGGTACATTGTGGTGTAGACGGGTACATTGTGGTGTAGATAGGTACATTGTGGTGTAGACTGGTACATTGTGGTGTAGACGGGTACATTGTGGTGTAGACAGGTACATTGTGGTGTAGACGGGTACATTGTGGTGTAGACGGGTACATTGTGGTGTAGACGGGTACATTGTGGTGTAGACGGGTATATTGTGGTGTAGACGGGTACATTGTGGTGTAGACGGGTACATTGTGGTGTAGATGGGTTCATTGTGGTGTAGACTGGTACATTGTGGTGTAGACAGGTACATTGTGGTTTAGACGGGTACATTGTGGTGTGGACAGGTACATTGTGGTGTAGACGGGTACATTGTGGTGTAGATGGGTACATTGTGGTGTAGACTGGTACATTGTGGTGTAGACAGATACCTTGTGGTGTAGACGGGTACATTGTGGTGTAGACGGGTACATTGTGGTGTAGACAGATACATTGTGGTGTAGACTGGTACATTGTGGTGTAGACGGGTACACTGTGGTGTAGACGGGTACATTGTGGTATAGACGGGTACATTGTGGTATAGACGGGTACATTGTGGTGTAGACAGGTACATTGTGGTGTAGACGGGTACATTGTGGCATAGACAACCACTAAGTCCTTGAAGGAGGCTGTGCAGCTGTTACCAAGTACTTGAAAGAGGATGTGTAGTGGTTACCAAGTCCTTGAAGGAGGCTGTGTAGCCTTTGCCAAGTCCTTGAAGGAGGCTGTGTAGTGGTTACCAAGTCCTTGAAGGAGGCTGTGTAGCTGTTACCAAGTCCTTGAAGGAGTCTGTGTAGCTGTTACCAAGTCCTTGAAAGAGGCTGTGTAGCTGTTACCAAGTCCTTGAAGGAGTCTGTGTAGCTGTTACCAAGTCCTTGAAGGAGGCTGTGTAGCCTTTGCCAAGTCCTTGAAGGAGGCTGTGTAGTGGTTACCAAGTCCTTGAAGGAGGCTGTGTAGTGGTTACCAAGTCCTTGAAGGAGGCTGTGTAGCTGTTACCAATTACTTGAATGAGGCTGTGTAGCTGTTACCAATTACTTTGTAGCTGTTACCAAGTCCTTGAAGGAGGCTGTGTAGTGGTTACCAAGTCCTTGAAGGAGGCTGTGTAGTGGTTACCAAGTCCTTGAAGGAGGTCCTTGAATGAGGCTGTGTAGCCTTTGCCAAGTCCTTGAAAGAGGCTGTGTAGTGGTTACCAAGTCCTTGAAGGAGGCTGTGTAGCTGTTACCAAGTCCTTGAAGGAGGCTGTGTAGCCTTTGCCAAGTCCTTGAAGGAGGATGTGTAGCCTTTGCCAAGTCCTTGAAGGAGGCTGTGTAGTAGTTACCAAGTCCTTGAAGGAGGCTGTGTAGTGGTTACCAAGTCCTTGAAGGAGGCTGTGTAGTGGTTACCAAGTCCTTGAAGGAGGCTGTGTAGCTGTTACCAAGTCCTTGAAGGAGGCTGTGTAGCCTTTGCCAAGTCCTTGAAGGAGGCTGTGTAGCCTTTGCCAAGTCCTTGAAGGAGGCTGTGTAGTGGTTACCAAGTCCTTGAAGGAGGCTGTGTAGTGGTTACCAAGTACAAGGAGGCTGTAGCTGACCCTACATGGGGGGTAGAATAAAAAATAGCAGCCAGATATGCTACATGCTGATATTTGTGCAGTGGAAACGTGCTGTGCCTGGGACATTGATATGCATCAATAAAAAAAATGTTAGGGAAAATGTTTAAAAGCCCCGGAGACCCTGAAGCTCTGACTTGGTTTAGTCCTCCACCGCTCAACTATAGTATACAGAAACAACAACAAGCAAACAACTTGAAACGATAACAAAAATGTTTGTATTTTAAACAAATAACAAATATTGGATTGACCTGAAGGAAACAAGACTGGGCCATGTGGACCGGATAGATGAACACTTGACCATTTAAAATCATGTGGACCAATGAACAGTCAGTGGTGAAGGATCACCTGACTGCTTGTAGTCTTCGTGGTATCATCTTGTTTCCTTAACTTTAAACGGGTCAATCCCAAATATAAAACCTTTTTTTATTCTTGAGTAAACGTATATTCGTCGATCAAAAGTACTACCCCATATTTCCTCGATTAGACTGCACCCCCAGCTGGAGGTGCCAGAAAAAATTCTCTGTCTGGAGTGGGTGAAGAAAGTTTGGCCATCTGTCATGACTGAAGTCGTAAGCCTACCTTTCAAAGTTCAGCACGACAGTCGAGACAGATCACGTGATCATAGTATTCACTGTTTAAAGTGTGGGCAAGTAGGGCAAGTAGCAGAAAGTGCTGCAGGAAATGGCCAGATTTCTTCCCAAGCAATGAAGCTGACTTATATATTATAAAGAAGACGTAACTGGAATAGAGGGTGTTAGCTGGAGCGTGATCCCTGCTTTTTATGACTAATTGTCACCTGTTTGAGCTCAGGTGATCTCGCACGACTATTATGCACATGCCTGTTAATCATCTTAACTTAGGGAGTGCTAGTGCACTTCTTGAAGAGATGAGATTGGATGAGTGAAGTAGATGACAATGGAGCACTGAGCTATTGTCTAGGGCAGAGGTGGTGATAGATGCAGAGCCAGATTAGTGTTGGCTAATTGCAACAAAGCTACGCATACTCGTCCTCTCCCCCCACTCCCATTCTTGCCCCCTCACTCTTTCTCTTCCATGACCATGACCTGTTTCCTTTTTCCCTTCTTCCTCCCATCTCTGATTGGCTGTAGGCCTGGAGCTCACTTTTACTCACACCGTTTGCTGTCCATGGACGGGGAAGACCATTGATGTCCCACTCTGCGAGGGAGGACAGACCATGGAAGTCAATGAGCACAACAAGGCACTGTTGTTCTTTGTGTTAGTGTTAGTGTTAGTGTCATGTTAATGTGTTTGTCACACGCTCACCAGACGGGTTATGTGGAGCTGTTGTCGCACTTCAAGCTGGAGGGGTGTGTTCAGCAGGAGGTGGAGTCCTTCACTTCAGGATTTTGGAAGGCGAGTGCCGCCCACCTCTTTGCTGGAAATGCCACACCTCCCAAGTTGTGTGAGAGTGTGTTTGTGTGAGGGTGTATTGCACGATGGTGTGTTGCATGAAGGTTTGTTGTGTGTAGTGTGAGGGTGTATTGTGTAAATGTGTTTGTTTGATGTGGTGTGAGAGGGTGTGGTGTGAGAGGGTGTGGTGTGTAGTGTGAGGGCATGTTGCATGAGAGTATATTGTAAGAGTGTGTTATGTGATGGTGTTGTGTTTAGGTGTGTGATGGTGTGTAGCGTGACGGTGTGATGATACATAGTGTGATGGTATGATGTGTGATGGTGCGTTGTGTGATAATCGTTAACTCAGTTCACAGATGTGGAAAAGCCAACAGTTATGATGGCGAAGAGTAAACGCCAGGGTTGGCTCTATGGTGTAAATCACTGTTAATTACCGCAAGTCCCTTTGTTTTTGTACCTTTGCATGGATGATGCACTTGTGCTCATGCTAATGTGCCTGACCTCATTGCCACCCTTCCCTATGTACTAAACCATCACAGTGAGATTAGTTATTATAATGCACTTGCTGAGATTAATTATTATAATACACTTGCTGATATTAATTATTATAATGCACTTACTGAGATTAATTATTATAATGCACTTGTAGAGATTAATGCTTTTGGCTCGATAAAGAAGCAAAACATGACCCCAAACCAATAAACGAGTCCTATCATGCTGTTGAGGTGAGGCCACATCATTGTGTGTCTGGTTGAGGTGAGGATGCCTCTGCCCACATCATTGTGTGTCTGGTTGAGGTGAGGCAGCCTCTGCCCACATCATTGTGTGTCTGGTTGAGGTGAGGATGCCTCTGCCCACATCATTGTGTGTCTGGTTGAGGTGAGGCAGCCTCTGCCCACATCATTGTGTGTCTGGTTGAGGTGAGGCAGCCTCTGCCCACATCATTGTGTGTCTGGTTGAGGTGAAGATGCCTCTGCCCACATCATTGTGTGTCTGGTTGAGGTGAGGCAGCCTCTGCCCACATCATTGTGTGTCTGGTTGAGGTGAGGCAGCCTCTGCCCACATCATTGTGTGTCTGGTTGAGGTGAGGCAGCCTCTGCCCACATCATTGTGTGTCTGGTTGAGGTGAGGCTGCCTCTGCCCACATCATTGTGTGTCTGGTTGAGGTGAGGCAGCCTCTGCCCACATCATTGTGTGTCTGGTTGAGGTGAGACAGCCTCTGCCCACATCATTGTGTGTCTGGTTGAGGTGAGGCAGCCTCTGCCCACATCATTGTGTGTCTGGTTGAGGTGAGGCAGCCTCTGCCCACATCATTGTGTGTCTGGTTGAGGTGAGGCAGCCTCTGCCCACATCATTGTGTGTCTGGTTGAGGTGAGACAGCCTCTGCCCACATCATTGTGTGTCTGGTTGAGGTGAGGCAGCCTCTGCCCACATCATTGTGTGTCTGGTTGAGGTGATAGCCTCTGCCCACATCATTGTGTGTCTGGTTGAGGTGAGGCAGCCTCTGCCCCACATCATTGTGTGTCTGGTTGAGGTGAAGCAGCCTCTGCCCCACATCATTGTGTGTCTGGTTGAGGTGAGGCAGCCTCTGCCCACATCATTGTGTGTCTGGTTGAGGTGAGGCAGCCTCTGTCCCACATCATTGTGTGTCTGGTTGATGTGAGGCAGCCTCTGCCCACATCATTGTGTGTCTGGTTGAGGCAGCCTCTGCCCACATCATTGTGTGTCTGGTTGAGGTGAGGCAGCCTCTGCCCACATCATTGTGTGTCTGGTTGAGGTGAGGCAGCCTCTGCCCACATCATTGTGTGTCTGGTTGAGGTGAGGCAGCCTCTGCCCCCATCATTGTGTGTCTGGTTGAGGTGAGGATGCCTCTGCCCCACATCATTGTGTGTCTGGTTGAGGTGAGGCAGCCTCTGCCCACATCATTGTGTGTCTGGTTGAGGTGAGGCAGCCTCTGCCCCACATCATTGTGTGTCTGGTTGAGTTGAGGCAGCCTCTGCCCCACATCATTGTGTGTCTGGCTGAGGTGAGGCAGCCTCTGCCCACATCATTGTGTGTCTGGTTGAGGTGAGGCAGCCTCTGCCCACATCATTGTGTGTCTGGTTGAGGTGAGGATGCCTCTGCCCACATCATTGTGTGTCTGGTTGAGGTGAGGCAGCCTCTGCCCACATCATTGTGTGTCTGGTTGAGGTTATTAGGCATTAAAATTTTAGTACTTGGTCAAGCACGCGTCATCAAAGAAGCAGGCAAACAAGCTCAGCCACGAGTAGCTTGAGGTAACTCTGTCAATCCTAACCTCCTCCACTCTCTGTAAAGTGAGTGTACCATGACTGTGGAGTGCTAGTCCACTGTTGCAAGGCTTTATATAGGGATGCCAGTCCAGACAACAGAGCATGCAGACAGAGCTGTCCACCAGCAGCAGGTCCAAGGTTCATGACCATGTGGGATAAGGGCTAGATGGCATGTTAGGCTGCAATGGCAGGACTGCGAGCCAACACCAGCAAAAGGAAACCAACTTGCACACAAGGGTATGTCTCCTCACCATGCTAACCAGTTGCTCTTAATTAAAAGTTAACTGTTTGACATTATTAATCAGTGTTGCTGAATGGTGTGTGTGTGTGTGTGTGCATGCGTGTGTGTGTGTGTGTGTGTGTGTGGTATATGAAGTGTAAGAAAGTGTGTTGTGATGTGGTATGTCATGTGATGACTGTAGTAACTTGAACTTTGTACCTTAACATTGTTAATAATTCATGTGTTTAGCTGAGTAGGCATTAACCAGCACATTGTGTCTTGTAGTTAGGACGCATTATGCCCGGGAAAAATAAGGCACCCGGAAGTGGTTTGAGTGTATGCTGAATTTGGTTGTCTTGATTGGTGTTTGTCTATTACACAATTGCATCAATCATATTACATTGACATCAGATATAACTCACTATATTATATTACATTGACATCAGATATAACTCACTATATATTACATTGACATCAGGTGTAACTCACTATATCATATTACATTGACATCAGGTGTAACTCACTATATATTACATTGACATCAGGTGTAACTCACTATATATTACATTGACATCAGGTGTAACTCACTATATTATATTAATTAACATCAGATATAACTTATATTACATTGACATCAGATATAACTCACTATATTATATTACATTGACATCAGATATAACTCACTATATTATATTACATTGACATCAGGTGTAACTCACTATATCATATTACATTGACATCAGATATAACTCACTATATATTACATTGACATCAGATATAACTCACTATATATTACATTGACATCAGGTATAACTCACTATATTATATTACATTGACATCAGGTATAACTCACTATATTATATTACATTGACATCAGGTATAACTCACTATATTATATTACATTGACATCAGATATAACTCACTATATATTACATTGACATCAGGTGTAACTCACTATATCATATTACATTGACATCAGGTATAACTCACTATATTATATTACATTGACATCAGATATAACTCACTATATATTACATTGACATCAGGTGTAACTCACTATATTATATTACATTGACATCAGATATAACTCACTATATTATATTACATTGACATCAGGTATAACTCACTATATTATATTACATTGACATCAGGTATAACTCACTATATTATATTACATTGACATCAGGTATAACTCACTATAATTATTATATTACATTGACATCAGGTATAACTCACTATAATTATTATATTACATTGACATCAGGTATAACTCACTATATTATATTACATTGACATCAGGTATAACTCACTATATTATATTACATTGACATCAGGTATAACTCACTATATTATGTTACATTGACATCAGATATAACTCACTCTATTATATTACATTGACATCAGGTATAACTCACTATATATTACATTAACATCTCACTATATATTACATTGACATCAGATATAACTCACTATATATTTCATTGACATCAGGTATAACTCACTATATTATATTACATTGACATCAGATATAACTCACTCTATTATATTACATTGACATCAGGTATAACTCGCTATATATTACATTAACATCTCACTATATATTACATTGACATCAGATATAACTCACTATATATTTCATTGACATCAGGTATAACTCACTATATATTACATTGACATCAGGTATATATTACATTGACATCAGGTATAACTCACTATATATTACATTAACATCTCACTATATATTACATTGACATCAGATATAACTCACTATATATTTCATTGACATCAGGTATATATTACATTGACATCAGGTATAACTCACTATATATTACATTAACATCTCACTATATATTACATTGACATCAGACATAACTCACTATATATTTCATTGACATCAGGTATAACTCACTATATATTACATTGACATCAGGTATATATTACATTGACATCAGGTATAACTCACTATATATTACATTAACATCTCACTATATATTACATTGACATCAGATATAACTCACTATATTATATTACATTGACATCAGGTATAACTCACTATATATTACATTGACATCAGGTATATATTACATTGACATCAGGTATAACTCACTATATATTACATTAACATCTCACTATATATTACATTGACATCAGATATAACTCACTATATTATATTACATTGACATCAGGTATAACTCACTATATATTACATTGACATCAGGTATATATTACATTGACATCAGGTATAACTCACTATATATTACATTGACATCAGGTATAACTCACTATATATTACATTGACATCAGGTATAACTCACTATATATTACATTGACATCAGATATAACTCACTATATATTACATTGACATCAGGTATAACTCACTATATATTACATTGACATCAGGTATAACTCACTATATATTACATGACATCAGATATAACTCACTATATATTACATTAACATCAGATATAACTCACTATATATTACATTGACATCAGGTATAACTCACTATATATTACATTGGCGATGGTGTATCATATGCCATGTATTGACAATTTTGTGTTATATGATGAAGATGGTGTGTCATGTGCCAACTATGGTGTGCCATGTGGTAATGACTGTGTCATGTGACAACAATGGCATGGCATGTGATTATATGGTGTGTCGTGTGAAGACGATGGTGTGTCATGTGATGACGATAGTGTGTCTTGTGATGCCGATAGTGTGTCATGTGATGATGATGGTGTGTCATGTGATGATGATGGTGTGTCATGTGATGATGATGGTGTTGTGATTAGTGGTGTGTGTGCTTGCTGTGGTGCAGGTGCTCCCGCAGAAGTGCTTGCAAGTGTTCGCTCCTAGTGAGCTGGCTCTGCTGCTCTCGGGAGTCACACACATAGACGTTGAGGACTGGCGCAGGAACACCCGGGTGAGTGCAGGCTATAGTGGACCACATACCTCACAATAACCGTCTCAATAATCAACTTGAAATTGTATTCTCTCGACGTTTCGACTAGATGCTCTAGCCTTCATCTGTATATTTATATATATTATATAGATTAATAATAATAATAATAATAAGTTTTTAAAAAATGTAAATTTTTCTTACAAAACATGGAAGATAAAAATATCAATATTGGGGAGTGGCAGAGTTGCATCCTCTGCCGAGATTGGCATGACGTCTTACCTTCGCGTTTGTAGAGACTATTCCAAATTGAAATCTGTGTAGTATATAAAATTAGAGATTTACTCGTAGCTCTTGCAATTACGTTACCTGTTAGTACGTCAGTTTCCAGCTACATGGTCAAATTTCACTGACCACAAACTGACCAAAATATGAATATCATTATAGGTTTTTAGCTCCATTCCAGCCAACTACTTCATTGTGTGGACTTGATGTATGGCTCAAGTGATAGCTCTATCATGTGCTCTGTTTTCTCTCAAAGAATGTTGGTATAATTATAAGCATATATACCAATGTCAGATGTAGTCATATAATTTTCTCACTCATACCCTGAATTTATCTATAAGAGAGCATTGTTTTTATTGTTTATAAACTATGACCACACTCTTCTAACACAGCTAGATACCTTCATTCCTCATCCATGTTTCCTCATCAGATAGGAGAGGGACATCGCTGTCAGCTAGCATGTTGTGGTCGAACAGCCACAACCACCAAATATTCCTTTGCTGCACAGACAAAGCCCTTGCTTGCAAGTAAGTATGAATGCCTTCACCTTCATCCTCACTGGATTAGAGCGATCCCTCACTTCACCTGCAACCGCTGAAGTTCTCTCGACCACTCTAACCCACTTAGCTATTTTGGGAGTGCGATTCATTAATGTTTCAAGATTTGTTTGCTCAACTTTCCTCCAACTATTTACCGTAAGATTTGGTGATTGAATAGAGTATCAAATCAGCTCTTTATTGATATATAAATTATGGCCAATACATTTATTTTTTATTTTTTATAATGCCGCGGAGCCACGTGGCTCCTGCGACAGTGAAAGGGTTAAGTTGCAATGTCAAAACATTTCCTCGTGCCAGTCAACCCCAAGATGGAATTTTAAAAGCTAGTTCACAGCATGATGCTAGTCTGTCACATTGTGTTACGTCGCATTACATGAACTCATGTATGTACAAGGTGTAACTTTGATAATGATTATGGACTCCGTTCATTGGATGATGAACTCTGCTCTCATCCGTTCATGAACATCCACAATATTTCAAACTAAGTGCATCCTCTAGCGAAGAGGATACTCACTCCTCTGGCTGGGAGGTGTTCAGCCTACTAATCTAGTGGTGAGGAGCTCAGCCTGCTACTCTAGTGGTGAGCTGCTCAGCCTGCTACTCTAGTGGTGAGGAGCTCAGCCTGCTACTCTAGTGGTGAGGTGCTCAGCCTGCTACTCTAGTGGTGAGGTGCTCAGCCTGCTACTCTAATGGAGAGGAGCTCAGCCTGCTACTCTAGTGGCAGCCTGCTACTCTAGTGGCGAGGAGCTCAGCCTGCTACTCTAGTGGTGAGGTGCTCAGCCTGCTACTCTAATGGAGAGGAGCTCAGCCTGCTACTCTAGTGGCAGCCTGCTACTCTAGTGGCGAGGAGCTCAGCCTGCTACTCTAGTGGTGAGGTGCTCAGCCTGCTACTCTAATGGAGAGGAGCTCAGCCTGCTACTCTAGTGGCAGCCTGCTACTCTAGTGGCGAGGTGCTCAGCCTGCTACTCTAGTGGCGAGGAGCTCAGCCTGCTACTCTAGTGGTGAGGTGCTCATCCTGCTTGGTGAGGTGCTCAGCCTGCTACTCTAGTGGAGAGGAGTGGTGAGGAGCTTACTTGTGTTCTCTTTTGAGAAGCATATGGATACATTCAATGAAATTCTTTTAAATATGAGGCAACAGGGAGTCCATAACCTTCTCCTCGAGATTGTTGACACCCTCCATATGCAAGGAAGTTTCTCACAGCCTTGATTACACCTTTCACTTCTATAGCTGAAACCCAAATAAAGCACATCAGGTCATTTCGATAACACTGACACAAAAATAAAATTTGAATTTATTCCTGCATGTGTGTGTGTGTGTGTGTGCATGTGTGTGTGTGTGTGCATGTGTGTGTGTGCATGTGTGTGTGTGTGTGGTAGCGGTGCGACAGTCACACCTATCGCTGCACGGCATTCACAGCATCCCAAATACGGTGCGTTGTGTCATGTCCCATCACTGCATGTGACACTGTGAGCTGACCTTAACAGCTAACGTGACAACCTACGCACATTGGTGCGAGTCTGTTACCATCAAAAGAGATCACCTACATCCATCGAAGAATTTGCTGAAGCCGTAGTCATCTGTGTCATAGACATAGCATATTGTATTTTGTTGTTACATTTGTTGTTGTTGTTGTTGTTGTTGTGTACTGAAGTTGAGTGGTGCAGTTCTTATCTCTTGTAGTACAGCGGCCTGAGTGAGCACCACACTGCAGTGCAGTGGTTCTGGAGGTTGGTGAAGAGCCTCAAGGAAGAGGAAAAAGCTCTTCTTCTACAGTTTGCTACCGGCTCTCCTTGCCTTCCCGTGGGCGGGTTTGCAGACTTGAAGGTCAGTAGGTCATCTCGGGAGAATAAAAACTGGTTATTTCTGTTACGATATGATACCAATTTTTTTTAAATAGGGTCTTGGAGGTGTGGTACCTTTTACGATCACTTTGATAGCCGGCAAGGACAAGGTATGAATGTGTACATACAAGTAATGCTGTATTTTATATAGAGAGGGGATGTTTCCCAGAGCTTGAATGTGTAGATCATGCACCCCGGTGCGCAGACACGTGGTAGTATGCGCCCCCTCCTCGGGGTTGATAAATGCATCTTGGGAAGGAAAAGGGTCATCACGATTGCTCTCCTGTTATAACTGTGAACATTTTGGAGACAGTGTATTTCCAAAAATAAAAAATAAACAATCAAAGCTCTCCTAGATGTGGCCTTCAAACTGAAGGAGTGAATGCGTCTAATTGAGATTCATTGCATCGAAGACCCTGGTATTTCCACATCAGTGATGGCAGCAGCAGCTTTTCCAGCTATTGGGAGGAGAGTGGCATGGATGAAAGTCCCTTTGGCCTTCCTATATACATGAAGGGGAGATCAAATAGCATGGACTAGCAACTAGTGGATGCCTACGATTATTCTGTACCTCTTAGGATGACTGGGACTGGGTGCTTGATATGAACAGACATTGAACCAACTGCTTGGCTCTGCATAATTACGATTAGAGATGCTTTCCTATGGCTATCACCTTAAAATTGTAAACACTTTTGGTGGGAAAATATTAGGAACTGTTTGATGTAGCATGACACTTGTCGTTGTTGCATCTTTTGGTGTGCATGCATATACACACACACACACAACATATATTATATATGTGGCAGCATTCCCTTACCATGTAGCGCCTTTCTTCTCTCGAGGAGGTGAAGTTTTCAGCTTTTTCCCGGACTTGATCCTGGATGCAAAACCCCTCCAATCAATAATAAGGTCTGGTAAGGGGTTGCAAGACCCTCGAAAATTATTCTGCGAAACAATTCGGTTACAGCAATCCTTGAAAATTAGCTCCTCAAAAAAAAAGCCACGTATAGTATCATGTGTCATTTTGACCTACAGTGTATTTCAAAATGACATGCTAAAAACACAACAACAACAACAACAACCCTCTCACTCTCTCGGCTGACACTCTGGCAGCTTCATAACATCCTAAACAGTGGTTTCAGCCAATTTTAGCTTGGAAAATGCTTCCCGCATGCCTTGAACCCTGAACCCTTCGCTAAAGTAGTAAACAGGCAGCCCAAAAATGTTTCTCTTCAAGGATCTGTTATCTTCGTCTTTATGTATCTATGCATCTATCTGCTTATTCTTCTCCACATAATTTGTGTACCACGGATGGATCTTTTCATTACAATCTTACTACCAGATTGCTCCGAGTTTTCCAATGCATGGATGGCAGAAGCTAGCCCTTTTCTCCATTCAGTAAAACACGAAAATTGGTTAACCTGATGACCACCAACTTTATTTGTGTTTTTTTTTTTAATTTTCAATCGTTATAACTTTTTCGTCACGCAATAAGCTGCAGTTAGGATAAGAATCAGCTCCACTGAGGTTAGCAAGCAAAAGCTACGCATCCTACGTCGCTCTATGTCTACAACAAAACTTATAGCAAAGATATCCATCCTGGGCACCTCCTTTCTCAAGAGCGAAGGGATTCAGAGCGATTCCAGGTAAGCATGGGTGTCTGTGCAGCTTCTCTCTGAAGGAGGGCTTCCAGAAACAGCAGTAAAGGCCACGAGGAGACCATTTATGTTACAGTTGTAATCATCATCCCTTTAAAAAATATAGGCATTCATTTTGCATGTGCATGCTATCAGTTGTATAGTGATGGTGTATTTTCTCGCATGGTGTGAAGAGTATAATTTTGTAGCCCATGGCATGCTCCTTTTCTTAATAGTACTAGCTCTAGGCTAGTGTGTATTGTGTTGCCATAACACTGAGCACGCCCAGTATTTTAGCACCTTGGTAACACTTGGATACTGTGTATTTTATTTTATATTAGTTCTTGTCATATCAACAAAATTGTGGGCATACTTAGTTTCTTATTTAGCTAGCAACACATAGTTGCTGTTTACTACAGCAGAGAGATGTAACTTAGCAAATGGTTTTTTTAGCCAGTGCCTACACCAGGTGATACAAGTAGACATGGACATGTGGCTGATGTAAGCTTTTTTCCTTCAAATTTTTCTTTGAGTAAAAGTGAAAGGAATGAGAAGTCTGGGTTGAATCTGATTGTGGTTGCTAGGGGAATGTACAAAGTGCCACCATTCTCCTGAACTAAGAACTATTCAAAAGCTAACTAGCTTCGAAAGATGGCTACTTACTTTCTTCTCGCACTTTAAAAATTCAATTTTTATTTTTTTATAATACCACACCTGAATTGCTTCCTGGAGTAAAATGCCGTAGAGTCCTCGGCTATTGACATGATATTTCACAGTCGTTGGCCAATCAGAATGCTATTAGATTTTTTTATTTACTGGTAGCAGTGAAAGAAGTTAAATGCGCTCTAATAAGCGCGCGCACAACACATTAGTAGAGATATTTTGGGAAGATGAAGTACGGAATTTTGATTCTGAATGTAGTGGCTCGTTGACTGTGTAATTGTTGAGAACTACCAGTGGTTTTTCTTCGCCCATTCTTAATTAATATATGGCATTGACATGAGATAGCATGGTTGGTTGTGAAAATGTTGTATATGTCACTCATAATATAGCGGGGACGGCAATTGCACTCGGCTTGGCCTCATGACCAATTTTTTTTTGCCGTCCCTGCAAAATTACTCGCGGTAGTTATGCCAAATTTCACTATGATCCACGCTATTTCCCATAGAAATTGAGAATAATTGTACATACTTAGAAGTCATAATTGCACTCTGCTTCACCTCATGCAATTACTATGACTGCACTCATACAAATATTCCTAAATTGGACTCAAATCCATACTTATACAAATTAGGAGTAAAGTTTTGTGAATATCTTATAGCGATAGAGCTGTCTACTGGACATGTGCAGGTGGAAAAAAACAATCCAATATTTAGTGCGCACAGTTCACTTTTTAATTTCTGTGGATGATATCCACAAGCTTGTGACTGTAAGCACTTAGGGTGGTTGTACAATAATCTCACATGTTGTGTGTGTGTGTGCAATATCTTGAACCTAGCTGAGCTGGTTTGCTGCTGCGGCACGTTCTCGCTGAAAGGAAGTGGGTGGTCAGTTTGAGTTTATTCATGTGACAAATAGTTCCAAAAATGAGGGGAAATGGTGTAGTGTGGTCCGTGTAATTTTGTTTGCGTATTTGCGTTGCCCTGAGCAAGTGCTTGGAGGAGGCTGCTCGACGACACTCATTGTAGGGAAGAAACAACAAAACAAATAGAAACAACAAATAGAAACAACAAATAGAAATGTTGCATTTAAATTTTAAAGCACCAAAAATACTTGTCAAAAAAGATTGACCAATGTAGAGTACAAACACTTGAAGGATCTTTAAATTACATTTCTGGTGCGCATTATTTTAAAAGGTAAGGGGTTTCTAAATGTCCGTGGTTTACAGGTTTCCCTTTTGGGGGGGTGGGGGGAAGATGTGAAAATAAATGCCTTGCTAACTTAGCAGTAGTTTAGAAAAGTTCCTAGCAACCACATTTGTATTGATGAACATTGCAGATGGTTTTTGTTGCCATAGAAATGAACCACAAACAACAAGGTGAATCTCACTTGAACTTGCTACTTCTTGTTTTGGTGTGTTTAGAAGCCAGTGAAGGTAACCAATGTTTTCCTGGATTAGGCTGGGGTCACCACAGCAATAGGCAGGCTAGCAACAATAGGAATAGGAAGTGTCTCTGAAGCTCATGAGGCTCTGTCAACTCACTCCATGTATCAAGGTTGCTCAGCTACGTTAGTACTTTTTCCGTGCACTAGACACAAACAAGGAAGCTAAAACAACCTTATGCTCTGCATACTAACTGCAAAGCTAACTGTAGCCAAACTCGCTGTCAATGCCTTCCACGTCGCTGGCAATCTAATCGCCATCCAAATCGTCGGCTCAAGTGCTGGGTTTGCTTGAGTGCTAGGCTTGCTCGAAGGTAAGTCGGGCGTGACTACTCCCAATAGCAGTGTGATAAGATTTTTTATGGTTTTTTTAATAGCTTTTGGCAAATATATAAGGTTACACCGGTGAGTGGGTTGAGAGGACTCAGCTTACAGATAATCTCGTGCAAATCTCGTGCAAGTCCAAGATTGGTTTTCTAGTTCATTGAAAGTTGGTCAAGCATGTTGAACCATCCCAAATGCATGCTCTACGTACTAGCCCCACCCCACTCCCCGAGCTTTGGAGCCTTGGGTTGGGCTTCGGCATCTTCTGAAAGTGCTCCAGGGCTTCTAAACACCGTAACCATATAACCGTAAGAGCTTTTGTTAAGTGCATTCTATTAAAGGGCATTTTTTGTTGTTGTTAAAGCATTTTGCGCTCTTCCTTGAACCACGAATGAATCGTCGAGCATGACGAATCTTTTTACAGTGAAGTTTGAAGGAGTTTTTGTTGTTGCTAAGCATGATGTGCTCTTTGTTGGACCACGAACCACGATACTACAAATCGTCAAGCACGACGAATCTTTTTACAGTGAAGCTTGAAGGAGTTGGGCTAGGCAGCCGTCACACTGGAAGGAACAATGAATGTCGTCCAACAGAGCTACTGCAGAAAAGTAAAAGCTGGAAGGATCAAGATTGCAAGGGGTTGAAGCGTGGACTACACAGAGAGAGTGCATATAAGGGTGAAGAGGAGGAGTTACCTGGCTATAGCTTGTTTGGTCCTATTCACACCACAGCTGCATTTACTAAGTACTGACAACGCAAGGAAGCATTTTCAACAATATATACAAGGCCATGAACACTATTGAATGTGGATAATGATGTTGATGTGATGTTGATGTGTTGCACTGTCAGGATTGTGCTGTTGGCTGCACTTCTATTGTCTTCCACCCTCTGTGGTGTGCTCTGTATAGAGATAGTGTAACATCAATATTTATATAGGCCACACAGAACCCTGGTACACATGCACACTGGTTGTTAGGTGCATGTCCTTTGTTAGGCAATGGTTTTCTTGCTGATTTGAGATGACAGGAGATGACAGGACAGTACATCTCAACAACCAGCTGTTTCAGTGCACCTGAGAAAATGTTAACTACGGGAGTTATCTATGACCTGCCATTTTATTGCCATAGTGATGGTTCAAGACAAATGGGGAGTGTTTTGTGGGTAATACCAATAGACACTGTGAAGTAAAAATGTCAACGTTTTATATATCTAAGACATGAACTCTCTGATCAAATGGGTTAATTAAGAGACAGAGGGTTTTATTTAAGGGACGGAGGAGTGATTTGTTTTAAGAGATGAGGGGTGTAGCTGTCCTGATTTATTTTTTAAATTTATTTTTAATTTTTTAATTATTTTTTAACCACATAACTTGTTGCTGTAACTAGCTCGAGTCTAAGACATCTTACACCGGCTCATTATTCCAGATACCACACTCGTCCACATGCTTCAATTCACTGAAGATGACGGATTACTCCAGCGAACAGCAGCTGAGGAACAAGATGTTGATAGCCATTCGTTACGGATGCGAAGGATTTGAATTCAGCTGAGAGGAGATACATGTAATAAATAGAAATTTCAACTTTTTTTCTCAAAAGCCACATTTATCATGTGTATTCCCTGGCTTTATCATGTTCGCAAATATGCCTTAATTAGGTATTAATCTCTCAAATATGGATACATAGGCATTTATATATATATATATATATCTAACAACGACCAAATTCGCAAGTTACATTGTACATGTACCTATAGACATACATCATACTCCTTTCAGTTCAAGTCATTTTTGTGTTACTGATTTTTCCCAATGCTTTTCATGGCACTTCAAGATTATTATTAATTACTTCTGCATGTACATGTTATTATATGGTCTATAATTATAGTAAAAATCCACAAATCTGCATTCAATAAATCAAATTATTTATCAAAAATCTCGAATTACACATGACTCGAGATAAACATACTGAACCACTTTTTTAAAAAAAGTTATAAACACGAGTTTTAAAAAAATGGAGAAGTGAATATAATATATATATGCAAGCAATTCTTGCTGCAGTTTGGTGGGATTTGTGCTGCCTTCTGATGTCGACTAGACGGATTGGTGTACACTATTATTATTTGACTCTTCCAACAAGCAAGCACTAGCACTGTTTTGGCTGGTCTGCTCGGCTTTCGCCTTGGCAGCAGCAATCTGCTTGTCAATCAGCTTATTGTTCTCGAGAGCAGTCCTAATTCGGGTACGGTGTTCATTCTTGCTAAAGGTGTAGGAAGTATAACAGAGGACACTAGAAAGGATGATGATAGCCAGACCAGAGAATATGATGTTGGCTATGGCCGTGCCACTGAGCGCTGGATCTCTCTTGGGAGCTTCTGTGATGAACGGAGTGGAGGTGGGAATGGGAGTGGAGTACGGGTAGCTAGAGGCCTCTGCTATATCCTCTTCAAGTTGCCTTCTCGAAACATCATAAGTTGCGCAGTACTTGGTAGGGAAGAACACAAGGAGAGCGGACACTCCTAACAAATTGACAACACTCTTCATCAAATTAGCATTTTGAGTAGTAGACCCTTTACCTCCCTTCACTGGGTGTGACCGATTCAATTACCACGTGCACACAAAAGCACACAAAAACTGTTTGTGCACTTGTGAGGTCTTCTTCCCATCGACCTCGTGATCTCACTCAGTGAGACCATCCTCTGTGCCCTGCCGTTCAGTATAGGTACGGTCACTGCTAGGTATGCGCAGTATAATTTGAAAAAACGCGCGTTATTTTCTAAGTTTGTCGAGCACAGAAATAGCACGTTTGGACACTTTTTAGCTAAGTATATGTAATACACCATTTTCTTTCACATGTAATTTGATATAAAGTATTATTAACCTAACTTGCATGTATTATGTTTTAGTATTATGTATGGGTGCACCAGAACATGGTGACAGAACATCACCCTCACAATACACCAACATTATATTCATATCCTCAATCACACTTTATGGTTGTAAATATTATTAGTAGTATTATTATTATATAATGAATGGGAATCAATGCAGCCCGAGGCAGTATTCTTCTACCCCTGCATGATACCTCATAATACCTGTAAGAACAATAATTATTATTGTGAAAATTATGGCATTGTCATCATTGAAAAGTGGTATATAGAAAAGGTGTGACAGATTGGGGTGGAGATAGTAAGGTAGGCGTGGTTTTGTTGGCCGGTCCAGTTCAGGTTTGCTTCCCAGGGGTCTGTGAATGGAATCCACTTAGAACTTTGGTCTTGTTAGCTTCTTGTTTCACTGAGCATGTGTATAGCTATATATATATAGATACATATTTGTTGTTAGTTTCTTGTTTCACTGAGTGTGTGTATGTGTATAGCTATATATAGATACATATTTGTTGTTAGTTTCTTGTTTCACTGAGTATGTGTATAGATACATATTTATAGATACATATTTGTTGTTAGTTTCTTGTTTCACTGTGTGTGCTATATATAGATACATATTTGTTGTTAGTTTCTTGTTTCATTGAGCATGTGTATAGCTATATAGATACACATTTGTTTTAGTTTCTTGTTTCACTGAGTGTGTGTGTATAGCTATATATATATAGATAGATATTTCTTGTTTCACTGAGTGTGTGTGTATAGCTATATATAGATACATATTTGTTGTTAGTTTCTTGTTTCACTGAGTGTGTGTATGTGTATAGCTATATATAGATACATATTTGTTGTTAGTTTCTTGTTTCACTGAGTGTGCGTATATATATAGATATAGATAAATATTTGTTGTATTCATCTTGTCACCTCTCCTCCCTGTCATTCCCTTGTCTGTCCACAACAGCCTTAAAGGAATACTTTATTTGTAACTAGTTGGGTGGCCTGTGATTAAAAAGCAAACAAGACTCATGTTTTTGGCAGTAGCAGGTTTGCGAGTTTTCAGATTCCACAGGATTGAGGCAATGTTGAAAAATAAATAGATCGCAGGTCGAATCATTATTACAAGCATTACTGTATTGGAAAGGTGAATGAGGGTGGGACAAGTACCACCAGTGATAGGTGTAGCTTGCAGATAATGGGTGCGTTATAAGCACAGGCATGAGTTCTTGAGCTCGTAACATCTCAGCCATTAGTGGATTTGATCCTTGAGCAACAGCTGAGTATATTAATGAGGGCATAACCAACCAAATTTCGGCTATCATAAACAGAATGTCCACAGGAATTGCAGGCAGCTGAAAGTGTGAAACCTACTCTTATATCACAATGGTAGGAGGGCTGTGATCCTGACAAGTGAGAGGGTGGCTTCTAATTGCCGAGAGCTCGACATCAGGTTCAGCCTGTATAAGGGTGCGTTCACGGATCAGGTGCATTCAGGGATCGGGTGCGTTCAGGGATCGGGTACTTTCAGGGATCGGGTACGTTCAGGGATCGGGTGCATTCAGGGATCGGGTGCGTTCAGGATCGGGTACATTCAGGGATCGGGTGCGTTCAGGGATCGGGTGCGTTCAGGGATCGGGTGCATTCAGGGATCGGGTGCGTTCAGGGATCGGGGTGCGTTCAGGGATCGGGGTGCGTTCAGGGATCGGGTACGTTCAGGGATCGGGTGTGTTCAGGGATCGGGTACGTTCAGGGATCGGGTGTGTTCAGGGATCGGGTACGTTCAGGGATCGGGTGCATTCAGGGATCGGGTGCGTTCAGGGATCAGGTGCATTCAGGGATCGGGTGCATTCAGGGATCGGGTGCGTTCAGGGATCGGGTGCATTCAGGGATCGGGTGCATTCGGGTGCATTCAGGGATCGGGTGCGTTCAGGGATCGGGTGCGTTCAGGGATCGGGTACATTCAGGGATCGGGTGCGTTCAGGGATCGGGTGCGTTCAGGGATCGGGTGCATTCAGGGATCGGGTACGTTCAGGGATCGGGTGCGTTCAGGGATCGGGTGCATTCAGGGATCGGGTGCGTTCAGGGATCGGGTGTGGTTGGCCTCCATCTAATATACACCTCAATGTACTGTCCATGTGGGTCTTTATGGTAGAAAATGTTCTCTCTTGCCCAAGAAGGGATCCTGACTGAAGCTTGTTTTGATGTGCTAGTGGAACCCTATTCACTGGATAAAGTCTTGACCAGAACAACCGCCATAGCTCTGCTGGAGCAAGACTAAAATCAGATTTTAGGCTGGCCACTCTGAGAGGATGTGTCTGGATGTCAGTGTGTTCAGTCCCATTGCTCACTCCAACAAAAACACTTTAATCTCCCTCCAACTGCTATAGGAAATATGAAAACGATTAAAAAGCATGTCTATGAGTAGAGGATTGAAGAGGTGGAATGCTCAACTTTCACTCCTGTTCTCGGCAATGGGGGATAGCCAAGAAATCATAAAAGACGGAATCCCTTTTAGGAAGGAAGTGTGATTAGCCATACACACAACACTCTGCTGGTTATGCTTTGACCTCCTCTTTACCGCTGAGATCAGTGTCAAATGCATTCATGCAGTCACTCTTGTGGCATTGTCATCAAGTCATTTCCCCCCTTTCGTTTATCAACCAAGAAGCTCACCTGAGCCATCCTAAATGTCTTTCACATATGTTTTTGTCTTTTTATGCACGTTGTTAGAAAAAAGAAGTACAACAATACCTTTTTGAAAACTGCTTTGTTTGTCGAGAAAGTGATAAAATCAAATACTTTAAAGTTGATCATTATATCTCGAAGATCCAGAACTTTTTTCTGAAAAGCTGAAAAAAATATGAAAGATACGTAAAGATTTTTATTTAAGGCTGATGGATGCATGCAAATCATGCACAGAGTTTTTCATGTGTAGTTTGAATTCACTGCAATTCCAATACCTTTGCTTGAACTACTATTGTTCCATTTAACGTGTAGGCCATGAATCAATGGATAGAGTGAAGTCATAGCAGTGCACTTGATGGCATTTAGAGTCAAACACATTTGTCACACCAAAGAACCAATGCATCAAGACCAAGTTTTCGATGAAATGGTCTTAATGAGTTTTGCATCATCTGCAAACAGGTAAGCAGCTAAATAGATAACTTCTTTACAAGTCAACAGTGATAAGAAGTAGTAAAGCACCCAGGATGCTAAGTGATTGGCCAGTTATATCTCCCATTTTTTAAAAGTCCAATACACATGCATCTGCAGTTCTGCCCAAGAGATTTATTTTAAAGAAGGTAACTATCTTATAAATAAGAAACCAAACTGGTGAATAGGAATGAGATGTCTAATGATATATACAACCTCAATAGTCTCCAATTCTTCAGCGACATGCACATATAGAGTAAAGAAATGTGCTAGTAATTCTCAACATCGCAGTAACCATTATTATTATAGATTACAGGGGCAGATAGATTACAGGGGCAGATCCAGGGCATTGTGACGGGAAAATTGTGGAACCACAATGGCCACCAGGCAGTCTGTGAGCACTGAACACTGTCACATGTTACGCCATAAAACTTTAATAGTGCGATGTTTTATCACTTCCTATTTGCATTAGTAATTTTAACAGCACAAATTTGCTATTGATATTGAGAAAAGAGAGAGGTTACTGTTTAAAGCCTTGGCTTAGCTGCCTACTGTTTTAGTTTGGTGTAGTGACAACACCATACAATTTAATTTGTACCACCTGACCTAATCTGAGATGAAGAGGGAAAGGTATCAACTAGTGGAAGAGAAGTTACTTCTACTGAAGGTCAAGTGTTTAGCGAGATTCGGTAGTTGTTGCTTGCATTTGCAGATGTGCAAGCACCCCTGATGCATTGAATGGCAGAGAGGAGAAGGCAAGACACCATCTCAGCCAGCCCATTTTCTTGCCATAGTCACTTGATCATAAAGAAACGAGGATCTGTAGCTCGAGATTGCAGCTTTTCTTAGTCCCAGGGTAGGGGTTTATTTATAAGTAAAGCAAATGGGTCAGTACCTTGCATCCAAGCAGGCTCTCTGGCTGCTATGTCCACTCATGTGCCTTCCTCAGCTTAGCCACGAGAGAACTGCGCTTAGGTTGTAAGCTTGGCTCTGTGCACATATCGCTGCAAATCTCAGTAAACAGGTTAGCAATCGGGTATCTTAGCTCATTATGTTGAACTTTGGGACAGGGGGAAAATTCAACATTGGAGAACTTGCCACAGATACAATTGGTTGGCGTGTGAGGGGGAACCAGATATAATGCAATGACATGGCAGCTCTGAAATCTGACAAAAACTGAACTCCTCTGGGAAGAGTGTTTTTCCAGCCTTCTCTCCTGAGAGAGAGTCATGTGCAACTGGAGCAAAAGTGACTGATTCGACTTCAAGAGGGTTGCAGCTGATTTTGCTGATCCGATTCGCTCATGTCTGTAATTTTCCGCTTGCCAGGATTTGCAATTTACTTTTTTAGTGCTTAAGAGGTGCACTCTGGATTCTGCTCCAAGATGACTTCCGAGGGTATCATAAACTAATCGGAGATGATTGCTGTGATTGGATCCAATTGCCACACTGAAAGATGTAGCCATGCTCTGAGTAAGTGATCACTGTCCCAGAAGTTAGGTGTGTTGCACATACCAACTTAAATGTTGTGAACTCCACGCTGATTAATAGGTTGATAAGACTCCTAGATTAGTGTGGCATAGCTAACCACAATGCTTCACATATTCTGATGAATGCACACCACATTATTATTTTATTATTATTTTATTATTATTATTATTATTATTATTACTATTATAATATTTTGTTTCGAGTTATGATTTTTTTTTAAATGCATTGAATAGTATATAAAAGCTTGACCAATGTCTGACAGAGAAGACTCCAACATCAATGTCTGACAGAGAAAACTCCAACACCAATGTTAAATATGTCATACCAATGTCCACCAATTCAATGTTGCAGTCCACCACGAGAGTGTTGCCTTTAGATCTTAATGATGTATGCCTGGCACTCTAATGTAAGGTTCAGGGACTTGCCTTCATCTGCAGTACTTTTAACATGGCACTGAATCTGAAATACTGTTTATGCACCATTCAAATCAGCAAAGTGATATTGTTCCCATCAGCAACCTAAATTTAATTAAATAGGGTACACATCTAGGCCTGCATTATTCTGAGGATTTTCGTCACCTAAGCAATTTTAAAATAAAGGAATTTTAGAATAGTGCTACATGTAGCATTTTAGTAGCATTTTAGCATAGCCAGCACTTTTTTTAGATATAAATTTTATAGCATGACAATTTCCTTACAAATCTATAGCAGACAATACAAGGAGTGCAAAGTGTAAAACACTCATCATTCATCACCTGCACTCACCATAAATTTTATAGCATGACAATTTCCTTACAAATCTATAGAGACAATACAAGAAGTGCAAAGTGTAAAACACTCATCATTCATCATCAGCACTCAACCATACAAAGTGAGGCCAAGGAAAAGTTTTGGTAATGCTCTTCAGCTAACCATTTCAGCATTCAAGTACGCTAGATTTTTTAAAAAATCCAGTCAGGGCTAAAACCATTGTGAAATTACGTAAATAAGCTTGAAGTGTTTCCCTTTCTCAACTGTGATGATTATCTTGATGGATTGAAAAGGGAGCTACTCACTTACTTTACTAAGGAAGGTGGGTTTTTTTTGAGGTTGACAAATTAGAATGGCAGAAGGAAGCCACGAAACTGAACTGGTCAAGTGCATGAAGTCCGTTTTACTAGTGCAGCCATCAGCAGCCATCAGCAAGAGTGCTTTTCCCCTGTGTACTGACAAACATCCACTTTGATTTTACATTGACACTTCAGTCATGCTCCAATACAACTATTGAAAATTATAAATTATCTGTCTATTCTTATTGAAATAAATTTCAAGAATTTATAGGCTGAATTTTGAGAATCATTGGAATATATCCACAAGTACTTGAGAATAGAACTGTACGTAGAAAATCAAGTATAATTTTAATAAGGCCTATACACATCTACTGCAAAGGTACTTATCATGACTGATACAGCATCAAGTATATACTGGTCAGTGAGTGTGGAATATTTTCTGAACTAGCAAGTATATACCAGTGAGTGTGGAATATTTTCTGAGCTAGCAAGTATATACCAGTGAGTATGGAATATTTTCTGAGCTAGCAAGTATATACCAGTGAGTATGGAATATTTTCTGAGCTAGCAAGTATATACCAGTGAGTGTGGGATCTTTTCTGAGCTAGCAAGTATATATATACCAGTGAGTGTGGAATATTTTCTGAGCTAGCAAGTATATACCAGTGAGTGTTGAATATTTTCTAGTATATACCAGTGAGTGTAGAATATTTTCTGAGCTAGCAAGTATATACCAGTGAGTGTGGAATATTTTCTGAGCTAGCAAGTATATACCAGTGAGTGTGGAATATTTTCTGAGCTAGCAAGTACATACCAGTGAGTGTAGAATATTTTCTAGTATATACCAGTGAGTGTGGAATATTTTCTGAGCTAGCAAGTACATACCAGTGAGTGTAGAATATTTTCTAGTATATACCAGTGAGTGTGGAATATTTTCTGAGCTAGCAAGTATATACCAGTGAGTGTGGAATATTTTCTGAGCTAGCAAGTATATACCAGTGAGTGTGGAATATTTTAAAGTATATACCAGTGAGTATGGAATATTTTCTGAACTAGCAAGTACATACCAGTGAGTATGGAATATTTTCTGAGCTAGCAAGTATATACCAGTGAGTGTGGAATATTTTCTGAGCTAGCAAGTATATACCAGTGAGTATGGAATATTTTCTGAGCTAGCAAGTATATACCAGTGAGTGTGGAATATTTTCTGAACTAGCAAGTACATACCAGTGAGTATGGAATATTTTCTGAGCTAGCAAGTATATACCAGTGAGTGTGGAATATTTTCTGAGCTAGCAAGTATATACCAGTGAGTGTGGAATATTTTCTGAGCTAGCAAGTATATACCAGTGAGTGTGGGATCTTTTCTGAGCTAGCAAGTATATATATACCAGTGAGTGTGGAATATTTTCTGAGCTAGCAAGTATATACCAGTGAGTGTGGAATATTTTCTAGTATATACCAGTGTGTGGAATATTTTCTGAGCTAGCAAGTACATACCAGTGAGTGTGGAATATTTTCTGAGCTAGCAAGTACATACCAGTGAGTGTGGAATATTTTCTGAACTAGCAAGTATATACCAGTGAGTGTGGAATATTTTCTGAACTAACAAGTATATACCAGTGAGTGTGGAATATTTTCTGAGCTAGCAAGTATATACCAGTGAGTATGGAATATTTTCTGAGCTAGCAAGTATATACCAGTGAGTGTGGGATCTTTTCTGAGCTAGCAAGTATATATATACCAGTGAGTGTGGAATATTTTCTGAGCTAGCAAGTATATACCAGTGAGTGTGGAATATTTTCTAGTATATACCAGTGAGTGTGGAATATTTTCTGAGCTAGCAAGTACATACCAGTGAGTATGGAATATTTTCTGAGCTAGCAAGTATATACCAGTGAGTGTGGAATATTTTCTGAGCTAGCAAGTATATACCAGTGAGTATGGAATATTTTCTGAACTAGCAAGTATATACCAGTGAGTGTGGAATATTTTCTGAGCTAGCAAGTACATACCAGTGAGTGTAGAATATTTTCTAGTATATACCAGTGAGTGTGGAATATTTTCTGAGCTAGCAAGTACATACCAGTGAGTGTAGAATATTTTCTAGTATATACCAGTGAGTGTGGAATATTTTCTGAGCTAGCAAGTATATACCAGTGAGTGTGGAATATTTTCTGAGCTAGCAAGTATATACCAGTGAGTGTGGAATATTTTAAAGTATATACCAGTGAGTATGGAATATTTTCTGAACTAGCAAGTACATACCAGTGAGTATGGAATATTTTCTGAGCTAGCAAGTATATACCAGTGAGTGTGGAATATTTTCTGAGCTAGCAAGTATATACCAGTGAGTATGGAATATTTTCTGAGCTAGCAAGTATATACCAGTGAGTGTGGAATATTTTCTGAACTAGCAAGTACATACCAGTGAGTATGGAATATTTTCTGAGCTAGCAAGTATATACCAGTGAGTGTGGAATATTTTCTGAGCTAGCAAGTATATACCAGTGAGTGTGGAATATTTTCTGAGCTAGCAAGTATATACCAGTGAGTGTGGGATCTTTTCTGAGCTAGCAAGTATATATATACCAGTGAGTGTGGAATATTTTCTGAGCTAGCAAGTATATACCAGTGAGTGTGGAATATTTTCTAGTATATACCAGTGTGTGGAATATTTTCTGAGCTAGCAAGTACATACCAGTGAGTGTGGAATATTTTCTGAGCTAGCAAGTACATACCAGTGAGTGTGGAATATTTTCTGAGCTAGCAAGTACATACCAGTGAGTGTGGAATATTTTCTGAACTAGCAAGTATATACCAGTGAGTGTGGAATATTTTCTGAACTAACAAGTATATACCAGTGAGTGTGGAATATTTTCTGAGCTAGCAAGTATATACCAGTGAGTATGGAATATTTTCTGAGCTAGCAAGTATATACCAGTGAGTGTGGGATCTTTTCTGAGCTAGCAAGTATATATATACCAGTGAGTGTGGAATATTTTCTGAGCTAGCAAGTATATACCAGTGAGTGTGGAATATTTTCTAGTATATACCAGTGAGTGTGGAATATTTTCTGAGCTAGCAAGTACATACCAGTGAGTATGGAATATTTTCTGAGCTAGCAAGTATATACCAGTGAGTGTGGAATATTTTCTGAGCTAGCAAGTATATACCAGTGAGTATGGAATATTTTCTGAACTAGCAAGTATATACCAGTGAGTGTGGAATATTTTCTGAGCTAGCAAGTACATACCAGTGAGTGTAGAATATTTTCTAGTATATACCAGTGAGTGTGGAATATTTTCTGAGCTAGCAAGTACATACCAGTGAGTGTAGAATATTTTCTAGTATATACCAGTGAGTGTGGAATATTTTCTGAGCTAGCAAGTATATACCAGTGAGTGTGGAATATTTTCTGAGCTAGCAAGTATATACCAGTGAGTGTGGAATATTTTAAAGTATATACCAGTGAGTATGGAATATTTTCTGAACTAGCAAGTACATACCAGTGAGTATGGAATATTTTCTGAGCTAGCAAGTATATACCAGTGAGTGTGGAATATTTTCTGAGCTAGCAAGTATATACCAGTGAGTATGGAATATTTTCTGAGCTAGCAAGTATATACCAGTGAGTGTGGAATATTTTCTGAACTAGCAAGTACATACCAGTGAGTATGGAATATTTTCTGAGCTAGCAAGTATATACCAGTGAGTGTGGAATATTTTCTGAGCTAGCAAGTATATACCAGTGAGTGTGGAATATTTTCTGAGCTAGCAAGTATATACCAGTGAGTGTGGGATCTTTTCTGAGCTAGCAAGTATATATATACCAGTGAGTGTGGAATATTTTCTGAGCTAGCAAGTATATACCAGTGAGTGTGGAATATTTTCTAGTATATACCAGTGTGTGGAATATTTTCTGAGCTAGCAAGTACATACCAGTGAGTGTGGAATATTTTCTGAGCTAGCAAGTACATACCAGTGAGTGTGGAATATTTTCTGAACTAGCAAGTATATACCAGTGAGTGTGGAATATTTTCTGAGCTAGCAAGTATATACCAGTGAGTATGGAATATTTTCTGAGCTAGCAAGTATATACCAGTGAGTGTGGGATCTTTTCTGAGCTAGCAAGTATATATATACCAGTGAGTGTGGAATCTTTTCTGAGCTAGCAAGTATATACCAGTGAGTGTGGAATATTTTCTAGTATATACCAGTGAGTGTGGAATATTTTCTGAGCTAGCAAGTACATACCAGTGAGTATGGAATATTTTCTGAGCTAGCAAGTATATACCAGTGAGTGTGGAATATTTTCTGAGCTAGCAAGTATATACCAGTGAGTATGGAATATTTTCTGAACTAGCAAGTATATACCAGTGAGTGTGGAATATTTTCTGAGCTAGCAAGTATATACCAGTGAGTGTGGAATATTTTCTGAGCTAGCAAGTATATACCAGTGAGTGTGGAATATTTTAAAGTATATACCAGTGAGTATGGAATATTTTCTGAACTAGCAAGTACATACCAGTGAGTATGGAATATTTTCTGAGCTAGCAAGTATATACCAGTGAGTGTGGAATATTTTCTGAGCTAGCAAGTATATACCAGTGAGTGTGGAATATTTTCTGAGCTAGCAAGTATATACCAGTGAGTGTGGAATATTTTAAAGTATATACCAGTGAGTATGGAATATTTTCTGAACTAGCAAGTACATACCAGTGAGTATGGAATATTTTCTGAGCTAGCAAGTATATACCAGTGAGTGTGGAATATTTTCTGAGCTAGCAAGTATATACCAGTGAGTGTGGAATATTTTAAAGTATATACCAGTGAGTATGGAATATTTTCTGAACTAGCAAGTACATACCAGTGAGTATGGAATATTTTCTGAGCTAGCAAGTATATACCAGTGAGTGTGGAATATTTTCTGAGCTAGCAAGTATATACCAGTGAGTGTGGAATATTTTCTGAGCTAGCAAGTATATACCAGTGAGTATGGAATATTTTCTGAGCTAGCAAGTATATACCAGTGAGTGTGGGATCTTTTCTGAGCTAGCAAGTATATATATACCAGTGAGTGTGGAATATTTTCTGAGCTAGCAAGTATATACCAGTGAGTGTGGAATATTTTCTGAGCTAGCAAGTATATACCAGTGAGTATGGAATATTTTCTGAGCTAGCAAGTATATACCAGTGAGTGTGGAATATTTTCTGAACTAGCAAGTACATACCAGTGAGTATGGAATATTTTCTGAGCTAGCAAGTATATACCAGTGAGTGTGGAATATTTTCTGAGCTAGCAAGTACATACCAGTGAGTGTAGAATATTTTCTAGTTATATACCAGTGAGTGTGGAATATTTTCTGAGCTAGCAAGTACATACCAGTGAGTGTAGAATATTTTCTAGTATATACCAGTGAGTGTGGAATATTTTCTGAGCTAGCAAGTATATACCAGTGAGTGTGGAATATTTTCTGAGCTAGCAAGTATATACCAGTGAGTGTGGAATATTTTAAAGTATATACCAGTGAGTATGGAATATTTTCTGAACTAGCAAGTACATACCAGTGAGTATGGAATATTTTCTGAGCTAGCAAGTATATACCAGTGAGTGTGGAATATTTTCTGAGCTAGCAAGTATATACCAGTGAGTATGGAATATTTTCTGAGCTAGCAAGTATATACCAGTGAGTGTGGAATATTTTCTGAACTAGCAAGTACATACCAGTGAGTATGGAATATTTTCTGAGCTAGCAAGTATATACCAGTGAGTGTGGAATATTTTCTGAGCTAGCAAGTATATACCAGTGAGTGTGGAATATTTTCTGAGCTAGCAAGTATATACCAGTGAGTGTGGGATCTTTTCTGAGCTAGCAAGTATATATATACCAGTGAGTGTGGAATATTTTCTGAGCTAGCAAGTATATACCAGTGAGTGTGGAATATTTTCTAGTATATACCAGTGTGTGGAATATTTTCTGAGCTAGCAAGTACATACCAGTGAGTGTGGAATATTTTCTGAGCTAGCAAGTACATACCAGTGAGTGTGGAATATTTTCTGAACTAGCAAGTATATACCAGTGAGTGTGGAATATTTTCTGAACTAGCAAGTATATACCAGTGAGTGTGGAATATTTTCTGAGCTAGCAAGTATATACCAGTGAGTATGGAATATTTTCTGAGCTAGCAAGTATATACCAGTGAGTGTGGGATCTTTTCTGAGCTAGCAAGTATATATATACCAGTGAGTGTGGAATATTTTCTGAGCTAGCAAGTATATACCAGTGAGTGTGGAATATTTTCTAGTATATACCAGTGAGTGTGGAATATTTTCTGAGCTAGCAAGTACATACCAGTGAGTATGGAATATTTTCTGAGCTAGCAAGTATATACCAGTGAGTGTGGAATATTTTCTGAGCTAGCAAGTATATACCAGTGAGTATGGAATATTTTCTGAACTAGCAAGTATATACCAGTGAGTGTGGAATATTTTCTGAGCTAGCAAGTATATACCAGTGAGTGTGGAATATTTTCTGAGCTAGCAAGTATATACCAGTGAGTATGGAATATTTTCTGAGCTAGCAAGTATATACCAGTGAGTGTGGGATCTTTTCTGAGCTAGCAAGTATATATATACCAGTGAGTGTGGAATATTTTCTGAGCTAGCAAGTATATACCAGTGAGTGTGGAATATTTTCTGAGCTAGCAAGTATATACCAGTGAGTGTGGAATATTTTCTGAGCTAGCAAGTATATTCCAGTGAGTGTGGAATATTTTCTGAGCTAGCAAGTATATACCAGTGAGTGTGGAATATTTTCTGAGCTAGCAAGTATATACCATACCAGTGAGTATGGAATATTTTCTGAGCTAGCAAGTATATATATACCAGTGAGTGTGGAATATTTTAAAGTATATACCAGTGAGTATGGAATATTTTCTGAGCTAGCAAGTATATACCAGTGAGTGTGGAATATTTTCTGAGCTAGCAAGTACATACCAGTGAGTGTGGAATATTTTCTGAGCTAGCAAGTATATACCAGTGAGTGTGGAATATTTTCTGAGCTAGCAAGTATATACCAGTGAGTGTAGAATATTTTCTGAACTAGCAAGTACATACCAGTGAGTGTGGAATATTTTCTGAGCTAGCAAGTATATTCCAGTGAGTGTTGAATATCTGAGCTAGCAAGTATATACCAGTTAGTGTGGAATATTTTCTGAGCTAGCAAGTATATACCAGTGAGTGTAGAATATTTTCTGAGCTAGCAAGTATATACCAGTGAGTGTGGAATATTTTCTGAGCTAGCAAGTATATACCAGTGAGTGTAGAATATTTTCTGAGCTAGCAAGTATATATATACCAGTGAGTGTAGAATATTTTCTGAACTAGCAAGTACATACCAGTGAGTATGGAATATTTTCTGAGCTAGCAAGTATATACCAGTGAGTGTGGAATATTTTCTGAGCTAGCAAGTATATACCAGTGAGTGTGGAATATTTTCTGAACTAGCAAGTACATACCAGTGAGTGTGGAATATTTTCTGAGCTAGCAAGTACATACCAGTGAGTGTGGAATATTTTCTGAGCTAGCAAGTACATACCAGTGAGTGTGGAATATTTTCTGAACTAGCAAGTATATACCAGTGAGTGTGGAATATTTTCTGATCTAGCAAGTATATATCAGTGAGTGTGGAATATTTTCTGAGCTAGCAAGTATATACCAGTGAGTGTGGAATATTTTATGAGCTAGCAAGTACATACCAGTGAGTGTGGAATATTTTCAAGTATATACCAGTGAGTGTGGAATATTTTCTGAGCTAGCATGCCTCGCAGCTAAAATGGGCATACCACTTCCAGCCAGAACATTAGAGAGCTCATCCACATGTGATTGGTGCCTCCACTATCTACACATCCACCTATAATGGGAGGGAAGTAGGATGGGCCAGGAAAAGTCTGTGGAGTGGACAATGTTGTGCTTGCAGCAATGCTCAACAAGAAGTCTAAGCATGCTGAAGAGGCAAGGAAGTGATGAAGGTGTATGTATGGCATCAACAGACAGTTCCAGGCTTGTTGTTTTTATTATTTTAAAGTCATTGGAATTGCACATGAGCATTATCCATTAACCAGGGTTGTATACAGAAATTTTGCCAAGGGGGGGCGAACTTGAGATATGGAAAAATAAGGGGGGGGGGGGCGGAGAGCCTGGATGGTGCGGAAAGGGGACGTGCACCCTGGGCTTCCGCGTGGAGTACGAAAGTGTTTTACCCACAGGTATTTTTGCAGTACTAACTGTATATATAGCTGCTACTTATGATGGCATGCACTTTTTCTAAAATCTTTAGTACAACATTCCATCTTAAATATTTGCTGAAGTTGCATGCTACGGCAATCAGCATATATAGATTAGATATAGTCACTTGTCACTCGTATAATGGAGGTGGGCTTTTGTGAAATCGAATTATGTTGCATTCCATGCATTTTCTTACAAAATCATGGACAACAGGTTTCATACACAATTTTTCTCTAGTTCTCTAGGGGGGGGGGGGGGGGGGTGGAAATGGTTGGTCACTTGGTGCCCTAATTTTTGTTAATATTTTCTTAACATGTTGATAAGCCGTAAAAGGGGGGTCTGGGGGGAAGATCCCCCCATATTTTTTTTTGCTTTTACAATGTCTGAGGATAGCTATTTTGACTGACTACCAATGGCATTATGCTATACCGAACTATGGCTAGACTGTATATATTTCTCATGATATTGTAGCTGCTTGGAAAAAGGAGAGCATGTGTCATGACACGATGACATCACACACCACCACGTGCTCTCCTTTGTAGGTTTGTCACTTCTTTTGTTTCTCCTTCTTTCCCACTCCCTCTCTCTCAGTATTTTTAACTCAGTCCATTATGTCATGGTCTTCAAGTCTAATCTTAGACATGATGTCATCACACGCCACCACGTGTTCTCCTTTGTAGGTTTGTCACTTCTTCAGTTCCCTCCTTCTTTCCCACTCTCTCTCAGTATTTTTAACTCAGTCCATTATGTCATGGTCTTAAAGTCTCTATAAAAGAAACCTTACTAGCTGATTTCTCTTCATATTAATATGGATATTCGCTCATACTTTGCAAGTACTTCTCAAGCCTCTTCTCATGCTAATAGCAGCGATAGCGAAGATAGCAGAACAGATAGCTCTGAGCATGTCGAGGCATCTAGTCCTAGCCTTAGTCCTCCACCTTCAAAGAAAAGCAAGCAAAACAAACACCGCTCTTCTGTATCCACGAAGAGAAAATACTCTAAGAGCTGGGAGAAAGATTTCAGTTGGCTCTATTATGACGAGGATAGCGATGGTGCCTTTTGCAAGGTTTGCAAGCAATCAGGTCTGCAGCGTACTGGAGGAGTGTGGGTCACACAACCTTGCAGAAATTGGAAGAAAGCTGTTGAAAAAATGAAAGCTCATGCGAGAAGTGACTTCCATATCCATGCAACTCAAGCTCTTTTTGCAGCTAAAGGAGCAGCCAAAGGTGGAACAGTTGTACAGAACTCCAGAATGTTTTAGCTCGCAAAAGAGCTCAGAACAGAGCTGCAGTGAAGTGCCTGATCCTACTCACTCATTTTCTTACGAAAGAACAAGTTGCACATTCGACAAAATTTGAGAAGCTGGTTGGCGTGGTGGTTCGATGTGGCAGCCAACATTTGAAGCAATTCTTAGAAACTGCACCAAGAAATGCTGTGTACACATCAAGATTGGCTGTGGTTGAATTCATCGAATCATTGGGGACATGGGTGGAGGAGTCGATTCTGAAGCGACTTCAAAAGGCACCTATGTACAGCCTCATGGCAGATGAGTGCACAGATGTCACCAACGTAGAAGAATTGTCTGTGTTTGCCGCTGGGAGGAAGATGGTGTACCAGTAGAGTGCTTTCTGGAGCTTATTCCATTGAAGAAGGCTGATGCAGAGACCATCTATTCTAATCTCATCGATTGTTTAAAGAAGAAAGGTCTACAAGTCGGAAGAATAGTTGGATTGGGATTTGATGGAGTTGCAACTTTTTCTGGACGAAAGACCGGGGTTCAGGCACGTATCAAGAAACATACTCCTCACGCTCTGTTTATACACTGCCACTGTCACTTACTGCAGTTGGCTTGTGTGCAAGCTGCCAATAAAACTCCTGGAATTGCTCATGTTTACAGAACATTGACTACTCTTTGGAAGCATTTTCGCAATTCCCCCAAGCGAGCAGAGTGTCTGAAGGAGGTACAGCACGTTCTTGAACTTCCAGAAATGAAAGTGATCAAGCCATCTGACACACGCTGGCTGGCACATGAAAGGTGTGTCAAAGCTGTCAAAGCAAGTTATTCTGCAATTGTAATCACCATTGGGAACATCTACGAGACGTCCCACGAGCCAGAAGCTCTTGGAATCCATGGTGCCCTCTGCAAATTGTCTACGATTGCAGCTATATATTTGCTTGATTTCACTCTACCACAAGTAGCCAAGCTCAGCAAAGCACTTCAGGCAGAGCAGCTTGACCTCTCGTTGATATCATTCCTTGTTGATGCTACTATTAAATCCTTGGATGATGCAGTTTTGCCTGGAGCGAACTGGGTGTTGGAGCTTCTTGAAAACGTTGAAGACTTGAAGTCATCTACAAAGGTGTCTATTGACGCTGATAAAATACTTTCGTTCCAGAATGTTGTTGGTAAGCCTTTTGTTGCTGATTTAAAGGCCAACATAACAAGCCGATTTTCTTCATCCAACGCTGTTGTATCAGCATTGTCTATATTCGATCCACGGAAAGTTCCAAAACCAGATTCAGTATCTTTTCCCACTTATGGAGACACGTCTGTTGAGAAACTGATTGCTCACTACGGAGAAGATAGAGATGCAGAAACATTGGATGGAGAAGAAACAGTGAAGACAGCCATGATTTCCACTGAAATACTTACAGAGTGGAAAACATTCCGCCAGCTGTTAGTCAAGCAACCACGGGATACTACTGCATCACAGCTGAAAGAACTTGTTTCAAACGACATGCTCAAGGCCATGTTTCCCAATTTGCACAAGATTGCCTCCATCTGCTTATCGATTCCAGTTTCTACTGCTTCTGTGGAGAGAAGCTTCTCACAGATGAAGATGATCAAGACTCGTTTGCGTAATTCTCTAAGTGACTGCAGCCTTTCTCACCTTATGAGGATTGCTATAGAGGCACCAGAAGTACTCTCTGAGAGCGACCTTGAAGAGATTGTGGACGTATGGCAGAGAAAACCAAGAAGAACCTCAGTTTGACATTCCTATCATTTGAACCTGATATCATAAGCTTATTACACCTTTCTTGTATTACACCTTTCTTGACATTATTTAAAAAAATATCTCTAATTTCAAGGGGGGGGGGGGGCGAGAATGATACAAGGGGGGCATATGCCCCCCCCCCCCCGCCCCCCCTAAATACACCCCTGATTAACCATAACTATCAACCCACAGGCAAACAGAAATGCACCCCCAATCACAGAGACAACATTTGGTGCAAAAACCTGGACCAACCTGTGGACCACTACTTTCAGTGTAGCACCTTCTAATATAAGAGCAAGCAGTTATATACTTATCTGCTAATAGGAAGATGCACATCGGAAAAAGTACTGATAAAATGGTTAAACTAGACAGCAGAAGGAATAAGATCCTCCTGGTCAAAAGAGGACATGATTAACCACCAGCTGATAAAAATCACATCCTTCCACAGCTACCCCCCCCCCAATATTTCCAGTCCTGATACACCTGTGATGGTGTTCTCTCTTCGCTTGCCAAGGCCTCAACGGGGAGCTAGGATTTCTAATAACAGACTTTCTTTTTTAAACCTTGTGCGAAGCTTGAAAATGAATATAGCACATTTGGATCAAAATGTAACTACAAGACATCATAATTCCGGTATCGTTCAATCAAAAGTGCTCCATAACATGCCACCAGAGCTGTAGTAACTTGCAGAAGGGTCAAGGCAACAGAAAACCCAAACACTGCATACACTACCACCTTGATTCTGTCAGTCAACACATCTAGGCATCCCTACACGGTAGAGACATGCAAAGTAACACACTGCTACTAAAGCAACGAGCAATAAACTACAACACGCATACCTGTTGCTTCAGTGTTTTTGTGGTCTTGGTACAATTGGCTTTGTCTTGATATTCATCTATACAGCATGATGATGGTGCATCGACGTTCTTATTGTGCTCTTCTCTACTCCATGTCGTGTTTTTCATTCTCCAGTCCGAGTAGTTGGAAACACCACAACAATTGAACTATAGAGAATAATAGCAGAAAGGGCACATCAATTGCACTATATGCAGAACAAAACTAGAAAGGCTTTTTGTCAATAACAAAAAATCCCCGTTAATATTCAATAGCCTCTTTCAATTTGGCATCTTACATCTGTCTGTATGCTGTTGAAAATGTTCCCGTTGTCCTGCTGTTCAGAATAATCCAAGAGATCCTCATACATGACGTTTGATACCTGCTCATAAACCTGCATGGAGTATAAATGAATCATAATCATATTGACATTTGCAGGTCATCTGAGGGATATCTATTTACCTTTTGGTTCATTGTAAATGCCAACACTGCTGATGTGCTTCCAAGTTGGATTCCAGCTACTACTATAGTACAAGCTGCAAACTGACATTTTGCAAATATGATTATCATCCTATACAGCATGCAGGTGCTGCTGAACATGCTATGACCAACACTTACACTTATCACTCACACTTATTTATCACTCACAATTATAAGGAAAGCTTTGGAGTCCCTGCAAATACCACAGCAGCCTAGAATTAGTGTAACTAGAGTCAAGGCAGTAGCAGCAACTAGGCAAACAGCGGGTATATAAGTGTAGTGTCCGCCACTGATGTATTTGGAAGGCTCTTCGGGAGCAAAGTAAAGCACATAGCCACAAGCCAAGTAGCCAAAAATAACAAGCTGTGTAACAAGAAGCGTTAAAATTGGTAAGTTAGCTGTAAACTGAACACACACACACACATTCGACTTACGACAGAAGAAACCGTCACAAGTGAGAGAATGCACTGACTGGGTCTATACCAGTGAACAGTCATTCGTAAGCTCAGTATACTGATAACTGTTAAACGTTCCCGAAGCGATTGGATTTTATTCTAGTACATACACACAAAACTCAGGTGACCTATGACCCATGTAATATTTTTTTCCCTTTTTTACCAACGAACAATAATAATAATTAGAATCGAACGTCATTGTCGAATCGCGTAGGGGGATCTGGTTTCCAGGTCAGGTACGACGTACAACCCCCTCCCCCCTCGTGAGAACAGTAGAAGATGGACGCTCTGAAGGAGGAAGCTGCTGCAGGCTGGAGCATCTCCTCCCCACGTATTTTTCAGCTTCTGTCTGCCTCTAAAACTGTTCTAATAGGTGGATGTGGTGGAGGTTATGATATAACTAGTGGTCTACCGCTCTACTTTGCCTTGAAAGCTCAAGGAAAGCAAGTCGTCCTTGCAAACCTAACTTTTACTCCTATCCGATCTAGACTCCCTGATAAGGAAAGCAAATTTTACTGTGACATGTGTGTTAAAGTCACTCATGACATGACACCCAAAATGTCCGGTGCTGCATATTTCCCCGAGTACTACCTTTCTCAGTGGTTATGGGATAAATACAAAGAATCTGTACCAGTGTACACTTTTGTTCGAGAAACAGGTGTTGCCCAACTTAGCAAGGCATACTCAAAGATTTGCCTGGAGCACAAGGTAGACGCAATTGTGTTAGTGGATGGTGGTACAGACAGCCTCATGTTTGGAACTGAGGAAGACCTGGGGACACCTGTCGAGGACCAGACCAGCATCATGGCCATCCACATGGTGGAAAATGTGCCCATGAAGATATTGGCTACTGTAGGATTTGGAGTAGATTCGTTCCATGGTGTTTCCCATGGCCTCTTCCTTCAAAATGTGGCCACTCTGGAGCGGGAAGGTGGTTACTTGGGGTGCTTCTCCATTCCAAGACAGTCAGTGGAAGGAAAGCTTTACTTGGAAGGGTACCGTGCCATTTCAAGCCACATGTCACCATCCATCGTGTGTGCTTCGATAACCGATGGCATGCTGGGACATTTCGGTGATTATCATTCAACTCCAAGGACTAAGGGATCAAAACTCTTTATTAACCCTCTGATGCCTATATACTGGACATTCATGTTGGAAAAGCTCGTTTCCCAAATTCCTTATGCTTCGGATCTTTGTCAGACAAAAAGTGCTACTGGGGTCAAGCAAGTGATATACCAACATCAACTAGGAAAGAAGGCAAAATTGAGGAAATCCATTCCTTTGCCCATGTAAATAGTTTCTTCCCTCTCTTAACCCTTTCCTCCGTGTTCTATTTGCTTATCAGAGATCAGTACATAATTGTTTAAAATTCAGCACAAGCGTTGACCTGTATGGTAACTATGGTAACTAGAAACAATGCAAACTTATACAAATGATGTATTAATTGGTCTGGTCAACGGTACAACCTAAAAGCAGAAAGGCTATAAAATGGAGAGAGAGATCATGTGTGGCAACAGTGGACAGACAGCACCCAACAAGTAACAGACAATGAGTCACTCATTTACATTGCAGAGCTGTGCACATGTGTGTGCATTTACTCTGCAATCTGTTTCTTTCCCATGCCTCCTGCAGCTGCTAGCTTGCTGGGTTGTGCAGGTTGCTGGAGACCTACTGGTCTCATGTGAGCTAGACATGGGTTCCTGGCATGTGGATAAGATGCAATCTCCTGCTTGTCTTTCCTGTTGCTCATGTTGTAGTCTCCAGAATCAAAGTATTGCTTGCCTCCCTATGGAAGTCGGATAACATTGGATACAATTTTGAAAAGCCAAACAGAGAACAACGTACTGTAGAAGTAATCTTTCGTTGAGCAAGGGCAGAAGGACCTTTCTTGAAAGCGTACTTTTTTCTCATTTGCTCCTCTGCAGATTGATCAATCTATCCATGTTTGTTGGTAGGAAAACACATTGTATCAGGTGATATTCACTACTACACACTAGGCGTTAATATTCTCTATTTGTGCCCCACCTTAGAAGGATCAGGAATAGACTTCGGCTTTCCCTCGGAAGCTGCCCCCTCTGTTTTCTCAGCCTCATCTTGTCTAGGCGCCTCAGCTGAAGACATTACTACCTAGCCTTCCAAAATGTAATGCACACCCCGATGCAGATCGAGCAGAAGAACACCCAGACGTACACCCCAGTCTATAAACGAAACAACGCGAAGGATTGTCAACAATAAATATGCTGCGTAGACATATTTCGGCGTGATATCCTCGTGACTTAATTATTCAGCTGATATTAGATGGACTTGCTGCTGCTCTCCTTGATTTTGCTGTTAGCAGCTAGCTGCGATGGGAAAAAGCAAGAGACACTAATAATAACTGTAAGTTTTGATCCCTTACGAACCTTTTAGGTAACCTTTTCAAACACAGTCTTCCCCCCCACACCCAAATGAATGGTGTTCTAGGATTGCACAGGAAAGCCACCGTTCACTGACGTCGAACCCACTGAACTTTATTACCGAATCGTTTCCACCGAGTCATCATGCATGCATATAGCCTGGAGTGTGGTATCTTATCCCACACTCTACACAGCCTACACTGAAGGCACTGAATCTTGCAGATGCAATGCATCCACTTACAACATCACGCATCCAGTCATCCACAATGGAAGCAACTTCACCATCCCTGGATTGTCTAGTGGTTTCTCTGTACTAGTGGTCTTCAAAGGACTGTTTGAATTCGGTGCAACAGGGAAAAACTACGCGGCGGATGGTTTGAACCTGACAGTAGCTTGCAATCCCGATGAGTATGCAGATGGTGTTTCATGCAGCTACGTAGCACTGAATGACGACAATTTGACGTGGACATTTGATGCTGAGAATGAAGCATTTATAGGCACATACGATGTGCTTGGTTTCGACACTTACAAAAACCAGACCCGATTCAGGATTAAGGTAAGTGTGTGAAGCGTATGTGGCACTATCAAAAGTGCCTGCCAATGTGTCATTTGTTGGAGTGGGCATCGTTACCATCACCTATTCAAGGTTACGGGCATAGTAAGGTGGAGGAAATTGGGGCCAGAGCTAGGGTAACACATCCAGAATCTTAAGCCACAAATCATCGGCCTGACTTGCCTAACTAACCATGCTGTTACTCCAGTCTATTTAGATTCCTCACTAGACACCGTCACCTATCTTGCCTTCATAATGATTTTCAAGGTCATGTCAGATGCTATGCTTGTGTCGGCATATTCTGTCAGGTGACTCACTGATCCCTGCCTCAGTGTTTATCCTACACAATTCTCCTCGTCTGAGAATTAAGAACTCGTGTGTGTTATTACGACCTGTCAAAACAAACGACCATCTTAACTCATTCTTTGTCGGTGTTGTTCCCTTGTTGAATGCTTTGCCTGATAACATTGTTTCTCTGAACTCTTTCTCTGAACTCTCTAACCTTGCCTTTAAAAAATCACCTAAAACAGTGCTAACACTTGTAGTAAGTATAGATTAAGAAGGCTTACTTTTTAGTGCTCTACATTTTTTTTAATTATTTTGTCAATGCCTCCTCCTGGTGGGGCTTGTCTTGACGTTGAATCTTGTTGACCATTCAGTGAAAAGGATCAGGTGTTTCTTTGTGACGGGTTCACTTACTCTATAGCTCTATGTGTCCTGTAAGATCTGGTGTTTGAAAGCCTCTTGCCTTGTAGCACACAACAAGGTGTTAAGTTAAACAAACCTTTTGTTGTCATTACAGATGTCTTTGTTAGGCATCCTTTTAAAATATCTCATTGTGACATGCTGCGGGTCTTGGATGTTTTTGAAAAAAGTGTTATGCATGTGCGTGCATCATGGCTTTACCGTCTGTTGGCGGTTGTATTGGTTTGGCCCTTATATCAAGTTGGTGGATGACAAAAGAAACACAAAAGTTTTAACATCTCAAGCCCTTTTTTGTAGCTTCTTATCATCAACAGGTTTCGACCATTAGAAACTGACATTAGTCTTCGAGGATCTACCTATCGTCTACTTCTTCTCCATACATAGCTTGCATACAATAGGTACATAGGTTCAATAGGTACAATAGTTTCATTCCTGTTGTTAGTAGAAGACTCCAATAATAATTAGATTGTAGTAGTGACTAACTCGATTCTTAATTCAGGAAAATGCCCCCAAAACTGGTAAAGGATATTCAACACAATAAACATGCTAGTCTTGAGCCCAGCTAGGCTGATTCGGTGGTTGCTGCAGTTTTTAGCTGCTAAGAAGTAAGAAATTGGTTGGTATACTGAGCTTACTCCTGTGACAGTTTAACAGCAACAGACCTTCCATGATTCCAGGTAGACCACTGTGATGAATGTATTGTGTGTGTGTGTGTGCGCGCGTGCGTGCATGTGTACTTTGGGAGAAGAATAACGTCGGCTATGATGGGTTTTTTTTGTTTTTTTGCAAGTCAATTTTATTGTTATAATTGTCATAAATTATAGTTTCCCGATGAGCTGCCCATTTGTAGGGCACTTCTAACCTTTCTCCTGGTCTTCTAGCGGCTCTTACTTTGTAGTTGACTCCTCTTCCATGCCCTGTGAAGTTCCAAAAACACTTTCCAGTGTGCCCAACGATTGTACGTGTGGCTTGTGAAGGATGCCAACAGCTTGTCGCAAGAACTGTTTGTCTTCTTTTGGCTAAACAGAGTTTTTCACAAGACTTGCTCCTTTGTAGAATGACTGAAGAGATCAGGTCTTTTCTTTGTCTGGCTCGCAAGATTTGCTCCTTCAACTGGCTCACAAGACTAGCTCCTTCAACTAGCTCCCAAGATTAGCTCCTTCAACTAGCTCACAAGACTAGCTCCTTCAACTGCCCCACAAGACTAGCTTCTTCAACTGCCTCACAAACTAGCTCACAAGACTAGCTCCTTCAACTGGCTCACAAGACTAGCTCCTTCAACTGGCTCACAAGACTAACTCCTTCAACTAGCTCACAAGACTAGCTCCTTCAATTGCCTCACAATACTTGCTGCTTCAACTAGCTCACAAGACTAGCTCCTTCAACTGGCTCACAAGACTAGGTCCTTCAACTGGCTCACAAGACTAACTCCTTCAACTAGCTCACAAGACTAGCTCCTTCAACTGGGTCACAAGACTAGCTCCTTCAACTAGCTCACAAGAGCTCCTTCAATGGCTCACAAGACTAGCTCACAAGACTAGCTCCTTCAACTGGCTCACAAGACTAACTCCTTCAACTAGCTCACAAGACTAACTCCTTCAACTGGCTCACAAGACTAGCTCCTTCAACTGGCTCACAAGACTAGCTCACAAGACTAGCTCCTTCAACTGGCTCACAAGACTATCTCCTTCAACTTGCTCACAAGAGTAGCTCCTTCAACGGGCTCACAAGACTATCTCCTTCAACTTGCTCACAAGAGTAGCTCCTTCAACGGGCTCACAAGACTAGCTCCTTCAACTGGCTCACAAGACTAACTCCTTCAACTGCCTCACAAGATTAGCTCCTTCAACTAGCTCACAAGACTAGTTCACAAGACTACCTACTTCAACTGGCTCACAAGACTAGCTTCTTCAACTGGCTCACAAGACTAGCTCCTTCAACTGGCTCACAAGACTAGGTCCTTCAACTGCCTCACAAGACTAGCTCCTTCAACTGGCTCACAAGACTAACACAAGACTAGCTCCTTCAACTGGCTCACAAGACTAACTCCTTCAACTGGCTCACAAGAGCTCCTTCAACTGGCTCACAAGACTAGCTCCTTCAACTAGCTCACAAGACTAACTCCTTCAACTGCCTCACAAGATTAGCTCCTTCAACTAGCTCACAAGACTAGTTCACAAGACTACCTACTTCAACTGGCTCACAAGACTAGCTTCTTCAACTGGCTCACAAGACTAGCTCCTTCAACTGGCTCACAAGACTAGGTCCTTCAACTGCCTCACAAGACTAGCTCCTTCAACTGGCTCACAAGACTAACACAAGACTAGCTCCTTCAACTGGCTCACAAGACTAACTCCTTCAACTGGCTCACAAGAGCTCCTTCAACTGGCTCACAAGACTAGCTCCTTCAACTAGCTCACAAGACTAACTCCTTCAACTGGCTCACAAGACTAGGTCCTTCAACTAGCTCACAAGAGCTCCTTCAACTGGCTCACAAGACTAGCTCACAAGAGACTAGCTCCTTCAACTGGCTCACAAGACTAGCTCCTTCACAACTGGCTCACAAGACTAGCTCCTTCAACTGGCTCACAAGACTAGCTCCTTCAACTTGCTCACAAGACTAGCTCCTTCAACTAGCTCACAAGAGCTCCTTCAACTGGCTCACAAGACTAACTCCTTCAACTAGCTCACAAGAGCTCCTTCAACTGGCTCACAAGACTAACTCCTTCAACTAGCTCACAAGAGCTCCTTTAACTGGCTCTCAAGACTAGCTCACAAGACTAGCTCCTTCAACTAGCTCACAAGAGTAGCTCCTTCAACTGGCTCACAAGACTAGCTCCTTCAACTGGCTCACAAGACTAGGTCCTTCAACTGGCTCACAAGACTAGCTCACAAGACTAGCTGGATCACAAGACTAGCTCCTTCAACTGCCTCACAAGACTAGCTCCTTCCAACTGCCTCACAATACTTGCTGCTTCAACTAGCTCGCAAGACTAACTCATTCAACTGGCTCACAAGACTAACTCATTCTCCACTCTCAGTTGGTCTTCTACAAAAAAAGTATGCAGTTCAAGGGGGGATGATACCATGAACTAGTAGGTGTTAAAAACTTGTGGTTGCCACTTTATAGCTCCATAGATTCTGCACACTTCATTATATGGACTTGATATATAGCTCAAAAGATAGGGCTCTCTGTGTGCTCTCTTTTGATACTAAAACATTTTTCATAGCTATAATTATACCAAAGTTACTAGAGCTAAAGTGGGGGCACCTCAAAACCTGATTTTGTAACACATTTTTCTCAGTTTGCCAGACAGGTGAAATTAGCACCGGCGGGTAAAGGAAGTCCTACTGCATAGTACGACTTTTTTCATTAGGCACTAAAACTTAAGTACGTGGTCAAGCGCACAGCTGGAAAATATATTTTAAGGAATTTTAAGGAAATTCATCACTAAAAGGAGCTTTCCGCCATACAGGGTGTCGAAATAGTTACATAGGAAACCTGCTTCAGAGGGGGGGGAACTCAAATGCTTGAATGGCCATCGCTAGCTCTTTCTTAGTCGCTTGAATTCTGGAAGGATGGGAGGAACAAAACCTGAGCCTTGCAATCTGGCTTCTCTCTCCTCTAATACTCACAGGCTGAGGATTCAGTCCAGCCCAAACCGGACCAGAAGAAGATTAGGGTCTCAGCAGTGAGGATATGTGCTCTCTCCTGACGTGTCCACTTCGTCTCGCTCCGTCTTGATATTGTTGGCAACATTCAGGGGCAGTGTATTGCCATGCAACCATAACCATGTACATGTATTGTGCTCTCTTCTAGCACGTCCACTTCGTCTCGGCAGGCCATCTCCTTCCCCCTCGTCCTGACGTTGCTGACGCCACTCAAGGCTCTCCTGTCCTCCTCCCTCCGTTCTTCCTATTTTCCTGTGCACATCGACTGCTATTGTCTTGCTCTCGGCCTTTGCTCGCACTGGTCTGAGCTTCCTGGCTGTCTCCTCAATCTGTTTCTCAAATTTATCTCGGTGGTTTAGCTTTATTGTGCTGGCTCCTCCAGCTTCGAGCTTCTCAGGAACAGTAATCTGCTGTGTGCTGTGCATCTTGGTGCTGGGAGGGGGGGGGGGGGGGGGGGGGGGGGGGAGGCTGTTGTTGGTTTCCTGTATGCACTTGGAGGACATACACCGACAGGTATTGGTATACATAGATCCTTCACAAGACACACGCTGACGGGGTATACATACAGTAGATGCCTTCAGAGGAATACGCTGACAGGGTATACATAGATGCCTTCAGAGGACATACGCTGACAGGGTATACATAGATGCCTTCACAGGACATAGGTATTGGTATACATAGATGCCTTCAGAGGACACACGCTGACAGGGTATACATAGATGCCTTCACAGGACATATGCTGACAGGGTATACATAGATGCCTTCAGAGGACACACGCTGACAGGGTATACATAGATGCCTTCAGAGGACACACGCTGACAGGGTATACATAGATGCCTTCACAGGACATATGCTGACGGTATACATAGATGCCTTCAGAGGACACGCACTGACAGGGTATACATAGATGACTTCAGAGGACACGCGCTGACAGGGTATACATAGATGCCTTCAGAGGACACGCGCTGACAGGGTATACATAGATGCCTTCAGAGGACACACGCTGACAGGGTATACATAGATGCCTTCACAGGACACACACTGACAGGGTATACATAGATGCCTTCAGAGGACACGCGCTGACAGGATATACATAGATGACTTCAGAGGACATGCGCTGACAGGGTATACATAGATGCCTTCAGAGGACACACGCTGACAGGGTATACATACAGCCTTCACAGGACATATGCTGACAGGGTATACATAGATGCCTTCAGAGGACACACGCTGACAGGGTATAGATAGATGCCTTCACAGGACATACGCTGACAGGGTATACATAGATGCCTTCACAGGACACACGCTGACAGGGTATACATAGATGCCTTCGGGGCATTGCAGCTCACATCCATTTTGTCATGTTGTGAACCTGGCTTGATGAGTTTGTCCTTGAAATCACTCTTGAATCAACCATCACCTCAGTACCATGATACCTTGATTAACTGCCTCAGTTGTTCCAACACTAACTCTGCGATAAAGCATCTTGAAACATCCAAGCTTTTCATGCAAGGGAAATATCAGTTTCCTCTCAGGAAGTTGGTGGTGTTACTAATGTGAGTATTCACCGTGAGAGAAGCGTCAGTGCTGTTCGACAGAGGTATGGCACCTTGCAAGGAATTTCATCTGCTGCTTTATTACAAGAAGACCCGTCCCTTTAATAAGTCTCCCGATTTGATGTCAAAGATTCTCAAAGTGTTTCAAGCTTGGCAACTACATGGATGCTGGCATTCTTAAACTGTGACATTAAACCTTGCCTGAGACGTCTGCGTTATCTTCCTGGAGTAACCCAATGGGGAGTGAGAGTGCTCGAGGTGGACACTCCTTTGTCAAGTTCTCTTTTAAACTATTTGTCCTCTCTCTTGCTTTCTGTCTCTCTTTCCTTCCTTTCCTTCCTTCCCTCCTTTCCTCCTTCTCTCTCTCCCTCCTTCCCTGTGTTTGTTTATTTGTTCATTTATTCTGTCCACTTCTATTTTTTTTGTTTTTAAAAAAAAAATTTTTAAGAAAAGCGTGAGAAACATATTTTCTTGGATATTGGAACACTTGGCATAGGAATGGGAAACATATTTTCTTGGATATTGGAATGCTTGGCATGGGAATTGGCATGGGAAACTGGCATGGGAAACATATTTTCTTGGATATAGGAATGCTTGGCGTGGGAAACATGTTTTCTTGGATATTGGAACGCTTGGCGTGGGAAACATATTTTCTTGGACATTGGAACGCTTGGCATGGGAAACATATCTTCTTGGATATTGGAACGCTTGGCGTGGGAAACACATTTTCTTGGATATTGGAACACTTGGCGTGAGAAACACATTTTCTTGGATATTGGAACGCTTGGTATGGGAAACATCTTCTTGGATATTGGAACACTTGGCGTGGGAAACACATTTTCTTGGATATTGGAATGCTTGGCATCGGAAACATATCTTGGATATTGGAACACTTGGCGTGGGAAACACCTTTTCTTGGATATTGGAACGCTTGGTATGGGAAACATATCTTCTTGGATATTGGAACGCTTGGCGTGGGAAACACATTTTCTTGGATATTGGAACGCTTGGCATTGGAACGCTTGGCGTGGGAAACATCTTCTTGGATATTGGAACACTTGGCGTGAGAAACACATTTTCTTGGATATTGGAACGCTTGGTATGGGAAACATCTTCTTGGATATTGGAACGCTTGGCGTGGGAAACACATTTTCTTGGATATTGGAACGCTTGGCATTGGAACGCTTGGCGTGGGAAACATATCTTCTTGGATATTGGAACACTTGGCGTGAGAAACACATTTTCTTGGATATTGGAACGCTTGGTATGGGAAACATCTTCTTGGATATTGGAACGCTTGGCGTGGGAAACACATTTTCTTGGATATTGGAATGCTTGGCATGGGAAACATATCTTCTTGGATATTGGAACGCTTGGCGTCGGAAACATATCTTCTTGGATATTGGAACACTTGGTGTGAGAAACACATTTTCTTGGATATTGGAACGCTTGGTATGGGAAACATATCTTCTTGGATATTGGAACGCTTGGCGTGGGAAACACATTTTCTTGGATATTGGAACACTTGGCGTGCTTGATTGTGACTTTGAAGTCTACATCTGATCAGGAAATATTTCCATGCGTATATACTGACAGCTGAGAGACTATGCCATATTATAGAGTTTATTAATCCTTAGTTGGTGGAAATGGCTCCAGAATTCACCTCTTTTTGCCAAGATGAACAGGAGTTCACTATAGAGTCAAGTCCACTCTCTGGGGACATAAGTTAAGCCGTTAAGTATGTCAACATATCATTTTAAAGCACACGGAAGAAGCAACACTTTGATAACAAAATTAACTGTATAGAAGTAAGGGGGGAAAAGTTATGTCTTTAAAGAAAGTTGAAATTAAAAAAATATCCTTTGATGTCTCCTCCCCCCCTTCACTGGTCTTACTCATGAAGATAAAATCCACCATAACTCAACAATGGATCATCCAAATTGCTTCATATTTGAAAGACAGCTGTTGTGCAATTATATAAGCAACAAAACACAAAAACCTCTTTTTGTCAAAAAAAAAAGGGTTGCATCCCCCTTAAGCTGTCGTTTATCCCCCATGTAGGTTATTGATCCCCCCATGTAGGTTATTGATCCCCCATGTAGGTTATTGATCCCCCATGTAGGTTATTGATCCCCCATGTAGGTTATTGATCCCCCATGGTAGGTTATTGATCCCCCATGGTAGGATATTGATCCCCCATGGTAGGTTATTGATCTCCCATGTAGGTTATTGATCCCCCATGTAGGTTATTGATCCCCCATGGTAGGTTATTGATCCCCCATGGTAGGATATTGATCCCCCATGGTAGGTTATTGATCTCCCATGTAGGTTATTGATCCCCCATGTAGGTTATTGATCCCCCATGGTAGGTTATTGATCCCCCATGGTAGGATATTGATCCCCCATGGTAGGTTATTGATCTCCCATGTAGGTTATTGATCCCCCATGTAGGTTATTGATCCCCCATGGTAGGTTATTGATCCCCCATGGTAGGATATTGATCCCCCATGGTAGGTTATTGATCTCCCATGTAGGTTATTGATCCCCCATGTAGGTTATTGATCCCCCATGGTAGGTTATTGATCCCCCATGGTAGGATATTGATCCCCCATGGTAGGTTATTGATCTCCCATGTAGGTTATTGATCCCCCATGTAGGTTATTGATCCCCCATGTAGGTTATTGATCCCCCATGGTAGGTTATTGATCCCCCATGTAGGTTATTGATCCCCCATGTAGGTTATTGATCCCCCATGTTAGGTTATTGATCCCCCATGGTAGGTTATTGATCCCCCATAGTAGGTTATTGATCCCCCATGGTAGGTTATTGATCCCCCATGTTAGATTATTGATCCCCCATGGTAGGTTATTGATCCTTGAACAATTCCATTGCTGATAGCTCGCCGCACTCAACCAGTAGCCATCTTGTTTCCCAAAGGCACTGCCTCATAAGGTGGCATGCATAAACAATATTTATTCGGTGCAGTTGAGTTACAGATATAGTTGAGTTACAGATATATGATATATTGCATTTCAGCTGCCATTTCTGATTCCTCTTCACTAGCGCTCTTTGTATTGGCTTGCACACTTGCACACTTCAGCATTTCAAAATGGAAGAACTCCTCCCCCCCCCAAAAAATACTCGACAAAAAAAAACCAACAACAAACCAAAGCTCTTATCTCAGCAATAACTCATTTTGGTAGCTTCTTAACCACACAAGTAGCAAACTGATAGAAGCTGTTAATCATCTTCAAATATCTACTCATCTACTCACCCACCCACCCCATGTACTAGTGACTAGCGTAGAACGGGTCACTTCATAACTTCTCTAATGCCAGAAGACTCGAAATTTTCCATTGCCTTGTCGCAACTTGCTTCTCCCAATTATGAAAAGGTAAAAATTGTCAGGTGTGTTAAACATAGGTCGACAGTATCTCTATGGGGACACACACTGGAGCAACACCACACTGGGTTGAGGCAGGTTGAAAGTAGCTCTATGGGGGCACACACTGGAGCAACATCACACTGGGTTGAGGCAGGTTGAAGTAGTCCTATGAGGACACACACTGGACCAACACCACACTGGGTTGAGGCAGGTTGAAGTAGGTTAACAAGAGTCCTATGAGGGCACACACTGGACCAACACCACACTGGGTTGAGGCTGGTTGAAGTAACTAGCTCACTGCTATAAGCAGCTAGATGGTTCTGCATTTGTTTGCTAGTAAAGAAGATGGATATATGTTCTGAAGAAGGCTTAACTGAACCTCTTACCAAACCTCATAAGGGGCTGACTATTAATAAACAAATAACAACAACAAAAATATTTTTGTGTGCAGTACAAGAAGATGAACAAGTTAGGAAAAGGTTTTAAAAGGGACTCTTACTGAAGCTGCAGAAAGTCTCTTCTACCAGAACTTGGACTTATATCTGATCCTTGAGTGGTGCAGTTCTAAACATCACAACCATTGGGTAGTCGGCCACAGATCATTATTATTTAAAATAATTTTATTGTTTCTAATAATAGGATCAATTTTATTGTTTCTAATAATAGCATCAACAATACTGGACAACCAGAAGGAAAACTTTAATGTTGGGTTTCAAGGTGTATAATATATATATATATATTTATTAATATATATATATATCCTCCTCAGAGATGGCCGCATCAACCAGCGTGATCTGGACATACTACATGCATCATGCTAAGTAATAGAGTACACTCCTGATTTGTGCACACCCTGAACAGAAGCACACCAGAGAAGAGAGTTCTCGAAAAGCAGTTTTCTGTGAGAGTTCTCGAAAAGCAGTTTTCTGTCATTTAAATATGGAACTGAATGTACCCATTTTGACAAGAACAAGCTTTTTGAGTTTGGTTTTCCTCGAAACACGAGCAAAACACAGCTTCTTTTTAACCGAAAGAGGGGAAATTTTCTACCTAAAGTTACCGTAAAGTTTGTCCTCTGCTCTCATGGGTGCTTACACCTCAAGGATCAGGTGGGTGTGGCTGCTTGCTACGTGCGGTGGACACGTGCATCACGAAACTGGTGCGTGTTATTCCAAAGCGCTGCCCAACTGCGTCGTTCACATCAGCGTATGCAGCAAGGTTAACAGGTTGGAGCTGGCACCTGTACTTAGCAAGCCACACCCACCTAATCTTTGAGGTGTATAGTTGAAGCGCCCACAAGGCTTGGACCTGCTGGTTATTTTAATGTTCAGTAAACTTCCAAATCCTTCAACTCCATCCAGCCCTGCAAATGGATGGTCATTGCAGCCCTTACTTGTACGGCGATTTCAGCTTCATCAAAATGAGTGGATTTATTTCAAAAGCTGATTTAAAAGGAAAATCTACCCCTTCGACTTGATGTATGATTTAAAAAAAAAACCTATAAATTATTCTGAGCTTGCTGCATCTCTAGAAGTAGTGGGCGCTTGCTACGTGGAAGACACTTCACACGTACTTTGATAGCACCTACACAATTTATTTCAGAATGTAAGGTGTGCTATTGAAGCAGTACAAGTTAGCCCTCTGATTTTACATTCAGTTTATAACATCAGAAATGCTACATCAACGGAAGTGCAATTTTTTTGTGGCTATATACAGTACGTTAAAGGTCGCATGCATAGCCTAAACCAGTTGTGTAAAGTGATCGGTATATTTTGATCCTGGAATACTGATCACAATATACTGAGTTTACTGGAATGCTGATCACAATATACTGAGTTTACTGGAATACTGATCACAATATACTGAGTTTACTGGAATACTGATCACAGTAGTAGCTCTTAACCCTACTGAGTTTACTGGAATACTGATCACAGTAGTAGCTCTTAACCCACTCACCATCAACAGCATCACATGATGCTCTGGGTTTCGTCAATTGAAAAACACCAGCATGATCGTTTGTGCGCAATAATTTTAATACCTTTATAAAGTTTATTTCCTTCTCTATTTATGCACTTAAATTTGAAGTGCATCACTTCCCAGTAACTGAAGGGGGGAAATTTTGAAATGTGGACCCTTCGCAGTATTGACGACCTCCCAAAAATGATGAGGTAACTAAGTCTAGTTACAGGCGGTTGGTCCTCTTGACTCGTCTGAAGATGATTCTAGCGAGGGAGATGATTGTGGCATCCTTTCTTACTTGGAGTCTTGGATAAGATGGCCACAATACTAGCAGCTGTTGGAACGTGGTACATGAGCTTAGCACTACAGCAAACAGTGATGGCTTGGTCTCTGACGAGGAAGGCATGAATAAGAAGACTTCTCAGGTTAAAGTATTGTTCAAAAGCTGTAATTATTTTTTCCCGGGTAAAGCCCGGGTAGTGCCTGTAACTAGCCTCCTGTATATCCTGGGACTTTGTTTAGTTTGAATTGTTGGCAGATTCGATGATGGATGATGATGCTAGAGAACTAGCTTCTCTTTAGCTTCCCTGGTCTCCATCTCCTCTCACAACTCAATAAGAGTAGTCATATACATGTGTGTGTGTGTGTGTGGTACATGCTGGCAAAGAGTGAGGCCTGGTCTATGTTTTGTTAGAATAGGACAGAATACATGTACTCTCAATGAACTCTCAGTTGACATAATAACATTAAAATCACCTTCTCAATAATCAACTTCAAATTGTATTCACTCGATGTTTCGACTAGATGCTCTAGTCTCCAGGAATAATGAAGGCTAGAGCAGAGCATCTAGTCGAAACGTTGAGTGAATACAATTTGAAGTTGATTATTGAGAAGGTGATTTCAAAGAATACATATAATTTCAATACACATAATAGCAAATATTATGTTGTGGACATAGTTATAGTGACAGTAACCTATGCCTGTAATCCTTTAGCTACTTATGGCCCAGTGTTTGTATTTCATCAACCTATGCCTGTAATCCCTTAGCTACTTATGGCCCAGTGTTTGTATTTCATCAACCTATGCCTGTAATCCCTTAGCTACTTATGGCCCAGTGCTTGTATTTCATCAATATGTCTGTAATCCCTTAGCTACTTATGGCCCAGTGCTTGTATTTCATCAACCTATGCCTGTAATCCCTTAGCTACTTATGGCCCAGTGCTTGTATTTCATCAACCTAAGCCTGTAATCCCTTAGCTACTTATGGCCCAGTGTTTGTATTTCATCAACCTATGCCTGTAATCCCTTAGCTACTTATGGCCCAGTGCTTGTATTTCATCAACCTATGCCTGTAATCCCTTAGCTACTTATGGCCCAGTGCTTGTATTTCATCAACCTATGCCTGTAATCCCTTAGCTACTTATGGCCCAGTGCTTGTATTTCATCAACCTATGTCTGTAATCCCTTAGCTACTTATGGCCCAGTGCTTGTATTTCATCAACCTGTATGTCTGTAATCCCTTAGCTACTTATGGCCCAGTGCTTGTATTTCATCAACCTATGTCTGTTAGCTACTTATGGCCCAGTGCTTGTATTTCATCAACCTATGCCTGTAATCCCTTAGCTATGTACTTATGGCCCAGTGCTTGTATTTCATCAACCTATGCGTCTGTAATCCCTTAGCTACTTATGGCCCAGTGCTTGTATTTCATCAACCTATGTCTGTAATCCCTTAGCTACTTATGGCCCAGTACTTGTATTTCATGAACAACAGCAGATTTGCTGGCTGTTTTATAGTCTGCATTAATGCTATGTTCTGAGTTTATATTTATATAATGATATTCATATTTTATGGTCTGTATGTGGTCACAAAACATGACCAGTACATTTACCAATAAGAGAGCTATCCGATAATATCTGGTTGCTAGGGACTTTACTGAATTTCTGACTTGGTATGGATGTTTAACTGAAGCTGGGGGTTCGGTTGTGTGTGTTGTGTGTGTGAATATAAGTTGCATACTGGGCGGGGTCACAACATGTGACCTTTTGTACTGCAGCTAAAGGCTCATTATTATTATATTTTGCTGGTGAAATGTCTGCAACTAAAGCTATACTGCAGCTTTTAAGCTCAATTTGTGGAGAAGTCCAGGACTAGAAAGCTGAAATGGAGTACTGAGTAAAAGAAAAGTTGGTGCAAGACTGGGAAGGATTTAACAACACTGTCAAGATCACATCGAGAGCTTCGTCTAATTTTTGCTTACTGGTCGATGGGCAGTGTGTGACTTAATTAATTAATTAATGCTCCAGAAATTTAAAAAAAAAATTTTGATTTTTTTTTTGGTAATGATGACTGGAGAACGGTGTGTGACCTCTACCAGCCCCAGCCCTAGCCTTAGCCTAGACTCAGGCAAATAGGGCCATCATGTCATTAGCATGGACTGCTCTATGAATTCTTGAAGCCGTTCTTTTGGTGTCGTGCTGTTTGTTTCGCTCTTATGACCTACAGCAGATGGACATCATGTCCTCACTGAAGTGTTTTTATAATTTAATCTCTAATTTCAAGGTTGGCTTATGTGTGTGGGTTTGCTATATATCTTAAGAATGATTATATTCATCTACGTCATTTTGATCCCCTGTCCTTTTCTTCCTTCAGACACACGTTCCAAAAGTAATTGGTGGAGAACGACTCAAGTATTTCCCAAGAACTTTCTTGTTTGAGAACTCGACCACTTTCGACATAACCAGTGAAAATTATCCTTTTGTGAACTCCACCAACAGCCGCCTGGCTCTAGAGATGCTGCTGATCCACGGGGAAAATGTCGAGAATGGCTCTGTGACCATCTCAACGACCTTGGATGACGAGTACACACCGTCTGTGTTTTCATCGTACACCTATCAAACTTGTAGTGCTCTGTTAAATGAGACTCGTGGCGGGTACATCCAGTGGAAACCCATTTCTTATCAGGACAGTGGTCGGAAGTCCACTTCCTCGCAACAGTTGCACATTGTTTCAGCAGATAAGCCGGAGGTCACTGACTGCAGAGTTAAGGAGATCCCACCAGGTTTGGCATCTTCCCTGTACGGGACTGATTTTGATGGAGTTGGCAATATTACTCACTGGTTTGTGGTTTTTGGAACTGATGGAGATGCCACGTATTTGTCACCAAGTTACAACACTTGGTGAGTGGAGGACCCGTTATATTTCCCCATGTCTGTTCCCTTGCTATGCCATGCATGTCTGTTCCCTTGCTATGCCATGCATGTCTGTTCCCATGCATGTCTTTTCCCTTGCTATGCCATGCACATCTGTTCCTTACTGTGCACATCTGTTCCTTACTGTGCACATCTGTTCCTTGCTATGCACATCTGTTCCTTACTATGCACATCTGTTCCTTACTATGCACATCTGTTCCTTACTATGCACATCTGTTCCTTACTATGCACATCTGTTCCTTGCTGTGCACATCTGTTCCTTACTGTGCACATCTGTTCCTTACTGTGCACATCTGTTCCTTGCCGTGCACATCTGTTCCTTACTGTGCACATCTGTTCCTTGCCATGCACATCTGTTCCTTACTGTGCACATCTGTTCCTTACTGTGCACATCTGTTCCTTACTGTGCACATCTGTTCCTTACTGTGCACATCTGTTCCTTACTGTGCACATCTGTTCCTTACTGTGCACATCTGTTCCTTACTGTGCACATCTGTTCCTTGCCGTGCACATCTGTTCCTTACTGTGCACATCTGTTCCTTACTATGCACATCTGTTCCTTACTATGCACATCTGTTCCTTACTGTGCACATCTGTTCCTTACTATGCACATCTGTTCCTTACTGTGCACATCTGTTCCTTACTATGCACATCTGTTCCTTACTGTGCACATCTGTTCCTTACTATGCACATCTGTTCCTTGCTATGCACATCTGTTCCTTACTGTGCACATCTGTTCCTTGCTATGCACATCTGTTCCTTACTATGCACATCTGTTCCTTACTATGCACATCTGTTCCTTGCCATGCACATCTGTTCCTTACTGTGCACATCTGTTCCTTACTATGCACATCTGTTCCTTGCTATGCACATCTGTTCCTTACTATGCACATCTGTTCCTTACTGTGCACATCTGTTCCTTACTGTGCACATCTGTTCCTTGCCGTGCACATCTGTTCCTTACTATGCACATCTGTTCCTTGCTATGCACATCTGTTCCTTACTATGCACATCTGTTCCTTACTATGCACATCTGTTCCTTGCTATGCACATCTGTTCCTTACTGTGCACATCTGTTCCTTGCTATGCACATCTGTTCCTTACTGTGCACATCTGTTCCTTACTATGCACATCTGTTCCTTACTGTGCACATCTGTTCCTTACTATGCACATCTGTTCCTTACTATGCACATCTGTTCCTTACTATGCACATCTGTTCCTTACTGTGCACATCTGTTCCTTGCTGTGCACATCTGTTCCTTGCCGTGCACATCTGTTCCTTACTATGCACATCTGTTCCTTACTATGCACATCTGTTCCTTGCCGTGCACATCTGTTCCTTACTATGCACATCTGTTCCTTGCTATGCACATCTGTTCCTTACTGTGCACATCTGTTCCTTGCTATGCACATCTGTTCCTTACTGTGCACATCTGTTCCTTACTATGCACATCTGTTCCTTACTATGCACATCTGTTCCTTACTATGCACATCTGTTCCTTACTGTGCACATCTGTTCCTTACTGTGCACATCTGTTCCTTACTATGCACATCTGTTCCTTACTGTGCACATCTGTTCCTTACTATGCACATCTGTTCCTTACTATGCACATCTGTTCCTTGCCATGCACATCTGTTCCTTACTATGCACATCTGTTCCTTACTATGCACATCTGTTCCTTACTGTGCACATCTGTTCCTTACTATGCACATCTGTTCCTTACTATGCACATCTGTTCCTTGCCATGCACATCTGTTCCTTACTATGCACATCTGTTCCTTACTATGCACATCTGTTCCTTACTGTGCACATCTGTTCCTTACTATGCACATCTGTTCCTTGCTATGCACATCTGTTCCTTACTATGCACATCTGTTCCTTACTGTGCACATCTGTTCCTTGCTATGCACATCTGTTCCTTACTGTGCACATCTGTTCCTTACTGTGCACATCTGTTCCTTACTGTGCACATCTGTTCCTTACTGTGCACATCTGTTCCTTGCTATGCACATCTGTTCCTTGCTGTGCACATCTAACTTGTCACGGATATAGACCAAAGAGTGGTGTCCAGGAATGCCAGGAACAATGTGGGGGCAAGCAGACCCCTTGCCCTTGCACACTCTAAGAAAAGGATAGCTCCTCAGGATGGTGCCTGGCATTTCTAACATGAGTGGAGTAGATCAATATATCACAACAGTAGTAGGCAGGGTTTAATAGGGAGGTAGAGCCCTAGGATATACCCCCCCCCCCCCCCCCTTCCAAACTCACAAACTCACACCTGCAACCCCAAACTCATTCTGTCATATTTTGTTAACTTCAGCACTAAGTCATTAAGTAGTTTGTTAGCTATGGCCTGGTAAGCCTGTTCTATTCTTTTGAAAATGTCAAGAACTTTGTCAAAGTTTTACTTCTTTTTAAGTCTGGACCCTCAATAATAAGTTGTGCCAAATTTTAATCCGACAATCGACTTCTGAGCCCGGTCTTCATCTTCTTCTTCTGGCTGTATTATCTTTCTACAGTCGCTGTTCCAACTTGAAGTGCCAGTAAGATTTGAGCACATCAACTCGAGGGAAAATCCCTTGTAGGCATTTACGGCCTCAAATATCTCTTGAAAAGTGTTAGTACTTCTTTCTCTTTTTGTAGGGCCCTATGGAGCACAGGCCACTCTGGAATTAGCTGACCAGCTTCAAGAATAAGAGAAGACTTAAATTTGCTTCCTTTAGAATCGACTTCAACCTCTTAGCCATAGAAATTAGCCAGCAGCAGTTGTACTTCCTTGTGTCCATTGCTAAGCCGGATCACTTTCATCCGGAATTGAGCAGGGTTGAAAGTTTAGTAATCTTACTCTCTCTTCTGCATATTGATGTTCAATATTATCAACCAAAACATCAAATGTAACTGAACTGAACTCGAAAGTTTTTAGGTTAGAGAAGGTTGCAGCACTTCAAGTGGCATGTTCATCTTGCAAAGAGGATACGACTTCATCCAGCTGAACACCAGCTTGCGTCATTTTCTTTCAAGGACTTAATCTGGCTATTGATCTGCAACTGAGAAAAGTCAGCCGTTACCAAAGGGCTTCAGGATCTCCAGATGTTTTGTAGATCTCTTGGAGAATAAGAATCAAGAGCTGGGAATTCTTTATGAATTGCTTTCATGCAGTGTTCGTGTGACAACCAGCAGGTATTACTGCCTGGCCTTCACAATCTTCTGATTCTTCCCCGTAGCAGTTGTTAATTCTTCTCCATAATCAGGCCAAGTTTATTGAAAATGACTTCGTAATATACAATTCCTACCATTCTAAATTATAAATAGTATATACATCTTGAGTTAGGGCAACATCTTGAATTCTCGATGAACTCTCAGTTGACATATATAATAACATGACAATAACCTTCTCAATGATCAACTTGAAATTGTATTCTCTCGACGTTTAGACAAGATGCTCTAGCCTTCATCAGGAATAATGAGATGCTAAAACTCGCATGAGCCTGTCTGGTAAATGGCTTGAATTGGAATATTGCAGTGAGCTCTAAGGACAACAGTCTGACTTGTATGAATGCTTCCTTGAATGTCGAGAAATCCTCTGTGAAGGCTAGTAGTTCACAATATGCCACACACAAGTGATGCAATGCAGAACAATGCACCATTTCCAAAATATATTGTAAGCATATTGTAAGCATCGAACGAATCACATCACGTCGCCTGAACGCTTTTATACGACATATTGCAAACAGCGCTAAGACAATCCCATATGCGAGCAACTTTCAAATCACTGGAGTGGGGGGGAAGGGGCTGGACCTGTCAAGTACCTGCAGCTTCATGATAAGTCAGTGGAGTGTGTGTGGGGGGGGGGGGGGGGGGGGGGGGGGTCTGGACCAGTCAAGTCCTGCAGCTTCATGATAAGTCAGTGGAGTGTGGAGGGGGGGGGGGGGGGGGGGGGGGGGTGCTGGACCAGTCAAGTACCTACAGCTTCATGAGTCAGTGGAGGTTTTTCTGTAGTAACCAGATGAAATGATGAAGAGCAAATATTAAGTGTAATAATTATAGTATTAATTATAGTATTTTATGTTATTTCCATCATAATGTTGTGTGCCTCGTAGACTTATATTTACTATTGCTTAGCTTATTAATGGAGTTCCTGGTAATCCCTTGCAAGGATTAGCGTCAGTCAATATACATACACAATGTACTTACAGACCAGCATACAAACACCCAGTGACCCTCCACTCCTAAAAAGTTAACTTATAATCATCTTCTATTGCAATTGTACACAGGACGACAGTTGTAGGGACAGGGGAGATACCTACAGATAAGTTCTCCACTCTAATCAAAGTCATCATTAGTGTGGGCCTGGGCATCCCGGCTGTCTTGGTGCTGATGAGTGCAGTCTATGTCTTCATCAAGAAAAAGCCTTGCGAGAATGTGACCAGCTGGATGAACAGTAGGAGTGGTAGAGGTTATTCAAAACTCTCGTAACATTGTGTAACACATGTTTGTCTTGAATGTCTAACTCCTCCCCTTCCTTCTACCATTACTTTGATGAAATATGATCAAACATCCTTGCATCATTATTTTCAAACACATGGTGTGTGTGTGTATATATATATCGTGAATTTCACTTGTCCATGTCTCCATGTCACCAGAATGTCATTTAGAAAGCTGTGAAGCAGATGGCTCATGAGAGATATGACCCTGGCTATCACACGGGTCAAGTTGAAACATTAAATCTGTGCAGAAAATAAAAAAGAATTTTGGGGTACAATAATATAAGTGAAAAGGGTAAAGTTTAGTGAGCTTCCCATATTTCTATGTACAGTAATGAAGTTCTAATTTGCAATATGCATGCACACCAAACGGTAAAGAGTGGAGTGATAATTGCCTTCAGAACATGACACACTTCGAACACGACAATTGAAACATTTACAATTAGGTACGGTGTGGTTAGAACCAAAAATGACTGCTAAAAGGGGAGGGGTAGTACACGGAAGAATCATGGCGCCCATGCTTTCAACTACCGGGAGAACGTCCGAGTGGTGGGGCATCCTCTAATCAATTCACTGGTTGGGTGTCGGAATCATGATTTAACACGGGCCAGTGTTTTACGGAGGAAAATTCCATATTCTTCCCCTCCCCCCCCCCCCCCCCGCAAAAGTTTTAAGATTAACCCTTTTGGCACAAAATTAAAGCACACGGGAGGGGGAGGGGGGCGGGCACAGAAATTGGTTTAGTCGCGACTCGTCCAGTGGTGAGAGCGATTTTGATACCTGATTATCGCCAGAGCCAGATAGTGACACAGCCTTCACTCTCTAAGGTAAAGAAAGCTATTGCCCAGATACAGCAAAGTAAAGCACACTGCTACCAATAGAGCACACTGCTACCAATAGAGCACACTGCTACCAATAGAGCACACTGCTACCAATAGAGCACACTGCTACCAATAGAGCACACTGCTACCAATAGAGCACACTGCTACCAATAGAGCACACTGCTACCAATACAGCACACCAATAGAGCACACTGCTACCAATAGAGCACACTGCTACCAATAGAGCACACTGCTACCAATAGAGCACACTGCTACCAATAGAGCACACTGCTACCAATAGAGCACACTGCTACCAATAGAGCACACCAATACAGCACACTGCTACCAATAGAGCACACTGCCACCAATAGAGCACACTGCCACCAATAGAGCACACTGCTACCAATAGAGTACACTGCTACCAATAGAGCACACTGCTACCAATAGAGCACACTGCTACCAATAGAGCACACTGCCACCAATAGAGCACACTGCCACCAATAGAGCACACTGCCACCAATAGAGCACACTGCCACCAATAGAGCACACTGCCACCAATAGAGCACACTGCTACCAATAGAGCACACTGCTACCAATAGAGCACACTGCCACCAATAGAGCACACTGCCACCAATAGAGCACACTGCCACCAATAGAGCACACTGCCACCAATAGAGCACACTGCCACCAATAGAGCACACTGCCACCAATAGAGCACACTGCCACCAATAGAGCACACTGCCACCAATAGAGCACACTGCCACCAATAGAGCACACTGCCACCAATAGAGCACACTGCTACCAATAGAGCACACTGCTACCAATAGAGCACACTGCTACCAATAGAGCACACTGCCACCAATACAGCACACTGCCACCAATAGAGCACACTGCCACCAATACAGCACACTGCTACCAATAGAGCACACTGCTACTAATAGAGCACACTTCTACACTGCTACCAGCTAAGGACAGACCAAGGTGTCCAAGACACAGGAGCAAAACATGCAGAAAAACAATGGCTGTGGAGTAGAAGCATCGGAAAAAGGGAGCCTTTTGTAAGTCCTGTCCAATTTGCATAAGCAAGCTGTAGCTCAAGCAGTTGCAAAGAGAGGGCCTGTGTTCACCCAACTGCATAGTGCCTTTATGTATGTCAAAAGCTAGCACACTGGCTTATGAAGTAGCATATAATTATGACAAGTTTGGTTGATCTGTGTGTGGATGGATCTTGATGAGAGTGGTCTTTCGGCAAGGGCAGAAACAAAGAGGCGATAATTCCACACTAATCAGCAGCTTCCCTCTAGTCTCTAGAGATATGGTAAAAGGGGGATAGAACCATCTTCATCTTCTATGTTAGCTTTGATGGCTTAGAACCAGAACAGAGCTTTCTATATGTACGTGTTGTTGATCATACACTGCAATGCAAGACTCGGGAGATCTTTCTAAGGCTGGGGGTATGCTCCTCACATTCCAAGATCTCAAATCAATTATACTTCGTTCGGTGTAAAAGAGATCCGTGATGCTCCCTTATAAGCCATCGTTAAAGCTTCAGCATCAGAATGGGGGAGGGCATTGTCAGGCACACCAGATCCTCTGGAGACTGTTCACAGCCGGCTAAGTGGGCAAGGAGTATTTGAGCGATGCTGCTGAGTACATTAGAGAATGCGACTTTTTGCTAATGGAGTGTTCCAGCACGACTGATGAAGAAACACACTAAGCTCTTAGAGCCATTTATCATTGTCTTGCCGACTTGAAGCTGTGCTTTACTGACTATCATCAGAATGTGCAAAACTACATGTCACCAGTGACTCCACACAAATCACTGATCTTGCTACCCTCCACTCTCGTCTCCTACTGTCAGACCTGCTAAGTGAGTGGAAGACATTCTGTAACCACTTGAGGGTACAGGCTGGAAAGAACGTCCACATGCAAAGGAAATTTTGCAGCGATTAGCAGCACTAGAATGTTGAACTTGCAGACACATTCCCCCTTCTTACCACCGTAGCAGGATCATTCTAGTACGTCTTCTTGGTGGGATCATTCTAGTATGTCTTCTTGGTGGGATCATTCTAGTATGTCTTCTTGGTGGGATCATTCTAGTATGTCTTCTTGGTAGGATCATTCTAGTATGTCTTCTAGGTGGGATCATTCTAGTACGTCTTCTTGGTGGGATCATTATAATATGTCTTCTTGGTGGGATCATTCTAGTATGTCTTCTTGGTGGGATCATTCTAGTATTTCTTCTTGGTGGGATCATTCTAGTATGTCTTCTTGGTAGGATCATTCTAGTATGTCTTCTTGGTAGGATCATTCTAGTATGTCTTCTTGTACAGTGAGTCAAGTGTACACATGGCCATGCAATCTCTCCAGAGAACTTGGATTACTGCCTAAGAGTGTCCTTCAAGGACCATGTGTACTCACTTCTGAACATTATTACCTATAAATGGCATTCTTTGCATGGCAGTAGGCATACACAGATTTATTGTACCTGTTTTGCTTTCAAAAAAAAAATGGTAGTGATTCTCACAGTGTTGCAAAGTGTCTCATAATGTCACAAATACCATTCAGAAGCAAACCTTAGAGCATCAAAATTTCAAAAATTTCAAAAATCTCATTATCTAGAGAAAAAATCACGATTGTAGGCTTATCACAAAGCGAGCTGGAACTGCCTACAGATGTGCCAGGCCAAGGCTGAATGTTATTACACAGTGAAATCCCCTAGGGGAGCCAGGTCCCGGATGGATACCGTCATCTCTCGACTGTCAGCAGTTTCTTGGCTGTCAGCAGTCCCTCGGTTGTCAACATGCTTGACGTGTGCATATTGCAGAGTGGCTTGCAGGAGTTGAACTTCATCCACAAGGGGCTCATCCTTGCTGGAACACACATGACGCTGGAGCAGTGCAGGACCAGGCTTCATGAGCCGCACAGATCCAACAGATGATCATCTCAAAACTAGAGTCTCTCGTGCAGGCTGCAGTTGGTGGCAGTACACAGCAAGGAACGGAATGAGTGCAGTGCATGCGAGAGAATCCTGTCATTGGGAGGCCACATGTCTTGTGAGAGCCTGGTTACAGCCTACCATCGTACCTTTCCACTTGACTGTTACAAGCTACGTTGTAGTAGTCAGGCTAGCACCCATCCCTCCATTTAATAAGGAAATCTGGTGCACACTCATGAGAGGACTTGCTGTCAGAATGGATGTATGGGGCATCCCCCCCCCCCTAACCCAAATTAACAGAGGACAGCTGGCACAGGCAATATATGAATGTTTGGTCTCCACATCATGTGTGGGGGAACAAAGGGAACCATGTACTGGTCAATTACATTGAGAAAGAATGTGTTCCAGTTAGTAGACTTCAATGGACCTTTGAAATCAAGGTTCAGCCTCCTCAATTGGCCAAGTAGCCTTTATCTGATGGGCTTGTACCAGTTTGTGAAACAGAGGCTTTTGTTTGGCATTTATCTGTTTGTAGTCATCTGTCCCACTTCTTCAACTGAATATGGCAAATTTTGAGTCTTCACAAGTGGAACATTGTGCGAATCCGAGGGAGACAAGGAACGTATGTGTGACTCCGAGGGAGACAAGGAACGTATGTGCGACTCCAGGAAGACAAGGAACGTATGTGTGACTCCGAGGGAGACAAAAGTGAGTTATGAAGTTCAGCTAGGAACATATGTGCGACTCCAGGGAGACAAGGAACATATGTGCGACTCCAGGAAGACAAGGAACGTATGTGTGACTCCGAGGGAGACAAAAGTGAGTTATGAAGTTCAGCTAGGAACATATGTGCGACTCCAGGGGAGACAAGGAACATATGCGCGACTCCAGGGAGACAAAGTGATTATGAAGTTCAGCTAGGAACATATGTGTGACTCCAGGGAGACAAAGTGAGTTATGAAGTTCAGCTAGGAACATATGTGTGACTCCGAGGGAGACAAAGTGAGTTATGAAGTTCAGCTAGGAACATATGTGCGACTCCGAGGGAGACAAAGTGAGTTATGAAGTTCAGCTAGGAACATGTATGACTCCAGGGGAGACAAGGAACGTATGTGCGACTCCAGGAAGACAAGGAACGTATGTGCGACTCCGAGGGAGACAAAGTGAGTTATGAAGTCAGCTAGGAACATATGTGCGACTCCAGGGGAGACAAGGAACATATTTGCAACTCCGAGGGAGACAAAGTGAGTTATGAAGTTCAGCTAGGAACATGTGTGCGACTCCGAGGGAGACAAAGTGAGTTATGAAGTTCAGCTAGGAACATATGTGTGACTCCAAGGGAGACAAAGTGAGTTATGAAGTTCAGCTAGGAACATATGTGCGACACCGAGGGAGACAAAGTGAGTTATGAAGTTCAGCTAGGAACATGTACGACTCCAGGGGAGACAAGGAACATATGTGCGACTCCGAGGGAGACAAAGTGAGTTATGAAGTTCAGCTAGGAACATATGTGCGACTCAGAGGGAGACAAAGTGAGTTATGAAGTTCAGCTAGGAACATATGTGCGACACCGAGGGAGACAAAGTGAGTTATGAAGTTCAGCTAGGAACATATGTGTGACTCCGAGGGAGACAAAGTGATTATGAAGTTCAGCTAGGTTGGTATAGGTGAACCAACAGCACAGGAGCCCCCAAGAAAACTTATCAGGGGGAGCATTTTCGGCTCCTGGACGGTACACTATATCAAAGCTGTAACAAGATAGTTCTATTCTCCACGCATAATCTTATCATTTAAAATTAAAAAATCCCCTTCGCTTATTGTGCGACGGAACGTCGATCAGTTTATATTGGTGAAGTGCCTTCCCGTAAGGTAGTGCTTCCAATGGTGGATCGTCTCAATGATAGCTTTGGCTTCTTTCTCAGCGGAGGCATGCCTGGCCTCAGAACCCTTGAAGTTCGGGAGAAGAGTGCTACCAGGCAACCATTTTGATCGAGGATGGCAGCGATGGTAAAATTCTGATGCGTCACTCTCAACTTCAAATGCATTCGTTGACGGCACACATCACTGACGACTCCATGTCCCTTTTAAGGGTTTCAAAAGCAGTTCTGGCTTCTCCTGATACAGGGAACCTAGAGGTAGTAGCGAGGGGAGCTATCTTCTCAGAGTGACATTGGATCCATTGGGAATAGTATGGAAAAAATCCAAGTATTCGACAGAGGCTTCCCTTGTATTTAGAAATGGGAAGTTGCTGCCGAGGGCATAGACTATCAGGATCTGGCCCGATCTGGCCCGATCTCCACTTCTTCAATGATGGAGTCTTCTTCAATGATGGAGTCAAAGGATTGCCAGTTTTCGAGTGGAAAACACACTTATCATCATTATATGGAGTCGAGAAACTGCTTACAGAAAATACTTGAGATTTACATCATGCCCGCCCACATCGTAACGTTGTCAAGGTAAGGGAAGTGCCCTACACCCGTTCTTCGTATCCATTGCCCTTAGAAAACACGCCACTCTATTAGTCACTCCGAAGGGTAATCGTGTGAATTGATACAGCGTGTTGCCAGCCTGGAACGTAGTATAGGGTTTGTCGGTGCCCTTGATACTACTGACTCTGTGTGGGCACTGCATAGTATAGGGTTTGCCAGTGCCCTTGATACTGACTCTGTGTGGGCATTGCATGGTTTGCCAGTGCCCTTGATACTGACTCTGTGTAGCCACTGCATAGTATAAGGTTTGCCAGTGCCCTTGATACTGACGCACTGCATAGTATAGGGTTTGTCAGTATCCTTGATACTGACTCTGTATAGGCACTGCATAGTATAGGGTTTGCCAGTGCCCTTGATACTGTCTCTGTATGGGCACTGCATAGTATAGGGTTTGCCAGTGCCCTTGATACTGACTCTGTGTAGGCACTGCATAGTATAGGGTTTGCCAGTGCCCTTGATACCGACTGTGTAGGCATTGCATAGTATAGGGTTTGCCAGTGCCCTTGATACTGTCTCTGTATGGGCACTGCATAGTATAGGGTTTGCCAGTGCCCTTGATACTGACTCTGTGTAGGCACTGCATAGTATAGGGTTTGCCAGTGCCCTTGATACCGACTGTGTAGGCATTGCATAGTATAGGGTTTGCCAGTGCCCTTGATACTGACTCTGTGTAGGCACTGCATAGTATAGGGTTTGCCAGTGCCCTTGATAACTGACTCTGTGTAGGCACTGCATAGTATAGGGTTTGTCAGTGCCCTTGATACTGACTCTGTGTAGGCACTGCATAGTATAGGGTTTGCCAGTGCCCTTGATAACTGACTCTGTGTAGGCACTGCATAGTATAGGGTTTGTCAGTGCCCTTGATAACTGACTCTGTGTAGGCACTGCATAGTATAGGGTTTGCCAGTGCCCTTGATACTGACTCTGTGTAGGCATTGCATAGTATAGGGTTTGTCAGTGCCCTAGATACTGACTCTGTGGTAGGCACTGCGTAAGATTCAGAGACTCTATGAGGCGGGGGTCAATGAAACTCTTGGTGTTATAGAGAGGTGACTGAGGCCCTCCATAATGGCAGATGACACTCTTGTATTGCATCTCAGGTCAAGTCCAAGAATTAGATCAGCACACAAGCCTGGAAGGATCAACAAGATGGAGTGCTCCTTACCTTTCTCTGAATTGCATACCTGAGAGTCTTAGCAGATTGTGAAGATTAGGCCATGGTAATGTCCCTATGGGCAAGATGTCTTAGGAGATTGTGAAGATTAGGCCATGGTAATGTTCCTATGGTCAAGATGTCTTAGCAGATTGTGAAGATTAGGCCATGGTAATGTCAAGATGTCTTAGCAGATTGTGAAGATTAGGCGATGGTAATGTCCCTACGGGAAAGATGTCTTAGGAGATTGAGGTACTCCACGAGTAAGAGATTGAGAGATTCCACAAGGCTGGAGCGAACGAAACTCTCAGTTCTACTATTAATGCCCTAGCACTTACACTATTGATTATGCCCTTGGTGCTGGACTTGGAAAGGGATGACGGTGCAGTTGGACCAACTGCTGCTAAATTGCTTAGCCGCAGCACTATTTTGACCGGTCTGGCTACTGGCAGGGTTAGACCTGCAGACCTTGTCAAAGTGCCCCCTTTTCTGGCACTTGCTGCACATTACATCCTTAGCCGGGTACTTGCGGTGAGGGTGCTTGTTGTAACCACAAAAGTAACCAGCCCCAGCAACAGGGGTACTTTCCATTTCCAGGGGTTCCTCAGGAAAGGTGGGCAGGGGCAGAGCTGAGGCAGCCACTGGGCAAGGGATACTTGGTGACCAGTAGGATTCCGAAGTTCTCTAGGCAGCATCTAGGAGACCAAGCCTGCGTAAACATGCAGGGTTTCATTTATGGGGGCGGGGGGCGGGGGGCTGCCCCCCCTTGGAACCTTTTTGCCCCCCCCCTCCCCTTGGAAATTGTATTATTAAAATTCATTAGAAACTTTGTCACCTCTTTAACCATCATGCCCCCCCCCCCCCCCCCCCCCCCCTTAATATCCAGATTCCTCCAGTTGCCCCCCCTTGGACAAACCCTGACATGGTGTTCAGGTATTCTTATTGTCATGTAGCCAGTAGATGTCGGGAGAAAACTTCATTGGTAGGCTTGACATACTGGGCTACAGTAGTATGCTGATGGCCTTATCATAGGGAATGCTCAATGTGCTCAAAGTTCCATGGATGCCATAGTTCATGAGCAGGAAGTTCACAAAGGTGCAAAGCCTGTAGCTAATCCTTGCTGATGGAGCCAGAGCTCTGATTTGTGTCGAGCTTCTCTGCTGTTAGGAGTCGGTCCATCAGTATTGCAAGTCGCTAAAATGGTAGAATATGGAATTGCCTTCAGAACAGTAGGCTTTTATCACTACAGTAACAAGCAACAAATATGCATGGCAATCGACAATTAGGTAAGGTTCAGATAAAACATGACCACATGCTAAAAGGGGAGGGAGGGAAAGAGGGGAGGCACCCACGGACACAAAACCTTTTCTTGTTCATGCTTCTTGTTCTAGTTTGCCACGCTTCTTGTTCTGGTTTGCCACGCTTCTTGTTCTAGTTTGCTATGCTTCTTGTTCTAGTTTGCCACGCTTCTTGTTCTAGTTTGCCACGCTTCTTGTTCTAGTTTGCCACGCTTCTTGTTCTAGTTTGCCACGCTTCTTGTTCTAGTTTGCTATGCTTCTTGTTCTAGTTTGCCACGCTTCTTGTTCTAGTTTGCCACGCTTCTTGTTCTAGTTTGCTATTCTTCTTGTTCTAGTTTGCCACGCTTCTTGTTCTGGTTTGCCACGCTTCTTGTTCTAGTTTGCCATGCTTCTTGTTCTAGTTTGCCACGCTTCTTGTTCTAGTTTGCCACGCTTCTTGTTCTAGTTTGCCACGCTTCTTGTTCTAGTTTGCCACGCTTCTTGTTCTAGTTTGCCACGCTTCTTGTTCTAGTTTGCCAGGCTTCTTCTAGTTTTCAAAGCTTCTTGTTCTAGTTTGCCATGCTTCTTGTTCTAGTTTGCCACGCTTCTTGTTCTAGTTTGCCACGCTTCTTGTTCTAGTTTGCCAGGCTTCTTCTAGTTTTCAAAGCTTCTTGTTCTAGTTTGCCATGCTTCTTGTTCTAGTTTTCCACGCTTCTTGTTCTAGTTTGCCACGCTTCTTGTTCTAGTTTGCCACGCTTCTTGTTCTAGTTTTCCACGCTTCTTGTTCTAGTTTGCCACGCTTCTTGTTCTAGTTTGCCACGCTTCTTGTTCTAGTTTGCCACGCTTCTTGTTCTGGTTTGCCACGCTTCTTGTTCTAGTTTGCTATGCTTCTTGTTCTAGTTTGCCACGCTTCTTGTTCTAGTTTGCCACGCTTCTTGTTCTAGTTTGCCACGCTTCTTGTTCTAGTTTGCTATGCTTCTTGTTCTAGTTTGCCACGCTTCTTGTTCTAGTTTGCCACGCTTCTTGTTCTAGTTTGCCACGCTTCTTGTTCTAGTTTGCCACGCTTCTTGTTCTAGTTTGCCACGCTTCTTGTTCTAGTTTGCCACGCTTCTTGTTCTAGTTTGCCATGCTTCTTGTTCTGGTTTGCCAGGCTTCTTGTTCTAGTTTGCCAGGCTTCTTGTTCTGGTTTGCCACGCTTCTTGTTCTGGTTTGCCATGCTTCTTGTTCTGGTTTGTCACGCTTCTTGTTCTAGTTTGCCAGGCTTCTTGTTCTAGTTTGTCAGGCTTCTTCTAGTTTTCAAAGCTTCTTGTTCTAGTTTGCCACGCTTCTTGTTCTAGTTTGCCACGCTTCTTGTTCTAGTTTGCCATGCTTCTTGTTCTAGTTTGCCACGCTTCTTGTTCTAGTTTTCCACGCTTCTTGTTCTAGTTTGCCACGCTTCTTGTTCTAGTTTTCCACGCTTCTTGTTCTAGTTTGCCACGCTTCTTGTTCTAGTTTGCCACGCTTCTTGTTCTAGTTTGCCACGCTTCTTGTTCTGGTTTGCCACGCTTCTTGTTCTAGTTTGCTATGCTTCTTGTTCTAGTTTGCCACGCTTCTTGTTCTAGTTTGCCACGCTTCTTGTTCTAGTTTGCCACGCTTCTTGTTCTAGTTTGCTATGCTTCTTGTTCTAGTTTGCCACGCTTCTTGTTCTAGTTTGCCACGCTTCTTGTTCTAGTTTGCTATGCTTCTTGTTCTAGTTTGCCACGCTTCTTGTTCTAGTTTGCCACGCTTCTTGTTCTAGTTTGCCACGCTTCTTGTTCTAGTTTGCCACGCTTCTTGTTCTAGTTTGCTATGCTTCTTGTTCTGGTTTGCCACGCTTCTTGTTCTTGTTTGCCAGGCTTCTTGTTCTAGTTTGCCAGGCTTCTTGTTCTAGTTTGCTATGCTTCTTGTTCTAGTTTGCCATGCTTCTTGTTCTGGTTTGCCATGCTTCTTGTTCTGGTTTGCCACGCTTCTTGTTCTAGTTTGCCACGCTTCTTGTTCTAGTTTGCCACGCTTCTTGTTCTAGTTTGCCACGCTTCTTGTTCTAGTTTGCCACGCTTCTTGTTCTGGTTTGCCACGCTTCTTGTTCTAGTTTGCCACGCTTCTTGTTCTGGTTTGCCACGCTTCTTGTTCTGGTTTGCCACGCTTCTTGTTCTAGTTTGCCATGCTTCTTGTTCTAGTTTGCCACGCTTCTTGTTCTGGTTTGCCAGGCTTCTTGTTCTAGTTTGCCAGGCTAGTTTTTGTTCTGGTTTGCCACGCTTCTTGTTCTAGTTTGCTATGCTTCTTGTTCTGGTTTGCCAGGCTTCTTGTTCTGGTTTGCCACGCTACTTGTTCTAGTTTGCCAGGCTTCTTGTTCTAGTTTGCCATGCTTCTTGTTCTAGTTTGCCACGCTTCTTGTTCTAGTTTGCCACGCTTCTTGTTCTGGTTTGCCACGCTTCTTGTTCTGGTTTGCCATGCTTCTTGTTCTAGTTTGCCATGCTTCTTGTTCTAGTTTGCCAGGCTTCTTCTAGTTTTCAAAGCTTCTTGTTCTGGTTTGCCATGCTTCTTGTTGTAGTTTGCCACGCTTCTTGTTCTAGTTTGCCACGCTTCTTGTTCTAGTTTGCCACGCTTCTTGTTCTGGTTTGCCACGCTTCTTGTTCTGGTTTGCCACGCTTCTTGTTCTGGTTTGCCACGCTTCTTGTTCTGGTTTGCCACGCTTCTTGTTCTGGTTTGCCATGCTTCTTGTTCTAGTTTGCCATGCTTCTTGTTCTAGTTTGCCACGCTTCTTGTTCTAGTTTGCCACACTTCTTGTTCTGGTTTGCCATGCTTCTTGTTCTAGTTTGCCACGCTTCTTGTTCTGGTTTGCCACGCTTCTTGTTCTGGTTTGCCATGCTTCTTGTTCTAGTTTGCCATGCTTCTTGTTCTAGTTTGCCATGCTTCTTGTTCTAGTTTGCCACGCTTCTTGTTCTAGTTTGCCACGCTTCTTGTTCTAGTTTGCCACGCTTCTTGTTCTAGTTTGCCACGTTTCTTGTTCTAGTTTGCCACGCTTCTTGTTCTGGTTTGCCACGCTTCTTGTGACACTTCATCACAACTAAAAAAAAGTGAAATGAAATCTGTGAGGTCATGTGCCCACATACAATGGCATGACATAATGAGCTCAAAAAGGGACAAGACGAGAAAACCCCTCAGGCTAATGACACTGTGTTGAGTCTATATCTGGTAAACCAACATTTTAAAATGCAAGTGGTAAACTCTAAAAGCTTTGGTAGCCTCTAAACAAGAGTGTCTTCAGTCTTTCACTAAAGTGGTGAACAAAAGGACCAGCAAGTATGACCAGCAAGTGTGACCAGCAAGTATGACCAGCAAGCTTCCGAATAAAAACATTATTGAATGTTTCTAAGCTGAAAACAATCCCCCCCCTACAAAAAAAACCCACCCCAGAACACTGCCTAAAAGAAACGTTCCTGAATGTTTCACAACACGGACAAAATAGTTACAATATTACACAGAGTATCTACCCGTTAATTTACATTGGAACATGTTCATGCTCATATACACCTCCCCCATTAGTGTAGAATATTCCTTCATGGGGAGCCATACTGGTGAGTGCCTTGTTAAGGTTTCCAGCTTTTGGGGGTTAAAGTGCCCCAACATCCAGGGTTTCATTTAGGGGGGGGGGGAGCTGCCCCCTCCTTGGAACCTTTTTGCCCCCCCTTGGAAATTGTATTATTAAAAATTCTTATTGATGTTGATAAGTGCTTGATCATGCCCCCCCCTTAATATCCAGATTCCTCCAGTTGCCCCCCCTTGGACAATTTTCTAAATGAAACCCTGACATTGCAACCAAATCATACACAAAACATTTTCTAACCCTAGCCTATATATATATGTATATCTGGCCTGAAATCCATCCTCTCCAAACTGTTATTACCTCCAAGAAGCAACACTCCACGCAACGGCAAGCAGATGTCGTGCCGATTCAACCACTAACCATGGGCACACTACAACAACAATAATAACAACAATAATAATTATAATAATAACAATAATAATAACAACATAATAATAACAACATAATAATAACAACAATAATAATAACAACAACAATACTAACTACAATACTAACTATAATAACAACAACAATAATAATAACACTGCTACTGCTACTAATAAATCATTCAAGTAGTTAATTCGTGGGTTTTTTCTTCAGTGGTCATTGTCATTAATGTTTGTATGTGCTTATGATCAAGGCTCAACAGAACATTACTATTATTATAAACAAGCTAAATCGCTTCCTTTAGTAAAGGTATTTCACAGTTATAGAACATCACCGCACTTTTTCCCCCACTGGTATATAGCTAAAATAGGGAGGAGGGAGAACTCATATTAACACCAGATAGCATGGAATTGGGTATAAATAACACTGCAATTGCACTCTGCTTCACCTCATGCAATGTTAGTTGAGACAGTTTTATAAATTCCCTTACTGCCACTTCTTAGCTCTCTAGTAAGATAAGCTAGCTAGTTAGCTACACATTAATAGAGCCTAGCTTTATATATAATGCTGAAGCTAGCTAGTTAGCTACACATTAATAGAGCCTAGCTTTATATATAATGCTGAAGCTAGCTAGTTAGCTACACATTAATAGAGCCTAGCTTTATATATAATGCTGAAGCTAGCTAGTTAGCTACACATTAATAGAGCCTAGCTTTATATATAATGCTGAAGCTAGCTAGTTAGCTACACATTAATAGAGCCTAGCTTTATATATAATGCTGAAGCTAGCTAGTTAGCTACACATTAATAGAGCCTAGCTTTATATATAATGCTGAAGCTAGCTAGTTAGCTACACATTAATAGAGCCTAGCTTTATATATAATGCTGAAGCTAGCTAGTTAGCTACACATTAATAGAGCCTAGCTTTATATATAATGCTGAAGCTAGCTAGTTAGCCACACATTAATAGAGCCTAGCTTTATATATAATGCTGAAGCTAGCTAGTTAGCCACACATTAATAGAGCCTAGCTTTATATATAATGCTGAAGCTAGCTACACATTAATAGAGCCTAGCTTTATATATAATGCTGAAGCTAGCTAGTTAGCTACACATTTAATAGAGCCTAGCTTTATGTATAATGCTGAAGCTAGCTAGTTAGCTACACATTAATAGAGCCTAGCTTTATATATAATGCTGAGCCACTGCTGACATTGCTGCTGCTGAAGCTGCGGATTTAAAGAAGGAGAGTCAGCAGCCACCATTTTATCAAGCTGACAAGGCTATCTATCGAGGATCATTTGCTTCAAGTAATCTAGGTTCAGCTACGGTAGCATCTGTGGACTGCAGAGGAGTGGAGACTTTGAGAGAGCTACAAAGATCGCAGAGTTCCCACTGGCCCTATCTACTATCTAGCGAAACTTTAGATGCTTTGGCTAGCTAGACTATTCTCTCGACAAGTCTTCTAAATAGCTAGCTAGCTAGTTGGCAGAAGCCTATAAACAAGTGTAAGGATATAGTTCAGTTAGTTGACAAGAACGCTTAGGTGACTTTAATGCACCGGATGTGAATTGGTGTACATATGATTATCAGCTGCATCACCATCTTCTAATTCTTTGTGACACATGATCTCTTTTATGCAAGAAACCTAGTGTAGCTAATTTCACAGCCAACACATATGTATGGGAATATTCTTGATTTGGTTTTGTCAAATTCACCAGATAGAGTTACAAACATTACTGTTGATCATACCATCTGCTCATCTGCATCTGATCATCATCTTATAACTTTCAATGTCCTCTCAAGAAATTGCAAATCTCAATCGTTACTTTCAAATGAATTCTTTAACTATGCCAAAGCAGATCTAATGGAAATGGGCTGTTACTTGATGGAGGTAGACTTTAATCCAATGGAGGGCTTTGATGACGTTGATTGTGCTTGGTCTTTCTTGGAAAAAAAAGATAACTGATGCCTGTCACTTATTTGTGATTAGAGTGTCACAACATCAGTCACCGAAATGGTTTAATGCAGAAATTCGACATAAGCTTAAAGTGTGTCCATACAATCAGAAGAAGATTAAAGTCAAAACCAAGTCCGTCTAAAGAATCAAAACTAGCAGTAATAGAAGCTCAACTCCAAGACCTTATTTTCAAAGCAAAGTTGTCCTATGGTGAATACTTGGTTTCCTCTTTTTCATCAAACCCAAAGAAGTTATACAGGCATCTAAAGGGAATAACAAATACAAAACCTCTAGTGCAATGTGTAATTCATAATTCAGTTTATGTGTACATTTCATCAGACAAGCTGAATTATTTAAAAATTACTTTCATTCAACTTTCACTAAGAGCAATTTTAGTCCTCCACCTATTGACAAGCTTCCAACTCCCTCATCACAACTTAGTCAGTTAGAAATAAGTTCTTGTGAAGTATTTGAAGCTTTGGGTAAGCTAGATCCATCAAAGGCCTTTGGCTGTGATAATATTAGTCCTTGTGTTTTAAAGGCATGTGCAACCTCTCTTTTAATTCCAATCACTAATCTATTCAAGAAATGTATCCATACCAACTCTGTTCCTGAGGAGTGGAAAATCCACAAGATCTGCCCAATACCCAAAGCTAAGGACCTCTCCAAAGTAGAAAACTATAGACCAATCTCACTCTTATGTATCTTATCAAAAGTGCTTGAAGCAATCGTATATGCAAAGATCATTACGTTCATTCGGCCTCTTATATCAAAATGTCAATTTGGTTTCCTTCAGAACAGTTCGTGCTTGTCTCTGTTATTATCAACATTCAGTAAAATATATAAAACAATTGATGATGAGCAGGAATGTGATATAATCTACTTGGATTTTCGAAAAGCTTTTGATTCAGTGCCACATGATGAACTACTACTCAAACTGTGGTGCAAGGGAATCACTGGCACACTTTGGCATTGGTTTAAATATTATCTATCCAAACGCCAACACTATGTTTCTGTAGATGGTATATCATCTAATTCTCTTCCAGTTATATCCGGAGTACCTCAAGGAAGTATTTTGGGACTGCTTCTATTCTTGATTTACGTCAATGATCTTCCTGATGCTATTGTTAAATCTTCAATCTATATGTTTGCAGATGACAGTATAGAATGATGGGGGGGAGGAAAAAAGAAGGAAAAAAAGGGGAAAATGGTCTACTCCCCCCTTAATTAAGTCTATAGAATCTGAAAATTCGAATGTGCACCTTCAAAAAGATCTTGACTCTGTGCAGCAGTGGTGTGACAAGTGGAAACTGGAAAAAAATGCTGACAAATGTTCAGGTATACACTTTTCATTATCAACATCAACCCACTCTTCTTATGAAATTAATGACTCTAATGTCCAGTTTTCGGATTCCTATCGTGACTTAGGAGTAATAGTGAGTAGAAATTTATCATGGTCACTGCACTATAACAGAGTATGTTCCAAGTGCTACCAAGCACTTCAACTTATACGCCGGACGATATCGCAGACAGCCCCAATTGATCTGAAAAGAACACTTTATTTTACCCTGGTAAGAAGTCACCTGACGTATTGTTCCCAGTTGTGGAGACCACGTCTCCTCAAGGACGTGTATATGTTGGAAAGGATACAGCACCGTGTGTCTAAATTCATACTTGGAGATTCTACAAGCGACTATAAAACACGCCTCATCAAACTAAACGTTTTGCCACTTATGTATTGGTTAGAGTTGCAGGATATTTTATTCTTTGTTAAATGTCTCAAGGAACCATCAGAAAACTTCGATATTCTACAGTACATCTCCTTTTCATCCAGCAATACAAGATCAACATCATCAAATAATCTTGCTCATCAATATCACCGCACATCACACTCCCGTCACTTCTATATGAACAGAATTGTAAGACTATGGAATAGTATGCCACCTATAGACATCAGTGTTACTTAGTCAACCATTAAAAAAAAAGCTAAAAATATTTTCTGGAACCACTTCATAACTAACTTTGACACAGATAATATTTGTTCTTTCCACATTGTTTGTCCATGTCCAAACTGTTTTAATCACAATATCACTACTGTTTAATTAAGCCACTCCACATTTACCTATCTTTAAATATTATAATCATATGTATGCACACACACACACACAGCTGCACCAGACAGCACAATATATATATATATTTTGTTGTTGTTTTGGTGTTCACTTCATGTATAGTCATCTTCATTGTCGCTGTAATGGGCACCATTGCACCTACTTCTCTGCTGGTGGCGCTTACTGCCAGACATATGAAGAAAATGCCACCGAAGGAAAGGAACGCAGTCATATGTGGAACATGTGAGGAAATCATTGAAGACGCTTCGAGCACAGAGAAAGGCCAAGAATCTATACAGTGTGATGGAGAATGCAACCTATGGCCTCACAGACGTTGTGCCGGAGCCGCATTTGATGCAGTGTCGAAATCAAGTGCTCCCTTCATTTGCCCTTTACGTCGCCTTGATAGGCATGAAAAGGAGATCGCCAATTTGAAAGATGCCCTGTTTGCTGTTGGAGCAAAACTAGAGTCTACTGCCCGTGAACTATCTCAAGCCAAGCAAACTCAGGTTGCCACTGTCTAATCTGGAAAGTCATTTGCTGAAATTACCTCTGGGAACAAGTTGAAGTACAGTGAGCCACACTCACAAAATGAGCCTGCTCCAACAGTGAAGTCAACCAACCAAAGAGCGTCCCCTCCTGCCTCTGATAGGAAATTCAATGTCGTTTTATTTGGCATTGAAGAAAGCCAAAAGGGAACACCCAGACATACAGTTGCCAAACATCTGATATGGAAAAGGCAACTTCCATTTTATCATCATTGGACAAATCTGTCCAGTCTCAATCTATCAAGGATCTTTTCAGACTTGGGAAATATAACCATGAAGGAAGATATCCAAGGCCAATCATGGTGAAATTTATAAGATCAGCTGATGCCTTTAGTATCCTGTCAAAGAAAAGTTCATTGTTGTACCCACTCTCCATTAAACAAGATACGACAAGAGATGAGCGTGCCAAACAATCGGTCCTGATGAAGGAGAGGTGGTCCTTGATTCAGTCTGGTTTTGACCGCAAAGACATAAAGCTGCGTAATGATGGTATTTACTTTAAGAACAGGAAGCATGGTACACTAGACTTTGACAACAACTATCATGTCAAGAGTCGAGAGTTTGCTAAATTGCCTTCCAAAGGCCAATCTGTTCCAGAGGCTTCTGACGCTTCTAAGGTCAAAACCAATAATAGAGGTACTTCCTCTGCTCAATCTCTAGCATCTGCTCTGCCATCCATAAAATCGGTCTACTCCCACCCCCTTCCTAGTCCCATCTCTTGAGTTGAATACTCCATCTCAATCTCAGCCACCTAAGCTAGATGCAAACTTCCCTGACTCCGGATGACTGGGCACTTCACTTCAGGTGTGCTTAACTAATTCCCGCAAAGTCAATCATTTGTGTTATCCTCAGTACTACACATAATAGCAGTAACAGAAACATGGCTATCCAAATGTATTACAAATAATGAGATCATCCCAGCAGGCTTCACATTTACAGAAAAGACAGAGACACTCGTGGTGGGGGTGTTTTACTAGCCGTTGATCAATCGATACCCTCAAGAGCATTGTCTGCTCCAGATGAACTTGAAGTGGTTACAGTACAGGTGAAGTGCTGTTAGGATCTCATTCTAACAAGAACTTTAGCCGTGCTAATTAACTCTCTACAACAGACTCAACCTGCAGAACTACTCTTAAACTGTTAATATAGTCTAATTATCGTGGATCACCCTATATGGTAATGTACTAGGACAACTGTTCATACTCACAAATGCACACACTCATACTTGGCTGATTCCTATTGGTCCAGCCAAGTGATGGATAAATGTACTTATAAGGAATAGTTGGAGAGTGGAGAGCCAGGCTATTTAAGGCCAGCTCTCCCTCCAGTGACCAGAGAATGTGTTCTGGTTCGTGTCTGATGTTTGTAATGGTATGTGAACTTAATAATCTTCCAAACATTATTATTACACTTGCGTGAGTTAGCCATGACAATAGTGTGTTAAGCGGTGCCCTAACCTTTCGAGCTAGAGCAGGCCTAACATCTGGTGGCAGCGAATACTACGAACCCCAAACCTTCGAAACTGACCGCTGATTCGGTCAGCCCTTACACCCTCGACCACTACCACTTCTTCCCATCGACCCTCCTCCAGACCAGACTGAAGACTCCGTCAATCAAGAACCAGTCCAAACCGACCTCAGACATTGTATTCGTGCAAGCAAAGCTTCAAGATCCCTGGTAACCTAATACTCGTTTGTACTAACCGTTTCTCCCCAGGACAGGCAAGCTGTGGAGAAAAAGGGTCACTAGCTACTACCGACAATGTTCAGGGCAGACCAAACCCAGCTTCTCGAGCCACAGATGCCCCTACAAGCCAGACAAATGCTGTCTCTGACACAGACAGTTCTCTGTCGACCTTGGACCTTCAGGAACAACCGACCTATGAACATCACACCAACTCAACAATCCAGAGGATAGCTGGAGGACAATGGATACAGCAGTTACACCCCACCTACCCCCACCCCCGAACCTATCCCTCTGCTACACCTGAACACCTCAACAGAACCAATCCCAGAACCGTCGCCATGGAACCACCCACAACAGCCTCCTTGGCTGAGATGATGGTAAGAATGTGCCAAGACAATCAGGAACAACGGCGAGAAGACAGAAAAAGATGGGATCAATTACTCAGCATGCAGATAAGCCCAGGAGGACTACCACCCAGGCACTCAGCCCATGAAACACATGCAGCCAGACCTTCAGCACCACCATTCACCAGGATGAAGGACAGAGAAACCGATGTTGCAGCTTACTTGTCCGACTTCACCATCCACATGGAGACCTTCGGAATACGCCTAACAAAGTGTCCATGTTCCATAATTATTTGTGTTGTGTATTGTCCACCTGGTGCTTATGACTCATACTTCATGAATCTTCTGGAGTATCTACACGACCTACTGGATAGTGAGCGTACAATCATAATGGGCGGACCTGATATTAACTGGCTAACCCTTTCAGCCTCCACTGAAGTCTCCAACATCTTCTGTGACTTTATATATGATCATAGCGTATCGCAATTAATCAAGGAGCCCACGCACAACAAAGGCAACACTCTCGACCCAGAGCAAATACAGGATGTTAGAGTCAACAAACTATGTACCTCTATTGCAACTGATCACTTTCCAATATACTTCTCTGTGGGTGACCCCATGCATGTAGTTTTAAAAGAAACTTGTGGAGATATACGACTACTCGAAAACAGACTTACACTGTCTCGAGGAATACTTGATGGATTATGATTTCAGTAGCTGTCTTGGTGCGGAGGACGTGGAGGCTGTATGGTAATCTCTGAAGAGAGTAATTACAGAAGCAGTTCACCAATTTACCCCAAAGGTAAAACTTAAATCTCACCCATCACCAAAGTGGTTTACTTCGTCTATTAGGCACAGTCTACACCTCATCCATTCAATGCGTAAGAAAGCCAGGACAAATCCTTCGCCTACGAATCAAGCGAAACTATCAGCTCAGGAATCAAAGCTTCGTGAACAAATGGAGCAAGCCAAAAGAAACTATGAAAACAACTTAGTTAAGAATTTTTGTGGGAATAAATCCAAGTTATGCAAGTACATCAAGACCTTATTGAAAATGGACAATTATCCTCCCATTATGTACCACAATACAACCTCTGCTACTTCTAACATAGAAAAGGCATCACTATTCAACACATACTTCAAATCAGTATTCACATCGAGCTCCTTCACCATACCCCAGATGGAAGAGATACCCACTCCTGCTGAGGTAGTCAGTGATATTACTTTGAAGGATGAAGAGGTTTATAAGGCCCTTTGCCTGAACCCTAACAAAGCTTTTGGGAATCGACAGTTTTAGCCCAAAAATATTAAAATCATGCTCTTTACCTCTTCATCGGCCTGTTCACCACCTCTTTTCCCTATGTCTAGCTCAGCACCAACTACCTGACGAATGGAAAATACAAAAATAACACCGATTTTCAAGTCTGGAGAGAAGGTGCTAGTGAACTATAGACCAGTATCACTCCTTTGTTCGATCAGCAAAGTTCTTGAACAACTGATCTACGACAGAATATGTGACTTCATCTTCAAAGCAATTAGTCTTGATCCATTGGATCAATATTGAATAGCCAGGAGAGAAAAATGCAGCATGACGTGATATACTTTGACATAAGAAAGGCCTTTGATAGTGTTCCACATGCTGAACTCCTATTGGAGCTTCATAAAGCAGGCATAGTGGGAAACCTCTGGGGCTTCTTCAAAGATTATCTGTCTTCACGAGTTCAGTGTGTAGCCATAGACAAAGAGGTGTCTAGTCTCTCAACAGTGATGTCGGGAGTGCCCCAGGGCTGCATTCTGGGTCCCCTTCTCTTTATCCTATATATCAACGAAGTTCCTCTCTGCGTCCCAACTCTGCAAACTTACATGTTTGCCGACGACACCAAGTTGACTAAGGAGGTGACCTGCACTGATGACTGCTCTGATCTCCAGCAGGGTCTATCTGCATGGAGCTTGCAATGGAAACTTCCATTCAATGTCTCCAAATGCATCCTGTTACGGTTTAATTCCACCAAACACAGCATTGACTTCAGTACACCATCAAGGACATGCCACTACCAGCCAAGGATTCTCATAAGGATTTAGGAGTTGTCACCTCGACAGACCTATCTTGGTCCCAACAATATGGTGCGATCACTGCGAAAGCATATCAGCAACTGGGAATACTGAAACGTACATTTGGCAGAATGTCATCGAGAGAAACACTGAGAACACTCCATCTTACTCTGGTCAGGTCAAAGCTGACATACTGCTCACAAGTTTGGAGGCCACGGTCAATTAAGGAGATCACTATGTTGGAAAAGGTCCAGAGGAGGGCAACAAAGTTCATTGATAGAATATAGAGACAGGCTGCTAGCCCTGAACATATTACCTAATGATGTGCTACGAAATAGCTGACATCATGTTCTACATCAAAGAACTGAAGGATCCCACAGATAGATTCATTACATTTCGATCTCCTCCAACAACACCAGATCGTCATCCAATGCCAAGTTAAGGCACACTAGGTCAACAACTAACCACATCAGTCATTTCTATTTTAATAGACTTCCCAGACTGTGGAACTCACTCCCTCCTCTAAACTTGGATCTGTCACTTACAACATTTCGCTGCCAGCTGATAAATATATTTTGGGACCACTTCAAACAGCACTTTAGATCAGAGCAACCCTGCACGTATCACTTCTCATGTCCCTGTGCAAGATGCATCTAATCACCCCGACACTAATCTCGCTAGATAATTATAAGTACTTTTAATTACAAAATGGGTGCCTATAATAATTATATAGGACTTACAGGCATACCGTCAGCATTTGTTTTCACATTTCTAAATGCACTCAATGTATCCTCCACACTTAACGGGTCTTGCTGTATTATTATTATTATTATATTCCTGTTCAAAATCAGAGTTCAAAGTTTAATGTGCGTTATATGGAGCAACCTGCAGTTATGTTTTGTCTTGTTAGGAGTTAGAACTACGTTAGATAGCCGTGCTTAGAGTAAAACGATATAGACTTCGAACTATATTGCAGCTAGCTAGCTAGTCGCCCACTGGTTCGTTCCATACGAATTTTCTTGACTAATGATGTGCATTTAATAGAAATGAACAAGAATGGAAAACTCATCCCCAAGCCAGGAAGAGGGAGCAGAACATCTTGTGGAATGCTCCATGGAAGGTTGTCCTGCCTGGATGTCTGTCTGGCTACCTAAGAAGCTCCCAAGGGGGTTCTTGGAGCGGAGATTTCTATGTGCTGCAGAGGGCACAAAGAAGGTAGAAGAGCTATCAGCTGAATTGGCGATCCTCAAAGAAAATTTGAACCAAGTTAAGGAGACAAAGAATACTGCACCAAATAAGACATTTGCTTCTCTCTTTAAGAGCAATACAAACATCATCAATGAAGCAACAATCCTACATTGTGTAACCAAAGAGAAAGAGCTGCAACAAAACTGTGAACTGAATGTGGCCTTGATGGGGATTACAAAGGATGTCAGTGGAAACGTAGAAACTAGTGACAGATGTACCATGGAGAAGCTTGCTCACGATTTGAAGGTGGATCTATCGAATGTTGAAGTTAAGATCAAGAGAGTTGGGAGAGTAAAGGAGGAAGGAGGAATGAAATATCAAAAGATGGTTGTGACCCTCACTAAAGAAACGCGGAAGGAATTGTTACAAAAGGCCAGAAATCTTCGTCAGTTCCCTCGATGGACATCCGTGTTCATCTCCCCAGACCTGACGAAAGCAGAAGAGGAAGCAGCATACCATCTCAGATGTGCGCTGAGAGAGAAACGTACAGCTGAGCCTGGAAAGTCTGGATCATCCGACGACGTCAAATCACAGAAGGCGAGAACAAATCTCAAGAGATCACGGAAACTGCAGTGATTGACTAGCAATGGATGTGACAGTGCTAATATTATGGAACATAGAAGGTTTCCGATACGTCTCTCAACACTTACCAGAAATTGAAATGCTTAACAACTGTGATGTTGCACTATTGATGGAAACATTTCTAACAAACCAGTCATACATTCCCGATCCTATTATACTTTCTGTCACCCTGCTAGGGCATCTTCTAGAGGCAGGCCTATAGGAGGCCTCGCGATCATGTGCAAGCCACATCTTAACCCACCCCTGATATGCTCAGATACATCCTACATTGTTCTAAAGACCTCAATTGCTTTATCTTACCTTTTATTTTTCACCAGATACAAGTATAGAGGATATTCTTCTATCAATAAATTGTGCACTGTCCTATACAGACTACTCCTTCCATTTCATCATAGGTGGAGATTTCAATTGTCGATTAGACTATGAACAAGAGGAACTGAATTAGTGGAAGCTCTGTCCTACCTGGTTCCAATCCCTGAATAATGCACAGATGTCAACCTACATATCACCACAAGGTGAAAGTACTATTGATCTCTTCTTTGTTAAATCGTTCGCAGAGACGGCTTTTCCATTGAAACTCAGAATTGTTGAAGATCCAATCAGGAAGCATCAAAAGATCACTCTTTCAGCCTCCATTATCTATATTACCTATATCATGCAATACAAGACCTGTCTCTAAGGAGAAAAATTGACGACCATCTACACATGACTCAACATAACCTCCCATTAATCACCCAATCCCTTGTATCTTCGGAGCTAAACCTGGCTGCAGTTCTTCTAACTGATGCTATCATTGATTCAGTGATCCCCCGAAGAATGACAAAGATGCATGGACATGCATGGTTTGACGATGAATGCAGGACCATCAAGCAAGATTTGATGCTTCTTATGACTGAACGCCATTCATCACCGGCTGCCTGTGAGAAGTTCTGGGAGAAGAGGAAAAGTATACAAGGCAGTAGTCCGAGAGAAGAGAGAAAAATATGAAGAGGAGCAACTGCTGTTATGCATCGAAAATAAGGAGATCTCCCCATGGATGTTGTTTAAAGACAGAAATCTCACTTCAGCTGCCCCAATCCCAATGGAAGATCTGGAAACTCACTTTCAAAGACTTGTGGGACAGAGTAATGACGACTTGTGCAGCCCCTCTGAGGAAATAATCTCTACTGAGGAGAGAGAAGAAATGTGGTATAATGCATGTTTCACAAAGCATGAGGTGCTAAAGGCAATTTACAACACACCAAACAATAAAGCCTGCGGCCATGATCCACTGTACTATGAGCATATTAAACAAGCAGCCTTTCTTTGCCTGAATTATTTGTGCTTCTGTTTAATTCATGCCTTAACCTGGGACGACTACCTTCCTCCTGGAAGACAAGTATCATCAAGGTCCTTTACAAAGGAAAAGGTCCAATCACTGATCCAAACAGTTATAGAGGTATTGCTCTTCCATGCACCTGCTTAAAGATTTTGACATCACTGCTAAATTGTCGAAGCTACTCCCAGCAGAACAGTTTGGCTTTATAGCAGGACGTTCTATCACAATGGCTATCAACCAACTCCTCACGGGCATTTCATTAGCAGGGTTTCATTTAGGGGGGGTGGGGGCAGACGGCTGGAACCTTTTTGCCCCCCCCCCCCCCCCCCCTTGGAAATTGTATTATTAAAATTCATTAAAACTTTGTCACATCTTTAACCATCATGCCCCCCCCCCCCTACCCCTCCTTAATATCCAGATTCCTCCAGTTGTCCCCCCTTGGACAATTTTCTAAATGAAATGAAATCCTGCTATGCCCTGGGAACTGGAAGAAAGATTCTGTACGCTGCCTTCATTGACTTTAAAAAGGCATTCGATTCTGTGGACCGGAAATTACTTTTGAAAAAGCTTCACGAGACCTTCGGCATTAAAGGCTAATCTCCTGATCAACAATATGATTCGAATTGATGATGGAATTTGCCTCTCAACAGAGATCAAGCAGATGATAGGTGTTCTACAAGGGGACTCCCTCTCACCTTCATGTTTTGTATTCTTTGTATCTGATCTTGCTGATATCCTTCAGCAATGTTCTCCGATGCTCAAATTTTCCTTTTATGCAGATGATCTTGTCTTTTATTCATCAGACAGAGTAGACATTCAATGTGGCCTAGACACCCTCAATGGATGGTGCCAGAATAACCTATTAACTGTCGATCTTGAAAAAACAAAAATTCTAAAATTCCGGAAAGGGCGAAGACTGGCACACTATGACTCATTCACTTATGGTCTTCACTTATGGTCAGACAGAAGTGCAGCTCTGCAAAACTTATGAATATCTTGGAATAATATTGCAACCCTCGATGACATTTACCGCCCACATAGGAATGAAGAAAAAGAAGGCCATTGGATGCATCAAAAAACTACCTACGGTGTCTGTGGAAACAGGCATGAAGATTTTTAGAATGAAGATCGCCCCGCCCTATCCTGACATACTGCATTGGCAGCATTGTTCCATTCTTGACCTTGGCTCAACTGAAGAATATAGATAAGATTAAATATTAAATCTACATTTCTCAAGAGGCTGCTTTCACTTCATATGTCAACATCATCTACACTAGTACTCCGACTAACTGATGAAGCCTCTTTTGTTAATGAGCTCCGGGGAAAAGGAAGACTGACTCCCAATGAAGAGGTTGCCAAGCAGTATGACCAGTTCTGGCTCGAGAGAGAAAACAATTTTATCATCGAACAATATATATCAGTTTGGACCTGCTTTCTCATCAACAGTTTGGAAAGAAACACAAAAGCAGAAAAATCGGCATATCATCACACAATTCACATCTCATGGATTTCATCACAAACTTTGCTCCAATCCAATCCTTCCATTCACCATCAGCTCTCTGCATCTGCACTTTCTGCCATGGTCCAGCCTCATCCAGATATCATGCACTCTATTGCTCAATGTCCCCTTCCCTCCCTCTCCTTCTTAGGGATCTAATTCTAATTTTAATATTCTGTTTGTTTGCTTTTATCCCGTTTGGGGGTGTAAAGATTAATAAAATATGTATGTTCAAAATCAATAATTATAGCATTTCTTACCTTCGTTGCTAACGCTTGGCGCCATCCACGGTCGATAAACTTCCTTAGGCCTTCTACACTCCATCTGTCCGTGTTTCTATAGGAGTTGGCTATAGACAAGTTTGCTCAACTGGAAATGATCGTCATTGTAAACGTTGCTACGAACATAATACCATAAATCCAAGCTCATAACATCATGTAAGTGTATAGTGGTAGTCCTGCAGCTATACTTGGAGTAGGACAATTGCTAGAGCAATTTGAATGCTATGATCTCGACCAAATTTTTAACTCTCCATTGCACTTTCTTGCCACTCGATGCCTTCACTCTACAACGTGGCATAACATGGCCACTCGTTTATGTGTAAACAGCGCCCGAGTACCCTGCTTATTGCGGCTTGTTCGTTCCGCGCTCAAGCCCAGCAGTCGTCTTCCTTCAATGTAATCTAGACCAGAGCAGCTGCCATAGAAACAAAAATTTGAGCATGCTCAGGTTCTTTTTTAGCTGTGCCAAAAAAAGATAGACCCGAGCAAAAAAATCTCCTCGGGAGTATATATAATGTCCTCTCCGAGAATCAGGTTGTGCAAGTACGGTAGCTCACCACTAAGCAAGTTGTGCTGACAATAACAATTCTTCTCCCACGTCCATTTTCTGTACACTGTCCCGTCTGGTTGGCAACTTTGACTAATAATATTTATCATTATGCTGCTGACTGGGGGCAAATTTTGATGTTTTTGCTGTTGTTTTGTTTTGCTTTTCCAGAATAGCTACGAGTATCATAGCTAGCTGGAGGAGAGTTGGGTACATAGAGGACTTCTACCTGATCATCCATGAGATCCATAGCATGCAGGGTCACATAGGCACAAAGAAGACCCTTGCAGAAGTGTCCAAGCTGGTTGAGCATGGAAATAGAATGGTTGAGAAGCTGCTGGGTTGCATGAAGCTACGTTGGAGTGGCTGATTCAGTGTAAGGACAACTGAGTTATGTTGTATGAATATGCTCATTCATGGTATATACAATGAAGACAACTCCATACGAGTTGGTCTTTGGTCAGCCTCCACGACTGAGCTACTGGTAGAATGAACTAAGTGAAATGAACTAAGTGAAAGTGATCTTGATAGTTTTAGCAGCAGCCAGTGTGGTTGTCTTACAGTCCTTCAAACTAATATCTTGCAGAGCATTGTTCACAAGGTGTGCAACATGTACTAGTATTGTGGTGCATTTGAATAGAATTATTCTGACAGGCCTGTGCCGTGTACCCATATTCTCATACTGTGAACTTGGCTAGGCCAACTCTGGTTAGGCCAACTCTGGTTAGGCCAACTCTGGTTTTGTTAGTGGCAGTTTTATGCTTGCCTAGGATGCTGTGCTGTGCTGTTTGAGTAGTAGTAGTAGTAGTAGTAGTAGTAGTAGTAGTAGTAGTAGTGGTAGTGGTAGTAGTAGTAGTAGTAGTAGTAGTAGTAGTAGTACAATACTGTTTCAGACACGAGGGTGAGGATTTATCCAACTGTGATGTGTGTGTGTGTGTTTACCACAAAATGCCTCTCCTTAAAGCTAAAACTCGAGTTATAAGTCACAGGTGCTAAGACACAAGTAGTCCTCAAAATGGGTGTGGTATACAATAGGGTAGGAAAAGTCTTCGTCAGTAATAAAACAAGTGCAGCGTTTGGGAGGGCTTGTCTCCATAACTCTGTAGCCAGCCTGGGTATTCATTGTGAGGACTACTAACAAACTACATAAGTCTTGCTATCCAGACCACACCTACAACCCCTTGATTTCAACTTCAGATGTGTTGACTCCTGCTTAGATACACTTTAGCCATAGCAACTAAATTCCATGCTTAGTAACGTCCACGACAAAAAGGCATGTCATAGAATATTAGAACCCTTCAACAATTCCAACCTTTAAGGCATATCTAATATATCCCCTCAATTCCGGCTTTTATGAAACCCTTCAACAATTAATTGACCTGTCCCATTGGATCTGTCTGCATGTGGTGAGGCATATAGCCTCGAGTGCTTATTGTGGGCACTAAATCATTCAGGTGTCCAGAAAAACCGAGCAATAACTGCGAGCAAAGATAAGATTTGAGGGTGAATATTGATGCTCATATAATATGTTTGTGTGTTTGTTTTTGTTGTTAATCCTTGGCACTACTAGCATGCACATCGTTATAGCCGATATACTAATATAGTTTTAGAAACCCCTCCCAAATGAAGACCACCTCCACAACCTGACCAATGACTGGCTAAACAGCTTACCAATGATTAACCCCCTCCCCCCCCCCCCCCCCAAAAAAAAAGAGCTGCCTAAGATGCAAACTGAACGCTGACTTTATTTGTGGTTAGTTGTATTTTTAGCTAGAACTTTATATATATATATTCATATCACTAGAATGAAAGTACAATAAGCTGCAGTTTGGTGCAAGTATCAGCTCCATTCAAGTAAGAAAACAAAAGCTATGCAGCGTATACCAAATTTGTAGCAAAGAAATCTATCCAGGAGTGTTCCCTTGCTCAAGAGCGAAGGAATTCAGAGTGATTCCTGTAAGCATTCACCGAAGAAAAACTTCCAAAACAAAGCAAATGCCGGGAAGAGACTGTCATGAAGGCAGTTGCGATCGTCAGCCATCTAATTAATTTTTTTTGCTCGCCCTGTCCAACCAGAAGTAACTCAATGGGGCAGGCAGTCTATTGGGCATGTGCATGCGAAGAACGGGCACATAATTCAAATTCTTCCTTTCCCTGATGATGTACTAGTGTGTGCCATAGCCATATGGTGCTTATGTCAGTTAATTCTGTTCCAATTCAAACGTACCCACTACAGAACCACTTCAGTTGATTACAAAGAAAGTCATTGTATCTACAGTTCCACTGCTTGCTGCTGCTAGTGGACGCTAGTTGTGCATGTAGCTTAAAAAGGTGTTTGCAACATGTCTAAGAAAATTGAAAGAGAGAGAGTTTAAGTTTAAAAAAAAGGTGGCAGGCTATTATTATGCCTAATGTAAAAACAAGCCTTTTTACAAACAACTAGCAGGCCATCCACACCACCTCCTTTGAGAGACTGTTTTAGTGTGGACTTGAGGGTGGTCTAGTGTACCCCCCCCCCCCCCCCCCAGGTAAGAACAGCTAGCTACCTCTGCATGGGGTGCTAGAGCAGCTGACAGTGTTGGGATGTTGGGAGTATAACATGTAGCTCTCTTTTACAGGATTTAACATGAAATTACACCTTCCAGCTGCCTCAGTTATTGGAGACTGCCCCATCCCTCCCTCCCCCAAACTGGTCTTGGCAGGTTTTTAGCTCCAAAGAGCACCACTTCTAGCAGTCTTGAACCCACCCCACCCCAGAATTGTTCTTCTGAGATTCTTTTTTTCTGTTCCGTCTAACCATGGTGACATGGGACCATTCACATCAACTCTAGTAGCATGCCGACTTGAATCCAATTTAATGGAGGTATGTACAGTGCCAAAGAAGAACCCTGTCACATAGGTTCATCATCTCAACTTTAGTATCAAATGGCTCAAATGGCTCAAAGTTACTTGTATGCATAGTTGCCAACTCTCACTGATTGGATAGTGAGACTCACGGATTTTCCCTTTATCTCACTGGTCTCACCAGCAGCATTGGCAATCTCACTGGACAAATTGGTAATCTGAATACATAAAGTGCACTCTGAACCTTAACCACTGGCAGCCACTGTAGGGCAGTTGAGAGATAACAGATCTGGCATGGTGCATGGTTCGTCCAAAAGTGAGTTTTATACATTAATACACGTAGATCTAGAAAATATTTGATGCAACTCAACGTAACTCAGCAGCAGATAAGTAGCTTCACCATACCATATTAGTTCGAGTAGTAAAATGGTAAGTGGAAACGGCCTAAACAATGCTAGGTTTTCGAACATTTGTTTTTGTTAACCCCTCCACCCCCCACCCCCGCCCCCCTCATCCCACCCCAGACTCCAGCTCAGTTTTCCTCTTTGGTCAAACAGACTTAGCTTCTCTGATGCTCAACTGCCTCGGCATAGTGGTCCCCTTTGTGAGCCTCATGACTTTCAGCTTGGAAGCTGCCGAATAGAAAGATTCCGCTTGACAATCTTGTTGGCAGCCATAGACTTAATTCTGCATGGAAATATACCCAACAATATGGAGTCTGGATTTATCACCTTTTCCCACTGCACGTCCCCCACCTATACAGTGTAAAGGTCGTCACTTATAGACAATTATTATTGAATATTGTGTTTGTAGGCTTAGTTTTTGAATTTGCATCGTCAGCGTTGGTGGAGGAGACTCATAACATGCTGAGTGCTGGTCAGAGACACTAACAAGTTTTAGCAGCTATATACAGCAGTTTTTTTAGCCTGTCATAGTCCATTCATATTTATTACAAGGACTATATGTATGAGTGTTCACGTTCAGTATATAATATGCTAGTAATAGCTGTGCTGTTCATTCGTGGTTTCTCCAAGCTTGGATTGTTTGTGTTTGGTGAGGAGTGGTGTACGCCATCCAGCTCTGCCACTTGGAGTAACTCCATGTCCACAGCCAAACTCAAATGGTAGGCCAGTACTGCTAACACATTAACCCTGCAAGACAAGGGGGAGGGAGGGAATAAGTTTGTAATGAAGCAACTACAGCCCCACAATACATTATATGAGTTTGATATAGGGTCTGTTGGAAGTTGTGTGTTGTCCCAACATGTGCTGAAGGAGGATAAGGATTCAGGCAGGTTATTATATATATATATATAAATACCAGAGCCAGGCAGGAAGGTCTTCACATATATATACAGTGTACATACATAATACCAGAGCCAGATGGGAAGGTCTTCACATATATACATATATAATACCAGAGCCAGGCAGGAAGGTCTTCACATATATATATATATTATATATAATATAAAATGCCAGAGCCAGGCAGGAAGGTCTTCACATATATATATATATTATATATAATATAAAATGCCAGAGCCAGGCAGGAAGGTCTTCACATATATACATATATAATACCAGAGCCAGATGGGAAGGTCTTCACATATATACATATATAATACCAGAGCCAGATGGGAAGGTCTTCACATATATATTATAAAATGCCAGAGCCAGGCAGGAAGGTCTTCACATATATATACAGTGTACATATATAATACCCGAGCCAGATGGGAAGGTCTTCACATATATATATAATATGATAAGAGCCAGACAGGAAGGTCTTCACACATATATCAGAGCCAGGCAGGAAGGTCTTCAGTGCGGGAGGGCCGAGCAAGACACTCGAGCTAATAAGTTACTAAGAACACAAGACCTCATTCAGAGCATTCTAATACTGAACGGCGAACATTTCATGAAGAGTGGGTCTGACCGCAGAGAGTGTGTTTGGTAGCCATCAATATTGGGTTGATCTGATTCCAAAATGGCCTACCAAATATAGCCCAAAACAAAACCCACAACAAGTCTCGCAATCTATCCTCCCCTTAGCAACTTCTTGACAACCTAGATGTTTGGTTGGTTGGTTTAGCTCCAGAAATACTCCCAACACGCCTTGAATCCTTTAGTTCGCAGGCGTAAGGGGGGGAAAAAACTAACAAATATATAAATATGCCTCAACACATGTAACCTTCCGTTCGCTAGGTCCACTCCTTGTAGCAGAAGAATCTACATTTCCAGTAAGGAAGTAATGTCCCTTCTGCATCTTCATAACTTATTTACAGAGCAGTGTGGTCACTTTGCACACCAGCCCTAGTGTGTGGTAAATATCATTCACTTGGCTTGTCTGCCCACATGGTGAAATCATAGTTCTTTGATGTGTGTTTGGCATAAGGAAGACAAGGTTCATGCACCTAGGCTTTCACACAATAGCAACACTGAGCATAAGGTTAACCTAGTTGAGAGGCAGATGGAAGTTGGGTATCTCATACTTCCAACTTGGCTGGCATTGTCAACCCTCTGTGCTTCGCATGAGGCAAAAGTTCTAACCCGTACGAGTTCTAGACTTCGTCCACCTGTGGCTTTAGCCTAGCTTAAAGCATGTTTGAGAGCATGTGAGTGCACTACTAGATCTTTGTTTCCCTCCGCCATTTTTTTTTACAAATTAAATTCACATAAATTAAATTACACATAAATATTTAATCTGTATTTGTGGAGACACACCCTCCACATACCCTCCCCAACTGAACAGTGCCAGTCATCATGTCTTGCATAGCTAATGTACAAACTGTGATTAACACACCACATTACAACACTGTGCATACAAACACATGCACAAACTTCTCATGTCTAACACATAACATGACCACTTTGGTTGTAATTGGTCTAGGCCAAAAACTATTTAAAGGAGCTGGCCTCAAGTCCCTGCAGATTTCCCCGAGATTCACTCCAATTTGTAACATTCACATCCTGTGTTTGGACTTCTCCACCTTGGATTTGGACTCCTTGGACATTGCTGCCTCCTCCAACAGTGCAGGGTCAGGATGGCACTGCCAAAGAAGTGGAAGGTGGATGCGGAAAATTGAGCCTTCAATGAAGAATGGACCAAGGAATTCTTCTTCATCTCAGACAGGAGTAAGTGTCTCTGCCTCATCTGTCAAGAAAGCCTCGCTGTTACAAAGCTATTTAACATCCGGTGACACTACCAGTCAAAGCATTCAGACAGGTAACTTCATCTTTCAGAGCAAAAACAATGCGCTAGGCTGTCTGCTTTCTGTATTACAGGTATGATGGACTGGTAGGAGAACAACGAGTTGCCAAGGCCAAAGAGCTCAAGACCAAGTTGTCCAGACAGCAGAACGTCTTCACCAGACCAGTCAACAAAGGCAAGGCTGCCACGATGGCCAGCTTCATGGTGTCACAGATCATTACCAAGCGAATGAAGCCCTTCAAAGATGGCGAGTACATCAAGGAATGCCTGCAAGCAGTCGTTGAAGTGATGTGCCCTGAGAAAGCCTCCTCCTTAACTGCTGTCAGCCTGAGCAACACGACGGTCACCAGGCAGGTGGAAGATCTGTCCAAGAACCTGAAGGAGCAGCTGCATAGCCTGGCCTCGGAGTTCACAGCCTTCTCTCTTGCCCTTGATGAGAGCACAGACATCACCGACACTGCACAGCTGGCCATCTTCATTAGGGGAGTTGATGCAGAGTGCAACATCACAGAGGAGCTCCTCTCTATCTGCCCCATGAAGATCACATGCACTGGAGAGAATGTCTTCCTTGAGCTCAACACGGCCATGCAGAAGCGAAAGCTAGACTTCAAGAGGCTGGTAAGCATTGCCACAGATGGCGCACCTTCCATGTTGGGGACCAGGCGAGGACTACAAGGCCAAGTCATGGCTGAGCTGGACCGGAGGAGTCTGCCACGTGACCTGATCTGGTGCCATTGCATCATCCACCAGGAGTAAGGTCATCTCGCATGTCAACTTTATCAGAGCGCATGCCCTCAACCACAGACAGTTGAAGGAACTGTTGGAAGAGCTCGAGGCCAGCTATGGAGATGTACTCTACTTCACTTCTGTCCATTGGCTCAGCAGGGGAAGCACTCGGAAATGTTTTTGGGAACTCGGAGAAGAGCTGGAGATGTTCCTTGGCATGAAGGGCCAGCCAGTCCAAGAGCTCTCCGATCCCCAGTGGCTGTGCGACTTGGCCTTTCTGGTGGACATTACAGAGAAGCTGAACTTGCTCAATGTCTCCATGCAGGGCAAGGAGAAGCTCGTCCACAACCTGTTCAGCATTTCAGGTGAAGCTGCAGCTCTGGCAGACTCAGTTGGAGGCTGGTAACCTCGACCATTTCGCTGCCATGATGAGTCTGCAATGTGAGGACAGAGCTGATGATTTTGATGGGCAGAGATATGATGCAGAAGTTGGAAACCTGAAGACAGAGTTTGAGTACCGCTTTGAGGAGTTCAGGTGGAGAAGCATGGACTTTGAAATCTTCTCTATGCCATTCACAACTGACCCAAGCAAAGCTCCAGTCCAGCTTCAGCTGGAGCTGATGGAGCTGCAGAGCAACATGGACATCAAGTCCCAGTTTCTGGAGAAGGAGCTGAAGGAATTCTACAAGGCCCTGCCACGCAACACGTTCCCGAACCTAGCTGCCATTGGCCAGAGGTTCCTTGCCATGTTTGGCAGTACATACATCTGTGAGCAGTTTTTCTCCAAGATCAAGTACGCCTTTGATCTCTGATGCGCACTTGGAAGACCCTGTGAGAGTGGTTCTTCCCATCTCAGGCCTGATAACGATGTCATTATGGAACAGCAAAAGCAATTCCATGTTCCACATGATTGTGATTACTTCGTGCAACTGTCATGTGTTTTCTGCTTCACATGTACCAGAAATACAGAAGCAAAATTGTTCTGGTCCTATTCCCCCCCCCCCCTCCCAATGGCCTCTGGCCCTCGACACACTCAGGGTAGTCCCCACCGGCCCCCCGGCCCCTGGGCTAAAAGAGCGAGGTGAGTTGCATTCCCCTCCCGCTTTTTTAAGGGAAGAAGAAAAAAGGTGGCATTTCTACTATCATTATTACTCTCCACTTCACCCCACCTACTCTCCACCTCACCCTGATCTCCACCTCACCCTGCACCCTGATCTCCACCTCACCCTGATCTCCACCTCACCCTGATCTCCACCTCACCCTGATCTCCACCTTATCTGAAGAAGATTAGTTAAAACGTGGGCAAAAAAAAAATTTAAGCTGAGAAAAAGAGAACTCTTGATCATGAATTTGATGTCAGCTGAAGTCACCCTTCTAATGAATGAAAAGCCCTTTACACTAAATAGAGCACCATATCGCCAGAAATATTAACGACACTAAATGACGTTTGATGGCATTAAAACTTGGCATGAGCATGGTTCGTGGGTGTGTTTCATTCATTCTGGTGGCTGTGGTTTTGACTGCCAATTAATTCTCTGTCAACCTTCGGCCATATATGGGTATGGACAATAACAGCATGTGATGATTTTGAAGCTGATATCATATTAAAAGGTATAATTATAGTTGCATTATTCCTCTCAGTTCATCAAGCACATGGCAAGTATCTCTTCATAAACACATGGTAAGTATCTCTTCTTTTCATCAAACACGTGGTAAGTATCTCTTCTCTTCATCAAACACATGGCTTCATCAAACACATGGTAAGTATCTCTTCTCTTCATCAAACACATGGTAAGTATCTCTTCTCTTCATCAAACACATGGTAAGTACCCCTGCCTTGTTAGGGCTGGTTCACAACACGACGCTGGCCGTGCGTTGCATTGCATTGCATGCTGTTAATTTACCTTTGACCCAAACCGCCGCCGACATGCGATGTTCTGATTGGTCTGATGCTATGTTTCAGATGCTGGATATTAGGAAAAAGTTCTAATCCAGCGTCTGAAACGCAGCGTCAGACCAATCAGTGTCCGTCTTAAGCGTGATTTGAGGGTCAAAGGTCAATTGACTACACGCAAGACAACACTCGGCAGCGTGGTGTTGTGAACCAGCCTTTAGAAGCCTTTTCAGCATCAGTTCTTGGGGTGGGTATATAGTAGCCTGAGGCTCACTTTTCTTCAAAAAGAGAGATATACATCTAGACTAGCAGCAGATCAAAATGTACTAGTAGTCATCACTATAATACCCAGCTGAATGTGCTCAAGGGTCACATAACTAGATCTAGACATCCATAACTTATCGGAGTACAGGTCAGTTAGTAGCAGGTCCAAGTCTTCCTCTTCAGAGGTGCAACTTATCATCAATATTGCTGGCGTCAGGAAGTATGCGTCAGGAAGTATGCTAGTATGTATTCCCTGTGTTAGCCTGAATAAATGGACGCCCCTCCCCCGCCACAACATATCTCGGCTAAAATTCACACCCTGGAAGACCAAAAGGTGTGGTTTCAGCCACTGCCATATAGCTCTGAAAATGCTTCAACTTCTGTCTTGATCATTGTCAAGCTAGTCAACGCTCACCCCATTGCTGCATTGCCTTCAAGAGCCGGACCACAAGACATTATATACACTAAAAATACGTGAAGTGTAATATGAAATCTCTTCCTATGCTAATATTAATTACAATAGGTGTGAGGTAAAAACAATCGAGGGAATTTAAACGACCAGTCATTTGAGAACCTAATTAACAAATGTGTGGAAATTCATCTTCAAGGATCTGTTTGTCTCGTTGCATAACTTGCATACAATATGTCCTTCCAGAGACATTCTAGTAGCTCCAAATGCTTCACTGCATATCCACGACAAAATCTGTTTCCTAAGTGCAGAATAGTAGACCCCATCAAACTAATGCACATGCTGTAGCACAAACAGCACGAATGACCCGAACTCATTTCTGCTGTTTGGTGTGTCGAGTTCTCACTCCTGAGCAAGTGTTACCAAGTCCTTGGAGGAGGCTGTAGCTGACCCTACATGGGCGCAGTCCACAACAGCCAGAAGGTATAGTATGTGCTGTAGTGTACAGCACAAAGAAGTAAGTTAGAAAGTATTCTCAAAATCCTGGAGTCCCAGAAGCTCACTCTGACTCGGCGTAAGTCCTCCATTGCCATTGCTCAACTATTAATATTCAGTCAGAAATAACAAAACACAAAAAAAAAAAAAAAAAAAAACAAGAGAGAGAGTAAAAATTCAAGTTGATTATTGAGGTCATTGTCAATTGTAAGATTTTTTTAAAATAATAATAATAAAATTTAATAATAATAAACTAATAATAATTTAATAATAATAATTATTATTAAATTATTATTATATATACGTTATTACATTGATACAGGGAAATATCACGAGTCTGTGGCTAGTATTTCCACGAGTGTCGCAGGCACGAGTGAAAATACCGGCCAATCAGACGAGTGATATTTCACCGTATCAATTTAATAATGTATTTATCATGGGACTGAGGATGCGCAAACCTTTACTGAGCATGCGCATATCGGGTAGGTAATAACAAGTAGGTAATAACAAGTAGGTAATAACAAGTACGCGATATGGTAAAATATCACAGTAGTTCTATTTGTACTATTCTCTATGAGTGGAGTAGATAGCTACATGATAATAAATGTTATTATTATTATTAAAATTAATTAGACCACTACAGAGAAAGGAAAAATGAAAGGCAATAACTTGTGTAGACTATAGTGAGTACGGTATACCTTTACCATTTAAAAATCATGTACAGTAGAACCCCAGAATTACGAACACCTCAGTCAACCGAACGGCAAGTCAACATCCAAACGGGTCAAGGATCGTCACACTCGACTCACACGCACAGGTAATATTTATCGCGCATGCGCACACCTGAATTGCAGCTGCTCTCCTTCGCACGCTAGCTACATGTAGTTTCTTTGCCATGGCCTCAAGCTCTTCTACGAAACGTAAGCGAGTTACGCTATCCATCGATGAGAAACTTAAGATTTTGAAGAAAGTGGACCAAGGCAGTAGTACTTTGTCAGCCGTAGCCAAGGAGTTTGGAATTTGGAAAAACAACCGTGACGGGCATTAAAAAAGCTAGGGAAAAGATCACGAGGTTTGCTGCTGAAGCACAAGATGTTACCCTGAAAAAGAGGTGCATAGTAAGAAGAGCTGATGATGATGCTTTTGATAGAGCCATGCATTTGTGGAACCACAAGAACGGCATAAGGGCACGCCAATCAGTGGTGTCTTGATGATGGAAAAAGCAAGATTGCTTTTTCAACAGCTCCATCCAGATATATCTGAAGATGACTTCAAAGGTAGCAATGGATGGTTGCATCGATTTAAGAAGAGACATGGAATAAGGCAGTTGAGTCTACAAGGTGAATCCCTGTCAGCAGATGCTAGTGCTGCAGAAAAATTTAAGAAATTTTTCCATGAATTTGTGGAAGAACACAAGCGCCACACCAGATTTTTAACTGTGATGAGACAGGCCTGTATTGGCATCTTCTTCCAAACAAAACCTTAGCCGATGCTTCTGAAAAGAAAGCAAAGAATTTTAAATCTCCTAAGGATAGAGTGACATTGATGGCCACTGCTAATGCCAGTGGAGATTTCCACCTGCCTTTAGTATTTATATTTATACACAAAAGTGCTAAGCTTTCTGGAGTCAATATGTCGGCTCTGCCTGTCCATTATTACAACCAGAAGAGTGCATGGATGGACAGAATAATTTTCTCAGATTGGTTCCACAAACACTTTGTGCCCTCAGTGAAGTTCTATCTGCAGACAAAGTCATTGTCTTCTAAGGCTGTCCTCCTCCTCGATAATGCTCCATCCCGTCCCTCTCCATCCACACTTGTGTCTGCTGACGGTGACATTAAATGTTTATTTTTACCACCCAATGTTACCATTGGTTCAGCCTATGGATCAGGGTGTGCTTGAGAACTTAAAGCGTAGATATAAGAAACTACTTTTAAGAAAGCTGCTACTGGGGCACTCAGAGCATGACTCTTTTGTGCAATTCAGCAAGAGCCTCACCATCAAAGACGTGGTTTATCTTTGTGCCAAGTCCTGGGATGAGATTTCTACAATCTCACTTAGTCCTGCCTGGAACAAGCTAGGCTTTGGTCCAGACTGTGGTAGTCAACAAGAAGAATTGCCAGGGGTGTCTGAAGAATGTAATCAGTTAGGTGTCCCTGATGCTGAGATGGAAGAATGGCTAACCATGAACCAAGGTGAAACTGGTGTGGAGGAACTGACTGATGAGGATACACTAGGCACTGTTCGAGCATCATCAGTAGTTGATGAAAGTGAGGAGGAAGAGGAAGAACAAACTGCTGGCACTCCTGCACCCACCGCCACCAGAGGCAGAGATGGAAACAAGAGACGAAACAAGAGGACACCACGGACCCACTATCACCCATACTGAAGCTGAAGAAGCTTTCAGCACTTGTTTGACATGGATGGAACAACAAGCAGAAGCTACACCAATGAACTTGGTACTTCTACGTGAACTGCACTCTTTAGCAGCAAAGAAGAGACACGATTCTTTAAAACAAACACACATTACTGATTTCTTAGTTATACAGTACTGTATGTACATACATGTATACTCATGATTGGTTTGTAAACAGTAAAGGGTCATCTAGCCTACGTCATGGTACAGTCTTGTTTCTTAAGAGATGTCCTGTGCCGCATAAGAGAAGAAAGTGGTGCAGTGATTTTAATCGTGGGATCGTGGTAGTAAGCCAGGAATGCATACACTTATCGCACACTGACACTGCTCTGCATGTGTGTGTAAATTTATGCCACATGCTCTCTCCTCATTAACATGTTTACAAACAGCTATGAAATGGAGACTGATTGACACGTAAGAAAGAACCCAAAGACCCAAGGTTCTTAAAGTTTATTTCTGCCTAAAGTGGTGGACGGTGTAGCGAAGTTGTGAGCGCTCATGCTCTCATTGGAGAGAAGAGAAAGGGTAACAACACAGCACACCTACAGCACTGCAGAGAAGAGCTAGCTAGTGTTGGCAGGTATGCATCACTTCATGCACCAGCAGCTGCTGCTGAGAAGCACTTGGCAAAGGTGGACATTATAGTATATAATGTAAGAAAGTTTGAGTGGTGTTGAAACAGTGTTGCTGAAGAGCTCGAGTCTGGAAAATGAGTTCATGGCATCACTCTAGCTGTATTGAAAGTTACAACTATACTAGAGCTGTTTCCTCTACAGCATACTTGCAGGAAATGCATATCAACCTGTTTGAGTAATATCAAAATTAAAATTGTAAGATCCTATTCACTCACTGCAAGTAGCCCACTCTGTGTTGATATGCATTCCCTGCAAGTATGCTGTAGAGCAAACAGCTCTAGTAGTTATAACTTTCAATACAGCTAGTGTAAGAAGCTTGTAATGTCTAATGGTTACTATAAAGACATGTTATCTAGGCCCTAGTAGACTTTTAATGAAACAAAGCCTAGAAGCTATTCTCAGAGTTCCCTTTGGAAATGTGCAGCTCTTGTGCTGGATGCCAGTACTACTAGAACTAGAACAAACAAAGCACACCAGACCTAGCCACCTATAGTGCTCTTTCAACATAGCCCTCAGTTCCTTATGAAACTAAGAGCAGCTGCTATTGGTCTGTAGAACATGACCACAGGTGAAAACTTACAGATTGCTTTGTAAGCATATACATTACACACACTGCACCTCAAACGTCTGTGGCAAGCCATTGAAGGCAAACTGGTTGATAATCTTTTGATGACATTCAGCAATATCTGTAATGCTTTTAGACATTCTTAATTAACATGTAGTAGTGGCTTGTCTTAGTGCCATGGCATTACACAATGCTGTTTATGACAGTTCATCCTACAAACTCACAATAAAATTCCACATAATTTATTATAAATAGTGGGTGTTTTCAGTCCTTGGACCACAAAATTTTAGTTCTGCATAATTTCATCATTTTCTTCTTCTCTTACAGGAGTTAGTTGTAGTAGTTAAAATGAATCACTGGGTGGGGCCACAATTTGAGCATGTGTGACCTACTACAACACTTCACTGCTCTCAATTAATTATTTGTGAAATGTCTGGAACTAAACATTGGGAGTTTTTATTTTATAAATTAAGAGAAGTCTTGGAACAGAGGAGTCCGAATAAGCTAAGCGAAAAGCTAGTGCTAAACTGAAGAGAGATGGTTGAGTTGAGAATACTAAAAAGATCATTCAGGTCACATCGGCTTCGAGTCAGGCCTCACTTCGGCCATGATGGTAGTTTATTTGGTACGCAACTTAATAGCTCAGCAAAAACAGAATATACTCTATTCACTCGAAAACAAGTCAAGACTTCAGCCAAACTACCGGAGATTGGGACTATGCAGCGACACAACTGCTGCGGTATAACACTAGCACAGTGCAAACAAGAAGCCATCCTTTTGCGTCCGATCTGCTGAATCAAGAGCATTTAGCAGGTGCAATGTTTTTTGTGGAGTCATTGCGGTCGATTACAAACACCATGGACGTAGAGCAAGCTGCAGTCAGTTACCGAGTTCCTGGTTGCTATAATTGTCATGGAGGAGTTTGTTCAGTTCAATATCTTCTTCATCCTCGTCCTCCAGGGAGGGGAATGGATCTTCTCCATTGCTGTCACTCTCTTCCAACAGCTGGTGGGTAGCTTTTGCAATGGCTGGAACAGTTAGAGCTGCTCCTCTATCATCTTTGAGGCAGTGAATGTCTCCGTCTTCAGATCCTTCTACCTTCACAGATGTTCCGCAAGCACAGAAGGATTCCTTTACCCACTCGGCATCTTTTATAGTTCAGTACATGAGCGACTGCACGCTAGTACCAATTAGTATCAATTAATACAATGGTGATGTTACTGTAAACAACTAGGTGTGCTACAATACATTTCCGCATGTGACTTCTATTTGAGTGAATACGGTACATGTATTTCGATTTTCAATGATGGCTAATTGGGAGAGTGACTTGTACTCCAGTGCAGCCTATCTCCCTGCAAGTGCGGCATGCACCTGCTCAACACCCAGTGGCACATGCATGACAGTGAATACAGCATTTCTTGCTGCTACTAGTGTTAGTTACCATTCAAAGATAGCGAGCCAGGGCACAGCATCCCCTGATAGAGTCAAGGTACCACTCGTCTCCAGAACTGTGTGGCACAACAATTATTGCACAGTTGATTATAAACCAGCTATTAGCCATTACAAGTAACAAGAGGGTCCAGCTATTAGCCATTACAAGTAACAAGAGGGTGCAAGGCTGGGATGGATTACTTTCAGCTGTCTCATTACAAGTAACAAGAGGGTGCAAGGCTGGGATGGATTACTTTCAGCTGTCTCACACTTTTCTCAAACACAAACTCAACCATTCCGGATATCCTGTGAGACGACCCTCTCGCTCAGTCTAGCGTGTAACACACATATGCACTAATAATGTGTGTTTGGTATATATATATGCACTTACAATGTGTTTGGTACACATATGCACTAATAATGTGTGTTTGGTATTATATATATGCACTTACAATGTGTTTGGTACACATATGCACTAATAATGTGTGTTTGGTATGTATATATGCACTTACAATGTGTTTGGTACACATATGCACTAATAATGTGTGTTTGGTATTATATATATGCACTTACAATGTGTTTGGTACACATATGCACTAATAATGTGTGTTTGGTATATATACTTACAATGTGTTTGGTACACATATGCACTAATAATGTGTGTTTGGTATAATTATATATATGCACTTACAATGTGTTTGGTACACATATGCACTAATAATGTGTGTTTGGTATATATATATGCACTTACAATGTGTTTGGTACACATATGCACCAATAATGTGTGTTTGGTATATATATATGCACTTACAATGTGTTTGGTACACATATGCACTAATAATGTGTGTTTGGTATGTATATATGCTCTTACAATGTGTTTGGTACACATATGCACTAATAATGTGTGTTTGGTATAATTATATATATGCACTTACAATGTGTTTGGTACACATATGCACTAATAATGTGTGTTTGGTATATATATATGCACTTACAATGTGTTTGGCACACATATGCACTAATAATGTGTGTTTGGTATATATATATGCACTTACAATGTGTTTGGCACACATATGCACTAATAATGTGTGTTTGGTATATATATATGCACTTACAATGTGTTTGGCACACATATGCACTAATAATGTGTGTTTGGTATATATATATGCACTTACAATGTGTTTGGTACACATAACTAATAATGTGTGTTTGGTATTATATATATGCACTTACAATGTGTTTGGTACACATATGCACTAATAATGTGTGTTTGGTATATATATATGCACTTACAATGTGTTTGGTACACATATGCACTAATAATGTGTGTTTGGTATATATATATTATGCACTTACAATGTGTTTGGTACACATATGCACTAATAATGTGTGTTTGGTATTATATATATGCACTTACAATGTGTTTGGTACACATATGCACTAATAATGTGTTTGGTATATATATATGCACTTACAATGTGTTTGGTACACATTATGCACTAATAATGTGTGTTTGGTATATATATATGCACTTACAATGTGTTTGGTACACATATGCACTAATAATGTGTGTTTGGTATTATATATATGCACTTACAATGTGTTTGGTACACATATGCACTAATAATGTGTGTTTGGTATATATATATGCACTTACAATGTGTTTGGTACACATATGCACTAATAATGTGTGTTTGGTATATATATATTATGCACTTACAATGTGTTTGGTACACATATGCACTAATAATGTGTGTTTGGTATTATATATATGCACTTACAATGTGTTTGGTAGACATATTATGCACTAAAAATGTGTTTGGCACCGTGTAGACGGATATTTTCGAGGGGCTAAATATTCGCAGTGACTAACAGAAGGCTCCCCCAGGAGAGGGGGAGGAGGATATTCGTGGCTTGTGCCATGTATAGTGGAGACTACCTCATGCTCCACTGCTCTTCGTTGTCTACCTATTCACAAAACCGTGAATATTAATTAAGCCCCTTGAAAATACCTGGTGCGTGCAGTAGTCATACGTCTTCCAACAGTGGCAGAGATGGCCAGGATTACACTGGGACACTTGAGAGCAAGAGATTTGAGAGAGAAGGAATGAAAGCCTCCCAGCAGCATCATTAAAATCATCAGGTCCTCAAGTATGAAGAACGTCCAGGCAAATACTGCAAGAAATGGATGCACAAGTTCCATACATCTTTCCTTTTTCCCATTTGCAAATGTTTCCCCCCCTTTTTTTTTAATGTCTTTAGTTTGTAAAGTAGGAACAGTTGGCCACCTCCAAAGTTCCCCCCCCCCCCCCCCCCCCCACACACATTCTATGCACATTATGAACATCTCCACAAATGTTGATAGAGCTCCCTCCTCTCACTTGGTTAGTGAATGGTAGCACCTAATAATTTTTAGCAGCCTTTTCAATACCATGACTACTGGTCGTCTCTTGAGTCAGGCAAACTCTTTTCTCTGGTTGCAAGGGATAGGGCTAAGAATTTTAGCAGGATTTTCTCTTGAGTCAGGCAAACTCTTTTCTTTCAGACACACACACGTAACTGCCTTGTGATTGAGGAGCACACAGTGACACTGCATTTGCCACATTTGTCACAGTTACCACAGTTACCAAATAAATTGGTAAATAAAAAATAAAAAAACACAAATCAGGAACTGGCCACACCCATAAAATGAGGTCACACCTACAAGCTTCAACCCACGACCACTTTTCTGCTTTTGACTTTGGTGATTTTTGATCAACATTTCTTATGTGGTTGGTGACTGTTTCACTTGAGAGCCAGCATCTTTACTTCTACACAGCATTCTCTCTGACTTGGCTCTGAAATGCAAAGGTATGTCTAATATGCATGCATCTATCTATCTATGTGTCTATGATCCTTCAAATACGCAAACAATGGAGCAATCATTCCCCTTCACAAGGGGGCTTGAAGAACCACTACGCACATGGTCAAGGCTGGAGGAGCCGCACGAAACAGCTCAGGATTGTGAGAAACAGGTTGAGGATGGATCCCCAACCAATGGGAGCAGAGGGGGATGAGAGAAAGATAACCCTCTAAGTAGAAATAGAAAACATGTAATCCCAGAACAGCGAGGACAAGGTGTGAGGTGGAAGACACTAAAGCAAACAACAAATGCATAGACAGTGAACATGCAAGGAGAATGCAGGAACTCTCTTGGCACCAACAACATCGACAAGGAGATAAAATGGACATGTCCACGAAAACATGAGGGCCAATATCTTGATAGACTTGAGACAAACTTGTCATAGCAGAAGACAGTACAATAATTAATATTGTCTCAATGAACTCCGAGTTGACGTAACAAAAATTACAATGACCTCAATAATAATCAACTTGAATTTTTTTACTCTCTCAACGTGCTCTAGCCTTTGTCATTACTCCTGAAGCCTTCATCTACTTAGTTGAAACGTTGGAGAGAAAGTTGATTATTGAGGTCATTGCAGTTGATATAGTGCCCCTGAGCAGTATCAACATGATTGAGACACAATGTGGACATGTCAAGAGAGAGCAGGAAAGCTGAGCAGCTGAGACAATGTGAGATACACAGGAGAGAGCATGTACATGTATAGATATATATATATATACAAGTTATACACACTAGAGAGACCACAGCTGCTAATCTAATAACAACAATAACTGAGACATCCTTTTTGGAATTGTGATGATCTTCCTAACCACAGGAGTGTGCAGGTCTGGCAGCTTCAAAAACTGTCAAGGGGAGGAAGGCCACAACTTTGATCAGATTTCCATTAACTAGGAAAAGGAGCACGGAGGCAGAGCTGATTGATAACTAGACTCTCCTGGGTGTCGTAACGGTAGGAAACTATGACACACCAAGCAAGTCTGTCTTGTGGTGCTTATAAACAGCAACTGGTACTCCTCAAATTTTAGAGTATAGTGGAAGTTTTAACACGGCAATCATAATATATTATGTGTGTCATTGTGAAATCCAAACGGTTGACTCTATCACCCAATGCATGCATACAATAACAACAACAATAAATGCCTTGCATTTTGTTCCCTCATTTGCCACACCTCTGCCACACCTCTGCCACACCTCTTATACAAAGAGAGGGAGAGTCTGGGCAAACTCACATCGTGACATTGTTTGCCTCTAGTAGCCTGCAACCACATATCAAGTGATACAACCTACTGTTGTGATAATTGGGAGCTCATGTAATAAGAGTTATCTGTCCTGATTCTCTTTGGGTGAGAGAGAGCTTGGAGACTACCTTATGTTGGATGACAAAATGATGTGCATAACTTGTTCTTCACTGTACTAACCTAAATGGACACGAAGGTTTTCATTCGAAGCCACCACTGCAACACCAGTGAGAGCAAGCCCAGCTATAAACCCCACGACAAACACCGGAGTGGATATCATCTTGGGTAGCCACAACACCACGGCCTCCATTGCCAGCAACAGACCTCCTAACATGATCCCCCACCTGAAGAAGTGCTTCTCTGGACTCAGCTCTCCACATTCACTGATGGTGGGCAACCAGACCGGCTTGTGTTGTAGAGCGATGGCCATGATGTAGCAGATGATGATCGTTGTGAGAATCTCTAACGCCCCAACGTAGAGCAAAAATCTGATACCCAGCTTCCCTAAGATCTTCATGGTGAAGTTCCGATGAGAGTCCTCTAGATGAAATTTAGTAACCTACTCTCTATAATTATAGCTCCCGACTCTAGTTATCACAAAACTAGCAGCCTCAATCAGTACGCGCGCAATATGTATGAACCTACTCTCTTGCGCCGGTGGGCGGGCATTTCCTTACAATTGGCGTCAGGCTAATGACGGTGGGCGTCAATAGGTGGGCGTCAATACTATTTTATCCCCAACGTGCTAGGTGGCTGGAGCGAAGAAGCTACCATTACCATCTCCAGAATCGGCCATCAGTTGGGACAGCGCTCAAGATCAGCTCCGGAAGAAACAACCCGCCACCTCTACCAGCGTCTGGCTCTATGTCTGTGGAAGGGAAATGCTGCCATGTGGTCACGCACGATACCACCATGTTCTGCGTGGGTTGATGGCAGTATTTAACTTCCCACCCCCCCATCATCAACTATTAACTTTACAATCTCACTTTGAATGTGATGTAGTACTAGTATAATAAATGCATTAATACTAAATAAAAAAATGATAATAATAATAATTTAATGAAGAGATCTACTAAACGTATATAAATGTGTTCGTATGGTAGTATTGTACCTCTAGAGCTGCTTATAAGAATCCATTACTAGCATGCCTAAATCCCATGATAGCTCTATCTAACAAGCTCGGAAAGCTTCAGCACTCCATCTGTGCATTTTTCTATATGAGGAGCGTCACAGATTTTTTGATTTTTTTTTTACTTTACAACACGACATAAACATACAGTAGGGATATTGAAGATTTTGTAAGTCCCAAAATGAAAATCATGTTGGGAGACAAACACCTCTTCAGGTGCAGCTGGTATATATATATATATATGTTAGTTTCTATCGCTGGAACAAATGACAATTAGAACAAAGACATCAGAAATGGAAGGTACATACATTATTCTGTTCGAAGTGGTGCATGAAATGGTTCCAATAAAAATTAGTTTTTAATAATAAGTACAGATTTTTGAAGATCTAATTCGGGAAGTGAATTCTATAGACGAACGATTCTATTAAAATAGTAGTGACGGCCAACCTTGGTTTTCTTAAAATGGGAATTCAATTTTATCTTTGAAGATCTGGTATATACTTGTTGAAGAGAATGAAATGTAGTCAAATATATCAAAGTTGTCTGGAGGATCTTTAAAACACTTCATTAGGAATATGATATCCCTCAACTCCAACCACATAGAGATAGGCAGCAGGCCTAAAGATATCAATCTGTTCTTGTAGTCAGTTGAATGGTCCTTCAGAATAAACTTTGTAGCATGGCGTTGTACATGTTCTAGGTTATTAATGTCTCTTAATAATAGTGGACGGCATAACTGTGAAGCATATGTGAGGTGGGATCGAATCAAAGTGAGATATACTCTTTTCCTCAAACATATTCAAGAGCTAGGGGGGATGTTCCTCTTAATGACATATAAGGAAATATAAGCTCGAGAACAAATCTGATCTATGTGGGTTGACCAGGATAAAGATTGAGTTACAGTAATACCTAGGTCCCTGTATGAGCTGGATTTAGCACCAACAGTGTTTGCAATATTATATTGTGTAGTAGATTCACTTCCTTTCAACGAAAAGTGTACAAGAGAACACTTCAGAGTATTGAGCTTAATTTTCATTCATCACTCCAGTGATTGATGTAGTTCAGGTCTTCTTGTAGGAGTTCTGAGTACATACTAGATGATAGTATTTTTGCATCATCGGCAAATAGGAAAGCTGCTGAAGAAGAAATAGATGATGGAAAATCATTAATGTAGATAAGAAATATAAGTGGCCCAAGGGGGTACTCCAGAAAGGACCGGGATAAGTTTCATGGAAGCAAACAAAGTGGCTTCCATTGCCTCAGCATCGAAGATAGCCTTTGAGATTGAGAAGCATGAACTCCAAACGGCCACTAAAGCATGGCAGACTAGATTGTTTTCATAATCTGGTGCCCAGACACTGCTTTGCTTTAGGGCAGATGATAATAATTATAATAAGTATGGTTTGAGGGCATTGAAGGGTCTGAAGAGTGGGTGGTAGAATGGAGAAATGAAGATGAAGAAGGGAGAGTAGGGGTAGATCAGTAACAGGGGTGAAGGAAGAGGTGTTGGATAGGGTTGACAGAATTGTAATGGGAAATGTGCTCAAATGGTGGGAGAAGAGGAAATACTTAGTTTGGCACCTAGGGTCCTATGTCTTTGGCACCTCCCTCCCCCACCATCATCCCCAAACAAACTCTTTGTTTTGCTGTAATAATCATTAAAATAGTGTTGTTTTCTAGTAGTCATTGTCACTTATTGTTTGTACGTACTTAGTGATGGCCTACCTCAAGGCTCAGAACAATTAATAATAATGACCTCAAAAGACTAGAAAGTCTGCAATTGCTGAACATGCATGGGATGATGGACGTCCTATTTTGTGGGAGGAAGCCATGGACCAGGTCAGAAGACAGAAAGAACTGCTAGTGAAGGAGGCATTGCATATCAGCCTAACACCAAAGTGTGAGCGGTTGAATCGAGACTGTGGAATGGACTTGCCTGGCTGCTGGGGGAAAATTCAATGTCCAGATCAAAGGATGGTAAAGCAGCTAGACCCAATGGCGTTAAGAACGAGCATCTGAAAAGATCAATGTCTGTTTTGCTACCTCTGTGGACTATGCTCCTTAATACCTGTCTGATTATTGGAGCTATTCCTACTCAGTGGAGACAGAGCCTCTGATTGCACTGTTCAAAGGAAAAGGTCATCGATCTGAACCAGAAATTACAGAGGTATATATAGCTCTTCTATGCACAATGTGCAAAGTCCTCACCTCTATCCTCAATGGAAGAATTATGAGTGCCTTCTGCCTGAAGAGCAGTTTGGATTTAGGCCTGAAAGAGGACAAAACAAGCGATTGACATTATAATCACGTTCATTACTTTGTCGATTTTGAAAAAGCATTTCATAGTATAGATCTAGGAATTCTAATTAGAAAACTCTACTCTCAGTTTGAAATCAAAGATCGTACTCTGAGACTGATTGCTAACATCTTACTCTTTATAATGTGATCAAAGTTTTTGATGGTCTCCGGGAATCACCTAGCATTGTTCAACATCGAGGAGTCCTCAAGGAGATAGTCTCTCTCTCCCACCTTGTTTCTAATGTTTATTACTGACCTTGCTGATGACCTAAGAAGCATTCATGGACTTCAATTCCTTTTGTACGCTGATGACCTGATTATGTTCTCAACAGAACCAGATCCTATCAACCGAGGTCTACAAACTCTATCGGGAAAAACAAGACAAAGGTGAACCTGAATAAGACGAAGTTTATGAAGTTCCGAAAGGCAGGACAATTCAGGAAAATGGACACTATCCACTACGGATCTGAAAATGTAGAAATCGTAAACATTTACAACTATTTGGGAATTACGACTCTAACCTTCACAAAACACACCAAGAGAAGAAAGGCCCTTGCAGTGGCAGCGATTGGTTCCTTAAAAGATCTCCATCAAGTCTCTATTTTGACTGCACTGAAAAAATTTGACCTCAAAATAAGAACGACACTGACTTATGGATTTGACAGCATTTATCAGCTTCTAACTTCATGGCAATTGATTGAGTTGGACTGAGTAAAAACTATTTTTCTGAAGAGAGCCTTCCGACTTCTGAAACATGCAAGTGCCACTCTCTGCCTCCATCTATGTGACTGCTTACCTCTGGCCTGTATGATTCAGGATACCTTCAAAATTGACGAAACTGTCTGGGCTAACTACCTCATCCCACAGGCAAACTCGAGAAGAAGCATACGAGGGAAACAATTCCTAATGGCCCTGCTTTTAAGAGTAACTTATGGGCACGAGCGAGACAAAATGACACACACGATGTACATATCATGTCTTTCACTTTGCAATATGTAGATCAAGTGACCCTTTCCCGATTGAGACATATCCTGTGTGTGCAAATTTTGTGATCAGTCAGCTGCTGAGCTATATCATATACTTAGTTGTGCCATGCTTGTCATAATTATTTGAACCTTTTTAATAATAAGATAGACTTTGTTTTAAATACTGTGTTAAATACTCTTGTTTGTAATTTTGCCTTTGAAGGCATATATATATATATATATTAAAAAACAAAACAAAAAACTACTGCACTTTCAGACTCGATCGAAATAGACATGGTGGAGGTACAGTAGTCTATGTAAAGTCAAGCCTTCTCGCCTCAATCATCTCTCTCCCATCCATCTCTACACTTGAACTTCTAATTATCTCAATTAAACTTCAAAATTTATCCTTCCTTTTTGCCACATTTTATCACCCACCTTCATTACCCGACCATCTAGATCATTTATTTGTCTCACTTGCTGCTCTTCCCTCCATCTCCCACCTTTCCACACAAAGGAACTTATTCTGGTTGGGGACTTTAATGTTAATTTTTTGTTACCTTCACCGCTTCTCGATAAGATCCACGCAATATCTGACCTTTTTTCTCTCAATCACTATCCAACTCACTACTCCCATACTGGTGTCCCCTCTATCATTGATCTTATGTACATACCCTCCACCCTTACTTCCACCTGCTGTGAAGTCTCTCCTCCTGTATCAAACTCCGACCACAACTCCATCCTCTTCTCCCTCCCTGATTCCCTATCTCCCTCACCTCCTCATCGAGTCTGGTTATATGACAGAGCAGACTTCTCTCAAGCTGACGACCTAATTAATATCATTCCCTGGGATACCATCCTCCCCCCTTAGACACTGAAGCCTCTTGGCTCATATTTAAAGAACCCTTTACTCGCATCATGCACAAAACTATTCCCTCTAAGCTAGTTTATCCCACAACCCGCTGTATCCCTCCCTGGATCTCCTACTCCATTCTCAAACAAATCAAAATTAGAAATAGATTATACTCCTCTGCCAAATCACTCAGATCTGATGATGCCTGGGCAGCCTATCGCCATTGCTGTAACCACACTCTTTCACTCCTCCGTTCAGCAAAACACTTCTTCTTCCAAAGACTATCATCTTCTCCCAACTCTAGTTCTTTTTGGAGAGCAATAAAGAAATTAGGTAAAAAAACATCTTGCAGTCCATCTCTTACTTACCAAGATCAAACTTGTGCTTCCCCTCAGTCTAAAGCCAAGGTTCTAAATCACTTCTTCTCAGCTGTTTTATTAAGTCTTTTCCACCCCTCTGTAATAATACACCATCTCCTCCACCCTTCCCTTGCCCACCTGAGCTCCTCTGCTCACCGGACGAGATTGTAAGTCTTCTAACTTGCATTCCCTCTGAGAAATTAACTGGCCCTGATTCTATCTCTGCCAGAATGCTTGCTGCATCCATATCAATTCCTCTTTCTCTTATCTTTAATTCCTCCCTCTCTACTGGTGTACTACCCACTGACTGGAAGCATTCCCTTTGTAGTTCCTATCATCTTTCCCCAAGGATTATCGTCCAATAAGCAAGGTATTAGAACGCCACATATTTAACTATTTATCACCATACAAGATGTTTTGTCAAACGTTCAGTTCGGATTTCGCCCAGGTCTGTCTACTGAAATAGCAATACTTAACGTAACTCAATCCTGGTTTGCTTCCCTGGATGCACACAAGTCTGTCTGTGCAGTCTTTCTAGATATCAAGAAAGCTTTTGACTCAGTGCCGCATAGATCACTCTTAAACACTCTGTCCTCATCTTAATATTTCTTCTCACCTCCTCTGTTGGCTCACTTCCTATCTTACGGCCCGGTCACAGAGTGTCGCTATCTCTGGTGCTCTCTCTTCTTTATGTCATGCATCCTCTGGAGTACCTCAAGGATCTATTCTTGGTCCTCTTCTCTTTGTTCTTTACATTAACGACATTGCAAAACTCCCACTCTCGACATCTTCTACACTTACTCTCTATGCAGACGACATCCTCTTCTCCCATCCATTCTCTTCAACCTCTTCCTTAGATTCAGTGCAATCAGACATTGACATTATATCATCATGGCTATCTTCCCATCTCCTAATAATTAACCCCAATAAGAGCAAGTACATGATGATCTCTCGTAAACCCCTCGCATCCTCATACTCCACTGTATTAGTCCTCAATAGTACTCCTCTTGATCTTGTCACTTCATTTACATACTTAGGAGTAACTTTCACCTGGAACCTCTCCTGGAACCTGCACATTAGCAAAGTACACACTAAATCAAGGAAAATAATAGGATTAATTTATCGCAACTTTTACCATCACTTATCCTCTCATATGTTAATTAAACTTACACAACATTAGTTCTCCCTCGTCTAAGTTACTGTTCCTCTGTGTGGTCACCTCCTCCCTCTTCTTGTAATTCAAAATCCTTAGAACACATTCAGCACTTTGCACTCAGACTCTGTACTCGCCAATGGACTTCTGACTATGCATCCAACCTCTCCACCTTTAAACTTCCTACACTATCAAATAGACGTGCTCAGGCCAAGCTCCTTCTAATTGACAAAATAATAAACAATTACATCCATTTTCCTCCAGACTCAATCCAATTGGTTCCTACTCCACTCATGTCTTCTCACCAATACCACCCATCGAAAAACATCATAATCCCATTCTCCCGCACTGCATCCATGCAGTCTTCGTTCCCTCCGCCACAGCTCTTTGGAACTCACTCCCAACCTCCATTAGATCCTCGTCCTCACTCTCTTCCTTCAAATGATTTATTAAACAATTCTTTGCCTAACTTCAATCATTTTTCTACCTATCATGTTATCATGTATGTAAGGCTCTAAATAGCTTTTGCTACTGAGCTCATTTTTCAAAAAAAAATGATAAATAATAAACATCGTGGCATTGGACTGAAGCAGGGAAACTTACTATTCGACCCAAAGCAATTGGATGTAGGATTATGGTGAGTGACTTTATTACTGAGCATCATGGTTATCTACAGCTCAATGAGGAAGAACATGAGCGAGAAAGCAAATTTATCCAGCCATTCCAAGAGCTTTCAGGGTTTTGTTCAAGTATGGGGCCCAATCTGAAGGATACTGGAACTGTGAAAAGTTTCTGATCCAATTAAGCTGAAACAAAATATCCTAATGAAACACACTCAATAACTTTTATCTTTGACCAAAGCTCAGGACACACTGCTTATGCTGATGATGCTTTAAATGCACACAGGAAGAATATAAGTGATGGTGGCAAGCAACCAAAGAGGTGAAACACTACTGGGATGGAGTGATGCAAGTGATGACTACAGAAAGTGGCCAATCAAAGAGCTTACAAACAGTCCTGGAAGAGCATGTTGTGGACACCACTGGTATGTCATAACTGAGATGATCAAAGTCATGGAAAACATGCATGACTTTAATACCCAGAAAATTCAGAGTGGAGGAGTTGGTTTCCAGTCACAAGCGCAGGTGTATATTCCTTCCAAAATAGCATTGTGAGTTAAACCCTATTGAACGGGTTTGGGGTCAAGCAAAATGGTTCACACATACTATATAACTGTGATTATGCACTGGAGAAAATCATTCAACCAGCCTTGGATTCAGTTCGTCTTGAGTTGATACAGAAGTATTATAGAAGAGTGAGGGAATATCATCATGTATGGAAAAACAGGTGTTGAAGTAGAAGATGCTGTGAAATTATATAATGTTGTGTTCCTGAAACAGTGGAGTAATCAATTTTAATTATAGTGGAACAGAATTTTGTAACTCCAACATAACTCATTGCCATAAAATTACTTATTTCAATATAACACCTTTTCTCAAACTCTGCCCCCTTGTTTTTGGAATGGAAAAGGGTTAACATAAAATTAGCTTTACCAAAAAAATTCATTTGGTGAAAAGTAATTATACACCAAATTTCAGTTCTTGTACACGAACAGAATTAGAGAAATCAAACAAAAATAAAAGCGTTCAAATTGATCACATCAATAGATATGACCAACATAGGTCTGTCTTCTTGGCTGCATATATATGAGGTAACCATATACGGTGATTTGCATGAGTGACAGGCTAGTAACAAAATGTGAGGGAGTTATATGGTTATGAATAAGCTTGTAATATATAACATGTTGGGACTCTTGATGACCATCAAAGTTCCTGTTTTCTGCCACATGCTTCTTCTCAGTTTAAGTGTGTGGAGTATCAGATTGCTTACCTGGTATATCAAATAGTGAGAGGGTTGAGCAAATGGAAAGAATGTTGTGGTTGAACTCACAGTTCATTGACTCTCACAGCACTGCTCGTTACAGTGAACAAGAAGACCACCAAGAACTCCCAGATAGCATTAGGGGAACAACTAACTATTGAGGAAATGGTTGTAATAATGGGCAGGTGAGCTTTCCACTGATACAAGACACCCAAAACATACAAGTGCTCAACAAGCTAACTTGACTGGACACACAACTCCTCCATACATATGCAGCAACTAAACTCTCTCCACAATTGTGACGTGTTTTGAGCAAGAGACTGAAGGAAAGAAAGATGGAGTGACAATCTCTCAAGAGCTCTTTGAATGAGTGCAATGGGTGTTACTGTCCTACCTTTGCGGAGTGATTGCAAGTGAATAAATAATAGTATGTTTGTCACAACATTTTTACTGCCAACTATATACCAACTTGTATTACAATGCATTTGATGTTTTGTCCACTTCTATGGCATTGCTTTATTTCTGTAAGGAATGTTGTCCTCTTATTCTCTTTGCTTCTCTCTGCTTCACTGTAGCAAGAGTAGTAGTAGAAGTTGGGTGCATGCACCATGCAATTGTCGTAAACTAAGTGAACAGATCAAAGCCTTACTGAGAGTAGCTGAAAACTGAACCTCCCTTACTCCCTTTGTCCTTGAGAGGTCTTGATTCATCAGCCTGCAGGATTAAGCTGTTTCTGGTTGAATTTCATGATCTAGGTTAAGAATTTAAAACATTTTGCTACAGAAATTTAGTAATGATAACAATACCTTGGTTTCCTGAGAAAGCACTTGGCTATCATCAGTGTAGCAGACAAGGGTTGTGGAAGGGGACTAGTAGAAATCCAATTGAAGCACCAACCAGCTGCAGCTGCCCAGTTTGAATAGGAAGCTGCTGCTGTTGGACTATTATTATCAACTGCTGATGATGAACTCACTTAAGAACTTTACAGTCTATGATAAACATTTCATGAACAAACCAGTAGCCAGTACTGCGGCCATGTAAGAGAAGGTGTGATGGAAAGAGAGAAAATATTACTTTGTAATCGTAGATTGCATTGCTCTAGCCATTGTCCTAGAATTATAGCTGAATGTCTAACACAGTACTGATCTGTACATTGTCATAATGTAATGCTTGGATTGTGATAAGCCACGCCAAGAATTGAATTGATTTATGTGTTCTTTGCAGATTCTAAACTGGTGTAAGGTTGAACAACCTGATGCCTGGCAAATTCTGAAACTGGGGAAATGTGCATGTGGAAGTTTGGCTGTGAGATTTTTTTATTTTAATATTTTAAAGAGGATTTGAAAGCATCTTCCCTTTTCAGTTAACGTTCTTATATATTGCCAACTATGTAGCCAGTTCTTTCTGTCCATAGAGAGTGGCAGTACATGTATGTGTAATGACCCTGCCAAGGTTGATAATAGTTAAAGTTATGTCGGAATGAAACTCCATCAAACTTATCCTTTTCTGTCATCTGTTTTCTTGATCAAACAAACAGCACAACAAATGCAACCATTCCCAATTGACAAAGCCCTCTTTATTTAAGGTGTGTGACCTGTTCATATTCTGTGAACCTAACGTTGCATAGGTAGACACATACATAGAAACATACATATATGCACCATGCACTGCAATACCAAGTTTCCCATCCACTACTCTAGAGGATTTGCTTCTCTCACTATGCAGAAACACTAGGAAAGAAGAAAGGAAGGAAGGGGGCATGTCAGGGGGAAGGGGAGGGGAAGAGCTTGAGCTCTTGGGAAGGAACGTTACAATCCGGGAGAGTAGCCAAGATTTTGAGCAGGGGGGGGTGCTGAAGTAGCATTTTGACCCTAGCCACTCCCATTATTTGGTTAAACAGCACCCACTTGCAACAAACTTAAAATGACGGTGAGGTGAGTTAGCAGTCAACTTTAGTTAATCAGCAAGAATGTTTATCATTTGAAGTCGCCTAGGATGGCGCTGAGCAAATCTGATGAAATGTCGGAATGTTTTGATGGATGTGAAATAATGTCAACACATCAGCTGAGTATTACCATGTGGAGTGATGTCAACACACCAGCTGAGTATTACCATGTGGAATGATGTCAGCACACCAGCTGAGTATTACCATGTGGAGTGATGTCAGCACACCAGCTGAGTATTACCATGTGGAGTGATGTCAACACACCAGCTGAGTATTACCATGTGGAGTGATGTCAGCACACCAGCTGAGTATTACCATGTGGAGTGATGTCAACACACCAGCTGAGTATTACCATGTGGAGTGATGTCAACACACCAGCTGAGTATTACCATGTGGAGTGATGTCAGCACACCAGCTGAGTATTACCATGTGGAGTGATGTCAACACACCAGCTGAGTATTACCATGTGGAGTAATGTCAACACACCAGCTGAGTATTACCATGTGGAGTGATGTCAACACACCAGCTGAGTATTACCATGTGGAGTGATGTCAGCACACCAGCTGAGTATTACCATGTGGAGTGATGTCAACACACCAGCTGAGTATTACCATGTGGAGTGATGTCAACACACCAGCTGAGTATTACCATGTGGAGTGATGTCAACACACCAGCTGAGTATTACCATGTGGAGTGATGTCAACACACCAGCTGAGTATTGCCATGTGGAGTGATGTCAGCACACCAGCTGAGTATTACCATGTGGAGTGATGTCAACACACCAGCTGAGTATTACCATGTGGGGTGATGTCAACACACAAGCTGAGTATTACCATTGTTATACGAAGAGTATTTATTTCAGTCTACTAGAAGAACGTTCAGAAGAGCATCACAGGCAAGGTACATAAAATAGGCAGCAATAACCCTAAAATCTTCTCAGCTAAGCAGCCAGTTACACCAGTGTCATTCAAGGAATGTGAGGATATCTTCCCTCACAAGCTTTCATTAGGATGAACATACTTTCAATGAACTCTTGAAGTTAATTATTGAGAAGGTGATAAACAAATGACAAGACTCAGCTGCTCTCTATTAGCTCAGTCAGTGACCTCATCTGCTATTATTGTAAACCGCACATTTGATATTTAATATGCTCACCAAGATGCCAATAATTTGATTCTGAATATCAGCTGATGTATAGGCATTTCTTGCAGCAGTGGCAAGATGTTCTTCTAGCCAGCTTCAACTCTGAATTTTAGTAAAGCCCATGACTTGTTGTTTTGCTCTTGCCATGTAGTGCTTGTATTGTGATAGTGGAAAGTAGCCGAGAAAATAATTTATAATTTTTTAAAATATATTTATGGCTGTGAGAGGAGTTTTGTTAGAAGATGGGAAGCACACTACACTAAGAGTAAGGTCATCAGGCAGTTCTTTCCACAGAAATTCTCAGGGTACTATATTAAAAGAAAAGACCATGCAGATGCTGACAGGACAGAACTTGTTAATGTGATAGTTTGCACTCTTCATACTGCTTAGTAGGCTTTCCAAATTAGTACTCATCTCTCCTCTAGTGACTAGTTATATGCATCAGTTGATGTTCCTATTCAGCCAACTATGTAGTCAGTTCTCTTTGTCAGAGAGTGGCAGTACATGTGTTGACCTTAGTAATAGTTGTCATGCATCATGACAAAAATGGGATTCTGCACAGCAACTTCTTCAGTCTGCTCAGGCAGGTGTGCATGTCATCCCAAACTATATACCTTCACAGGAGCTAACTTCCTAGTGAGATTTAGTAAGAGGAGCTGCAAGGGATGAATAATTTGTTTATGAAGTGGCGATAATAACCACATCCTTCTTTGATTTTCCAAAGCCAAAACTGGTCCAAGTCAGTCCATTTTTCTCGAGGAAGCCACTGACTATGCTGGACACACCCTCTCCTTTAGTCATCGTAGCAAGATTCTCGCATAGAGAAAACTCTTCCTTCACATCCGAGCGGTGAATATAACAAATAAAGCCAAATATATATATATATATTACATTTTTGTCTTGTCTGTCTATCATCTATTTTTTTCCACAGTAACAATAAGTCCCTTCATCATAATTTTATTACCAGAATATAAGAAGTAATTATTTCTCGATTCAGTATTTATTTAAAAAAAGGGTCATGCAACGCAGTAGACATGCCTGTGTGCATTCAATATTGAGCCTACGGCTGAGCTGATTCATCACAATTTTACAGAAATGATCATCGATAATCAGGCTTTCGTACTTGGTGTATAAACAATTCTGTGTGAATAAAAAACTGTATTCATGTTTGTTTTGGTGTTTGCTCTGTGTCTGTTCAATGAGTTGTTGAGTTCTATCATCTTTGCTAACTAGAGTGTTGGACCTTTGTTGCGCCATCTCCAAAACCACGACTACAATTCCATGGCAGTGGTGGGATCATTTCACCTCTACGCTGGTTTCTTCCAAAGTGACACATGCTGTTCACAAACTCAAACAGAAAAGTTATGGAATTTTAAATTAAGGGGGCCAGCAGTCTGAAGTAATTCCTTAGAGAATGAATGGTATGGGAGGTGGCCATTCTGAATTGTCAGACGGTTTCAAAGCATCTGTTTATGGGTAACAAAAGTTAACTCTAGATGCAATGATTTCCTTGATAATCAACTTAAATTTTCCCTTCAGTGTTTTAGCTAGATCAGTGGTTCCCAACCTTTTTGGAACCATTACCCAAATCACCCTATCCTCCCTCTTCCATTACCCATACCTGCGTAGTAAAGCATTAAAATCACCATAACATGTTTTATTTTATGAATATTTATATATACATATACTGTATATGTGTGTTAGTAATAAAAATCAAACCAATGGGATGGTTGTTAGCCAAGTATTCAATGCATGGTTTTGTAGAACTGCGAGCAATTCTTGCATCATTTGGCACCTCCAACTGGTTCCGCTTCTTGATTTTCATTCCCATGATGATGGAAAAGCCTTGCTCACATCGGTAAGTGGTTGAAAAGGAAGTCAAGATCTTTAGAGCCTGTCTCGCCCAGGTTGATGTGTCATCCAGAAGGTTTCCAGGTCCTAGTTCTGGAATTCCAGCTTTCAAGCCTCATTCACTCTCAGCTGGAAAGTCACCTTCATCGACCTCATCCTCATCGGCCACAAAAGGCTGCTGGCACCACTGAAGGCAAGAGGTGTCCAGATCAGCGAAGTATTCCTCCATCTTTCTGACCAATTCATCCAAGTGGGCCTGGATGTCTGTTTCAAAATTTCTAGGATATCTTGACCATCCTCACTCTAATCATCAAGTGTGGGAAACTGTGCCACTAGGCCCTTGCATTCTCTTGCTCCACAACTTTAGCTTTCTGATAAATGCTTGTTTGGCATCGATGATTGTCACATTCCTTCTTTGAAGTGCCAAGTTTCCTCTGTTGAGATGTTGCCAAATAGCACAGACTGCCATTCATGGTGGTTTGAAAAGTGATGAGCCAAGTCTGATCTTTTTGTTGCAAAAATAGTTCCACTGCCACCCGAAGTTAAATCACATGATTCACAACCTTGCCTTGAGACAGCCACCTTACTTCGGTGTGGTAGAGTAGCACTTCATATTTCTTGCCCATCTCTTTGCACAATTCTTTAAACACATCTAGCTAATATAGCTGTTGAAGTCTTTGGCTTTTATGAAGTTAAGAACAGTAACAAGTTGGCCACATGCTGCTTTTAAGGCATCTGAGAGCACCTTGGACCCAAGTGTATATCGGTGAATGCTGCAATGGTCAACGGTGATATTTGCATTTTCCCTTTGAACAAAGCGTCTGAACCTATTATTACCACCCATCATAGCAGGTGCACCATCAACAGACACCTGTTAGACACTGTTTCAAGCCAGCCTTGACCATGAGGTTCTTGTTTGTTGGATACCAGATCCACTCCAGAGCTAGATGTCGTCGACAAACACATCGGAAACTGGTTGAAGCTGCTCAGTGCAAAGTTCATCCCCATGGCCAATTGGGAGATAGTCTACTTCTGCAATAGTTACCCTCAAAGACATTCTGCAGCAGTATGTGGCAATCTGTGCTCTTGCAAACAGAAGTAGAGACCAATATCCTCTGCAGATGCATTGCACTGCTCCATGGTGATATAACAAGAAGGGAAAACAATGAAACAAGAATGTACCAATGTAGACAGCAAACATTTACAGGACCCTTTACCTATTAATAAAATGTATACAACAAACATTTACAAAACCCTTAATACAATGTAGACAACAAAGATTTACAGGACCCTTTACCTATTAACAGGGGGGTAATTTATGAAAGTTGGGGGGCCAAAAGCAGTATTAAAGCTGCTTACTCTAGGGGAGTCTCTATAGATACTCATCCAGGATATTTTGAAAAATAGGAGTAATTAGAACTACAGACTTTGGGGTAAATTAGTGTTGAAAATATTTTCATTTTAGTAATCACCCGAACACATAACATAACCAGATGACAAACAGTATACTAGCATTAACATCTAAGAGAGAGAAAGAGACAATCATTCACATCTACTAAGAAATGGAAAAGTGGCCGAAGATGGATGAGCGCCTCTCTACTCTATCCACAAAGTCATTTGTCACTTGCTTGAGGCTCAATTCCTTCACCAGCTCTTTATGCACTGTGCATGTCATGAGATGATTGAGGCGGTTGTTCAACATTGTTGTATGAAGGTAAGACTTCACCCTTCTCAGTGCACTAAAGGCTCGTTCAGAGCTTGCATTAGTTGCCAGAACAACCTTGACCAAAGACATGACCTCTGGTATGAGGGGCCAGATGCTTTTGTTCTTTTTGAGGAAATCAACGACATTTTGCAATGTATCACCACCACCTTCATCTTGACTGAAACTGTGATAGGACTCTGCCATTATAGATAGCTGGATTCTTAAGGTACCAGGGTCAAACTCAGTGTAGAACTCACATAGTTCGTCAACATTTTGTGAGACATCCTCCCCCGATGTTCCTTTCACTAGGAGCTTCTCACAGGTTGCATATGTGGTGTAGTCCTTCTGATTAAAACGCTCTTCAATGCAGCTAGCTACAGTGTCCACAGTCTCAAAATAGATTTGGCAGTCTCTACATTGGTATGCTGCTCATGTTGAGCATTACCCTCACTATACCTTGATGGCATCTTACGGTGATGTGGAAGTGAAGGCTCTTTTAGTTACAACTTCACAGCAGCTGAGTTACTTTTGTCCAATGGAGGCTTGCATCCCTGTCTGATCGTATTCCTCGTAGAACAGTGACAGATAGCTTGGCATTCGCTTGAGCATCCACTGCACATAGCTCTGCCCTCTGAAGGCAAGTGCTGAGGCTATCTGAATGTGAAAGTACTACAATGGCAAGCTGAAGACCATAGAAGAAACTAAAAGTTTGCATTTTAGTCTCCACTCCAATTATTCTTGCCTTCATTTCAGAGTCTTTGACATGGTCTTTTGCCCAGTCCCATAGGATCATGAGAGTGCCATAATTTTTCAGAATAACACTCAGTGATGCTGCTCAGACAGTCCACCTTGTTGGGTAGAGGATTTTCAGAGTTGGTGAGTCAATATTGTCTACATGGAGATCATGTTCCATTTGCCCCAGAATTTCTGATTGCTTTCTGCGGAATACTGCCTCTTTTTTTGGACTCTTCTTTATTAATTTAGTAATTTCATAAGCCACATCAAGCGTGTCTTTCAACAGGGAAATATTTTTTATTGTATCCCCGACAGCAAGATTAAGCGAGTGGCAATAGCAGTGTGTTAGCAGACATTTTTCATTCAGTTTCTAGATTTGTGCAGTAACCCCATTTTTTGTTCCAGTCATGGTCGAACATCCGTCATAACATTGCCCACGGGCATCTTGAATTTTGAGATTCATGCGTAGCAGCACATCTTTTATGTAAGCAACAATTGTGTCTGCATTGGTCTGAGAAACTGACATCAGACCAATATATTCCTCACGTACTGTCATCTCATTCCCAACGTATGCAAATCACAAGTTGTTCAATGTTGCTCGCATCTGTACTCTCATCAGCCAAGATACTGTAACATCCAGATTCAGCTATGTCAGCTGCTATACCATGAAGCACTTTTAGAGCCATGATTTGTAAGATTTCATTCTGAGCATCTGGACTGATATGCTTGTCGTAAGACTTTTCAATCCATTTACAAAGCACTTTATCATCTTCAGCTCGCAGAAGGAGGAGTTGCTTGAAATTTGACTCCTCCTCTTGATTGCCCTTACGAAGGGCAATGCCCTGGCGGGCAAGATAGGATACACTTTGAATGATTTTCAGGAGGCAGTTCCTATTTTCCTCTTTCTGACTCTTAAGCTGCTCCTTCAGCTGCTCATCAATATGACAAGGTTGAGTTAACATAGCAACTGCATGCTTGTGACATAGCGAGCTTTCGTGCTTATGGAAACCCTTGTTTTTACACAGAGTATTTTTCCAATTTCTGAACCCATCAGACAAGGAGGTTTCAGACCTTGTATCCAGCTTAAGCAGTCCCTTCAAATTGGCTGTGCCACAAGTGTGGCAAATAATAGTGTCTGAAATTGGAAGATAATGCAGCCATGAAAATTGCGAGTACCAGGCTGGTTGGAATGCTCGTTGATGACCCTTCTTGCTTTTATGGTATTTGATGTTGATTGGCTGGTAGGGAACTTGAGGAAGGGTATCCAGAGTCAGGGATATTCTACTGGCTTCTTGTTGCTGCTCCTGAGAGATATCAAAAGTACTTGTAGCTTGAGTCAAAGTCTAATTTTGCAAAAACAACTACAACAACAGGGTCTGTCAATATATGATTGTTTAATAAGACATCAGAGGCCGAGATGCCACATAAACTTAATGTTGTTATCATGTGATGGATTATGACAGACGTACCTGTTCAGATTCTTCTGGGTTTTCTTCAACCTGTACATCTTGGCTATCAGATCCTTGGGCTTGATCATCAGCCTTCTCCTCAGACTCCCTTTGTCTCTTAGTTGGATTTTGACAAAAACTTAACAAGGAGGCTTGTCTTTTAGGCATGATTCACTCTGCAGCAGCACTAGCTAATTTCTCAATATATGGCCTGCTACACTGTTAGGGTTCACTCTTATATTGCTTACCGAATAATGATTAACAGCACATTAGGTTTATAGCAGAATGGAGAGCTTACTTATGCTGTCATGGCAAAATCAAAATGAACCAATGAAATACATGAACTATATAAATGTCAAAATGATAAAATGATCCTCACACCTAAAGTGTTAGTTCCATGGTATGGTCTGAGGCTTGTTTGGTGGTTGAGTTGTCAGGCTGTTATTCCTGACATACACTAACTGGTCACATGTATTGAACCGATTAGGGAACAAAGTTGTCGTGTTGTTCTATGGTGTTGTTCTATCTAGCACCAATTACAATTATGAATGTGCTATAACTTGTTAGTCAACACCTTCAAAAGCTTGCGAAAACTCCCTTAGAAAACTTGTTTTAGCCAAAAGTTGGGGGGCCCAGCCCCCCAGAAATTACCCCCCTGATTAATACAAGGTCAACAAGCATTTACATGACCCTTAACCTATTACTATTTACCTATTACTATGTACAATGTAGACACCAAACATTTATATGACCCTTTACCTATTAATACAATGTGCATTTACATGGCAATGTAGACAACCAACATTACAGGAGTGAGGACCCTTAATACAATAAACTCTAAATACAAAATACAACTTTTAAAAGTTGGTCTCCTATGCATTCAGCAAGCAAGGAAAAATTAACTTGATTATGGGCTTGATGCTGTTCAGAAGGTTAAGGATTCATCTATCCTCCGGTTGTGTTCATTTTCCCCTTTCTATTTCTGTTGCTGATTCGTGTGCATGGGCAATGAATTACAAATAAACTGTACACATAAACACAACTCTGAGTTATCTTTTAAGGCAAAACTACTTAGTCATTAAAAATGTACTATAGAATCTGCAGATCTCTGCATATCAAGAAGTGCTTAGCAAACAGAGAGTGCCTCTGATACCAGTTACTAGCACTTTATGTACATGTTTTTAAATGGTAAATGGTCATCTAACAGGCTGCAGCCTGCATGTAATCCTGTTTCCCTTCTTTTTGGGACGTGTTTGTAGTTGTGTGTGTGTGTGTGTGTGTGTATGAGGTTGGAGTGCACTAGCACTCTCTATATTCGAAAATGTGGATGTCAAAAATGCACAGCATTTCAGCATACCTTGAATCTTTCATTATGCCTCCAAAATTCGAAATTTCTTTTTTCCTCTTTCCCCCCCCCCTTCTTCTGGCAAACAATTTTTTTCCCCATGTAACAGATCAAGAAACTACAAAGAGGACACATCTTGCATGATATTTGCCCTAATTGGGTCTATATGTTTCTAATTTTTCCCCAAAAATCTTGTTTTTTGCCGTAAATCTCATAACTTTTCTACACTTTATCCAAAAAAGATAATTTCTATATCACCGGATAGCCCTTCTAATTATCTGTCTTTTCTATGTGCCAAAATTTTGAGTACTCTAAGTATTAGCAAGTTATGGTGATTTGAAGTGGTGAGGTTTGGGATTTTTCCTGTTGTTTTCCAGTTGCCAAAGCTGTGGCCTGCCAGTGAAAAACCACTACATTTATTGATAATCTGTTCACATGTTGCAGATAAGGGCCTTCTCTATCAGTTGACAAAATCTGGGACTTTGGTCTTGTTAATTAGGGCAGTTATGAATTGTACTGCAAGATAGATCAACTTATTTAGGGATCTTGATGTATCTTCCGAGAAAATATGTCTGCAGAGACATTCAACATATCATTAGGCAAGATATCAACTTATTTAGGGATTTTGATGTATCTTCCCAGAAAATATGTCTGCAGAGACATTCAACATAATTATCATTAGGAACAAAGCATAAGGAAATAGGGAATAAAATGACATGTGTTCCCCCCACCCCCCTCCCCCCACACACACCCCTGGCGACTACACATGAAATCAGTTCAAACTGTTGTTGCATCTATCTACTTGCTATTTCCAAAGTTTTGGAGACATAGGATGCTTCTTTCAAAGTTATGGTGGATCTACTTCATCATACATTTCTTTGACATGCAAAAACATTCAGCTGTAAAGGAAAATTCCATAACAATTTTCATCATATTTTTCTTTCTTACATGTAGATATAGGCACAGAAAAACCCAAGAGTCACGGAAGTAAAAAAAAAAAGATCAAGGAATTGCTAAAACTTGTGAAAGAACATATTTTGTCAATTTATTTCAGTGCTAACTCAAACATTTCGTTTTCCAAACTTGGAATGCTTATTCCCACAATTAATGGAAATATTTCTTGTTGCGAGAATAACTTTAAAACCGTTTGCTCAATTTTTTGGCTATGTATGTCATTTTAGAGCTATTTTAGTACTCTGTGATATCCATGAATCAGATTTTTGTTTACTGCAAGGATTGCCAAGAGATGGTAGTTGGAAGAGGTGGCCTCTAGTTTTTATCAGTTTTTCAGACTCTGTAAGTGTGTAACTAATCAACATGACAACATATGGTAACTTTGCTCCATGGATATCACTGAGACACTCCTTAGCAAGCCACACACCAATTATGAGTAAATGACTTCAAATGGTTAGCCAGCCACAAATATCATGGAGTCACCTCGATGTTTCTGCATGTATCTTCTGAGAAAATTGTGTATATAGAGATATTAACACTTTATAAAAACAAACAGAATAATAAAGACTTTGGTATCATAAATACTTGTGTAGACGAAAGAGAAAAAAAGTTATGACAATTAGAAATAGGTACAACTATTTTGTGGTTTTGACGCATAGTCCCCCCTTAAGGTAGTAAACCAACAGCACCACTCTCACTAAAAAACCATTCAAACTTTAATAACAATTGTACTACCAGAAGTCACTTTTTTAACAGCCAATGTCAAATATCAAACAAAGTTGGTAAAGGTCATCAATATACTTGTGTGAGCAATACTGAATCTAGCCAAGCAGCTGCTGCATGTTTTCACTACAAAGACATAAATTAGGTTTGTGACTGTGTGTTTGTGTTTGTGTGTTTTTTTTGTGTGTGTGAGCTGTATATAATAAACATTGAAAGAATAACATCTGCATGTTAGTTCTGGAGTTATTTTGAGAAACATCTTGAAGAAAGATGCTCGACTATAATATCCACTTTACCTTGAACTACTGCTTTTTTAAATCCGTATCAAGTTGTCTACTACGCTGTATTGGGTCTTTTTTTGACAAGGAAGAGCTTGATGGAGTTAAAAAAAAAACAAGCAAGTAAAGAGGCCTTAAAGTGTTTGTATCTACTACATTGGAAAACATTTTGTTTAATTTTACAATTTTCAATTTTTGACTTGAGTGAGTGTAACACACACAAGCTTGATATATCTAACAGGATCTTGGAAAATGGATGAACTCTATTTTAAAAAACAACTAATTCCTCAAGGTTTACACACTTTTTATTCTAGGTGGATTTAAGAGTTCCATTTTGTAGATAATTTTGTGATCTTTGACCTGACATCAATAACTTAGTTACCATATACATATAGCTAAGGAATGTTGACAGTTTAAATAGTTGATGGTTCAGACATTGATGGTATTCACAACTTCGGTGGCAACTTCGGTGCACAGTAAAGTGGGTTTGACCAGATATACTCTCATGGAAAAATCAAGCAGAGCTATGGACAGTTTGGGATTAGCTATTTTTGGAGAGTCCACTACGTAGAGAATCAGTCAACAAAGTGGGAGCTTAACACAGAGCAGCCACTCAGCCAGTCAACAAGCAACCACAGATAGAACAGATTGCTGTTCTCTGTCACACCATGGTTACTAGCCTTCCTGGCCCCTAGTAACAGGAGAAACACTTATCTGCCTAGCAGGAGGAGATGTTGCTACAACAGGCACTCCATAAACCAGCAAGGCTGGAATCTACCATAGAAGCAGGTGCCAAACAGAAAGTAGGCAGTTAGAGGACCGTGAGTACTGCATTCCTATCTCGGCAGGAGGAAAATATGCCTGCCGAGATACGAAGCAATACTCAGGTAAGTGTGAAGCTTATCTGGCTACAGCATGATTGAACCGAGACATGTGGAGCAATCACAGCTTCCTGAGAAGGGATGGCCTCAATCACAGCAGCAGCGGCTGGTGGAGACACCCACCATGATCTGATCCTGGACTCAGTAAGCAAGATTCGGCTGGTAGGGACACCCAGCATGATCTGAGTACATCTGCATACTTTGGGAGAAGTCAGTGCACTATATACTCTAGAATTTTGTATGCATGAGGAGGTGAAGACACTTAATGACATTTCTCTGTGGATAGGGTCTGCTCATTGTCATGAATTGGCTTGGCTTAGGTCACTCGTAAGATTAATGACAGACATGTGAATTCATGGGATATTACTGTATATTCTCAACTAGATCATGTGCCCTTCAATAGATAAGCATACTATTTTAACTCCCTTTGATTAGACTGGGCATGCTGCTATAATTGTATTGCAATGCACATGACTGAAACCGAAGAGTGCCTCTGTGTAGTTTGACTAACAAATCCTTATCTGTCATGTAGCCACTGAAACTGGTAAATTGTTGTTAGTTTAATTTACAGATCATGTCAGACAGATGGTGAAACTGGCTGCTGATGAAAACCTCTCTCTCTCTCTCTCGGCAGCATACCATGCCAGCTGCTATCAAGATGATGAAGCAAGGGATTGCCGAGTTGCCTGCATGAAGATGCAGTCAGCAGCCATGATTCACCATTGGATGAACAACTGTGAAGAATATAGTGGATATTATAATCCTGGACAAGTTCCCTGCTGATCACTGTACACACTCTGCAAGCAAATTCAGTGGAGCTGACCCAGCAGCTATGGTGAATAGCATTTCATAGTAATGTTTGAAGGCCTTCACATAAAATGAATGCTCGCAAAAGTACTTGATTACCTGATTGACAGCAGTGGATGAACAGGTGCACTAACACAAGCGAACATGGCCTCCTCAGGTACAGCAGACTTATAGAAGGTGTCCCATGTAACAAGCACCCAATAAGCTCACCAGGTTACAGCCTCAAGCCTGAAGGCGTCTCATGTACACGTGCCCAACATGCTCACCAGGTTACAGACTCAAGCCTGAAGGCATCTCATGTAACATGTGCCCTACATGCTCACCAGGTTACAGCCTCAAGCCTGAAGGCATCTTATGTAACATGTGCCCAACATGCTCACCAGGTTACAGCCTCAAAGTGAATATATTCGATGTACCTTTTGATGTCTTCTAAACCTGAATGTAAATACACCTTATATTTACCTGGTGGTTTTCAATATGCACTGCGCAATCATGTAATGGCTTACAAACATTATGTTCACCTATATTATCTTGATCCTTCATTGAATTGTTTGAAGAAGATTTTTTGATTCCCTGTCTTGTAAGATCCCTATCTTATTGACTAACTGCTATATATTATGGGAACATCTTAGTGTGTTCTGTTGTTAGACTTGCACCTATATGCATCATGGCACTTCATCACTGGAACTCCTCCATTTCTCCTTCCCATCATGATTGATGACTTGAGTTTGTGTTTAATGTAGTTGGTGCCCAATAATCGGCTCCACTGGCCATCCCTCACCCCTCACAACCCTGGCCTCTCCTATTTAGCATTCACTTGTTCCACTGGCTGGCCATTTATCACTGTAACAACTGAATGTGTGCATTTTGTTTTCTTTGCTTCTGAGCGTGGAGTTCCAAATTATAATCCAAACATTACCATTATACTAAACAACACACTCATCAAGTGTGAAGTATATAGAAGTCATAGATTCCGAAACCCTTTATAGTGGGAGTGGAGCATGTAACTGCTGCCTAGTTAAATTGCTTTATTTTCTTTATCCAAAAGATGGTGGAGTTAAAAACATGAACAGGCATCAAAGATAATGGCGAACATGTGCTTCACATTGTTTAAAAGCATGTGTAATAGGCTCCATGCCATTGTCCACTCTGGTCATAGACAAAATCTTGGGTGTGTCCTCCCCCCAGTTTTGCAGTCTGCCCCCCCAGTAATGATTCATCCGCAGTTCATTCACAGGGGCAGTCATACTTCTACCTGTATGTACCATGTTGTGGTGGATTGATGCACCCACATTCCGTGGCTTGTAAATGGGTTTGACTAAGGCATTCGAAGCATTGGGGGTCCGTCTAAATAGCCTCTCAATCATCAACTCTTTATCAAGGGGCTTTCCAAGGAAGAGGAAGTTCTCCATGGAGACTTCAGACACTTCTACATGGCTCTCACCAAAATATTTCATGTAGCGGGAGAGAAACCCAGGTCTTTGGTCTTTTACAGAGAAAGGGTATTCGTCTATGTCAATTGCAACTTGCCACTGAGTTTCTCCTTTGGACATATCAATGCAGTTTTGGTATGCAGCAACTTGTGTATTAGAGACACTGTATGGGTTGTGTTTGTGCCAATCTACATAGGTGATGTAGTCATCTTTGACAAACTGTTCAAGTTTGGAAAGCTGTGACTCATTTCTGTTCACCCAAGCATCATAAATGTAGACATGTTCCACACCAGCATAACGTAAGTACTGCAACCACATCTTTAGTTCTGCAGTGGTCAACTTAGCCTTGTCTGCCTCATATATGCGCATCAGTAAGACTGCAGTTAAGAAATATGGAGGCTTTGGTGCTAGTTTCACCCATTGCAGGCAATCATGGGAGGTTTGGAGATCTTCATCAGAGGATGCTTCTTCTTTCCCATCGATGTGTTGATCAGTCTTGCCTTTGCTGATCAGGTTCTGGTTCTCACTCGCTACTAGGAGTTCCTGCTCGAGAAGTGGAGAATTCACCTCTGCTAGCCATTGTTGTCGTTCAACGTTAACTTTTCTGTCTAAATTGAGTTCTTCCTGATTAAGGAACAGTAGAGGTGGTATTATAAGTAGGATTGCACTAGCTGCTAGAACTAGCACTGCACACACTAGAATTACGCCACTTTTTCTTCTCAAACGGCATACCATTTTTCCGTTCCAGTGTCGTGCCATGATTATTTCTCTTGCAATCGCGCACGCGCAAACCCTTATTTCCTTACGCCCACGCAATCCAGAAAACCACTGCCAAATTACTATATAGCCATTGCGAGACAGATTATAGTTAGTATTACTCGCTGTTGGGAGCCGGATATCTACGGATAAGTATATAACATTTACCTATTTGATATGGCGTTGATCTAACAAACCACCATATAATCGCTCAGGTTGATATTTGAATTTTCAGGTCACTGCATAATTTTTTGGGTCATTTCCAAATTACTCGCCCAATTTTTTTTGGCAAAAAAAAAAAATCCAAACAAAATCCAAACAACAATTTCACGAGAAATAACATACTAAAGTGTGTTCATAGCATTTACACATGTCTTTAATAGTTCAGTGTTCTGTTGCATTTTTTAGGAACATTGGATTGCACTGTTAAAAGTGAATTTAATGTAGAAATTCCTAGTCTGTTTCTGCGCTTCGTTTTATTGAGACCAATGTGGTCTGATATGCATGAAAAGTCAAACAATTTTCTAATGATGAAAAATCCAAATAAAAATCCAAACAGAAAATTTAAGGGTCAAAAATCCAAACAGTTTGGATAAAATCCAACACTATGGCAACACTGGGTCAGTCACAGTGTCAATGCCAATGATTTCATAAGTTTCCAATAATTATATTCTCCACAAGAAATTGGGCCTACATAAACCATAGCTTTACTGATTTAGATCACCGCTTGTGTTGTACGCATATTTCATAGAACTTGGCAGATTTCTTTAAGGGAAATAAATTTTTATATGTATCTTATATATATAGGTCTCTGCAATAATTACATGACACAACTTGTCATAAAGAATGGTCTACGCAAAAACCATCCCAATGAGAAGGTTAAACGCTTGGTCCTATTCTCTATCGATGAGCAGCAGAATGTTTTGCATGAGGCCCATGACATCAATGGTGCACATCAAGGTCAGAAGCATACCTTGGCACGTCTTACACAGGACTATTATTGGACAACCATGGCAAAGGATGTTTATAGTTGGAAATAGTGATATATTAATACATAATGTTGTATATCGTAAAAGCTGGTTGATAAGCTGGGATCTATAAGGTGCCTGTTTTTTGTTATTGATGTTGGGATATATTTATTAAGCTCAGCCATCTGCTCACCCAAAGCCCACCCTCCTGTCTCTCCACACTTGATGTTTCTCAATCATTTGGTCACCAAATCTCCATGCATATGTATGATGACCTCAAACTGTTCAGGGTGTGCTCTGCCAGAACTCCTGAAGGTTGGGTGGGCTAATTCTCTAGCTCTCATGCACGCAGTTGCAGAAACAGTAGACAAACAAATAACAATCAGGGTTTTCATATTATGCATATGCTCTGTACCCTCGCTGGTATGTAGTTGCTCAGTTTTAAGTGCCCATTTTGTTGTTTACTGATATAATAAGTGGCCCAGCTTGACAAATGGTTATTATAGTATAGAATATCCCAGTCACTGCACTGTAGCTGTCCGGCTTGTCACTGCATGCAGCTGTCCATGGCTTGTCACTGCATGCAGCTGTCCATGGCTTGTGTACTGCAACTATCCATGGCTTGTCACTGCATGCAACTGTCCATGGCTTGTCATTGCTACAACATAATGATCCTCAAAGCAGGGGCTCTCTCATAGACTAAAGTTGCAAGGTACTTCATTGCTTTTTTGAAAGATATAAAAATATTTGAAAATTATTACATAAATAGATGCATTTTCTACACAAATCACACTAGATTCTCCTGTTTGATATTTATTAATGTATTTAAATTCACTAACAATATTAAAAATGATATTTATGTACGACTGGGATTTAGCTCGACAACACAAAACACTCACACACCTAACAAGCAAGCAGATATTGAGAATGACCCCACAAAGGATGTTATAGCCAGAGAAAAACACTGCTCTCTGGCCATGCACATACTGTATCAGACACAAATCAATGGTGGCAGGTTGGTAGTGTTACACCTCTATGTATGTGTGCATGTCATAGACATAACACACATATGCACATAGCAGGGGTGGCTCCGCCAATTTTGAGGTGGTCAGGCCAGGATGTGGGTGTGGTTGAACATGACAGATTTTTCATTTTCACATTTAAATAAAATTGCACAGTTAATAATAGAGATTCATTAAATAAAGGTACTGTAGGGAAGTCTATGTTTAGGATTCCCTGCGAGGTTCTGCGTCACCGTTGTATCTCTTCTACCCGATAGAGAAAGAGAATTGAAACTTCATGAGAAAGACAGAGAGTATCAATACAACGAACAAAAGGTGATCATCAATTCGAATATATATTATTAAAAGTCAAGGGAGTTATGTCCCGATTACTGTTCCGTAATTGCGCCTCCACACAGCTCCCCCCAGAACTGACTTGATCTTAATGAAGCTCTATCGTCCACGGGTAGCTCAGTCCAAAAACCTTGTCAGTGTTCTTAAATCTTCGTCCGGAGCGTGTAGTTCCTAGGATTGGGGTACTTCGTATCCCGTGTGATGTGTCCGGGGAGTGTTGAGTTGGCAGGACAGTGGGCTGCGCTAGGGGACATTGAGGGGGGCGACCACGGCATGGTGGCTGTGCCACTTGGACCTTGGCAGACTCATCAACATGTGCAATTTTCAGCCTATCGATCGAGATAGTCTCCTCGCGATGGCCGACCTGGACTTTGAAGAATTTGTCCCCTGTGGTCAATACACGAAATGGGCCATCGTAAGGTGGCTGTAGGGGCGACTTGTGGCTGTCGTGACGAATGAAGACAAATTTGGCCAAAGAGAGGGAGGCCGGAATTGAGGTTGTGGGAGAGCTATGATGCACTGGGGGGACCGGTCTGAGTTCTGCCACATTGTCACAGAGGCTGCGGAGAAGTTCCGGAACTGGTTCACCCTGTCCATGGCCCACAAACTCCCCGGGGAGAGTGAGTGGCGATCCAAACACTAGCTCTGCTGGGGATGTACCTAGGTCCTCCTTCGGCATCCGGAGTCCTAGCATGACCCAATGAAGGTCTGAAGTCCACGAGGGCGATTGACAGCGTGCTTTGAGGGACGCTTTCATGCTTCGATGGAACCTTTCCACAAGGCCATTCGCCTGGGGGTGGTAAGCTGTAGTCCGATGCAGTTTGGTTCCGAGGAGGTTGGAGAGATCTTGCCAGAGTTGAGATGTGAACTGGGGTCCTCTGTCAGAGGAGACATCGGAGGGAAGGCCGTAACGAGTAATCCATCCACTCAAGAAGGCATCAGCCACATCTTTGGTACTTGTGCTAGCCAGGGGAATTGCTTCTGGCAAGCGAGTGACTCTGTCCACTACTGTGAGGAGGTGGGTGAAACCTTTAGAGAGTGGGAGTGGCCCTACGAGATCCACATTCACATGGTCGAATCGGAGTATGGGTTCGTTGTACTCAGATAGTGGAGCACGACGGTGGAGGTTGACTTTGGCTCGTTGGCAAGCGATGCATGTCCTGGCCCATTCTCCAACCTGTCGACCAAGGCCGTGCCAGACATACTTGCAGGCTACCAACTTGCGGGTTGCCCGTATGCCTGGATGGCTGAGACCATGAAGGGTGTCGAAAATGCGACGGTGGAAAGAGACAGGTACGAGGGGACGTGGTCGACCAAGAGACACATCACACAACAGGGTTGTGTGATTGGGTCCAAAGGGAATGTCCTTAAGTTGAAGGCCGGTGATTGCTGTCCGGCAGGCAGCCATATCGACTGGGTCTGCGAGCTGTGCGGTTGCAAGGGCGGAGAAATCAATGCCTCCACTGATGGCCGAAATGGCAGCATGGGAAAGAGCATCTGCTACCATGTTGTCCTTGCCTGCCACGTGTCTAATGTCCACGGTGAATTCTGAGATCGCTGAGAGCTGGCGCTGTTGTCGTGCAGACCAGGCATCCGAGATCTTACCGAGGGCAAACGTGAGTGGTTTGTGGTCGGTAAACAGTCGTCCTTCCAGGAAATACCTGAAGTGACGGATAGCAGCGTGGGCAGCAAGCAATTCTCTGTCGAATGCACTATATCTGGTCTGGGCCGGCTGGAGCTTGCGGCTGAAGAAGGCCAGCGGTCGCCAGAGGCCATCTGTGAGTGCCTCCAATGGCCATATCTGAAGCATCAACGGTTACAGCCGTGGGAGCATCTGCACGGGGATGGACCAGGAAGGCAGCAGAGGCCAGAGCAGTCTTTGCATCACGGAGGAATGCTTTGTCCATGGTGGTCGACCATTTCACCGGAGAGGTCCTGGCGGGACGGCCAACCAAAGCAGTGTAGAGAGGATGAAGTAGCTGGGCAGCGGCAGGTACAAACCTGTGGTAAAAGTTAATTACTCCGAGGAAGGCTTGCAATTCCTTGATTACTGCCGGGCGGGGGAAATCTTGTATGGCTGTCACCCGAGTTGGCATGGGTCGTATGCCCTCGGCATTGACCACATGGCCGAGGAAGGTTATCTCATCGACACCGAAGACACACTTGCCTGGGTGAATGACGAGGCCGTGCTGTTCAAGGTGATCGAAAACGGCAGTGAGATCCCGAAGATGCTCATCGGGGGAGGAACTGGCTACCAGGATATCATCTAGGTAAATGAATACGCCCTGCAGACCCCGCAAGACCATGTCCATCAGTCTCTGAAATGCTTGGGCTGCGTTTGCAAGGCCGAAAGGTGTTCGCAAAAACTCGAAAAGGCCAAAAGGAGTAATCACTGCTGTCTTGGGGATGTCCATAGCACGTACCGGAATCTGGTGATAGCCCTTAATCAGGTCGATCGATGAGAAAATGGTCATACCAGCGAGTTGGCCGGCGAAGTCTTGGATGTGAGGCACCGGGTAGCAGTCAGTCTTGATGCTGCCATTGAGACATCTAAAGTCCCCGCATGGGCGCCAATCACCACCAGGTTTGGGTGCAATGTGAAGTGGGGATGCCCATTGACTGGAGGATCGCCGGACGATCCCAAGGTCTTCCATCTCTTTGAATGCAGCCTTTGCGACAGCGAGTTTCACGGGGAGGAAATGCCGGGCTGGCGAGCGGAGAGGAGGAGATTGACCAGTATCGATACAAAGCTCGACCCCGTGGGGGACCCTGTCCTTGCGAAAAGACAACTCAGTGAGTTTGGGCCTAGAGGCGAGTAGGTTGGCATAGACATTGTTTACCTGAGGAGGTTTGATTACAGTCAAAGGTACTGGTTGACACACAATGCTGGGTGCGGCGATGGTGGCATGCGTGGCAGAGTGAACAAGGCGTTGTCCTCCCAGGTCGACTAGCAGTCCGTTGTCACGTAAGAAGTCTGCCCCAAGGATGGCCTGGTTCACGTCAGCGACGATGAAAGACCCTTGGAAGCGCTTGCTCCCAAACTGGAGTGGAATGCGACGTGTGCCATAGGTTTTAATTTCTGTCCCATTGGCTGCCACTAGTGGGGCAGAATGGGCAGAGGAAGCGGCTGCGCGGTGGTCAGCAGGAGAAGCCAGGACGAGAGAGACTTCTGCACCAGTGTCGATGAGGAAGGAGTGTCCCAAGGCCCTATCATGGACATGTAGAAGCCTTGAGGTTGTTGCACCAGCCACCATGGCTACTGCTGGCCGGCGTTGGCGTTTCCCACTGGCGGTGTCTTAGCTAGGGGAATATGGGCCATCTGGCAGTTGTTCTGGGTGCATCTCCTTGCCTCCGTTCCATATCACCCATGGTAGAAACACAGACTGGTGTCGGTCTTAGTCCTGCACTTTTGGCGTTTGTGATCGATGGCTGCAACATCGACGTTGCCAACAAGTGATGATGGCTGGTTCAGGCGGGCACCGGAGAGCATGAAGTAGGCATCGGCTTGCTCAGCCAGCTGATGGGTTGTCCGAGCCGTAGAACGAGCCAGGTGGTCTTGGACATCTGCTGGAAGCTGTCGTAGGAAAAGGGCTTTAAACAGGATGTGCTCGGAATCCTCTCCAGTGGGTAGGGATGCAAGCATCTTACTGAGGAGTGCTGATGGTGTTCCATCACCCATCCCAGGCCAGTCTAGAAGACTCTTGCTCCTCTCCAAGGGTGTTCGACCAAACGCGGAAAGGAGGCGATCTTTGATGGCTTAGTAGCGAGTGCCATCAGCAGGGGGGTTCCTGATGATGTCGATCACCCTGTCCATGACCTTGCCCTTGAGTGCTGCCACCACGTAGCTGTATTTGGTCTGGTCCTGGGTAATGGCAGGAACGCGGAGGTTGAATTCCGCTTCGATGGTATAAACCAGTATTCGATCCTGTCAGGCGAGAACTCTGGTAGTTTGATGGCGACTGCATTGACTGTAGCTGCCATTAAAGCATCTGCAAGTGCTTGTGCTTCACCAGAATTGAGCTGTGGACGTGGACGTGGGGTCACCATTCCCTGCGAGGTTCTGCGTCACTGTTGTATCTCTTCTACCCGATAGAGAAAGAGAATTGAAACAAGACAGAGAGTATCAATACAACGAACAAAAGGTGATCATCAATTCGAATATATATTATTAAAAGTCAAGGGAGTCGATTACTGTTCCGTAATTGCGCCACCACAGTACCAAATACATGTTGTCTGCGTTCACTTTTAACAGCAACTTTAGAACAATTTTGTCCGTAAGATCTTTGTGGACGTGCAACGTCATTAATTAAAGGGGGGACAGCTGCATTTTTAATATTTTTTCTTCTTGTGGTTACAGGAAACGGCCTTCAATTTTCCAATTTTCCACCCGCGTGCTTGATCAGGTGATAAAATTTTTTAACGCCTATTCAAAACGCTCGTTCCTCGTACCATTTTTGCAATTCGCAACTCGGAGTGGTTTTGGACGGCAATTTTGGGGTGCAAGGTCCCTCTGCTTTAGGGTCTAGTAACTTGCCTATAGTTATAGCTATGAAACATATTTCAGTATCAAAAGAGAGCACACAGAGAGACCTATCTTTTGAGCTATATATCAAGTCCATACCATGAAGTTTGCAGAATCTACTGAGCTCTAAAGTTGTAACCACAGGTTTAAAAAAAAATTTTTTTTTTAAATGCAACTGTCACCCCTTAGGGGGTCCACTACCCCAAAAAAACAAAAAAAAACCCCAAAAAAACACAACTTCTCTCTGCTTCAGAATTTTTATTTGAAATCTTGTGTATATGATGTTTACCTATACACAGATCTACCTTCTGGTGCTGTGCCAACTAACCAGCTCCAACTGATCTGGACTTGGTGAACATTTAAGATTTCACGAGGACGGGAGACAAGTTTACTTTGGGATTTGGGATTTCACAACTTACCACAGGGGAAATTACAAAGTATGAAACACAATATAACATTGAGTTTTTTTTATAGTGTGATCATTGATTTTAAAAACTATAGCAATTTCTTGGTAGCATTTTCATTGTTTTTTTGTACCTGTTGACATCATACTTGCTTAAAATAAAAAACAGAATCTCATCTTGTAGCTCTCATTGAGAGGAAACAGAATCTATATAATTTTGTCTGATTACTCCAAATATGAAGCAGGGAGAACCGTCCTTGGCCCCCAAAAAACAACTTTTTCGGGACAGAGGACTAGTATAGTATTTCAATGGTTGAACTGACCATACCATTAAAAAAAACACCAAAAGTGGTATACATATATATACATATATACTAGAAAAATCAAGAATAGGGAGGGGAAGTTTGGTCTGTCCTATAGGCCACTTCCTAGGGGGATGACCAGAATCACTGGTTTGCTTCCCTTGTCGGTCTCTGCAGCCATTGAAACTTACGGGAAGCATCTTCTTCGCACGGGAGTACCAAGTTAGTATAAGTCCAGAATGGAGCATCCAAATCTTTTCCAATTTGGAAAGCAGCATCTTGCATGTACTGTCGTCATAAGGACTAGTAGCTACAATATAGAGTGATAAGTATGGAGAGAGAACTGGTGGACAGAGCTGACTACTCGGGTCATCTTTAGCTCTGAATATATATCACAGGAGCAAACAATTGCCACTTTTCCACCATCATCAAATAAACCATTATTTTATGCTTCAAGAGCTTATGCAGGATTCTAAAACCCAGCCAGGGTCTTATTGAGTGAGTGACCAACGTCTCCAATTTCCATAGTCATAAGAGTTCCTGCATCTATGCATATGCAGTAATTGGTAATTGTGGTTCTCATACTTTCTCCTACACAGCTAACTCCTGCTAATAATAAATATTGAGTTCTGTGGGAATTTTGTTCTGATAATTAACTGCAAATTTCATGCCTTATTCTGATAATTATGGAAGCGGTAGCTAGGTGTTGTGAAATATTGTACACTTCTTATTGTAGTGTGGGGAATTTGCTGGTGATTGAAGAAGATATTGAATATGGTTGAGAGCACTGAAGGGTCTGAAGAGTGGGTGGTAGAATGAGAAATGAAGATGATGTAGGGAGAGTAGGCCAACGTAGGGTAGATCAGTAGCAGGTGTGAATGAAGAGGTGTTGGTAGATCAGTAACAGGTGTGAATAAAGAGGTGTTGGGTAGGTGAGTAGCAAGTGTGAATGAAGAGGTGTTGGGTAGGTGAGTAGCAAGTGTGAATGAAGAGGTCTTGGGTAGGTGAGTAGCAGGTGTGAATGAAGAGGTGTTAGGTAGGTGAGTAGCAGGTGTGAATGAAGAGGTGTTGGGTAGGTGAGTAGCAAGAGTGAATGAAGAGGTGTTGGGTAGGTGAGTAGAAGGGGTTAATGAAGAGATGTTGGGTAGGTGAGTAACAGGTGTGAATGAAGAGG